>CM076613.1:12179202-12801101 GCA_038502775.1 Hippodamia convergens
TATTATTCCCAAATGACTCTGAAAAAAGTATGACGTATTCTGATGACAGATAACGAATTTCACTAGGGTGTTAACATGTCTGGCTAATCAGCTTAACATATGCAACGTTTTTTTTTTTCAATTAATTAACGCATCTCGGATAGTTTTCGTGACGAAAAATGTAATATGAACTCATCTTTGGCAAGGCATGAATAAAATAACTTTGACCTTCTGAATTCATGCAAGAAAGTTTTACATTTTTGTCGCGATTCCAAATTGTAGAAAAACAAGAAATATTAATTGTTAAGTCGTTATCAAATTTCGAGGATTTCATTTTGACTGATTTTGAAAGTAATGAAAACACTAGTTTCACTTCATTAGTTTAAATTAGGTACATGTCGTATTTACCGATTAACTCAGTTCTTCTCTAATGCATAGTTTTTTTGGTCTTGAGATTATGGAGTGTGATCTCAGTAACCACCATCAGACAAATTATCGTGTTGTTCTCAAAGTGAAGAGTAAAGTTTTCAACCTTTTTCAATTTGCTTGTTATGAAAGTATTTATACTTTAAATGAACTTATGGCAAAATACAAATATGTGTGATTTAAATATTCCATCACGGTATATAAATTGAGATTATCTTCACAACAAAAATATTTGTAATCCTTTCTTTGTTGTGAAAGTTATTTGCAATTGCTTCTACATTAAATATCTTTTATGGTTAAAATCAAACTGAAATTTCAATATTACTCAACTATATTTCCACAATTCATTCGATGAACAAATAATAACCCAAAGAATCCACTTTGGCTAAAAATGATTACTCTTTTCTCAGATTTTAGAAAATATTGTGTTAATCAAATTTTCCCATTTCCTCATAAGATAATAACAAAACATACAATGCTTTCCCAAATTTATTGAGTTCTCGATAAACTAGGATCAAAATTTTCTATAACAATTTCAACATCAAATGAAACATTGCATTTCAGTTTTTCAGATTATTATAAAAATTTATAGTCAGAACTAACGAAAAATGTAAACTTCAATTCACATCTTGACAAATCTTGAAATTCAATTCAATTGTAGCATGATTCATTCCTTCGAGTTCAGTGGGTTTTCTGGAGATTTTTGCCACTCTTTAAAAATCATTTGCTTGAGCTGAGACAGCCTTAAGGAGGGATTTTCTAATTTGAGTTCTTTTAGTCTTCTTTCCTCAAAAGCATTATAAGCAGCCTTCATACGTTTTTCAGGATGCAAATCAACTTCTTTAGATTCAGAACTGAAAAAAATTTGAAAAGGGAAAATTATAATCTGGTGTTGGAATAGGATATGAGTGGCTTGAAATTAATAATTGAATCATTTTCAGAAAATGTTATGAAGCATGACCAATATCTGTAAATTGCACTATAAGATTTTTTTGGAGAATTGATTTTCAGGAAATCTATAATGCCCAAACTTGTACTTGACTCACCTCAAAACAGCAATGGCTTCTGCCACACTTCTAGCTTCTTCTCCTTCAATAGTCAATCTATTGATATTCTCGATCAAAGGTGCATCCAAATGGGTTTCTACCTTTTCTTCTTTTTTGGGTGCTGCAGTTTTTATTTGACCAATTTGGGCACGAGTTACTTTAGAAGGTGGTGGAGGCTTAGTAGATTTGATTGAAACCATTTCTTTCTCTAACAGAGCTTTGGCTTCGGCCTTTCTTTCGAGCTGTTGCTGTTTCTTCTTTTCTAATTCTTCCTTGAAAGAAAAAAATCATTATTTTCAGAAATTACTCCTCATAAAACATGTCAACATAAATTGAGCTGCTTTAGGGTTGAAATATTGTATGTACAATAGAAATATAGTACCTTTCTCTGTTGCTTTTTCAATATTTGTTTGTCGTCATCTTTCCAACTAGCATCTTCAGCAGCCTGTTGTTTCTTCGCCAATTCTGCATCTTTCGCATTCTTTTTCCTTTCTCTAGCAGCGACTGCTTTGGAATTTTCAGTTGCGAACTTTTTGGGCATCTCTCTTCTTCCAAGTATTTGATTGAATTTATTTATACTAAACTTGCTTGCTTTTGACACTTACCTAAAAAGTTAGGTTAAAAAGTGTACTTATAGAGTCATAGATTTTCCATAAGTTTTCTGTTTTTTGATCTATATGGCCGAGGGCGTAGCAAAACTTAAAAGTTATGCTATTATCATTTTATGGTATTATTAGACGAAATATTTTGATAATTCAGTCCTATTTATATGGACGAGTGTAATAATAATTCTTTTGCCGCTTCTTTGCAATACATGGTTACTTATAAAATTGATAAAGCATTGCTATGCGTATTTTCTTTTGTTGGTGATATATTTTTCTTTCACATCTTATATTTTATTAATGCTTGACGTAGGGAATGAAAGGGCTATCTATAAAATGATGAAAAACTGAATTGTGTTGACAAAAAATTACATTTTGAAGCAGCATGTCATTTAATTCAATATCTGATTCTTAGATTGCCATAAATTTTAAGGTTTTATAAGTATATAATTTCATTTTCTCCTTTCTCGTATGAAATGTCTTCTAAACAAATAAAATATGGGAAGCATATTGATTGGATGAATATGGATTCATTAGATAAATGAATACGGAAACAATATAATGTACTCTATTCAAAAAGTTATACAAATAATATATTATATATTTCGAAAAACTTTTCACATGTAATGAATATACATGGGTACCTTATAAATGTACATAGAAATATAAAATAATTATGAATTTTACCATTCTCTAGATAGCTCTCTTCATAAATTTTATGTTCTCATCATGAGAATAATTTCATTTCTCAATGTTTCAATGAGAGAATGCTTTCCACCTCTCCTCCATTTTTGTGTGCAATATATTAGGTATAGAGATCAGATTGTTTCCACTGTCATTGTGAACAAGTTTTTTATTTCAACCTGTACTGACCAAAAGTGACTAGAATCAAGGAAATTCAGCTTTTTTCTCATATCGAATATTTTTTTAATATTTGCTGCAAGCTTTATTATCTTATATAATGTATCTATCCATATCAGGTCCTAATTGATCAACATAAATTTTCGAATGTAATTTTTGTTGATAAAATTCTCAATTTTGAATAATACTGAATACTTCCTTCATTTGATTTTGAGCTCGTGGGCACATCTTTCAGTAAAGCGTTTATCGGAGAACCAGTTGAACTGTCCTTAATATCTATTGAATTCTTCATGCTCCCCTCGCTTCGACAGCGAATCTTAGCAGGTTATAGCCGCTGTTTAGATGAAAGTTTATGAGAAGAAAATATACCTTCAAGGTCGAGAAGAGATATTGTATCGGAAAAAATTAAGTAAGAATATTGTTGGGATCATTGGCGCAACTATGGCCAAACGATGTCCTCTATCCAAGAGAGATATGCAGGTACTTTTGTGTACACAGCTGCAGTGTTGGCTTCACCACAAGATTTTCCAAATGATGTTATTCCAACGAGGAAAAACTTGCATTTATTGCTATTCTTCGTGACGAGAAGTGGTCCACCTGAATCTCCCTGAAGAAAAAAAATATCAAGCAAATAAAGGCTGATTGGAAACAGAAAATGCAACTTACTTGGCACGTGTCATGTCCACCTTTTATATCTCCAGCACAGAGCATGCTTTGAATAATTCCTCGGGGTAAGCTTCTTTTGTCGCTGCCGAAAGTTTGAGCACACTTCTCGTTTTTATATATATGCAGAGCCACCTTCATCAATTTATTGATGTTTTCTGATGCCGCGAATTCGTTTTTACCATATCCAGTGGCAATTGATTGATTGATCGACCCGATATAAGGACTGGTGTATAAGCAGGCAGGCCTTATATAATCGCTGAATTTGACTTCTCTCCCGAGCTTAATCAGAGCTATATCGTTGTACCTCAATGGGTAGTTGTAGTCTGGGTGTGCGATTATATTGGCTACGTTGTAATCGAACCGGCTACGTCTGCCAGCAGATTTTGTTAAATCCACCTCGCCCAATCTGACCACTTTGGGAGAACCTCTGAAATGGAAAATTGAAGCATTCGTGTTGTATTTTATTTAGAAAATACTTACGCATCTCTGGAATAAGTGCAATGTGCTGCTGTCACCACAAAACGTTCGCTTATGAGAGTTCCACCACAGCGCCAGTCAATCGCATTATCAACGTAAAATCCTAGAGCTGCCTACAAGGAAAGATTTTTAAATGATGTACGAAAAAACATTGACAATTTGAATATTAACCATTCTGGATATCTCAGCTCCTTTTTAAGTCACGTCAAAATCCCCTATTTTCAACAGATACTTGATTTGGACTACCAACTACTTTGCGAGATATAAGAGAATGTGAAAAGGTTTAAGCAAAAATCTGGGGGGTTGTTTTAGCCCTGTTGAAGTAAAAACCCTTTCAACATAAAATGTTCTTGTTCTGGCACATTTTCAGATTGTATATCGGAGCTGAGATGTCACCTTAGAGAAAAGCGAGTACGGTCATGCATTTTTGTCGAATTTTGCTCTTACCATGAACGGAAATTCCCCTGGTGTTGCCGGTTGACCTCCAACAATCAGCGGAACGCCATTGTTATTACATTTCTCTACGTTTACGTTCACAACTTCTGTCTCTGTTAGGAGTGGAATTGCTTGAACTACCTCATTGAAAGGTTTTGTGTAATTCAGACATTCTGAAAAATGAGATACGAGCTGAAAAAGTTTAAACTTTCGACGTAGACGGATACATTGCAATGAAAATATCCCAGATTCACACTTAATCACTTGTATATACTTACTTATCTCACTTTTTCTCAGCACGGCGTTATTATTATTATTGGAATCGATATCATTGGGATAAATAATGGAATCCCCATTGCCATAATTCAAAGAAGAATCTTCCGGATACAATTGGAATGTGTTCGGATAAACGTTCGATGATTCTGATCCAGACTCAAAAGGTTTATTTTCGCCAAAAACAATGCCATTATCTTGGTTGTTGGTGAATTTGTTATCATTTTCCTCGCTAGAAAAAGAGTTACTTGGTCTGGAATATACAGGTCTTGGAGGCGATTGATATTCTCCGTCCTCATAGGCATTCAATTCACAACAAACTATGGGTGTTGTTAATTGAAAATATCCGCATACCGTAGGATCGATTCCATTTCTTGCTTGTTCTTCGACCGATGGACAATCCGAGGATATTTTACATATTCCTCGTGTTCTTGTAGTACTCATGTAACAGGTATGACCAACTGAAATGAGTATAAGTTATTTTCAACGGAAGTAAGATCTCGAAATCAATCTGAGATATAATTTTGAGCATCTAGAATGAATGATCATCATGAAATTTTCGCTTCCTAGTTCAGCGATAAAAAACAGAAAATCATGATATAGGTTTAAACATCATATCGTAACTGCTAATTCAATATACACGGATATCTTTTCAATCTGTGTGCCGATCATCAAATAGGGTTTTCCAATTGCTGGATCCGAAATAATTTCAAAAACATCAGTCACATCTAGAATTTAACTTATGTGAGCATGCTTTGACCTTAAAATTCCATTTGAAACCTTGAACTCTTTAGTCGCTAGCGGCAAACAGAATCAAACGATTTTTTTGTTCAATTCTGATACATAATTAGATATGTCATAATAAACCAACATGTTGATCGTCTCAAGGACCCCTTTTTGAATTCAAATGCCGATAAACAAATATTATTTTATAAACGGAAGCGACTGTTATTGAAAAAAAATTGATTAGGAAGTATAGAAAGTCTCTTTGTAGTAAATTAGCTTAGAAAATCCTGATGGAAATTTATGGAATTAGGTGATAGAAGACATCATATACGAATACCGGTTTCGCTTGATGAGATCGACAGAACAAACGTTTACCTTATGCATCAAAACAAAAGAATTTAAAATCAATGACGTCGTTTTGATGATTCCAAAATATCTCTATTCGAAAGAGTATATGGAAATAAACATACCTTGTGAAAAAACAACATGACAGATCGAAATAACCACGTAAAGAACACACCAGCCCTCCACCATTGCACTTTGAACGTTCATTGTTTAGTTCCTCCACTTTTTTTCTCGAAAACTAAAAGGATATTAGCACAAAATCGGGCTTTACCAGCCGACATTGGAATTAACTCTTAATGATCTTCATCAATTATTATTACACGAAAATTTTCGGATCCTAAACTTCGATCTTGGCAACTCGTAAAATGTTCTTTTGACGCAGGCTATACGTTTAGTGACAAAAACAACTGTTGTGGAGTTGTTTACAACTAGATATCCTCTAGATTGAATCTCCGAGTTCTCATGAATAATTAATTATCACGACGGTAATTAGAAGGTAACCTACTTCATTATTGATATCACCAGATAATCGTTTCATGAACTAGAAGTAGATTTCGCTATTGCTGATAAAAAAATTCGGAAAGCTCCTGGAAGTTGATAATTTTGGGTTTAATTATTTCAGCAAACTTATCGAATGTGTGTAGGTGCGCCATTCTGAGAAAAGAGATTCGGATGGATCCAAATCGAATATTCGAAAAATTAAAACAAAAATTTAATTGAGACAATCTCATGAAACATTCAATTTTCTAATTGATATTATCTGGATCTACAGTATAATTTTCACATCAATATTTTCGATACTCCTTCGGTTTAGTCTTGAGAAGTTTACTGAAAAACAAAATAAGAGGCTACCCTTTTTTGGTATTATTATTATAACAATTGTGTGTTTTTTGAACAAAGAAAAACCTTTTTTCTCATAAGTTCCTCACTTGGGAACAATTTTTAATATCATATTTGAATTGATGAAGAGGCCAAAATAATAGGAACATTTTGAAGAGTAATAACAACATTTCTAATTCGAATGTAACTTTATTTGAGTAAATATCTTGAATCACATTTGCATATAGATATATAAAAATATTTCAAGTTTATTATTCACATAACAAAACTCATAAAAAAATTTGAATTACAAAACATACAACTAAACTAGTCAACTTTCTGTTTTATTACTCTGAAGATGATTCGGAGCATCTGCAAACACATATTTCAGTTTGTATGCTTCAGCTACCAATAAACTAACTTGCGAACTTGACCAAACTTGAGTGGGTAAATTTTGTAATAATATCAAAAGACCCTGAAAATCGTTTTGGCGCATCAGATCCTCCTTCCAATATAAAAGGAAAGCTGCACAGACATACAATTGAAATGAAGCAAAATTATCACTTTCTGCTAGGTATGTATCCCACAATCTTATAGTACACCTTAAGGGAAGCTCTCTGGTCAACAGGTTATTAAGCCATCTGAATGAAAATTGTAAATAACTAACATTGTGTGATTTCAGGTGACGATGCAGAGTTCCATCCACTCTAGTGATCAACTCTTCAAGTTGAAGTACCTTTTTTTGTATACCAATTTGAGCAAACACATAATTATCTTGGATTCCGTCCAAAAACTTAGATAAGCACCAAAACGAATCAGCCTCAATTATTTTAAGTGCTTCTTCACAGAGTGAATCTACATTAAAAGTTTCGAAGGCTTGGTTATAAGGTATATACTCTTGCAAGAATACAACATAGAATGGAGTCACCAAATCATTTATACCCTGCACATATCCAGAAGCTGGATGTCGAGTGGACCAAATGAATAAAATACGTTCAAACATCGCCTGTACTCTTTTCTGTTGGAAAAGAGGAACTGTGGGATTCATCCTTGGCACATCAATGTTTATTTGATGCTTTATATCTCTATCATTCTCATCATGCTCAGCATAATAGTATTTTTCTACTAAACTCCAATAATCTTGTCTCTTGCGTTCTAAAACATTGCTACGACGTTCCAAATTCATTGGAAGATACCCAGACAACAATCTCCACACTATTGGTCTCACCTACAAAAAAAATCATTTCAACATATAAACTTTTTTTAGGAATAACCTGAGTGTAAGAGAACAATAAAATCTGTTAAAGACTTTAACTGCTCTAAAATAATTAACGTATTTAAGAATACAACCAATGCATGTAAGTATTTTGATCATTCAGTCTTCCAAATCTGTTTGTAATTGTAAAGAGTACCCTCATTATAATACTTACTTTTACAGGAATACCAGACCAACTAAGTTCACATAGGCCTTGCAGTGTAGGGGTGTTAGACAAGTAAATCTCAAATCGTTTCAGCTTTGATTCACTGTCTTCATCTTGAGGTGCATTCCGACATCTCATTTGTTGTGGTCTACCAGGAACAGGACTATACCTTGTTGATTCCAAATTATCAGAAGTTGAGGGGGTAATGAAACTAACAGGTTTTTCAGGTAACCCGGAATCAGTAGTAAAACGATGGCTATTCAGAACATTTATGGCAGCAGACTGGGAAACCTTTTTTGAAATCTTGGTACCTGTGAAATAAAATGAAATATTCCAGTTCAAAATATTACTGTCATTAACATAAGAATAGGACATATGAAAACACCCACTTTCAAGACCTGAAACAATGCAGAAGTCATCATCGTCTATTTCCCAAGCATCACTAACCGATGCTTGGAAATCCTGGAAAGATGTACTACCACTTTGTTTAGACTTCGATGAAACCTTCACATCTTTTTTGGGACTGGGCCTGTAAATGGATAGTCAAATATGTAAGTTGTCAATTATTGAAGCTGCTCCACAGCATTCACCTTCCAGGTACAGTTCGTGCATTTTTCTTCCAAAATGAGGTTTTATCATGATCACCGTCTTTGTCCATATTTTATAAAAACGATAAAGCTAAAAGTGAAAATTTGAATGCCATACTACAATTTAAAAAGACTAAGAATTGTGGAAATGTTTTTGTTAGGTTAGATGCTTGTTGTTGACACTTGTATCTTGTATAGTTTTATGTGACCAACATAACATCCTATTCTCAATTTTCCCTACTTTTAGAAAAGATGTTTAAAAAAATATCCTCAGCACAGTAGTTCGAATGTGTCCAAGCAAGTTTTAGCTCAGCAGTGAGGTGAGAATATTTGGTTGGATTCAGTAGTTATTATAAACTTGTTTTGGATCCCAAAATCATGTTTTTTTTGTAATGAAGTTTAAGGTTTAGATTTGGTATGTTTTTTTCGATTGCCAGTAAATTTCTTCCAATTAATTAATAAGATCCATTTCTTTGTGACTAACATATTCATTTTCTTGTTTCTGATGTTACCTACTATCCAAGTAAATAGGTCGTGAATTATCCGAATCCAATCTAATTGAATTATATTTATATACGTGAAATTTTTCATTAATTATTATTAGAAGGTATACAGTGCATTCCTGAGAAAAATTTTCTTCGAGGAATTTTTGAGGATACCAAACTATGGTTTTCTCATTTTGATATTAGAAAAAATGTTGTAATTTGAACAAGATTTTCAAATCCGAACGAGTTTTTCGATCAATCGAACATATTTCATAATTAAATTTCAACTTGTTAGGATTGCAAAACAGCTATCAATGTTTGTCAAATGGTGGTTGGCATTAGGCTTTTTTCTCATTGATGAATTTCGTTATCCATGCTTATTGAATGATATTTATTGTTCGAATACTCGCATACAATTTTTTTATCTATAAATTTATGATTTTCAGTTATTCAAAACAATCTTAACGAGTTCAATAATATTTTGTTTCACAATTTTATTTCAATACAATGTTTTGATTAAAGATCTTTTTTCTATTCTGAATGTTTCCTATAAATGACAGTTATCATTTGTTCTTGAAGTCAAAAGATCTTCCGATAATTTCTTCAGTTCTTGGGAAATCTATTGAAATTATATAATGGATATATCGATTTTGTACCTACACTCTTACTACTTTTCGAGAACGATATAATTATCAGAGGAATTCTAATGTCCCAAGTTCGGATTATTCATTCTGTTGAAATTAATTCAAAATCACAGAACTTTCACTCAATCCACATCTCTTATGTTTAAGGCATCTTATCTATAAATTATTTAAAACATCTTATGTGAATATCAAGGTTCAGTTTTCGATCTCAGAATCAGTGTGTCGAAGCTTGAAATTATTACAAGATTAATAGGCATATTAATCCTGAAGCTGATATTGACTGGATAATGCAATCATATTCAACTAACACTTCATTTACGCACGTTGTCCGATGAACTTTTAGAATTTTACCTCCACTACCTGTCTAAGTTTTCTAATATCTGAATTGCTTTTTTCATTCCTCAACTCACTGCGAAGTGACCCTAGATTAACAATTCATTGTCTCGTTTTCAATTTATCTCGTAGAATCGTTGAATAGATCATTTATCTATCATCTGGTTGATAATTCGTATAAGTGAAACCTTGAGGATTTCTGTAACGCCCTTGAAATACCACTTTTCGTTTTGAATTAATTCTTCATTGCGAAATTTTTTCCTTTCTCAATTTGTCCCCCAAATTTCGAATTGATCTCGGATTCTTCGATCTTAGAAGAGGGTGAAAATAGAAGAAATTTGAGGGTAAACTTCGAAATTGTCATACCGAAGAGAAAAAGGAAGATAATTCGAAAATTTCACTTTATCAAGTTGAAAGAGATGAGACTTATATATGGATTCCAGCTTTTCCTCAAATTTAGTAAAATTTCTTGAGAATCATCTCATTCCTGACTCGAGAACTGAATAAAGACGAAAAATAATTGACGATAAATATATTTATTATTTTACTTGAACGCCTAAATCAAGAGATTGTGGAAACTCGGATTGGGACTTATCTTAGTTCTTATTGGGATATAGATCTTATCAGCGCATTTCGCATGGAGGTAACTAGAAGACCCACGTGGGTGACGTTCTTAATTTAGAATTGTTTCCCAGGAAAATAAAGGCAACTGATCGATTAAAATTTCAATGTGCACTATTGCCTTTAATGATCTAGTTCGATATTTGCTCTCACAATAAAAAAAGTAACCATAAAAACTAGTTCGAAATTGTTACCTATGAGCAATTGCTTCGAATAATTAATGTCTACAGACTGTAATTAAAATGAAATTTCGTATTGGATATGACAAATTCGCTCGATGTTAAATCTAATCTCATTGAATGCGATATATAAAGGATTATTATCTCAATTTCTCTCATTTTGTTGCGGCTCTACCGTGGAGGTACTACAGATCGTTTAAGGTTATTTCAGTGTACATTATATTAAACTTTTTCAAGATGGTCATTTAGAATTGTCGAATAATAATTCGTTATCATTATCAATATGCTTGCTCGTTACCTTCGCTCACATCCAAACCAATTATTACTAGTAGTTAGCCATGGAATATTTTTATCTCTTTTGTTATTTGTAGCGGTAGACGCATATTAGTGTACATCGTTCCTTCGTGAAGATGACGTCCCATTCAGACGATGATGACCAAGATGTTGATATCGATGAGGTAAGGGTTGTTTTAATTTGGAATAATTTTTTTCCTGCATGTTTCATTCACATAGATTTTTTCTCAAGTTTTTTCATTATCTCTGGGTTTGAATTGACTTGTATTGATACAATATGTTTGGCCTTCTTTTATTTCAATGAACTAATATTTTACCGTTTGTTATTGCTCGTGAATAAGATAAGCGATATCGCGAACCACTGCTGAATTGAGAACATCATTACATGAAAAAAAATCGAGAGTATTGAGTAACGTATATCATCGCTGTTACAAAAACACATTTCTACTCTTCATTTTTAATGAATCATCAGCAGTCAACCTTACACTTTTCAAAAACTCATCTAATTTTGAATTGCGCGATGAATTTATCTCAAGCACCTATAATATCACTCTAATCCGAGTGTCTAGTCGGAATTATTTCAAGAATTGAAGGACACTCTTTCTTTCAAATAATTTGTAGCATTTTATATTCACTCCCAAAATTGTTCACCATTCATTTCGACTTTTTGACGAAATTCTAAAAAATCCGGAACCATCTGTAATACAAAAATTTCTGAAAATATTCATAAATCTTGATTTCATAAGGAAGATGTTCCTTTCAAATGCACGAAAAATGCAATTTATCTCAAAATGAATTTTGCATTTTATTGCAGTTCCAAGATGCTTGCGATATATCGGATTTCCCAACACTGTGAGTGTATTATTTTTGAATAGATAATTCTCTACTAATCATGTTTCATTTTTATTATAGACCAAAAGACATGACCTTGGCTAGAGCTATGGAGGAGGCTGAAAAGGCAATAACACACTTTTTTAATAATCAATTCACTGAAGCCAGAAATATGATGATTCCATAGTAGGTGAACGTTTGGACGTTTCTTATCTATATAATTCTTTTACTTTTTGTTAAGTGTGTATAGTCTGAACGACATTGTTCAATTTATATTTAATTTTCAGTGTGAAAAGCAGTATGTATCATGCTCTGGGAAACTCAGTATTCTTGTATATGGAAGCTCTACTGACCTTTGACCCGCAGAACATTCAAGCAGCTTCGAAGTCTTTGAAAGATTCCATCAGAGTATGTAATCAATACAGAAAAAAAAACACATTAGGTGAATCATTGGGCAAAATGGTACGTAAAAACAACTTCGATCAATTTTCTGAAGAAGAAGCCCATGCTGAACTATGTTATGCCGAATGTTTGCTCTTGAAATCAATGCTCACTTTCATTGAAGATGAAACTTTAGCCAGTTTCATAAAAGCAGGATTCAAAATCAGATCCTGCTATAACTGTTATAGGTGAGGTTCCATTTGAATTTAAGCTTCATATTTGCAATAATAAAATTCGTATATCTTTTCATATTTTACATGGTATGTTGTTGCAATTCGTAATTTTGCCAGATAATGTTTACTCTTGAGTTCATATTACCTTTTCTACATTTTTCATTCTTTCAGAGATTGCCAACAAATTCTCAATAAAAGAGATTGGAGTACATCTTCAACAAAACAACATTTTGAAGGAGGTGTCATGATGGGTATTGGGACTTTTAACTTAATGATTTCCATGCTACCAGCAAGAATAATCAAATTGCTGGAGTTTATTGGCTTTTCTGGAAACAAAGTAAAAATAAATCATAAATCTATGAAATTATTTGATAACACTATCTATTTTTTTGTAGCAATTGGGACTTGATGATTTACAGAAAGGTTATCATTTAGAAGGGATACGCCAAATTCTATGTATCATGACTCTATTAGGTTATCACCTGATGGTACTATACATTGTGAGTCATTCAGAGGGAGATCTGAGGATTTGTGAAGAAATTTTGAAGAAACAACTAGAGAAACATCCAAACGGTGTATGGTTTCTGTTTTTCAAGGGTAGAATGGAGTTTATGAGAGGTAATTTAGATCAGGCGAAAGAATGGTACATTAAATCTTGGCGTTCCCAGAACACATGGCCACAATTTCATCATGTGTGCTTTTGGGAGTTGCTGTGGGTGGAAAGGTAATACTGGCTTATGTTTTGAGTGTAATGATCCTCATAGAGTTTCAGTATTTTCGAAAAAAAATAGTAGTTGTTGAATATTTTTTTGCGAAATACTTCGAATTTGAATAATCCAATAATTGGTTTTGCTTTTTCGTATTTTTCATTGTATATTTACTTATTCAGTGTGAGATGCAATTGGCAGCAAGCTCTCGAATACAGTAATATGTTAATAAAAGAGAGTAAATGGTCCAGAACCATTTATAGTTACCAAAAAGCAGCTATAATGTTGATGATGGACAATATCTCTCCTAGCGACAGAGAAATCATTGATAATTTAATGAAGTGAGTACAATATTGAGTCATGAGAATAATGAATATACTAATCAATACTTTCAGAGATGTACCAAAGTATAAACAACGTATTGCCGGGAAATCTATACCTATGGAAAAATTTGTTATCAAGAAAGCGGAGCGTTATTTTAATCAAAATAAAAATCTTATCTTGCCAGTTTTAGAATTAATGTATTTATGGAATTTATTTAAAGTGTTCAAACAATTTAGTATAACTGACAGGGTTTACAAACTATTAGAAAAGACTTTGAATACTCTCAATTCAGGAATATCAAAACGAAATTTGATGCAGACAACAAAGCTCTCATCCTACTATTACAAGGAGCTTGTCTTAGAAGAATGGAAAGTCCTCTACAAGCTCTGGAATGTCTAGAAAATGCAATAGCTCTTCAAAAAGAAATTGTTGATGATAATTATCTTGTTCCCTACGCTATTGTTGAATTAGCACTCATTGAATGGGATTTGGGAAATCGAGAAAAGGCTGTTTTAGCCTTAGAAGATGCTAGGTAATATTATGGTTTATGTATTTTCTGATTTATATTCTGTCAATTTTTTACAGGAAGAACTATACTGGATATTCCATGGAATCAAGACTTCATTTCAGAATCCACACTGCTTTGAGCGAATTCAAACCGGAACTAAAGAACTCTCAGGATACTCATTTGTGAATTTGATATTTATTTTTTTGTTATGTTTGATTTTGCATATTAAATTTTATTTTATTCAAGAATATTATATTTGATTGCAAGATAGGTGTTCCAAAGAACATCTCATTGCAAACATTTTTTGAGGCTGTGTTATAAGTTTAAATTGAAAATGTGAAAATCATCATATCTTGTTTTATTAATCAAAGGCCATGCACTGATTCAAGTGACTTGATCCTTCGGCAATGTTATGATACTTAAACTTTATTCAACGGCATTTAAAGAATTGGTTTTTTTGGTTCATTATTTATTAATAAACTTTTCAGATCGTTATTTGAATAAATTTTTCTTAATCCCCCTACTTAAGTTTATTTCAGCTCATTGCTTGTAATAAGACAATGTGGAGTATTAAATAACGAAAACATCCAGTAGTTATCAAAAGCTATTGGAGTCAATGGCATATTATTTGGTATAATTAATTACTTTACAGACTTATTCCCTGAACTCTTTCTATTTGAATCATTTAACATGTGTAATTTGACCAGTAATCATGCAGGTAATGGGACGCAAACTTGAATTATTTCTAGTGGAAAAGAGAAACTAGAAAAATTTATTGTTATTATACTAATACACATCAATCAGAAATTTCAATTGCAAACTTACTGCTAACAATTACAAATTCATTCACCATTTTAAAACTGCGATTAATATTTTATAATTGAAACCCAATTATTTTTCTTCAGAAAACACCTGTTAAAATCAGTTGTTCTATCAGATATAATGAGAATGATATTGATCAAACAGAATGCTAACTCGCGTTGTCAAGTATTGTCGCAATTTTAAATTGCCAGTGGAAATGTGCGATTGATTTACGCCTCTGAAATTCAATCTGTGCCACAAGTTGCGTGTGAAATTCGGATGAAGTGAAGGAATTTGAATTACCTACTTGATGGATTTTGGAGAAGGTATTGCATGTTAAAGAGTTCGATTATTTTCTTTTTTTTTTGCGGAACCCTTGTATCGATTAGATGAATGAAGCCACTTGAGTTGTTTCAACTGCAATCGGTTTTCTCGAATAATAAACAAGATAAATATACCATATTAGAGAGTTATTTTAATACCTAATTGACTTGACCGTCTGTCTCTTCATATGATGAACTACTAAACTCAGACATCCAGAATTTTTTGGTTTAAATTTATCGTAAAACATGTATGCTCTGATCAAAATTTCGTGCAAAAAAAAAAACATGCATTTGTACCACTTGGGTTAAAAATTTAGCAATTTATATCATTAATGTTATCAACTATTTCGTGTAATATTCGCGCAAATAAAGGTAGAAGAGGCCACTTCTTGCAGACGACATTGTCATTTCGACGTCTCTGAATCACTATTCAGCTTCAATCAAAATTCTTCAATATTCTTCTCTCTTTTATCAGATCGAGAAAAAAGTTTTTGGCGTTAATTAGCGAGATCCTTTTATTCTGTTGTAGTAATATTACATTACCGAAATTATCATATTGACAAACGTCTATCTTCATATTGTGAATTGTAATATTTTGAAAAGATTTCAGACTCTCTAATAAAACATTTTCCTGAAAACTTAATATGGATTTTCTCTCTGAGTCTCTGAAACAAGAAAGAATTAGAATTTTTTTTTTAAATATAGGAAAGGCCCCTGCGTAAAAATTTTGAGCTCTTATTTGTCAGGGGCCAAAACTTTACGAGAAAAAAAAATTGGTGCCTAACAATGAACAGAAAGAAAATGAAAACACTTTGAAATCTTTTTTTTTTTCTAATTCTTTCTTGTTTCAGAGACTGGGAGAGAAAACCCATATTAAGTTTTTAGGAAAATGCAGAGTCCTCCCAGAAAATATTTCAATAGATCTATAATAAAACGTTCGTAATTTTAATTCATTGAACAAGCTTAGAGACCACACGACGTTTGTTGAATTATAGAATGAATTCTTGACTTTAATATAGGTAACCCTAATCTAAAGGTTTCTAATACAGACTCAATCATATTTACCTTTAGTGGTTATACTAATTTTGTTTTACACGTACATATATCTACAAATCGAGGTCTTTGTCTTTCTCATAAAGATAAATCTATATAACAATAAAATATGATCATTTTATTTTCTATACTATCTATACACCATACCTATTCTTATCATATTTGTTTAAAAACCGAAAAAATTAGACGTATTGTAAAATCAAATCATTCTGCAAAGTCTAGAATCATTTGTGTTCCACTGAGTTCATTCAAAGAAATAAATGAAAATCTTGAATTATTGGCAGTTGAAAAAACACTGTGTATTGGAGTCTTCAGAATTTAACCCCATGTTTAACACTCTGAAACTCAAAACTGTCCTTGGAGATCCGGTCATATATTGAAGAAGTTTACCAATGAACATTTTCAACTTCTGAAAGAAAGCGCTAATGTGTTGTGTGGGCTCATTAAGAGCATCAACAATGTACGCTTCACCACAAAAGAAATCATTTTGAAGTATAATAGGTTATTGGAAGCCTAAGCCTTTAGTACCTTCTGAAGTTTTCATGGTACCACTTAAAGGGGATTCACCCAGTTACAATTTTGACTGCATACTCTTTCATTCAATTCCGCAAATGCATTGGTTTCCCGGAGATATCGACATGAAATGTTCCGTTGGGCTGGCTTTTCACACGAACAAAATCATTTCATGTTCACGTTTGATGCTGATAAAATTTCGATTAAACCCGTTTGAAGGATTAACACGATCGCTCCACTACTTCAACACTTTCAGTCAGTAAGTTTCCTCCTTCATTAGTATGAGCACGGTAATAGAAAGCATTGATCCTCTTCAACATACAAGTATCTATCATAGAAGAGAAGGTAAATGAAATTCACAAGAAAAAAATAAGTTACAACGTCGTTTTTGGAACTGGGAATTTTTTTTCAGATAGCGATGAAAGCGACGGTGAAAATGGCATGGGAAATGTTAATAGGTTCATCGTTAGACCTCCTGGACACAGCGGAAAAGCAAAAAGGGGTCATCTGTGCTTTGATGCTTCTTTCGAGACTGGCAACTTGGGAAGAGTCGATTTGGTTAACGAATACGAGTACGATCTTTTTATAAGGCCTGATACTTGCTCTCCTAGATTTCGATTCTGGTTTAATTTCACCGTTGATAACGTAAAGCAGGATCAGGTGAATTTTTCCAGTAATAAACAACGCTTTACGATTAATTTTTTTAATTTGTCTCGTTTTAATACTTTGTTATTGTGACCGCTTACCTCACCTTTCATCATTGCAATGGAAAGTAATTCTCTTAATTACATATTTTGGATAAACAGCGCGTCATTTTCAATATCGTCAATATACATCTTGGGAGAAACCTGTTCAACGCTAAGATGACGCCTTTGGTTAAATCCACAACAAGGAATAAGTGGTGAGTAGCAATCACCATTTTGAAGAGTTTCTTTCAAACCTTATACCTATATTTCAGGCAAAGAATCCCGAAGGAATACGTGTTTTATCATAGGTCGGTAAGTCATCGTAATCATTATGTGCTGAGCTTCATTTTTGGGTTCGACAAAGAAGATGAGGTTTATCAGTTCGCAATGGCCATCCCCTATAGCTATTCTAGACTTCAGACGTTCCTCAAAGTCCTAGAATCCCGAGCTTCTCATCTGAATGGCAGTTTCAATAGAGAATCTTTGACAAATTCTTTGGTGAGTATCGGAAGTTATGAGGAGCCACAAAAAAGGTTGATGTGTATTTTATTTACAGCACAATCGACGTTTGGAGTTGGTCACAGTTGGGAATGATAAGGAAGAAGAGGATCAAAGGAAAAAAAGGACGATTGCTGTGATGGCTAGAATACATCCAGGAGATTCTCCTTCCAGTATGGTTTGTCAAGGTTTGAAAGATTCATTTGAACTGAATTGTTATAACACATCAAGTAATTATTAAGTATCAAGCAGGTGTTTCAAGACATAGACAAATCTATGAGATAGTACTACCTTGCTGATTTTTTTGATTTTAGGATTACTGGAGTTGCTGATAAGTTCTAGCTCTCTAGCGTCAATTCTCAGAGAAAACGTGGTTTTTAAAGTACTCCCCATGATGAATCCTGACGGTGTTTTTGTTGGAAACTACAGAAGTAATATAGCGGGGGTGGATTTGAATAGATCCTGGCATATAGCAACGAGTTTCTCTCATCCAACTTTGTGGGCAGTGTTACAGATGTTCAAGTCTTTCGGTGATGGGAAGGTGATAAACTAGGAGTTAATCATATAATCGCACTAGTTGTACAAGGTTTTCACGACTAGCTGAGTCAAACTTGTCTAGAAGTGAAACAATTTCATGAAAAATTTTTATAGGAAGGTTTTCACTCTGAAAATCCCCAATACCCTGCCCATATTGTTAACTGAGTAATATAAGGAAAGAAGAAAAAAAGAATAAATTGGGTACCTGCATATAATTGAGTTGTGAGCTTTGGATTTGTCTATGCCTAAATATTCGACTCCTAGATTTTCCTATGCCATTTGGTTTATATTATTTGCCCAGCTAGTCGTGAAAGATCCTGTATATTCTTTAATTAGACATGTATAGATTGAGACCAAATTTAATCATTCTAGAAACATCAACTGGATTTTGTGATAGATATACATGCTCATTCCAGCTTAACTGGGTGCTTCATGTATGGAAATACCTACGACGACGTATATAGGTATGAATTGCTTCGAATAAACTGTAATTAAAATTTTTTTCAATGTGACCTGTGAGTGGAAAACTTAATTTTTTTCAGGTATGAACGTCATATTCTATATCCGAAGCTTTTCGGCTCATTAGCTGTCGATTACGCTAAAGATAACATGATATTCAACTCTGATCCTATGAAATGTGGTACGTCACGAAGACATTTATGTTGTTCCCTCAACAGTAAAGTGAACACCTACGTACTCCAAGTTTCAATATTTGGATATAAGACGAAAGAATTCGATTTTTTAATTCCTTATTCGGAAGAAAGTTGTATCCTTTTCTTAAAAACGGAATTATAGAATGAGTTTCTGGAAATGTTCGCATTTACCCATCATAAAATAGAAAATAATGCAAGAATTTGAAGATTCTGCTCAGAATTTTCAAAAAATGCAGGTTCCTCCTAGAATATATTTCAATCGCGATCTAATGGAGATACTTCTCAGTAACTTTTCCTTATTCTCATATAGATAAAAGGTGTGGAATGAATTTAGTGAAGGCTGTTCTGGAATATTATCATTGTATAGGGGTAATTCCAACGCAGCTCATAAAGGAAATACCGACCAAAAGAAGAAGACCAAAAAGGAGAGTCAGGCGAAATAGGGATAAGGTTCCTGATACCACCAGAAGATCAGCACAGGTCCATGTTAAAGATATAAGTATCACATACGATAGCGAAATATCCTTGGAAGCTTACAGTTACAGAATGATGGGAAGTCCAGTTGGGATATTAAAACCAAAGAAGTTCAATCAAAAGCTTGAGGATTCTAACGAACATTATCTCGTCACACTTACCGAGCCAACTTTATCCATAATTGACATGAACGATATGCTATCCTTGAATTGAATTATTCTAGGTACTTGTATGTTTTAAATTTTAAGTTCGATTAATCTCAGAAAAGATCTCACAGCGATTTTCGAATACGGACAATGTTTTTCGAAAGCACATGTTTTTTCATAATAAATAATAAAATACGAATATTCCGATGATAATAAAAAGAAAACTCGATCTGCTTTTGTCATGGCAATCATTTGGAAAAAATTTTGATAATATTTACCTATATACTCATCCTCTTCGTCCCTATTCTATCCACACACGAAAATAGTTCAACTAATTATAGAAAGTCGATTCAGGAGATGATACGTATGTACAGTCTTCATTTCTATTTCCTACAAGTGAGCCCGCGAATATAATGCTAAAGAAATGAAGAAGTTTCAAAGTGATTGTGCAAAAGCTATAGCTCAAATATCGACTGAAAATATTTCGAAATTCAACAATGCCGGAGATCATGAATCTCGCATCAAAATTATTTATGAAAACGCCAATATTATTCCAGTGGACTTGAAGGAACCTCGAAAAAATATTAAGGTGACTGAAACTGAAAAAACCAAAGGAAATTCTTTTTTTGCGAAAAAAGATTACAGAAATGCAATCAAGTCGTATAATGCTGGTATAATAAATTGTCCCCAAAATGACGGTGAGTCTAAACTCAGTATTTTCATAATAAAATTTGTTTTTCCCCTTTCGTTTTAATAATTGATTAATCAAATTCCAGTCTTTGGTTAATTTTCTTTTAATTTGTTGATTCATTGTTTGAAATTCTAGATTCTTCGAGGGAACTCCTTGCCATTCTTGTAGCAAACAGAAGTGCTGCGTTTTTCGAAATACACGAATACAAGAAAGTGCTCGATGATATAGATTACATAACGGAAATTGACAAATATCCTAAACATCTTTTATACAAAATTTGGTTGAGGAAAGCCAAATGTTACGATGCGCTCCAAAACGAAAAGTCAGCAGATGAAATATACGAGCAGGCTTTCGAATATTTAAAATATAGTAAATTGGATTTAGACGAAATTTCTTCGAAAATAGAAGAAATTAAAAGTTCCAGACAAAAAGTGAAATATAAACAGATTTCGAGGGAATTGGTCAGGGTTTATGGTGAAGAATCTTTCGTTCCCAATCAAACATATGTGGCATCTCACAGAAAAGTTAATTTCGATATGGATGATTTTCAAGGAAGATTCGCTAGAGCGGTAGAGGATATACCGGCAGGTCAGATTATAATACAGGAAAATCCACATTGCTTCGTTTTATCGCCAGAAAACAATTTAACGAATTGTCAACACTGTTTTATTTCTACTGATCAAATATTCGCATGTCCTAATTGCCCATCAGTTGTTTTTTGCAGTAGTAATTGTGAGCGTTTAGCCAACGATACATATCACAAACATGAATGTGTCTTTAAAAATACTCTGGACCAATCTGGAGCTTCCATTAATTGCGCTCTTGCGCTCAGGATCATATCACAAAAAGATGTGAAATTCTTCATTGAAGCAAGGCAAAGACTGAAGGGTTTTCTGAAAGATAACTGTAGTGAAGCCAACAAGATTGATCCCTACAAATCCGAGAATTATCAAACTGTATTCTTTCTATGTAGGAACGAATTTTCAAGAAATAAAGAAGAACTCCTACATTACACGATAATGTCTATTTATTTACTCAAACTGTTGAAAATCTCGAAATATTTCCATGGAAAAGAAAACAGCAATAGTGAATTGTCGGAAGACGAAATTTTTGTAGCGTCACTTATTGTTAGACATCTGGAGTTGCTACAATTTAATTGTCATGAAATTGCCGAACTCAGAAACGTTTTCGAAGAATTTGATGGAAATCAAATAGATTCTTACAAATTACATTGTACTGGTGCTGCTCTATATCCTACTGCAGCTCTGTTCAATCATTCATGTGATCCCAGCATTGTAAGGTGAGTCTCCAGTCTGGAAAAAAACATATATTACCCATTTTGTATTAATACTTAAATATCCCCAAGGTACCCACTAGATATTTTCATTATCCCGTTGAATTTCAGATATAACAGTAAAAACAAACTAATTGTGAGGACTATTAAACCCATAAAAAAGGGAGAAATAATCTACGAAAATTACGGACCCATTTACACTACCATGAAAAGAGAATTTCGTCAGCAGTTCCTCAAAAAACGTTATTGGTTTGACTGTGTGTGTTTGCCCTGTGTTGAATATTGGCCTCTTCTAGACAGAATGGACGACCAAGACTTGAAAATAGGATGCGAGAACTGTCCCAATATTTTCGTTCTTAATAAGTCGAATATAGAACCGTTTCTAGACTGCAACTGGTGTGGGAAGAAAAAAAACATTCTGCCTATACTCAGAAATTTAATGGTGAGTTGCTTCAAAGTTGTATTTAAAACGGAATAATCCTTGTTTTTTAAGGTTCTCGAAACGATTCTACCTGAGGCTGAAGATTGTTACGAGAATGAAAAGTTTACAGAGGCAATAAAATTGTTTCTACAAGCACTCAACATCCTTTATGATAACTTGAAACCTCCATGTCCCGATATGGTTAAAGTTCAACAAAGATTGAGGACTTGTTTCGTACACTACGGAAATAAGATGTTGGGCTATAAATACAAAGACTGACCTATTTCTGGATAATTATGAATGATTAGACAAAAAAATTAAAAGAATACCGTTTTGAATGAATATTTATATATTTTATTTATTTGATTATTATCATTTTCGTTTTTATGCATCGATACATATCGCATCGAGATATAGATAAATAGTTGAACTCATTAATCTACTTATATTAGTGCTGTTTTACTGAAAAATTGTTTTATATGCTCTGTCGTTATTTATATTAAGTACCTCCCAACTTTGGACATTTCTCTTCAATTCGTTTCATAGTACCTCATTATTTATTATGCCGCCCTTCATAATGAACCATTTAAAAGTAAGAAAGTAAGCTCCTAAAAACTTTCAGGAAAATACTTTTGCAGGAAAAATTAGACAAAAAAGACGAAATAAAGTATGTGGAAATAATGAAAACAACCATTGAATCCAGATTGATGAAAGGCGATAAAATGAAATGTGTGAAACCTAATAATCCAGTTTTTTCTTTGAAAACACATTTGAATGTTCTATCAAGTCGAACAATGTTCAGTTCGGTTCATCAACTCATCGTCAATTGTTCGATTCCTTAATTTCATTGTACGCTTCTGACTGAAAAAAATGTATTCTACTGATTCGGAGAAAGAAGTTGCGTCTATTATCACCTCCTGTATTCTATCTTATGGGGGTGACGGAATTCCTCTAAGTGAAATCCAGGAAGAATTCGAAGCTCTGTGTGGTTACCCTATTCCGTACAGAGAATTTGGTTGCAATGATTTGAGCTCATTTTTGATATCGCTTCCGAATATATATATCGTAAAGGACCAATTCAAAAACGATGTCGTCATCGAACATAGTCCTAAATTGAATCACATAAAACAATTGATTTCTAAACAAAGGAAACCATCTAAAAGGAAGTTTCATACGGAAGAACCGGCTCAATTCACTCAGGCTAAAAGAAATCGAAGTAATAGTTTCAAATCTCTACCAAGAGGAGCTTCTATCCATTCCTCTTTCAACATAAGAAATTTAAATGATTCCTCAAGATTTGAAGAATTCAATAAATTGGTGAGTCCTACGATTGCATTTAATATCCTGCCTAATTATACAAGATTTCTCTTTGAAATCACATGCATTTTCAGGAAGAAATGTTGCCGATACTCTACAAACATCAGGCACTAGGCGATGATTTTTTTGTTGATTTGGCGGATAAAAAATTAGGTTGTTATGTATCTGATGAAGGTAATATTGAAATCTAAAAATTCGATAAGATTTTAATTTTGCTTCGTTCCAGCACCCCAAAAATGTGGTCTGTGTGAAGTAGGACTAACGATTGCAAGATTGACAGAAAAAATTGAGAACACCCAACAGCTTGCCCCTAGAGTTGTGGTCATGGTTGGAATGAACGATCTCTTGATGGTAAAACAAATATTGAAATGTAGTAATTCATATACTCGATGAAATTTGTTGAATATTTGTTTTCTATTTCAGGGTAGAAATGCTAGTAATATGATAATAGACTTCAGGAAACTGATATCAGAGTTAAAAAAGAAGAATACTCGTGTAACAATTATAACACTGATACCTTCACCAAAACTAAAAATGAACAAAAATTTAGAGATGCGTATGGGCATTTTCAATAATTCGCTTTTAGAATATGGATCAGGTAAACATTTTTCCACGTTATATCCGTGATTAATGAAAAAATTAATTTTTTTTAGATTTTGAATTGCAATGCAACATCATAGATATGAATAAAATTTTCGAAACAGAAATAAAGAGCTTTAAAAAAGATTTGTGAGTATCTTATGCGAACTAGTATTAATATACTAATCGACATTTTACAGTGACAGATTGGAGAAAACTTGCCGTAATGATCAATACAAGGTGTTCTCAGATTATGGGAGAAAAATATTTTTGCAGGCTCTCAAAACTTGTCTCAGAGAGCAGGTTGATCATGGTCATTAGCAGTACTTTCCAAATTTGATTAACTTACAGAAATTTTGAAATAATCAGTTTACTCATGACACACGTTCCATAATTACAATCAATGAAAAATACAATTATTTAAGAAAAAAATAAAATTTGCCGCGTTCCTACAAAGGAACGATTGATGAAAATATGTAGTCTACATAGAACAAAATATTGCAAGCAATCTCATTTGAAAGTAACTGTATCTGATCAATTCTCTGGAGATTGATATATTTTTTATTTATTCTATATTTATTAGTGTTAAGGTGAAAATAGACATGCAGAAACATATACAATCGAGTTTTTAATTTTCACTTGTAATTTGCAACCTCTGAAATGAACAATTCAGGTTTTGTCCAGTAGGAAAATATGATAAAGTGAATATGATTTTCTTCTATAAATCAAAAGTGATTGATGGAGAAGCAGCATTCTATTCTCTCTTTTATCTGAATAACTAAGTTACTTAATATGTATATTTGTTGAACAGAAAAAGTACGATCAATATATGAAAAAAAGTATAATTCTATAACAATAATATCTAAAATGAACATTTTCACATATAAATTCTTCTTAAGTCTGAAGGGGAAGTAATCATATTACACTGAGGGCATAGTTTTTTAGCTCCAAGAGTTTGCAACCAACACTGTTCACAATGTACATGCCAACAACAAACAGATATAACAGGAGTTCGGTATTTGTCCATACAAATTAGACATTTAAAGTTATCTTCTCTACATTGTTCACGAGTTTCAAGTTCACGAATCCTAGCCTTTAGAACCTGTACAATAGGATCTACACCTTTATTATTTTCATTTTCACTAGTGGATTCATCCATTGTTGAGGGATTGTCTTCTGCTATATCACTAACAATTTTTGGGTCACCTCCAATAACTGCTTTTCTAAGGGCTAAATTGTCTTTATCATCACAAGGTAAAATTACATCACATTCTGAATATTGTGGTGCTCCGTATATTTGAGTATCTTCAACATCTTCGACATTCAAATCTTCATCATCATCTGCCATTGTTAAGGAAGAACCTAAGCTGGATACACCTCCAGGAAGTAAGGAAGTTGCTCTGATTCTAGATTGTCCTGCCCATTCATATTCTTCAAATGCTTCAACATCTATATTCTCACTTTCTTCATTTTCAGTAGATGACTCTGATTTTCTCAAACACATTTCTACATGGACCATTAAATCTTCAGATAATGTAGATATATCTTTGTTACAAATTGGACAGACTACCTCTTCATTCTTCCTTTTTCTTGATTTTAGTTTTTGTCTGGACTGCCTATTGGAACGAACTTTCTGGAAGACCTCCCATTTTTTGTCCTTATCTGAAACAGCTGGATTTCGAGAAGAAATGCCATTGGATGAAGAACTTGATGGAGTGCTCCTTCCATTAATTCTTAATTTTGATGAAGGTAATTTATTAAGTTTTTCTATTTCAGCTGTTAAATGCATTTCGACTTCTGAAGTTCTAAGTGTTACTCCACAAACTGGACAAACTATGGGGTCTATTTGCTTTCTTTTAAGTCTAAAACCTCTGCCAGCTTCTTCGCAATATCCAGAAGTGCTTGGTTGGTTTTCATCCATTTTATAGAACCAATACAGTGATCAAGCTTGTCATTGTTACTCACTCTCCAATGTTACTTCTGCAATGAATAATAACAACACCATACAAGAATTACTTTTCTGTAGATTTTCCTTATGTAGTAGTTAAGAAAATACTAGATAAAACCACACCAACCTTAAATAATAGTTTCATAAACATAATAATCTGAAGAAATAAAACCAAGATGATGTAGACAATTCCGTAATTAATTTTATAGTATCCCACTGATTAAATATGAAAACTTCTTTTGAAAAAAACTGAGATATCATTACAATTAAGCTACTGTACATAGAACATAGAACACCATGGTAGACCTACTCATCTGCAGCTGCTAGATTTTGAAAAATACCCGAGCGGAACTTTTTTACCGATCTGTTGATTGATATAAAAGCTTTGAGAAGATATCAATTTGCAATACGAACCTGCCCCATTGTCCTAATCCCTGAACAAAAATATAATCTGAATAAAGGAAATTTAAAAGTATTGATGAATAATAAAAAATAGTTTCGGAAAATAACTTAATTCAGTTTTTAACAAATTAATAAATATAATAAATTAGATAAAAACTTTTATCTCAGTAAACCAAGAGAAATTTTTACCTTGTTTTCTTCTGATTACTTTTTTTAAAATTAATATGATATGAATTTTTTTCTCACAACCCTACTGCCCTATATTCATTGGAATTGATGCTAAAATGGTTCAAGTTTTGCGATAAATATAATTTAAATTTTACATAAGTGTAGAATGGAATTTGGAAGAAAATCTACGATTCTGCTCTATGTTTTAAGTCAGACTATTTTTATTTCTTTCTAACTTGAAGTCACGTAGGCACAAGCAAGTTCGTCGCTAATTTGATGTTGTCAAACACAAAGGTGTTTGGGTTTTGTTAGTTTTCATATTTGGCTGGAATTGTCAGCTGATTTTTTGAGAAAATTGAATTTCTGGATAATTTTTCGAAATGTCATCCTCCAAGTCCAGCCTAGATGATGTCTTAGGTGGTGAGATTTATGTACTTGTTCATGAATGTGGCAAACGCAATATCATTTGTGCATTTCCTTGTTATTGTTAGCTTTGTTTTGATATTGAACTAAAAATAGAGTACAATTTGAATGATTTCTAACGAAAAGTAAAAGTAATGACCTTTATCATACTATCACCAAGTGCGTTTTGGAAAGATGATGCATGATGTCGACGTAAATAATGGTCTAAAAATGTCTACTATATATTTCAGAATCGTGGGTTGACATCTCAAGTGTACACTCAGGAGGTTCTGCAACACCGCTGTCGGTAACTCAACAGCTTCATGTTGAAGATTATTTGAGATTGCTCAGAGAGGCACAAAGAGAATCAAATCAGTCATCAGCTAGAGTTTCATTAGCTGGTTCTAGAAGAGATTCTCCTAGAGGTAGTCCCAAAAGTCCTCCAAATAGCCCTGTTCAAGGAACTCCACACAATTTGGAGTGGCAATCTTATTATTTGAATTCTGAATCCAAAGAAGTGAGTAGAATTGTTATTTTCTCAAGTTTGGCTTCTTGATGGCTGGCTTTTAAATTTCAAGGATTTCTGAAATTCATAGAACGAGAAATTTTCTTAAGAAAATTTTTGAATATCTGTTTTTAGGACTCAGATTTTTTCAATGATTGGAGCAGTCGTCCAGACCAGCTTCCACCAAAAAATTGGAGTTTCAGACCTAGAAAACGGGAAATGCTAAGTATCCGCTATGCTCGTTTGGGCAACAATAGCATCTTTTCCCGTAAGGGGCTGTGTACTCTATTTCTGAGTAACATTTTGTCCATTCTTTTGGGCACTGGTATAGGGCTCTGGTTAAGTAGAAATAGATTCTTTATTCCAGCCATTAAAGTACGTTAAAGAGTCCTCAATTTTCTTGTTCATTTAAGAAAAATTTTGTATGTCGTTTTTATATGGCTATGCAATTTGTTTCTATATACAGCTTCTAAGTGCTGCCTTCTTCGAGAGACTGGGATTTTTTCTTCAATATTGTATACTCCTTAATATTTCAAAAAATTAATAGTAAAATCATTGTGGAAAAAATATTTATGTTGTCATTTGGTATTTGAAATTTTTGGTCTCAATCTTAATTTCTTTGAAGGCAGAATATTAACCTTTAGTGTTGTCTACTGAATGGTAAACCTGTTATTTCTTTCACTTTATGGTGATATTCAGTTATTCCAGCAGATAATCAAATGATATTTTGTTTACCACTGTTCAGCTTTGAAATTTTTTTGTCCTTATTGAGAGAGATTATAATATGATGATATCGGAATTTTCAGCTGTGGGAACTGTGATATTAAAATTCGGCTGAACTCTACGGTTAGCAAAATATAGTCATTTAAAATTGAAATTTTTATGTTTCCATAGAGATGAGAATCTGAGTAACTGAGTTGATCCACAGGAAAATGACCTGATTTCCCTGTTTGGATAAATACAAATTAATTCTGATACTTATTTCTAATAGATATTTCTCGTTGAACTAGAATGCATATTATGTTTCAGAATTGCATTATCATTTGTAGTTTAAGGTGGACTTGTTAATTTTTTCAAATATCTTGAAGTGATGGAATTATCAAAATAAATCTCGATTAATTGTATGAATGTTTCTTCAATTTTTTAATTCTATATGATCCTTACATCGTTTAGGGTATCCCATCTTTTATCTCCACTCCCAAATATATAAGGGTTCAAGATTAATATTTTTAGAACGTATCTGATTTATTGAACTTGTTGATGAATCTTTGTCAAATTAAATAAAAGAAGTGGTTTATTTATAATCCAATTTCCACGTGTTTCATATTGAACAAATTTTTCTTCATTAATGATTTACTGGAAAGTTTAGTGAACTGACTATTGGATAACTATTGACTGAGAAGTTATATACACTTCTTTCTCATCACAATATTTTGATACATATTCTTCCTACTGAAGAAGAAAGTAATCTTTTATGTAGAAGGATTGTTATTGTTAGATAACATTGAGAAATACTTTATTTCTCTAAGAAAAATATAATACTTTTATTCAACAATATCTTATAAAATTCAGAGAATCATAATGTAATAAATAAATATTGTGATGTATCACCAATACTGTTCTCTCACTTTTGATGTGAGTTTTATTCAACAGAACTAATTGAGATCAAAAACATTCGAGATTTACAACCTCAATAAGTTTAGTACAGGCCATAAAAGACATACTGATCCTATCAGATATGTTGTACATGATCCTAAACTCCAAAAAGAAATACTGGCAATGATTGGACCCACAGCTCTAGCTAGGGCACCTAGAGATCGAAATATACCCATAACTGTTCCCTTCTGATCAGCAGAACCATACAGTGAGGCCATTGTCATTATACATGGAACAACTAAAGCAGTGGCTGAAATTAAAGAGGATCATAACATATAAAGATCTCACTGAAAAGTGATGGATATGTTGAAATTTCAATTTTCATTTCTTCACTCACATGCTGCATATAAGAACAATCCCAAGTATAATAATATAGGACCAGTTGCTAGCCCAACACAAATAAAAGAAGGGATTATCAGCCACAAACCCCAGACAGCTGTTTTTTTTATTTTGTCTTGGGGAACTCTTCTGACATAACCACCCTGAATCACAGCCATTGTTAGACCTGAAAATTCTGCGTACTCTGACTGTTCTAATGGATTAATGTTATTAATTAACATTACCTATGGAAAAAAACATCCAGCCCTGTTCCATGGATGTGTAATTAAATACGTGATGGGTTAAAAATGTGAGAGTGAATTCTAGACCACTGTAAATAAATAAGTATACAAAATATATCAGTCCTAACTTCCTCAATTCTTTCAGATTTGATTTTTCATCATTATTGACTGCGGCAAAACTGAATAGATCTTTTACATTTATCATTGCTTGAGCATTTTTGAAACTACTCTTGAATGATTTGGCACGTTTTTTCTGAAATAAGGAAGATTATTTATTAACCAATCCATGTTTGAAACTGACATATTTCATACCTTTGGCAATGACTCTTGGAAAACCATAATTACAAATAATAAATCAGCCAGGGACAGAAGTAGGGCAAAGATGGCAGGAATGATATACCACTGTCCTGTTCTGGTTTTGGCCCACACAGCAAAAGCTGCTCCTATGAGGGGCCCCACAATGAAGCCTAATGAAAAGGCTATGCCCACAAGAGCCTGGAAGTTGATAATTTACTGGAGAAAGTGTTTCAATAAAATAAACTGATCTATTCTTAACACAAGCTGACAAAAATACAACCTACCATTCCTTTTCCCCTGTTCTCAATTGAAGAAACATCAGTTATTATAGCCATACTTAGAGAGACATTACCTTTGCTTATTCCTCCGAAGAATCGAGCTAATATAAATATGATCAAATTACTAGAGAAAGCCCATAGGATATATGAAAATGATATGCCCAACTGTAAAGAGAAACTAATCTTAATTCATTTTTTAAATTTTTCATGTGTACTCACCAAACATGTTATCATCACAGCTCTTCTTCCAACAACATCGGAAATACTTCCCAATACAGGGGAAGTAAGGTATTGCAGAAAACTGAACATCGAACCCAGGAAACCCCCAAATAGGACATTATTGAATTTCTCAGGAGCACCAACAATTACTTGAAAGTATTTCACTTTATCAGATAACCAAGCATATAATCCTGTAGAATCATTCTGTTTATAATGGTCTAACAATGATGGTAGCAAAGGAAGTATCATGGTGAAAGCAAGCAGATCCAGGAGGAGAGAAATGAATATCACATATACAGGATTCAATTTTTTTTTTCTGGAAGAATCCATTTTTTATCAAATGCAGATACCAGATTTCAAATTATTGTTACACTGACATAAAATAAATGGGCTATGAGGTGGCATTTCCCACTTCCAGTCTATATACCTTCAGGCATTCTATATGAAGCAGAAAGGAAAAATTTGTTATCAAAAATGTATTTGATTTAAATTTAAATTAATTGGCTTTTTCCTTTGCATCACTGCATATTAACCACCGCGAAGTGTAACATGATATTATTGTTTATTTAAGTAATGAAATTGTCTATATATGAGGTTAGGTGAAAACTGTAGATTGCTTCAAAAGATAGAGATAGCAGAACAATATCAGTACATGTATTGAAATGAGATGCTCTTATTACTGGTGAGGGTGTATTTACAGAGCAATACTATCTACAAAAATATTTTTCTTCTTTAATATCTTCATAAAAATCAACGATACAGTTTTGCTATTTTGTATAGATGCCAATTTTTTTACTTTGTTTTTTAAGTAGGCAGTTTTTTTCTTTTTTTTTAGGTGTCACTCATTTTGAACAGTGGAAAAATGTGCTTCATATACATTCTGCGTTTCAATTATTATCTTAATACTTTCAAAAGAAAAAACTCAATTGACTTCCGAAAAAAACAAATTTTCCATGAAAAGAAAGTATTATACCGTGATTATCTTTTAGTTTTAGGGATGACCAAATCACAACATGTACGCGAATTGTGAAAAATAGTACCGAGGAAAACTGTTTTTCCCTGATGGATATATACAAATGCGTATAACTCAAAAATCATGTTTCAATAGTTCCATATTCCTCGGACATGAACGGTGAATGATATGGGTCTACCGAAAAACAGTGTTTCATATATATTTATTACTGTGTCCTTACGCCATACTGATACAGCAATTCTGGCTAAGAGCTGAAAATATTTGATGTATTTATTTTATTCGAAGTTTTTGTAACTGTGGAAGATGAACCCTTTCCTTTCCTTTGCGTTTGAATGGATTTGAAAGAAATTTATCGTTTTCTTGATAGTTACTGTTCTGTGCTTCAGCTGTTACGTTTTCCTTTAACCCATCCCTACATATATGTCGCAAAAAATATGCAAATAACAAATGACAGTCAGATGGAATCTGACAAAAGGGGTCGAGTGTGTGGATACCTCCAATCTGATTAAAAAAAATTTTTGATTGGCGAGGTTTTCAAAAATAAAAAATTACTGTCATTCAAATATATCAGTGATTGACTATCCAGCCAAGTTAGATGCCTAATGAAACATTGGTATTGTTCTAACAAATAATGCTCCAAATTTATCACAATTTGGATTAATTACTTAACCTGCAAGCTTTATGTTTGGTTTTGAATTGTTTGGCGCCATGTTGCTTTTTCAACAATACACAAATTTTTGATTACTTCGTGGTATTTTTCATCAAATGTCTATCTATAATTTAACGGGAAGTAAATAATAAAATGAAAACGTTTAACTCAGATGTTGAAAAGTGATCAAAAATGTTGTCATCGAGCAAGATTATTGAGTTCACTTTGGCAAATGAGTACCAAAAATTTTGAAGATGGTGCGGAAAAGAGGCAAGTTGAATACGTTATCAATTTCGCACTTTACAATATTTTTTTTTAGGTACAGCAAGTTGAGGAAATTTGCTTGAATAAGAGTCATGGATGCGGAGTTCACCAAACAGCATCATGACATTCCTCTTGAAGATAGTGGCACAGAAAGCCCTATTGCAGAGGAAGAAAGTGAAGTCTCCGAGGATTCCACTATATGTGATGCAGGTGAAATATTATACTTAATAATAAAAAAATTATATCTGCTAATTTTATCAACTACTTTCTTTTGAAACAAAATTTGATGAATTCCAACAGATTCAAAAGCAACTGGTTTGAATTCGAAGAACCTTCAACATATTCTAGACAAATCAATTTCACTAGACGAAGAAGATGCACCTCTGTTAACATTTGAATATTCAATCTCTCGAAAAAATGAAAATGCAGAGTCTGGAATTGACTTGACCACGCCAACTTCATATAAAGAGAAAAACCTATGCTCTATATTGAGGAGAGGTTCTTGTTTTGAGAACAAGTCCAATACATCTTTGGATTCATGTCATTCTTCAGCAAGTTTACGACGGGTATCATTCCCTAGCGATGATTCTGAACTTGCAAGTTACTTGTATCCAGAGGAAGGAAAACAAACAGAAATGGGTAAGTCTTTTCTGATATCTTTGTAAGAGGCTGTGTTCGGCCAGAAAACTTTGGATTTCAGTTAAAATTAAGGCCTATTTGTTTCAGATATGAAAAGTTCTGATGAAGTTTTAGAAGTATATGAAAACTCATGCAAACATCACAAAACCATTGAACTGGATACCATAAAAAACCAAATTTCTGTGAGTTATTACTTTCAAATCAAAGGTTGAACAATCAAGTGACTAATGCATTCCAGGAAATTAAAAATAATATCAATCATTCTGCAACTTTCAATTTATGTTCGATCAATTTGACCAATGATGTGAACGAAACACTCGAGGACTTGTTGAAAGTGACGAATTTTCAGAAAATATCTTTGTCCGATTGCAAATTCACTAGTGATACGATCAGTGAATTTCTGGATATGTTGGAGTATTATGAATCAACCAGAGAACTAGAAGTGTCTGTTCAGTTCGAAAGTAATGAAGCTTGGCAGTCATTTTGTAACGCTTGTATGAACCTTGATATGCTTGAAGTGATTTCCTTCAAGGGAATGAATATAAGTGAAGAACACTTGAGAAAACTATTGCATGCCGTGAAGTGTAATTCAAAAATTACAACTCTTAGATTCGACAGTTGTGAACTAGATATGATGCCTTCATTTTATTTAGGTGAGGTTCTGGAAGCAAATTTTACAAAATGTTACTTACTTTGTGTTTTAATTATTAGTGGACTGTTTAAAGACTAATACAACTCTGAGAGAACTTTACTTGCCATCCTCCAAATTGTATAGTAGGGAAGCTCAGTGTTTAGGTAATTTCCTACAGGTTAATTTGCATTTGAAAGTATTGGACATCAGTAACAACTTCATTGGTGATCGTGGATTGGACAGCTTATCCAAAGGATTAGTTAAACAAAACATTCCAGGATCTGGACTCTCTGTACTCATAGTTTTCAATAATCAGCTAACCGAAAAAAGCAGCCCTGTTATCAACAATTTAATTGTAAGTTATCTAGGTAAGAAGACAGGATTCAATGATATACCAATTCTGTTTGCAGAGTTGTTGTAAAAATCTTCACACGTTAAATGTTGGTTATAACAATTTAACAGATCAGGTTTTGATGGATGCCAAAGATGGATTGATAGAGACAAAATCATTGGAAGGATTTGGATTGCAATGCACTCTATTGACTTGTAAAGGAATATATTCCCTCGCAGAAGCTATTGAAGAAAACACATCACTCTTAGTATGTAACTTTCAAGAAAATCTTTTGGAATTTTTCAATTTAGATATGATGAAATCTGTTTTGAAATTTCTCAGTATGATCTATCCACATAACAGCTATTTTCTTCTAGAAAATAAATTTGAAAGGAAATAAAGCCATACAAGTACATGGTTTGGAAAGGCTATGTAATGCTCTCACAAATTCAAAAATAACCAAAATAGAAATAGATGATGTCAATAGGTCATGCAGTGTAAGTATAAAACTTGGAGACTCTTGCAGTTCGGATTTTATATTTTATTATATGATGTTGTTTTTGAAGTAATCCAGACTCTTAGAAGATGTTTTTCAGGATCCATCAGGTTATATTCAAGTGGTTAAAAGGTTAAATGCAATTTGCACGGTTAACAAGTCATTTGTTGCTGATAACCGTGATGAAGAAATTAATAACATTTCTAGAGTTGTATCTAGAAAGGTTTCTCTGAGTTGTGAACCTCGATTTCTTATACCTGATGTGAAACAAACACTTGCAAGTGTTCAGTTATCGACAATTCCATCAAGTCCAGCTCCTAAAAGTCGTTTTCAGATAATCTCTGTTCCAGAAAACAGTCCCCGATCACTTTCAAGATTCAAGGTGAGAATATATTTGAAATAAATTGAGATTGGTTTAAAAGTTGTCTCAAGTTTTCAGATTTTTTTAGTTTTTATTTACAGGGTGTACTATTGATATCTTTTATTTTCTACTGGGAGAATAAAATTTTAATAAATGAACAAACCCCTTCGTGTTCTAAATATTTATAGGCTGGCCTGTGAAAGCATTATGATTTTTTTTTTAGTGCATTTCAGATTCACCATATTGGGTTGCCCCCTAAGCCAAAATAAATTAATAATATATTTTAGGTTACCCCAGTGATAAGCCCTTCCCCAGAAGATGACGAAACTCAAAATCGTTTTGCAAATGTTAGAAGCAGTGTCTCTTCCAATGAAAGTATGGATTCAATTATGGTACAAACTGATTTAGTGGAGGCAGATTGTGAGTGAAGCAAGTTTTTGTTCAGTTGCATGATTTGGATCTTTTTTGGTCCGAAATGTGTTTTAAATGAGTGAGGCTATTCTCACAGAAACAATTAACATTTTTAATTGAAACGATTCATTTGATTTGACACAACTGTTAGTTTCTCACAAAATATATATGTAATGTTTAATGTTTTCTCTTGAATTTCTGTTGTCTGTAATATTGGAATCAATGTCTTTCAATTAATAATATGATCATTGGTCATCACCTATTTGTTGTAAATAAAAATGTAATTTGAAATTCATATAGAAATTACTTTTTAAGGTTAATTGTTTGTAACTACACCGGTTGACTTATCATTCTACTATATTTGTAATGGACCAAATATTGTTCCGAATTACATATTTTGAACACAGCTGCGTACAACGCAGAAATTTGTGATTTTCTATATTATTTATAATATGGCATTGATTGAAGGAATTTATCTTTTTCTCACAAATTTTAATGTGCCTGATTCTTTTTTTTTAGGTTCACTGGGAGATTTTAGACGATAAAAATGAGAAAACTAAATCAAATGATGAAATTTAAATATGTTCAAACATAGAAAAGCGGTACTGTTAGAATTGTTTCTTACAATGATCCAGTGAATTTCTTCTATTGAATTGAGTTTCAATTTATTAGGCTGTATATTCTCAGGTAGAAAGAGTTTATAATTAAATACTGAATTTATCTTGAACATTTATAATTCTTTTATGAATTGTTTGACGAATTCAACTATTAGTACATGAGTATTCATAACTAATTTTTGAAATGAACTATTTTCACCATGTCCTTGGTGATGAACTCGCCACTACTTCTATATTTGAGCGTTAATGTTGTATATTATTGATGTCATTAAGGCAGCATTTGCAATTTGTACATACATCTACTTTCTGTTTAATTAAATTATTACATATTACAATGACTAGTTCGAAAGATTTATGATTTTCCAACATTGGTATTGAAATTATTAAATGGAATATTTCACCGAATAGGTTGTTGACACTTAGCATCTCTCATAAATCCTCTGGAATATACTCCGCTGCACACCAAATTGTTTCTTGATTCTTCGTTATAGCGAATCTGGTGCTGCCAAGATAGTACCTGCAATTACAAAAATTGTTACTTAAATATTGTTTTAAAAATAATGTAAATGTTTATTAGGTAATGAGATATATTAACTTAGTCATACTTTTAAAATACGGGATACATATTTGTATAAATTGAATATATTTTTATATGGACATTGATAAAATGGAATATCATTTTAACATTGTATTTAAAATGTTGGTACAAAAGATGTATTATGCTAAGTTGTTTTTTTATTGTTGATTCAATTAGTTAATGAAGATCCAATGTAATATTCGAAGCTATAATATATCCTGGACGTCAATGAATTCAAATCCCATTGAATAGCCAATTTTTTTTAACCTGAGTAAATGTGTAGATGTTCCAATAAATAATTGGCAATGCAATAGAAATGTTCTTATGAGAGGCAAACAACATTCTCAAATACTATTTGAACAAATTGTGTTGTATCCAGTCCAATACTGTTTTGTAAAATATCATTAACCATCTCGATTTTAGCCTTCGCTAAATGCAGAATATTTCAATATATTGAATGCGTTGTATAGTAATATAAGATCTCTAAAATTAACAAAATTGGGTGTAACAATGATTTTTGCTCTGAGCTTAATTTATCAATTAGACTCGATTAATTACATTGGGCAATATAGCATACAATGTCCAATTCGAATTTTATGATCAAAATAATTTATGCATTGAGCATTTGTTTTCTATATTCTGATTTATATTTTGTGGATGTGATAAATGCATGTGATAAGTATTAATATATTAAGGATATTTCATGAAATTAAAATTCTGTAGAAACTATGTATTTGGAGTACAATAAAGTGTGTTTATATTGAACTTACGTGTATGCCTCCCCAAAAAACCTCAAGTGGACTTTGTATAGAGAAATTAATCATATACTCAAAACTTATGAAGTTGAAAACCGTTTTCTTTTCTTAAAATGTCGAATTATTAATACATGGCTCGTTTAAGATGAAATTTGAGCTTCCAATATTTATACCCTCATTGTTATTCAGGTTGACACTGTCCTAAGGCTCTTGTATGAGTATTCTCCAAGCAACAATCAATAGATGTCTAGAGATAAACTATCAGAAGTGTGATATAGCTATTCACTCAGATAGTTGAGCTGCTATTAAAGCGCTGAGCTCCTATGTCATTAACTCAAAGTTGACCTTTTAATTTGGGTTCCCGATCATTCGGGAATCAAAGGAAACGAAGAGGTCAATACACCTTCTGGAACAGGAGAAAGCTGAAAGAGAAACACTGGTAGATTTTTTTATCGTATGCCGCACAAATCTAAAAAAAAGAGGGGTGTAAAGCTAGCTCGCCTCCTCGTGGTGCACCCTGGGTAACGCTAAATGAACTAGCAGATTATGGCGGTCAAACAATCTTTAAATTTTTTTTTTTTTTGATTTCCTGAGCAATACAAATTACTATGGCGGAATCTCCCAGGCATGGATCACTCCAAAAAGTTCCGAATCTGGATCTTAGTAAGAACCAACTACAGCTCCTTATCTGTTGAGAATGGGCATACCCGACACTGACGATTGTAAGGGAAGAAACTCCTATTCACCTAGTCAAAAGAAACAATGCCTTGGTCATGAAACTTTTAGGAGTGAAGGGCTCGCTGAAGCCTTTCCAGATATTGGATTTCATTAGATTTGTGGAACTGGAAGGCGAGCTATAGAGGGGTCGTGAGAACAGCTTTGACAGAGGGCTAAATAGACCATAAGGACGCAGTGGACTATAACCCTTTTTTAACTAACTAACTAGGGGCAGGTATTATAAACGTGTCAACCGTGAATTGAGACTCAACTTCAGCTTGAAACCGGTTTTTATATGCCAAAACTGGCCCTAAGGTTGACGGAATTTCGGGATCAGAAGTGAACTCCCAAAAATGCCGAAATTTTCACAATTTTCTCAGTCGTAAATAAGAAACACAAGGCCGTATTATGTGCGGTACTTAATTTATTTGTAACTATAATTCGTATTCCATTTGGATATTATTTTATATTCAATACCTAATATGCAAATTGACGGAGAACTTGCGTTTAGTACAATAACTTATATTCTTTAATTCGACAGAAAATAATAACAAAATGAACAAATTTAGGTGAATAAGAGTGTTATACTGTTGTATACTTGTTTATATACTTCCGGTCGAAACAATACATCATGCGGGTTTGAGTACCATCTGTCGGAATTAATTTTTAGTGGTGGTGTTTTTATATGTGCAAGTGAAACCTCTTACTCCTCAGGAATTAGATAGATAGATAGATTTATTCATTCTCATAAACTCCATACATTATGTAAAGAGATAACGTCAAAATAAAAAGTAACAAATACTAACCTACAAGTAAATAAAGAGCGCTCAGATCTAAGATGAGAGGAACTCCTGAATGCTGTAGGGTTCTCTTTCTATCAGAAATTTTTTCAAGTCAGATTTGAAAGTTTGTATGCTTTGTATGACATTAGGAATTTTATTGAAAAAGGTTATGCAGCTATACTCTGCATTTTTCTCAGTTAGCGTGAGATTATGTTTGGGAAAATGCAAAGGGAACATGCGGCTGGTTTTATTTATGTTTTCATATGAGCTAATATGAATTTCTCTATTTTTATGGAAAAATAAGAGAATGGATGAAAAGACCAGTTAGTGTTAAAAAATTTTTTTTTAAATAACTACGACAAGACTGCCTGTACGATAGACCATGAATTGCTCGAATAGCCGATTTCTGAATAATGAAAATTTGATCAACACCAGTACACCCTCCCCAAGCAATTATTCCGTAAGGTAGAAGTTGAGCAGTATCTTGTATTTTCAGCTTAAACTTGATGAATTTTATTTCGATTGGGTTTTTGGTTTGAAAAATCGATAGGAATAAATCAATTTGGGGTGCTCTGGTTGTTCAAAATCGATGATAACGAAGAGGGCATATTTTGACGGTCTTATATTAGCGTGTAGATAGTTGATAATTTTCATTTCGATTGGGTTTTTGGTTGGAAAAATCGATAGAAATAAATCAATTTTGGCGGTCTGTTTGTTCAAAATCGATGATGACGAAGAGGGCATCTTGTGACTGTCGTATATTAGCGTGTAGATAGTTGATAATTTTCATTTCGATTGGGTTTTTGGTTGGAAAAATCGATAGGAATAAATCAATTTGGGGCAGCCTGTTTGTTCAAAATCGATGACAACGAAGAGGGCATCTTGTGACTGTCGTATATTAGCGTGCAGATAGGTGATAATTTTCATTTCGATTGGGTTTTTGGTTGGAAAAATCGATAGGAATAAATCAATTTGGGGCGGTCTGTTTGTTCAAAATCGATGATAACGAAGAGGGCATCTTGTGACTGTCGTATATTAGCGTGCAGATAGTTGATAATTTTCATTTCGATTGGGTTTTTGGTTGGAAAAATCGATAGGAATAAATCAATTTTGGCGGTCTGTTTGTTCAAAATCGATGATAACGAAGAGGGCATCTTGTGACTGTCGCATATTAGCGTGTAGATAGTGGAACCCTTCCAGCAGAAAGGATAGCGAGTCGGTATCGATTTTTCAGTTTGGGAATAATGCGCGTATGCATAATTGACCCGTATCGACGATTTTGAGGAATCGACGACCATTATCGAGCCGCAGAGTTCGGAAAAAGGAGTAAATAAGTCTGGTCGTGGACGAAAAGCTTCTGGCGTGAATTGAATATGCGGAAGCCCAAGAGGAACATGAGTTAGAATAATGCCGTTGGTATGGTAAGTTGTAAGTTTTCACCCTTATCTAGTGTGACAAGGGTTGGCGAGGGGTGCGGAGAGCGCAGCACGAGGGTACGAATGGAAACGCGCGCAGAACCACCTGGCTTCGTCGCGCGCTCCCCATTCAATTTCGTATCGACCGGCTGTGAGTAACAATTTCTGCACTCGAACAAATCGAAATCCGAGTCCGATATGAAAATCGGTAAAGACACGCGGTCAGAAAATCGCTATCAGCGCCACTCGATGTGATGTGACACTTCTTATCGATGTAGTGAGATAAGAGCAAAGGGCACTCGCCCCGATTTGAAAAAAAATCCGGATCGAGTGAATAGGGTTTTTCCGGCAAGCCTAGGCAAATGCGTACATAGTGGCGATAAATCGAGAGGAGGCAGCATTGTGACCATCAGAGCCAGGAAGAGTGTGGAAAGGCGTCGAGATCGGAAAATTCGGGGAAACGTTCAATATGAGCGCGTTATCGGTGTTTACATCAAGACGCGTCGTTGTCACGTCGACTTGTCGATGTATTAGCCGTCCAATATGATGGACAATATCGGAAAGATGATTGAGCAACAAACGCTTCAAGAACAGGTCGATTCTGGGGACGTCGTGGCGCATGCGACGCCAGGAGGCATGGAGACGCAAGCCGTCCGCATGAGGTTGATATCGCGTGCCGTGGTGGAGCGCCGTATTGTTAAACAGGAGGACAACGAGGGCAACCTCTCCGTCATCGTTCAGCCCCAGGAGGAGTCGAGAGACTCCGAGCTGTTAAGCCCTGGAAAGCTGTCCCCCACGTCTGTTAGTGTATCGGGAATTATGGACAGTAGTGACTTCAGGAGTTTGCAACCGGAACCTACGTACCAAACTCTAACTTCTGTCAACGGAAGGATGTCACCACCTGGATATAGCCCTAGCTCCTCTTACGCTACCTTAACACCGCTCCAACCGCTACCGCCGATCTCCACCATGTCCGACAAGTTCTCCTACGGCCATGGTAACGTTTCTGGTTCTTTCACCGTGATGCAGAACAACGGCTTAGGTATCGGACTCGGACTTGGTGTTAATGTGAACACGCCGTATGCGATGCCTTCGATGGGAATGACACCTCCTCATAACTATTCCTCCCCAGGTATGGCGATGCAACAAACCAGCCCTATTAGTCCCCAAAGTGCTTACAGTCAAAATGGTTTACCGTCCCCTCAAAAAAGTATCTCTCCTCCAAGCTACGAATCCTATCCTTCTCAAAGAGAACTCGTTTCTCGCACCTTACAAAGTCCCCAGTTGAGTCCCCCGACCGCTTCGCTTAATTCACCAGACGGGACACTTGTGACTAGTTTTAGTGGCGGAACAATCAACGGTTTAACTCTTCAGCATCATACTCCAACCTTAGTTCAAATTGCACCACCTCATCGAGATTGCTCCCCATCACCTCCAGTTTTAACGCTCCAACAAGCATCTCAACAATCACAACAAAACCAGCAACAACAAAATCAACAAGTTCAACAAAATCAGCAACAACAAACACAAACAATGCAAGTTACCGGGAAAAGTGGACAAATTTCGAACAATCAGACGATTAGTGTGCCGGCAATAAGTGCAGACGTTGAGGAAATTAATACCAAAGAACTGGCCCAGAGGATCAGTGCCGAACTTAAAAGATATAGCATACCTCAAGCTATATTCGCCCAGAGGGTTTTGTGTAGGTCACAGGGTACTCTTTCAGATTTACTCAGAAATCCAAAACCATGGTCCAAACTCAAATCTGGAAGAGAAACGTTTAGGAGAATGTGGAAATGGCTTCAGAACCTGAATTTCAAAGGATGTCTGCTCTTCGACTTGCAGGTTAGTTCATACCTATACCACTTTTCAAACAAAATATCTGCCAGATCTGAACAATCTCTTATTTTCATTTCCTCGAACCATGATTAGGTAAACTTTATCAATGTCTGATATGTCTTCTGTCTCTTCTCATGGAATTTGCTAGATTTGTCGTACAATAGGCGAATATACCACATTACAAGTAGAATATGTAATGTATGATATAATATTAATGTTTATACCCATCACCATTTCATAGACTTGTGGGGAAAATTTAATAATCGTTGAAGAAACTCCAGATATTTCTAGAATCATGGTATTCTTAGTTTCGTTTGAGCCTTTGGAGCTATCATTTAATTTTCTGTTTATTTTTCGTTGCTAGGTTTGTGTTGCCTCTTAATGATTCGGAACTTAAGAAGTAGTTGACTATGCTTTTAGCTAATCTCAACTTTATTCGAACAAAATCAGTTCAGAATATTTTTGAAACATGGATGAATTCATAAAGGCAAAGAATTTTTCTTTTTCTCAAAATATTTTAATCCGAACTACTTCTTTTTTGCTGAACCTCAAATAGTATCATAATGGCCTTTTAATATCACCTTCTTTCATTATCTTCCATAATTGATTTCTGCTATTCTGCTCTAAACAGAAACGCATTTCCTAAACAAAACTTTAGGGATTTTCCATGTTGAATTTCTTTAATTTTTAATATGAGCGATGCTCACTGTTAATACTCTTCAATTTTGTGTAGGATTATTAATGGAGATGAATATATCACAATTTCGACAGCTATATCGATAATGATTGAAAATTGCAAAATAAGAGTATATCAATACCTACATTTTCATTTCTACACGTGGATATTCAATTTTACGACTCCATTCTCAAATTATAGTCCTTTTTCTTGAATTTTTTTATTTCAAAACTAATCTTGAAAAAGATTATTATTGGTCTGGCAAGATTCCCCTTTCGATCAAGCTTTTGGAAAATTGGTGGATGCTTTGATGATACCTCTATTGTATTCGTTCTGAGTGGGACACTCTGCCACAATATCAAGGCAATTATTAAAATATTTAAATAATTCCTATGGAATTTCTTGAATTTTAAATTAATTAATTTTATAGTTGCATTATGTGCCCCATATCACACTTATAATTTCTTTTGCATTGAATATCCTTCGTATTATTTGCTTTCCTTCCTATTTTGTAATGAGAGCTTTCAAGCTCTACCCTTTTTTCACCGTCCTAATTATGTATTTCGAGGGAAGCGAGCCTTGAAGTTTAGTGATCGACCCTAACCATTTCATCTCTAGGTCATTGGTGTCCTTATTTCAGTTCGAGTGAGGTTTTTCCTTGTCTACGCCACTGATCAAGTTTTGGATTTTTGTCATTTTGTTGACTTCTCTCTTGTTTCATTGCAGACTGCCAGACGCGCAATGTAAACGCGAGAGCAGTCAACCCCAAACGAAGAGAAACGACATCCTCTTCTTGCTAGTGAGTTTTTATGTCTCGATGTATAACGCGAAGAGCATGCAAGTCGTTTTAATAAATTCATATAGAAAATGCATGAGTTATTTGTGAAATCTCCAGTGAATGTCATTCAGGATTCAGGACTCTAATCCTTCGTACAGAATTGCATCTGTCGCGAATTTCAAACTTCCTGCGATTTTTCTTCTTACCTTCATGGGGCATTTGAACCTCTCTCAAACTTGATGGGTTTTTCCTAGCGAAATAGAAACGCCTTCGTTTTTCCACTCGAAATAAAACTTCATGCTGTTTTTTTTTATGCGGACTAAAACGGCTCATGATGTTTCATTCCGCACGTTCTAAACGCTGATAGATATTATGTGTTGCATGAAGAGGTCCCTTATCCCCGAAACGCACAATTTATTAGTATTCCATACTGTAATCATTATATCAGTGGCGTAGGCGCGATAAGGAATAGATATTTCTACCCGAAAGAATGCATTAATTGCTTTGGAAAATTTTGCGACTTCATACGAATCATTAGGAACTCTGACGCTATACAAGACATTCTGAAAACAGTATCAAATTAAATGAACACATATCGAAAAACTATTTTCTTCGCACATAATTTCAAGAGTAAAGCAATAATCTTTCTTCTTGGTGACCATGTTTTTCGATAATTGTGCATAAAGACGTTTCATCCTCTGCTTTGTGTATTCAAATTGATTCATTGTGCTGTTTTAAGAATTACCTTGTATATCCAGATTAATATTTGTTTTCTTAGGTGCTGAACTCACGTTATTAATGGACTATTCTTTTATTTTTCAGCTGCACAGATTCCACAGCGAGGGAGTAAGTATTATTGCATACTCTTAGATCGTAGTAATAACAAATAACTGGTTTTTGTAAACATACTTTATAGTCCATGATAATTGAAAAAATTTTCCGCAATTTTTATGACTGGTTTTTGGTAAATCGAAGCTTTTTTTGTAGGTTGCAAGCGGAAAGAAGACCCATCGAGCAATCAGGAGCAGCTACCTACACCCAAGAAACCGAGATTGGTTTTCACAGATCTGCAACGGCGTACACTGCAAGCTATTTTTAAGGTTAGTGTAAGTTAAAAGTCTTTTGTTTCAACATTACTAAATTGCCGTTCATTATATTATACCGGTGTGATTAATAATCTAATTTCCGCAGGAAACGAAAAGGCCTTCGAAGGAGATGCAGGTGACAATAGCAAGACAATTAGGTCTGGAGCCTACAACAGTTGGCAATTTTTTCATGAACGCCCGGCGTAGATCGATGGACAAATGGAAGGATGAAGACCCGAAAAATGTAAATAATTTACTGCATCCGGATTTGTCACCGGGAATGGGACAAGATGATCCTGATCAAGACGATATGGACAATGATTTAGACGATCAAGATGAAGTGTTGTGACATGCATTTCGAAATCGTCAATTGTTGATGCTGTGACGCTGAAAATAGTGATATGGCACTGATAGCTGTAGAAATCTATAGTGTTGGAAACACCCACTCATTTGAAATACCTTGAACGGTATTTTTATTGTTTATTTTCGTGGTCATTTTCCACTGTGCGACTGATTGAGAATGAAAGATGTTGTATATTCACTTTTGGTTGCAGCATTAGTTGTTTATACCTACCTGGACTCTTGGAAATGAAAATTGAAAAGCTTCGAATCAATCCGATTCTTAATTTCATTATAAAAATATTTTCTTCACATCCGAAATAATCCGTTTGAAAGATAAAAATTACTTGAAGAGTGTGTAGCAATCGAATGAGAGTTTATCATCGAAAGGTTTCCAATGACGTCGTTGTTTGAGTTTCAAAAATTGATTCAAATTATCAAATTCTTTTTTCGTTTCCAGGAGAATCGGAGCACTTTTGAAAAGTACCTTCAGCACTATTTATTTTTTTGTATTCAAGTGCTTATCATGATCTCAAATGAGTTTATTATTAAGTTATAGATTCATGAATCTTCACATTCCATTGAAAGTACTAATATTATCATATATAGTTATGTTCACAAATTCAATATAGCTGAACTATCGGAGAAAGATATATTTTCTCATTAGAAATGGATGCTGCTACAAGAGTATTTGCTTACTACCAAGAAGTATATTGAGTGTTCACTGTTTTTGACGAAACGTGAATGTTCAGAATGAAAACGGGACATCCAGAAATATTTAAAATAGAATTGTCAGCCAACATTGAATAATTATAAATCAGGAAAGTTTAATTATTTAATATAGGTCAGCTATCAGCGAATTTATATTTATTAAAAGAGTACCTCACATAAAGCTAGTCAGAACCAGATTTTAAGCTGTAAATTATTATTCTTTGTTTTGAAACTCTTTGGAGAGATATTTATTATATATTTATTAAATCTTATGTTACACATAAGAATAAAATTGTTTTCGCTATTTAATCACTTTTGTGTTGAATTGATTCCTTTTATGTTACTATTACAAAAATTTAAAAATAATAATAAAGTAGTAAATACACTGTTCAACATAGTCATTCGATCTTTCTGCGCAAAAAGTATGAAATGTACAAATATTCCTATATTTTATTAAAAAGTCTAAAGTCTATATTTTAGCACAACAAAATGTTTGTAATTAGAACTAGGTTTAACTTGTACAAATACAAATTTTAATAGTCATTTACTTGTACTTTTTGTGAGAGAAAGGTTGTCGATATCAAAGAATCAGACCAAAAAGTCTCATGTGTGTATGTGAAATTTATAATGAAATTAAATCACTCGAATGAAATCTCCATTTTGATTTTTTCCAGATTGATCGATGCACATCAAGTATGTTTACTGGATCAAGATCATTAAGCATTCTAGGAAGCGTCTATATTTTTCTCTCTATTCGTCATATCCTATTTACCGAGTGCGAACTTGTTTTGCGCGGCATAACTCCTATAAATTAAAACTTTGTGTGCATCAATTTATTTTCCAGCCCAATCCGAATATGGTCGAGACCAAACCTCCATGCGATTTTTATTTTGGACGTCGATGAAAGAGTGAAAACAGAACGAAGTTAAGCCACTTTACGAAGATTTGGTTCTTGCTCCTCCCACCGAAAATAGAGGTTCGTGCAAACAGTTGATGGAAAGCGTAAACAAACTGGTGATAGTTATGTATTACATTTCATATTTGCCGCCAGTATATTTCTCGTTTATCGTCAGATCTCGTCTCGGGGCTGTTTTCTTGAAAACTGCGTCTAGTTATTCACTCGCGAAATTTTTTTACTTTAATATTTCACTCTCGAATGACCAGCCAGAGACATTGTCTCTGCCTTCAGCTTCTATTGAAAGAAATACTGTCTTTTAATAACAGAATTTTTCTCCTAATTTCAATCGAATGGTTGTCTGTTTACATGATATGTTTTTGCATTTTCTCCAGAAGTAATTTGCTGAATATCTCAATTTTTAAAGCTTATTTAATAGTATATTCTAAAACAGAATGAGCTCCTATTCCAACACGAATGCGAAATTCGAAAACGAGCGACGAAGGAGCGAATTTTCGAAAGCACGAGTGTTGGAATTACCTTCTGCAACGAGTATTAGACGATATTTTCTCTATTTCAGTGAAGTGTTGTGGAAAACTCTCGAAATTCAAATATTAGTGTCTTTTGTATTGTATCTTGGCCGTTGGTGTCACTAACGAAATTTGACGGATTGCGAAATTTGAATTGATTTGATTCGAGAATTGAGTGGATCGGAGGTCAGTACTGACAACCACAAAACAAAAATAACTGAAAACAATGCTGTAATGAGTTTCATTACAGCACTACTTTTAGTACTGTAATGAACTCGTTACGATACTGAAATAGAGAAATTATTTTTTGGCACGTAGAGCAATAAGAGATTGTTTTGATCTGTCATTATTTTGGAGGGTACGTTTGAGTGAGTGGATAAAGGAATGCGCAGACGCTGTCGCAAAATTTCTTCGATGGGAAAATTCGATAAGTCTGAGGCACCTGCATTGGAGCGTCATTTGGCTTTATGATAATTTGGACGGCACTATGTGAAGTTTTGAGATGATGAGGAAAAAAAGCAAACCGAGATTCATTTTGATACATATTTTAGTGTGATGGCAAGATGAGTCGATGCTGTCAAGTATCAGGATGAACCAATTGTGTGAGGAAAGTTTGCTAGAGAATAGTTCTGAGGAAGTTTAGCGGGGAAATCAGGATAATCTGCAGATGGAATAATGAGCCCGATTGCCCGTAAATCCAACAAAAATAATCGTAATAGTAAGGAGTTCAGGCTTGCGCAGAAGGTCGGTGTGCGTCGTCGATATTCGTATGAGACGTCCTAGCTGGAGCAGGCATCTAGTTGCGTCGCGGCGCACTGAATGCAGTGACGCCAGTGAACGAAGCCAGGATGGTCAGACACAATCTGATAATGTTTTCTCTTCGGGGACGAAGAAAATACCTGCAGGAAGCGAAATAAGAGCAAGTGCACAGTGATCTTAAAGATATTGGTATAACGTAGAGGGTGCGACTTGGAAGTGTGAATTTTGGTGAATTAGTTACCGACCAACTGTAATGTCCCAGTGATCCTCTTGGACGAACATTCCACCACATAGTATGGCCTCGGTCGCCGCTTGGTTACCCTTCGCCAGGGCGGCGGCCATCGGATGGGTGCCCATTGCAACACATCCCTTACCGCCGCCACCTATTCCAAAAGATAGGCGTAAAGCAGACGACGAGAAACTCCTCATCAACGTGTCTGGTAGACGCTTTGAAACCTGGAGGAACACCCTCGAGAAATACCCGGACACCCTGTTAGGTTCCAACGAGAGAGAATTCTTCTACGATGAGGAGTGTAAGGAGTACTTTTTCGACCGTGACCCAGATATATTCAGACATATCTTGAACTACTACAGAACTGGCAAACTCCACTATCCCAAACATGAATGCTTAACTAGTTACGACGAAGAACTAGCCTTCTTTGGCATCCTTCCAGACGTAATTGGTGATTGTTGTTACGAAGATTACCGCGATAGGAAAAGGGAAAATGCCGAACGTCTAATGGACGATAAATTATCAGAGAATGGGGATCAGAATCTTCAGCAACTCACGAATATTCGACAGAAGATGTGGAGGGCATTCGAGAACCCGCACACCTCCACTGCAGCCCTCGTATTTTACTACGTAACCGGGTTCTTCATAGCTGTATCTGTGATGGCTAACGTGGTTGAAACTGTACCTTGCGGCAGCCGACCAGGAAGGGCTGGTTCGTTGCCTTGTGGCGAGAGATATAAAATCGTTTTTTTCTGCTTAGACACGGCGTGCGTTATGATTTTCACAGCCGAATACCTTCTAAGAATGTTCGCAGCACCGAATCGTTACAAGTTCGTTAGATCTGTTATGAGCATCATCGACGTGGTGGCCATACTCCCCTATTATATAGGTTTAGGTATCACGGATAACGACGACGTTTCTGGAGCTTTCGTCACCCTCAGGGTGTTTCGAGTCTTCAGGATTTTCAAATTCTCCAGGCACTCCCAAGGCCTGCGAATTTTGGGATACACGCTCAAATCTTGCGCATCCGAACTTGGCTTCCTCGTTTTTTCACTTGCAATGGCCATCATCATTTTTGCGACCGTTATGTTTTACGCTGAGAAGAATGTTGGGAAGACGAACTTCACCTCTATTCCCGCCGCATTCTGGTACACCATAGTAACAATGACAACACTGGGGTGAGTACTCACAAGTTCCTTACAAGTTACCCGTGAAAACTCACAAATTCAATTTTTTTTTCAGCTATGGTGATATGGTTCCGGATACTATAGCTGGAAAAATTGTTGGTGGTGTCTGCTCGCTGAGTGGTGTACTTGTGATAGCTTTGCCAGTGCCTGTAATTGTATCCAATTTCAGTCGAATCTATCATCAGAACCAAAGAGCCGATAAAAGAAAAGCGCAACGGGTAATTACCAACTACTTCTTAATTAACATTTCTAAATAATAGACATTGCTTCCGCCGTTTTTCTTCCCAAAATTCGAGGCTTTATTGCAAAAATCTGGTTATACAAAGTATTGTCCATCGTTGGACCCTACTTTCTCCTATCTTTTGTACAGCATACGAATCCCTCGTTGAAAAAACTGGTAATCTTCTGGATAGATCCACGAATCAATCCATTTTTTTACTTCTGCATATAAGACTGGTTTTGGTCAGCCAGGCTCTGTGAAATTTATCGAAACAAGTGATAGTCCAAGGGTTTCCAAGAATGCTGTAAAATCACTTTCTCTATTTCAGTATCGTAATAAGTTCATTACAGTTCTCAAAGTAGTGCTGTAATGAATTCAATTCTCAAATGAAATCAACTCAAATTCCGTAATCTGTCAAATTTCGTAAGTAACACCAACAGCCAAGATACAATACAAAAGTCACTAATTTGAATTTTTATTTTAATTTCGAGAGTATTTCAAAAAACTTGACTGGAACAGAGAAAATATCGTTTAAAACTCGTGGCAGAAGGCAATTCCAACACGCATTCGTGTTGGAATAGGAGCCCATTCTGCAACTTGTTTCAGAATATACTACACTGCGCTAAAAAATTAACGCACTTAACTGAAAATCTCAATTTTAATGACTTTATAACTTATTTTTTATGTTCTCTTGGGAAGGTTTTGAATGAAATAAGACACATTAACTGGAAGAAAAATTCAGGATTTTACCGAATCTTATGTGAAAGAAGAGAAATGAACAATTTTCAAGATACTGAAATGCTGATAAGTGACTTGGTATTTCCACCCCTTGCATTAATTACAGCTCGGCAACGACGGTTAATACTCAAAACGAGTGATCTTAAAATGTTCTGATCTAATCCTTCCCAGATTTCTCCTAGTTGGATTCCTAAGTCATTAAGAGTAGCTGGATAATTTTCTGAACTTCTCAGCCTTTTATTGAGGTTGTCCCAAACCTGCTCAATCGGATTGAGATCTGGACTTCTTGCTGGCCATTCCATTCGAGAGACTTCAACCTCTTCAAGGTACTCCTGAACGATGCGCGCACGATGGGGTCTGGAATTATCGTCCATAAAAATGAAATTTTCACCAATGTATGGGACAAATGGCACTACATGCTCTTCAAGAATGTTCCTAATATACTTATCAGCATCCATAGCTCCATTATCAACGACCACTAGGTCTGTGCGAGCAGTCAAAGATATTCCACCCCATATCATAATCGATCCTCCCCTGAAACCAGTAGTATTCAGGAAATTGCACTGGGCATATCTTTCATGTGGACGTCTGTATACAAGGGAACGTCGATCACAATGAAAGAAGCAGAATCTAGACTCATCTGTGAAGAGAACTCTTTTCCAATCGGTCTCTTTCCAATGGATATGCTCTCTTGCAAAATCTAAACTCGCCCTTCGATGGGCTGGGGTTAGAGCTGGGCCTCTTGCCGCGACACGAGGCCTTAAATCATATTCTCTGAGCCGATTTCTTATTGTCTGAGTGCTAATTTGCACCCCATAAATTTGCTGAAGCTGATTTTGAAGGAGGCGAGCGGTTGCAAACCGTTGTCTCAACGAAGAAACTTTGAAGTAACGTCCTTGAATGGCAGTCGTTACCCGTGGTCTATATTGTTCTGGTCTTCGGACATTCATACCTGTCTCCCTGAATCGCTGCAACATTCTGGACACACTTGTATGGGAAGCTCCAAACCTTTCTGCAACTCTTGTGTATGTCCACCCTTTTTCTCGCAAAACTACCGCTTGGGCACATTCCTCTTGAGTCAAATTGCGTGTTTTGCGTTGCATAGCGAGAGTGTAGAAAATCAAACGGAAGAAAAACTATCGATCACTAGAATTGATCGAGAACAACTGATTTTAGAATGTAGCCAATTCATTTAAAATCTAATAATATCATCTTTTTTTATTCCCACGTTGAAAGTGGATATTATATGCATGCATAATTCTGATAAAAATAATTATCATTGAGATTTCCATAATGTGCGTTAATTTTTTTGCGCAGTGTATTATCATGTCTCTCTTTGTATTGCGGCCGTTTTTCTTCCAATGCTTGGCTCAAACGCATTACTTGCGGTCGATAACGACGTCTTGATCAAGTAATGCCTCCTATTCTGCATCTTCCAAAACCTTTTTCTTCCACAGCCATGCTGGTCTTCGAAGTTAAAATAGCCGTTCTTGGAGCGTTGAAAACACTCTCTGCAAGTTCTCTCACTAACAGCTTCCTCACCGTAGATATTTAAGAGTATTCGATGAGCTCCAGCCGCAGATTTCTTCTCATTGAAGCGGAAAATTAAGTTCGCAATCTGACATGATTAATCCAGAAAAAGTTAATGATGCAGACACAAATTGACTAATATTTCGATGGCGCTATGTTTACGAATACCTAAGCTTATTGAATGACATCTGAGATCTATTTATTTCAACCACCACTTACCAATTCAATTGCAAAACAATCCTGAATCCTGAAAAAGCTCGTCCAATTCCCTCATGTTTGGTGTTTTTTTACAGAAAGCCCGCCTGGCACGTATTCGCATCGCTAAGGCTTCTTCTGGAGCAGCCTTCGTATCTAAGAAGAAGGCCGCAGAAGCTCGAATTGCAGCTCAAGAATCGGGCATTGAACTCGATGACAACTACAGAGAAGAGGATATTTTCGAGTTGCAACATCACCATCTCCTGCGGTGCCTGGAAAAAACAACTGATCGGGAATTTGTGGAGTTGGAGGTGCCTTATAATGGCCACCCTAAAAGACCGGGATCCCCTTCTCCCTTGGCCAGCCCAGCACATTCTGCTGTTTCCATTGGGTTTCTCCAATCGTGCTGTGGAAGATGCTGTCCAAGAAGATATCAACAAGCTTGTGGGAAGTATATGCCAGCCGCATCAGCAGCTCAGAGCAATCAAACAGGGGCAGGAATGGATGGAACTTACTTAGTGGAAGCCTCATTTTAGGGCTCCTAGAATAATTATCAACAGATATAGATCGTACACATTGTAAAACGTCTATCTGTTAATCCCGAAAATTTCGTGGATCTATATTCAGAATTCCACCAAAATGACCTTTGATTAATTATTGAAGAGGCGGATAACTAATTTTGAAGTATTTGATATAACCTACCCATTCCGACCACTTCATTTTTATATATAAGCGAGTCATTATCCCGCAACATCATCTTACAGTCTTACAGTTAGAACCCGATTTGCATTAATAATCCCTTTTTTTATCGGCAGTTGAATGAAAATCGCAAGTAGGATCCGCAAAAAGTATTCAACTTTTTTCCGTATGGACACTGAAGTTTTTTAGAAAACTGATGTTTTATATCAATTACTGTTGTGGAAACAATCCTCCATTAGGTTCTATCGATTTTCAAAGTAACGGGACACTACCAGCCAAATCTATGTGATTTCTTATTATTCCTTATATCTTGAACGTTATTCTTATATCTTGAATGGTTGAGTATCAATTAATGTTTTTTCTGCTAGACCAACTGGATATTATAGTTTATCTAGGAGATGTATAAAATTTTTCCGTGAAACATTTTAGTATATTAAATGTTTTCAAGATATTTGATGACTTTATACATCGATTTTTTTTTTCAACTTTATTACATTATTGATGTGTAGTGTAAATTTTGTAATATAAATCTGAGACACCAGATAAAAATCGAGAATAAAAGTATGATTTTTTAATTAATCACTGGGTAACCTATACTACTATTCAGTTGAAATTGCTATTTGATTGGAAGGCGAGAGGGACAACCAATTACTCTTTCACCATCCTGACCTCAGGCCCTTTAAGATGAATCAAAAGACCTTTTTTAAAGGTGTCAGGTGAATATTGGAGATGTAGAGAATGTGTGAGGTAAGTTATTTTTGTTTTTTCGAAGAATGCCACGAGTAAAACCACGTTTTTCAATTTTGTTTAATATAAGCATAAGGACGTTGCCGATGAAACCTTAAGAATGCCTAAAAGACTGGAAAAAATGCTAGACGGTCCTCCTGAATCTCAACCATACTTTGCTGATACCATAACAATTAACGTGTCCAAAGGAGTAGCTGATGAAAATAACTTTTGGAGAAAAGGAAAATGTTCAAATAATGACGGGTATGTTATCAAAATTGTCTATATCAATGCTAGATGTCATTCGTCTGCTAAAGCACAGTTTAGTAATATATTACTAAACTGTGGCTAAAGATACGAACATGAGAAATTGTTCAGGAGAAGGGAATGGAAAAAATAATGAAAGAATTCTCCAAATCATTTCACTTTTTAGTTGCTATAACATTGGGAATAATAATAAAAAAAATTCTAAAAAAGGCGAACAAGTTGAAGTGTCATTTGGAGCTCAAATTAGTAAGGCCATATGCATCTTTCGGTGTTTATAAAAAATTGAAATTCATATTGAATTGTAAATCACCCTGTGAATTCACTTGATAGTATAAATGGTAATTATGTTTAAACACCTTGAAATTGTATTCCAAATAATCCGATTTCGACTCAAATTTTTGACCAAAAATTTTTTTTCTTATTTTCAGACTCGATTCTGGAGAGTTCCATCATAAAAACAAAAGGAAAGTTCAAGAGATGTTTGTAGATGTGGTTGAATTTGGATGATTCAAAGAAGAAAGCATCAAATGAGCCCAGATATTCACCTCATCAAGGAAATCGAATGAATTATCTCTCTGAAGAACTTGATCGAGCTTAGTTTATCATACAGGAACAAAAAAAAACCACTATAAAAGGTATCTTAGTTGAATATTTCATGGCTTAAGTAAAGATCTTTGTCAATGCCCTCTTCTACTTCTATCCCGGCATCTGTGAATTGATTCATAGTACGAATACTCTTCCATTTTCAAATTTTTCTCGAAATCACATGAAAATGCTAAATCATTCATATTTTTTATCAAAATACTCAACAATGAAAATAGTGACACTATGGTGGATGCGCATGGGTCGGATAAGTAAATCAATTGGCTCATCCACCATTTGTTCCTGCAGAAACAGGTGAAATCATCGTAGAATGTATGTTTTTTATCCAGCAAAATTCAGTTAGAACGGTAACTTGAAGAATATTCAATATGAATTCAGGGTATATTATTTACTCAGGTGATATGATATGTTTCATGTGTGATATTTTTAAAATCGATATTGAAAGAATTCCTACTCCTTTTTGTTAACCTATTTAACACACAAATTTTTCAATTATCGTTCTTAATATTTAGTAAGATCAATTCCTTCATTTGATTGCGGTATGTTGAAAATCAATCTCATTACTGTTGTAGATAAAAGCAGAATACTTCCAAGTGTGGATATATGAATTATTGGCACTGAAGAAGCCAATACCTCAGTGGCTGCAAGAGACGAGTAAAACAATACTGTTCGTCTATGAACTATAAGATGGAAATGTTCGCAAAAAATGGATGATTTGGAGGCACACATGATCAAATTCATAGGAGGTATGTGTATGTCCTTAATATTTTATGTTATTGTCTCATTTTTTATGCTATCGTCCCCTTTTTGCTTCCTTCGCACATGAGAATTGCATCATATGTTTGAAGATTTGCAGAATCCTATGCAATTCATTATAAGGCCACGTTAGTTCTCTTAGATGGCGTAGGTAATTTTTCAGATATGAAATAGTAAATTATCTTTTATTTGAAAATAAGGCAAGTTTATCTTTGTCAAGGTTGAAAGCACCCTTCAGGTACTTAGATGGGATTTTTAAAAATCAGCATGTATTGCTGATTTGAATGTTAACCATGTAAAATGCTCTATATTTTTTTAAATTCGTACATTCTAATATTGCCTCACCAGCCTCATATAATTAATTCACATTTCATGTTTTCTGCAAGAAGGTGATTTTCCTCTTTCTGAATCTTCATTACTAATTACTATCTTGTGTTGGATCTATTATTATTGATTTATAGTTGAAAGCACTTCCATAATACTTCTTTGAAAAATTTTAAACTTGAATAATTTCCAACCTTTTCCGTACAGTACATGCAGATCAAATCAAAAAGCCTGTGAATGCGGACTTCCTTCAAGTTTTTTCTTAAATTTTGTAAATAATCTTCAAAAAGCTTTCAAGTTTCTATAGGTATAGGATAAGTTCAGGAACATTTTGTGTCAATGTTGGATATTGAATGTTTCACACGAATGGCACTTGTGGATTTTTGAAAATAGCCGAAATAACTGGACCATGCTGCCTTCATGCAAAAAATGTTGAACACATTATAAATTAAGAGGCTTATAGTTCTTCAAAATCAATTAATTTGCTAAAGCCGGTGTTATTTTAATTTTGTTATATGTAGATTGCAGATTCCGATTGCTGTTGAATACAATGAGTTGCCTTTTGGAATTATTGGTCACGCTGCAAATTTTGAGTTCCGAAAAAAGTACGAAAAGCTATCTGGGGCCCATTGAAGAATGGATTGGTTCATATCAGCATGTTACAAAGAGAAGTTGCAAAATCAATTTAAATCAAGGTATGTTCTCTAAGCAATTCTTACTTCTTTAACTTAAGACAATGAGTATTCTCATTGAGCCTTCAGGAATATTTACATGAAATTTTTAATCAGCCTTATTGAAAAAAAAGATTAACACTGAGACAATTCGAAGTAGGCCACCTATTTAGGAGGTACCAAAGCTGATGATCTACATTCCAATATATTAAAGGAATCTGCGTTACCGTTTAGAGTAATGTTGGTAATTGAGTGATCTCCTCATAGATGGCGCCAGTTACAATTTATATAAAATTTCTTAGGATTTCGTGAAACAATAATCCCTGAGATGCAGTTTTTGAATTTCAAAGGTATAACCTAAGTTCAGGAAAATTTTTTCAATGTAGGAAATAAAGTGCGTCACACGAATGGCACTTGTGGATTCTCGAAAATGGCCGAAATAACTGGAAAATGCTGCTCTCATGCAATATTTGTTGAGCATATTATGAATTGAGAGCCCTATTTTTCTTTCAAATCGAACAAATTGAATCTCTAAAATTCTATGAACCTATAGATAAATTATAATTCTTGTTTTTTAGGTGTGCTGGAGCCGGCGTTTAGAGGATTGTCTTCTGCCCTGAAGAATGAGGATAATTATTTCTCCAAAGGGCATGGTCGATTTTTCTATATCGAGAGATACCAGTATGTGCAGACAGGAATTCAGTTCAAGAATTTGTTCTATTAAAGATATGAAGGCCTTCTTATAAATGACTCTTTTTATGTCCGCACAGAAGAAATAGAGAAAAGGTATTGTATTGGTTCATTGGATTTTCATTTGAAGTTACGCAAATAATCATTGGTCACATCATAGTGCATTATTGACAGATATCATTTACAAAATTAGTAAATTCAGTTACCCTCCAATTACAGAATAATAGTATTTCTTCACAACTCTTGTAATATTTTGCTATAAAAGCAGTTCTCAAGAATTAAATGTTTTGCAATAATCAAGGAGAATATTTTCAATGTTTAATTTTGAATGCTTCACACGAATGGCACCTAAGTTTTTTTTTATTTAGAGTTAATGAGGATATTATGTTGGTATTTCATTTAAATTTTTTTTTGGGTTTTTAGATTGCCAATGAAATTGTTGTGGAAAGATCAGTTTTCCATCCTAAATAATATTTGTGTCTTATTTTACTTGTGATTTGTATATTGCAGATTCTAATTGATGTTGAATACAATAAAGCAGCTTCTTAGAATTATTGGCCATGCAGTAAAATATGAGTAACGAAAAAAGGATGAGAAGCTATCTGAATCCATTTCAGTAATTGATTGGTTCATATCAGGATGTCACGAAAAAGCTGGGAAAATCAATTTGAAAACAAGGTACGTTCTCTAAGCAATTTTTACTTCTTTATCTTAAGACAATGAGTATTCTCATTCAGCCTTCAAGAGTATTTACGTGAAATTTTGAATCAGCCTAATTGAAAAAAAAAAATAGATGAGAAATCAAGTGCGTCACACGAATGGCACTTGTGGATTCTTGAAAATGGCTGAAATAACTGGAAAATGCTACTCTCATGCAATATTTGTTGATCATATTATGAATTCAGAGGCTTATAGTTTTCTTAAATCAAATCAAATTGAATGTCGAAAATTCAATGAACCTAGGATACCTAGGGATAAATTATAATTCTTTTTTGTTTTTCAGTTGTGCTGAAGCAAGCATTTCTAGAGGATTTTCTTCTGGCACAGAAGAATGCAGATGAGTATTTCTTCAAATGGCATGATTTTTCTGTAACAAGATGTACCAATATGTGCAGGCAATAATTGTATTGAAGACAATTTGTTCTATTCAAGATATGAAGGGCTTCTCATAAATGGCACTTGTCATGTCTTTATAGAAGTAAGTGAAAAAATATTGAATCAGTTCATTACATTTAATTTCATTGAAATTATGTAGTATGATCATTGGTCACATGAAAGTTCACTTCAAAAATTCGGGAATTCAGTTTCCACCTGAAATATTTTCACAAAAAAATTGGCTCAGAAAATGTAGAGAGTACTTCGTGGGAATTACAGTATTTTTTCAAAATCCATGTGGGATTTCGCTATAATATATAAGCAGTTCTCATTCATTAAAGCTATTTAATTAATTTAGGAGAATATTTCAAATGTATATTTTCAAATTCTTCACACGAATGGCACCTATGGATTTTTGAAATAAGAGTCAATAAGGGTTTTATGATGTAATATCATTTTATGTTTGTCTTGGAGTTAACAGAGTGTCGTTGAAATTTGATGTCTGAATTTCAGTTTTCCATTCCAAATTTATTTGTGTTGATATTTTACTTCCGTATTGTGTATATTGCAGATTCTAAGACCTGCAACAAGTTGGGATTTAGATGTTTAAAATATCAAACTTAAAATTCTTGGATAAACATAGAAGTAGAGTATAATAGATTTTTCGCTTTTCAGATCTGCTGGTCCCTCTTCAGGAATTTGTTATGTACCGGAGGATCAGGAATCATGAAGTTTTAGAGACTTCTTCTTCAACAGCAGAATAAATTCAACAAGTTGTGTCTCTGGAAATCTATTCTGCTAAAGGCCTACGGAAAGCAGTGATTGCGGTGGACCTCTGAAGCTAACCAAAACAATAGATAGCATTCACCTGTGATTGTGTTCTTGACTTATTTTTTCAACAAATCTTTATTAATTATCGAACAATGTACACTTTGCCAATTTATTAATTAATGCCCACATCAAGGGTCAGCATGTTATCAGTTCTGTTTTGAGAAGTGAATTTTTGTACCATCAATTGAAGGAGAACTGGTGTAAATTCAATGAAATAAAATTTCTTGATGAATCATGTGTGTCTGTTCTACCTTTCCTCAGTTTTCGATGGGATGTGAAGGATTGGACACATTTAAAAATATTTATGGTTGATTTAGCAAATTGTTCCTGCAGTAGATTAACAATCGGTAATTGCAGAGAGGATAAATCTGGTGAAAAGTATTTTATAGACCAAAACTTTCAAAATAATCTCCCATAAAACAATCCCGATTCATCCTAATACGATGCTCATACAATAAAATTGAAATTAGTCATTTTCCATTGGTTTTCCTCGGAAAATTCGTCGAAAAACACCTGGCAGGAGCCAATATGCATAATAGAAAGAAGTTTTCTAAATTCCGCTAGTCTTCCTATAGACTTAGTTCGACTACTCTAAGTAAGGTGGCGCCACAAGGAGTATATGACTCGGAACATTGTTCCGAAAGGATTCAAATACTATTGAGTGGCTGCCCCGCGTTCACTTGGCGCCGATGTGGCGTCGGGTCCACAGCTCCACTGCTAGCTGGGCACATACCTCACCTTCGTGTGGGGTCCAGCTGCAGGTGGTGACTCCGACCCTTTGGTGGAGTCTGGTGGCAGTGGAACCCCTGCTTGCAGGTGCGGACCCCAGCAGGATTGGACTTCGGTTGCTGGTGCGGACCTCGGCAGCAGGAGGACCCCCTCCGGCTGCTGGAGGACCCCCTGGCTGCTGGAGGACCCCCTCCGGCTGCTGGAGGACCCCCTCCGGCTGCTGGTGGTCTCTGGCTGCTAGGGGTCCCCGACTTCTGGAGCTCTCAAGGCTTTGGTGGACTTTTTGTGATTGTGTCAATTAAAAAAAAATTCTTACTGTCATTTGACATTATTTCAATTTCGGCCATTTTACTTTTTGGACGATCCCCGTATATTGTCCGGTCAAAATCATTCCTGGGTGACCCCCGTATAAATTCTAATCACGTGACTTTTCCCGATTTCGGTCCATTTACTTTTTGGACGACCCCCGTACATTTTCCGGTTAAAATACTTTTAGGTCTGCCCCCGTATATTTCCGAAATTTCACGCCGGCCGGTGAGGCGATCGCAGCGCCACTTTTTCGGTTCATTTTGTCGCGATTTTGCGGCGAAAGGCTGAACCTCCCCTACTAAATTCGGGCCTGCTCATTTTTCCTGGGCAGCTATACGGAAAAAATCGGGAATTTTTCTGGCAATTTTTTTGCGATTTTTTCGTCGATATCGATTCTTCCCGGGTTCTTGAATACCCTCCTGGTGAAAAAAATCGACCTGCTTTTTTCCTAGGGCACTATTCGGAAAAATTCAGGCCGAAAATATCGGGCCATTTTTTCCATACCTACACCCAGGAAAAAATGGCCGGTCAAATTTAGTAGGGGATTTTGTCGTTAGTTCAGGGTTTTTCCGCAAAATCGGGACAAAATGAACTGGAAAAATGGCGCTGCTGTCGCCTCCTCATTCTTCCTGGGTGTAGGTATGGAAAATTTTCCGAAATTTACAGGGGTTTTTTTTCGTGTTTTTTGCGGTATTTCGAGTCAAAAAACGCTCGACCCTCTGAATCATTAAAAAAACCTGAAACCCCTACAAAAAAACCCCTGTAATTTCGGAAAATTTTCCGTACCTACACCCAGGAAGAATGAGGAGGCGACAGCAGCGCCATTTTTCCAGTTCATTTTGTCCCGATTTTGCGGAAAAACCCTGAACTAACGACAAAATCCCCTACTAAATTTGACCGGCCATTTTTTCTGGGTGTAGGTATGGAAAAAATGGACCGATAATTTCGGCCCGAATTTTTCGTATAGCTGCCCTAGGAAAAAAGCAGGTCGATTTTTTTCACCAGGAGGGTATTCAGGAACCCGGGAAGAATCGATATCGACGAAAAAATCGAAAAAAAGTAGCCAGAAAAATTCCCGATTTTTTCCGTATAGCTGCCCAGGAAAAATGAGCAGGCCCGAATTTAGTAGGGGAGGTTCAGCCTTTCGCCGCAAAATCGCGACAAAATGAACCGAAAAAGTGGCGCTGCGATCGCCTCACCGGCCGGCGTGAAATTTCGGAAATATACGGGGGCAGACCTAAAAGTATTTTAACCGGAAAATGTACGGGGGTCGTCCAAAAATAAAAAGACCGAAATCGGGAAAAGTCACGTGATTAGAATTTATACGGGGGTCACCCAGGAATGATTTTGACCGGACAATATACGGGGGTCGTCCAAAAAGTAAAATGGCCGAAATTGAAATAATGTCAAATGACAGTTAGAATTTTTTTTTAATTGACATAATCCACAAGAAGTCCACCAAAGCTTTGAGAGCTCCAGAAGTCGGGGACTCCTAGCAGCCAGAGACCACCAGCAGCCGGAGGGGTCCTCCAGCTGCCGAGGTCCGCACCAGCAACCGAAGTCCAATCCTGCTGGGGTCCGCACCAGCATCCCGGGGTTCCAATGCCACCAGACTCCACCAAAGGGTCGGAGTCACCACCTGCAGCTGGACCCCACACGAAGGTGAGGTATGTGCCCAGCTAGCAGTGGAGCTGTGGACCCGACGCCACATCGGCGCCAAGTAAGCTTGGGGCAGCCACTCAATAGTATTTGAATCCTTTCGGAACAATGTTCCGAGTCATATACTCCTTGTGGCGCCACCTTACTTAGAGTAGTCGAACTAAGTCTACTAGGAAGACTAGCGGAATTTAGAAAACTTCTTTCTATTATGCATATTGGCTCCTGCCAGGTGTTTTTCCACGAATTTTCCGAGGAGAACCAATGGAAAATGACTAATTTCAATTTTATTGTATGAGCATCGTATTAGGATGAATCGGGATTGTTTTATGGGAGATTATTTTGAAAGTTTTGGTCTATAAAATACTTTTCACCAGATTTATCCTCTCTGCAATTACCGATTGTTAATCTACTGCAGGAACAATTTGCTAAATTAATCATAAATATTTTTAAATGTGTCCAATCCTTCACATCCCATCGAACACTGAGGAACGGTAGAACAGACACACATGATTCATAAAGAAATTTTATTTCATTGAATTTACACCAGTTCTCCTTCAATTGATGGTACAAGGTACAAATATTCACTTCTCAAAACAGAACTGATAACATGCTGACCCTTGATGTGGGCATTAATTACATAAATTGGCAAAGTGTACATTGTTCGATAATTAATGAAGATTTGTTGAAAAAATAAGTCAAGAACACAATCACAGGTGAATGCTATCTATTGTTTTGGTTAGCTTCAGAGGTCCACCACAATCACTGCTTTCCGTAGGCCTTTAGCAGGATAGATATCCAGAGACACAACTTGTTGAATTTATTCTGCTGTTGAAGAAGAAGTCTCTAAAACTTCATGATTCTTGATCCTCCGGTACATAACAAATTCGTGAAAAGGGACCAAGAGATCTGAAAAGCGAAAAATCTATTATATTCTACTTCTATGTTTATCTAAGAATTTTAATTCAATATCTTTTCACTTACTTCTATAAAGACATGACAAGTGCCATTTATGAGAAGCCCTTCATATCTTGAATAGAACAAATTGTCTTCAATTCAGTTATTGCCTGCACATATTGATACCTCTTGTTACAGAAAAATCATGCCAGTTGAAGAAATAATCATCAGCATTCTTCTGTGCCAGAAGAAAATCCTTTAGAAATGCTTGCTTCAGCACAACTGAAAAACAAAAAAGAATTATAATTTATCCCTAGGTATCCTAGGTTCATTGAATTTTCGACATTCAATTTGATTTGATTTAAGAAAACTATAAGCCTCTGAATTCATAATATGATCAACAAATATTGCATGAGAGTAGCATTTTCCAGTTATTTCAGCCATTTTCAAGAATCCACAAGTGCCATTCGTGTGACGCACTTGATTTCTCATCTATTTTTTTCAATTAGGCTGATTCAAAATTTCACGTAAATACTCTGGAAGGCTCAATGAGAATACTCATTGTCTTAAGATAAAGAAGTAAAAATTGCTTAAAGAACGTACCTTGTTTTCAAATTGATTTTCCCAGGTTTTTCGTGACATCCTGATATGAACCAATCAATTACTGAAAGGGATTCAGAAAGCTTCTCATCCTTTTTTCGTTACTCATATTTTACTGCATGGCCAATAATTCCAAGAAGCTGCTTTATTGTATTCAACATCAATTAGATTCTGCAATATACAAATCACAAGTAAAATAAGACACAAATATTATTTGGAATGGAAAACTGATCTTTCCACATTGGCAATCTAAAAACCCAAAAAAAAATTTAAATGAAATACCAACATAATATCCTCATTAACTCTAAATAAAAAAAAAAACTTAGGTGCCATTCGTGTGAAGCATTCAAAATTAAACATTGAAAATATTCTCCTTGATTATTGCAAAACATTTAATTCTTGAGAACTGCTTTTATAGCAAAATATTACAAGAGTTGTGGAGAAATATTGTAATTCTGTAATTGAAGGGTAACTGAATTTACTAATTTCGTAAATGATATCTGACAATAAAAAATGCACTATAATGTGGCCAATGATTATTTTGCGTAACTTCAAATGAAAATCCAATGAACCAACACAATACCTTTTATCTATTTCTTCTAATAGGACATGAAAAGTGCCATTTGTAAGAATGCCTTCATATCTTTGATAGAACAAATTCTTGAACTGAATTCCTGTCTGCACATACTAGTATCTCTCGATATAGAAAAATCGTTCATGCCCTTTGGAGAAATAATTATCTTCATTCTTCAGGCAATCCTCTAAACGCCTGCTACAGCACACCTAAAAAACAAAAAAAACAGAATTATAATTTATCTCTAGGTTCATAGAATTTTAGAGATTCAATTTTAAATTTGATATTTCGAGTATCTAAATACCATCTTGTTGCAGATCTTCGAAATATCACATGATATAAAAATATGACAGCATTATTTTGACTCATTTCAAAAATTCATAAGTGCCATTCGTGTGAAACATTAAACACTCCACATTGAAAGGTTTCTAATAAATTTATCCAATTGCTTGAAAGCCTGGATTTTCCTCAAGCTTTACAGGAAATGGTTTCTTCATAATAAGAAACTAAAATAAAACTATGTTTGCAAATTTTTTATAAAACTTTGAAGGAGGGTCTTATAATTCAGCACTATATCTATTGTTTTTTACTTATATAAGGGAATAAATAACAAGTTGCATTCATGCACAGTAGAAAAATATGTTTTTCATGAACTTGATAAGGGACTTCCTTTTCCTGAACCACTGATACCATTTTATTTCTAATGTTCATACCTCTTACAATAACTGCACTCAGTCTGCCTCATCAAAGCATTAGCTTGATTAATGTAACTCCAAGTTGGAGAACAAGTCATTAGATCTTCATAATTCCCCATCATCTAATTCATCAGAAAATACCATAGGGACACCATCACATCTAAAAAAATTTTGTAAAATTATTACTTATTATGTCGAGGTACATATATATTAATAAATAAATTATTTCAATTTGAGGAATTTTTATTTTGACTTTTTTCCAGATCCAGAAGTAGCTTTGACATTTCACATTGAACGAATTATCCTTGAATCTATACCAAAATAATACAAACCAGAAATTAAAAGAAATTCTACTTAGTATTGAACCACTTTCTTAGGCCAATATTACTGTGAAAATAGGTAATTGAAAGGAAACTGAATTTACAAGTTTTGAAAGTGCAGTCATGCATCTAAAAAATTCGTATGTAGGCGATGATTACTTTACATAACTTTCGATGATAAATGATACAACCACACATTATCTTTTCACTTACTTATTAGGACACCAGAAATGTCATCCAGGGGCAGCTCTAGATAGCTTTGATAATTGTCATAAATTCAATTCAACCTTGCAGATGCTGGCAACTTTTGTCACAGAAAAAACGTTCTTGCAATTCGAAGAAGTGAAAATCAAGTCTTCTTTGTGTTGAATCGAAATCCTGAACATGAGCCAGCTTAAGAATATCTGAAAAACGAAAAAACCATTACTTTTTATGTCAAGTTAAATAAAAACTTAGATATTTAATCTGACTTTTCACTATAACCCTTTTACTCCAGGATTATGAACTGAAAAAATAAGCTAGTTGATGAACCTATGGAAAATATATATTTCTCCGATTGTTTCATAATATTCGATTCAGATTTTGTTTCAATTCCAATACGAATGTTCCGAGCAAATCTACAAAATGGTGGATGCGCTTCACCGAAACAACTCATAGTTTGGGCGCATCCACCAGAACATCAATGTTGGGAAATTCTCAATTCTCGAGCTTCTTACGATATCAACAATCTATCTCAGAAATGTATAACCGTCTCTTCTCAATCTATTTTACGTCAAGTCAAAAGAGATGCATACCTTGATTTCATATATCCATTATTTTATTCATCTTCTTTATCTGCACACATGTGCCAATCTATTCTTCCCTGGTCCATTGGCAGTCTTCATTTCTGTTCTTCAATAATAATATTTGCTTCATGACCAATAAATCAGAAAGAAAACCAACTGCATACTGAAATCAGAATCTGCAATTTACAAAAGGAAAATCCTTACATAGATATCACTTAGAGAGAAAAACTCTTGTAAACAGAACATGAATCAAAAATCTAAAAACCTATAGAAATTTATCAAAACGGTATAACATAATATTGTTGTTCCTAATTTTTTGGCCAATTTTTCAAGTATACATACGAGGGGCAGCTGAAAAGCTCGCGGCCTACGGTACTTGACAATGAGTAATTAGCTTATTACTCATGTGACTAGTTGTTACACTCAGTGGTATTATAAAAGCAATCACTAATTGAGTTTGCTCTAATAGCTCAATTATTCATCGTACAAAAAACATCACCATGTCAGCCAAATCTGGAAATTTTGTCACTTTTAAAAACAACGCCTTGATAAAATCCCTCGTAAAAAGCGAAAGACATTTTTGAAGAGATGTAATCAGTTCTTCCCTCATATGTGAAGGTGAAAAAAAAAAAGATACAGAATATTTTTTGTTGTGAAAAAAGTAATTCACTTGAAGGAGATTATATCGAAAACAGAACATAAAAACCATATTTTTTTTCTTAAATTAAGTACCTTAGGCCGCGGACTTATCAACCGTACCTAGTATATAATTGACAGAAAACTGAATTTACAATTTTGGAAATTAAATTATATTAATGATGTTGGCAATGATTATTTTACATAACCCTCAATGAGAATTCACTTACTTCTACAAGGTAACCATAAGTGCCATTTGTGAGAACCACCTGACTTATCCAATAAAACAAATTGTCTTGATTTCAATTCCTGTCTGTATTTAGCAGTACCTCTTGTTGAAGTAAAACATTCATGCCATTTGAAGAAATAATCATCCTCATTCTTGAGAGCCAGAAAAAAATCCTTAAAAAAAACTGAGTTTAGCTCTCCTGGAAAATGAAAAAAAAAATCCAATCATCTCCAAGTTGAAAGAATCTTAGGAATTCATTTAAATCCCAAGGAGGCCGTCAATGGCATCCTTTCATTCATGTGAAGCATTTGATATTAAACATTGAACAACTGTGCCTGAATATATTCTTTTATGAAATCTAAGAAAAAAAATTATGCTTCATCAATGAGCAGATCACTGAACTATTAACCACACTAAAATATAACGAAGAGTCCTTTAAAATACTGGATGAATTATTAACTTTCGGTGTTTGTACCTAGATGGCCCTTTTTTTTTATTTTTGGCCTTTATTTTTTTTTTCGATTTCGATTATACATTATACAATGTACATTTTCCCGAAGGGTCATTATGAATACTCTTTGTTTTGAGATAAAAGAGCAATAATTGCTTAGAGAACGTACCTTGCTTCCACATTGATTTTCCCATGTTTCTTCGTAACATGCTTATATGAACCAATCCATTCCTTGATGGGAATCAGATAATTTTTCATATTTTTCTCCATACTAATATTTTGCTTCTTGACCAATAAGTCGGAAGAAAATCTCAAAGAAACGCCGGCTTTAGCACATCTGAAAATCGAAAAAGTATTAATGTTCATCTGTAGGTTTATAGAATCTCACAAACTCAATTGGATTTCAAAGAGCAATAAGCTTCTGAATTTATAACACCTGCTAAATATATTCAGACTGCAAAAAGAAAGAATCCAATTTGAAATAACTCACTTTTCATTTGAATGCTATATATCATGCCTGTTCCATTGGGAACTGTCTATATTCTATTATTCTTTCATTCGCGAAATCTTTGTTAATTTCGAACACAAATAATTCATACAAACTTATAGAAGCCATCAAGAAAATAGGTTATGTTGTGTAGTTGATTTTTAACCACAAAGAAACATTTGTGTTAATCATAGAGAAAGGTCCAATTTCAACCACCGAAATAGTCTATGATTTCACCATAGAAAATATCTGTTCATTTTTCTATGATTCAACCACAGAAATATTTCTCAACTAATCTATGGTTCAACCACAGAAATAATTTACAACTATTTTATGGTTCAACCATAGAAGTAAAATATTCCCCAGTCTATGGTTCAACCACAGAAACAAATTTAACGTACTCTATGCTTCAACCAAAAACTTTTTATCAATGGTCCGATCATAGACATAAATGATCATGTCTATGATGTAACCATAAAGATTTAATAATTCGTGTCTTTGATTCGACCATTGATAGAAAGTTTATGGTTGAATGCCAGTAACCTAAAAAAAATTTCGACCTTTTTAATTTAGCTTTAGGGCACCCGCCTAAACTGGAGTTCTTTTCAATTAAAACGAAGTTAATATATTGCAACATGAAATTTTGTCCAAATTATTCAGGAAGTCATATTCAGGAAATCAGAACATCTGATTATGAAATGATGATTTATTTAGAGCGTATTCAAGAGTTGAATGCTAGTGAAAACAACTAGAGAAAATATTGAATAAAATTATCGATTCGGAAGTTTTTCTCTGACTAGTCAACCTGATGTGTCGTTTAATTTACCTACTTCTATTTTATCCTCTAAAATATATGTGTATAATGAAAGTCTTACAATTTCGTCATATTCATTCAATTAAAATAAGTAAGCTAACTATATGAAGGTCGCAAGGATCAAGTTCAAGCAAGAATCGGATCATGTGGTAAAATGCAAAATTAATTTGAATAATACACAATACTAGCCCATTACATATCTTACCTTATGGTGAAGTTCATTTCTCTTACAACATCTTTTGAACCAATCAATCCATTCAACTGTCGCAGAGAGAAGATTCCCCATTGTCTCAATCACAGGACTGATTTTCAGAAAGGATATTCTGATTCGTTAAGTTTTTGTTCAAACAAAAGCTAACATGATTGATTCCTTCTTCGCCTAGCAATTACTTCACGACCAAACCTGAAAGAATCGCGGATGAGAACCAATACATTCGAGAATCAACGGATGAAACGTATTAAATTCCACTGAAAACGATTAATTCTAAATGGAAAACCTATTGACATTTTTCAGATGTCCATTTAACAAAGTCACGATTCAACACTGAATTGATTTCACAATTTCGGTATTTAATCTAATATTACAATTTACTGTTGGAAACTTTGGAACTTCTGTCAAATTCATTATTTAATACAATAAATGTTGAAACTCTATGATTGAATGCATGAGACTTAGACGGTTATAGTACTCTATGTTCACAAAACCGCGCCAATTTTATAACGTTTTAAATTGTAATTAGTCGGTTATAATTGGTGGAATTTTTTGTTAGTGCGAGTGTTGTATTGAAATAGGGTGAGTTAAAAAAAAAAATTATACAAATTATGGTTTTTCATATGTCTTGATAGTAGTAATACGAAATTAAAGAAGATTTTGCATTTTTTTTTCATATTCTTTGATGAATAGTCCTTCAGTGATGAGGAGAGGGTCTATCGTAATTGAATTTGCAGGTGATCATAATCTTCAATTGAATATCAAAGACGACAATATTGATGAATTGAACAAATTTTAAGGGCAGAAATAAATGAAATTCGATATTCATTGCATCTATTGTGAAAATCATCATGAAAGGTGAGTTTCATATTTTATTTTGCAAGAATGAATGTGTGAATATTTCTTTAGTCTAATTTTTTGTATTGAATGAATGTGTGGAAATTTAATACAATCCTTTATGTTTTCCTTGGAAAAATTTATTTCAAATTTCAATTTAAATGTACTGATAAATAACCTTGATTCGATCGGCTATAGTCGGGTACTCGATCGTGATTAATGTCACCGAAATATACCATAGAATCCTCCTTCGAATGTGTCACTTTGACTGTTATACTACTCTATGTTCAATCTGAAAAATCCGCGCCAAATTTATAACGGTTTAAATTGTAATTAGTCAGTTGAAATTCGCGGAAATTTTTTTGTTAGAGCGAGTGTTGTGCTTGAAAAGGGTGAGTTTCCATCGAAAATATATCCAAATTACGATTTTTCATATGTCCTGATACTCGTGATAGGAAAATTATGAAGATTTTGCATTAATTGTATATTTTTTTATAAATTATCCGTCAGTAATTGGGAGTTGGTCTAATTTTGTAATTGAATTTTTTCAGGTGAATATAATCTCCAACTGAATATAGAAGAGGACAATATTGATGAATTGGATCACTACTATGAGAGCCGAAATAAATGAGATTCGAAATTCAATATTCATTGCATCTATTTTGAAAATTATCAGGAAAGGTAAGTCCCATATTTTATTTTGCAATAATGAATGTGTGAGTATGTCTTCAGTATAATTTTTTAAATGAATGTATGAAAATCTGATACAATCCTTCGTGATTTCCTTTGAATGATTTGTTTAAAATATTTTCGTTTTAATGTACTGATAAATGACCTTGATTCGATCGGCTATAGTCGGGTACTCGATCGTGATAAACGTCACCGAAATATACCATAGAATACTCTTTCGAATGTGTGACTTTGACTTTTATACTACTCTATGTTCAATCTGAAAAATCCGCGCCAAATTCATAACGGTTTAAATTGTAATTAGTGGGTCAGAATTGGCGCAAATTTCTGTTAGAGTGACTGTTGTATTGAAATAAGGTGAGTTTTTTTTGAAAATACATTCAAATTACAATTTTTCATATGTCCTGATACTCGTGATAAGAAAATAATGAAGCTTTTGCATTAATTGTATATTCTTTTATAAATTATTTTTATAAATTATCTTTCAGTTATTGGGAGCTGGTCTAATTTCGTATATGAATTTTTCAAGTGAATATAATCTCCAACTGAATATAGAAGACGACAATATTGATGAATTCGGTCACTACCAAAAGAAGAAATGAATGAAATTCGAAATTCAATATTCATTGCATCTTTTTTGAAAATTATCAGGAAAGGTAAGTCTCATATTTCAATTTGCAAGAATGAATGTGTGAATGTCTTTGGTCTAATTTTTTGTATCGAATGAATGTGTGGAAATTTGAGACAATCTTTTGTGATTTCCTTCGAATAATTCGTTTTACATATTTTCCTTTTAATGTACTGATAAATGACCTTGATTCGATCGGCTATAGTCGGGTACTCGATCGTGATAAACGTCACCGAAATATACCATAGAATACTCTTTCGTATGCGTGACTTTGACATTTTTACTACTCTATGTTCAATCTGAAAAATCCGCGCCAAATTTATAACGGTTTAAATTGTAATTAGTGGGTCAGAATTGGCGCAAATTTCTGTTAGAGTGAAGCTGTATTGAAATAAGGTGAGTTTTTTTTTTTAAATATATTCAAATGATAATTTTTTATATATCTCGATACCCCTGTTCAACAATTAATAAATATTACGTAAACTATGCTAGTTCTTTGAGAATATATTTCGATATCTTCGAGCTGGTCTCATTTTTTGAAGTGAATTTGGATATCTTTTCGAATATTCCTGTTGTTCAGTTATACTCTTTCGAATAGTTGAATAAAATTATATATTCAAGTAAAAACATTCGGAGTGTCTCTGATAGAAGATACATATTGAAGGGAAATCTTTGAAGCGTTCTATATGATATATATATATTTTTAACAACATTGATCAGCTTCTAGGTATTCAGGCAAGTAAGAAACAGGCTTTTCGGGGTTCCACCCAAATCTCAAGTTGATGGTGTTCGAAGAAGACGAATAAGATCTCAACCAGCCCCAGGAAGGTGAAAGCAGAAACCAGGAGGGCAGGATGCGGCAGGAAAACCGATGAAGTGTAGTGTTCAGTGTCGCGTTTTTGAAATCCTGAATAATAGGTGTTCAGTGTTAAGAAGATTCAAGAAAACGTACAGAATTATTCAACAATGCTTGAAGCACAAGTTACCAAGGAAGAATCTTCGATAAAAAGGCAAGAATTGTTATTAATTCAATCCTCCTCCACAGAAAATGCTCCTATCTGAATTCAACAATCTAAACATATTATTTTTTTCATGTTTTCTGAACGTGGGCTGGCTGAATACCTGGAGGATCGATGGAGGACAACTTCAGCAGGAAGTGCAACGCAGAAGTTGGAAGTAGAGGTCTTCAGATGCCAGGTGCCCCAGGCCCAGGAGAGCAAGGAGACAATTGAAGTGTAGTGTTTAGTGTCGCGTTTTTGAAATCCCGAATAATAAGTGTTCAGTGTTAAAAAGATTCAAGAAAACGTACAGGATTATTCCCCAATGCTTGAAGCACAATTTACCAAGGAAGAATCTTCGATTAAAAGGCAAGAATTGTTATTTATTCAATCCTCCTCTACAGAAAATGCTCCTATCTGAATGCAACAATCTAATCATATCATTTTTTTCATGTTTTCTGAACGTGGGCTGGCGAATACCTGGAGGATGGATGGAGGACAACTTCAGCAGGAAGTGCAACGCAGAAGGTGGAAGTAGAGGTCTTCAGATGCCAGGTGCCCCAGGTCCAGGAGAGCAAGGAGACAAGTGCAGTGTAGTGTTTAGTGTCGCGTTTTTGAAATCCCGAATAATAAGTGTTCAGTGTTAAAAAAATTCAGGAAAACGTACAGGATTATTCCCAATGCTTGAAGCACAAGTTACCAAGGAAGAATCTTCGATTAAAAGGCAAGAATTGTTATTAATTCAATCCTCCACAGAAAATGCTCCTATCCGAATTTAACATTCTAATCATATCATTTTTTTTTCATGTTTTCTGAACGTCGGCTGGCTGAATACCTGGAGGATCGATGGAGGACAACTTCTGCAAGAAGTGCAACGCAGAAGGTGGAAGTCGAGGTCTTCAGATGCCAGGTGCCCCAGGTCCAGGAGAGCAAGGAGACAAGTGAAGTGTAGTGTTTAGTGTCGCGTTTTTGAAATCCCGAATAATAAGTGTTCAGTGTTAAGAAGATTCAAGAAAACGTACAGGATTACTCCCTCATGCTTGAAGCACAAGTTACCAAGGAAGAATCTTTGATTAAAAGGCAAGAATTGTTATTTATTCAATCCTCCTCTACAGAAAATGCTCCTATCTGAATGCAACAATCTAATCATATAATTTTTTTCATGTTTTCTGAACGTGGGCTGGCTGAATACCTGGAGGATCGATGGAGGACAACTTCAGCAGGAAGTGCAACGCAGAAGGTGGAAGTCGAGGTCTTCAGATGCCAGGTGCCCCAGGTCCAGGAGAGCAAGGAGACAAGTGAAGTGTAGTGTTTAGTGTCGCGTTTTTGAAATCCCGAATAATAAGTGTTCAGTGTTAAGAAGATTCAAGAAAACGTACAGGATTACTCCCTCATGCTTGAAGCACAAGTTACCAAGGAAGAATCTTTGATTAAAAGGCAAGAATTGTTATTTATTCAATCCTCCTCTACAGAAAATGCTAATATCTGAATGCAACAATCTAATCATATAATTTTTTTCATGTTTTCTGAACGTGGGCTGGCTGAATACCTGGAGGATCGATGGAGGACAACTTCAGCAGGAAGTGCAACGCAGAAGGTGGAAGTAGAGGTCTTCAGATGCCAGGTGCCCCAGGTCCAGGAGAGCAAGGAGACAAGTGAAGTGTAGTGTTTAGTGTCGCGTTTTTGAAATCCCGAATAATAAGTGTTCAGTGTTAAGAAGATTCAAGAAAACGTACAGGATTACTCCCTCATGCTTGAAGCACAAGTTACCAAGGAAGAATCTTTGATTAAAAGGCAAGAATTGTTATTAATTCAATCCTCCTCCACAGAAAATGCTCCTATCCGAATTTAACATTCTAATCATATCATTTTTTTCATGTTTTCTGAACGTGGGCTGGCTGAATACCTGGAGGATCGATGGAGGACAACTTCAGCAGGAAGTGCAACGCAGAAGGTGGAAGTAGAGGTCTTCAGATGCCAGGTGCCCCAGGTCCAGGAGAGCAAGGAGACAAGTGAAGTGTAGTGTTTAGTGTCGCGTTTTTGAAATCCCGAATAATAAGTGTTCAGTGTTAAGAAGATTCAAGAAAACGTACAGGATTACTCCCTCATGCTTGAAGCACAAGTTACCAAGGAAGAATCTTTGATTAAAAGGCAAGAATTGTTATTTATTCAATCCTCCTCTACAGAAAATGCTCCTATCTGAATGCAACAATCTAATCATATAATTTTTTTCATGTTTTCTGAACGTGGGCTGGCTGAATACCTGGAGGATCGATGGAGGACAACTTCAGCAGGAAGTGCAACGCAGAAGGTGGAAGTCGAGGTCTTCAGATGCCAGGTGCCCCAGGTCCAGGAGAGCAAGGAGACAAGTGAAGTGTAGTGTTTAGTGTCGCGTTTTTGAAATCCCGAATAATAAGTGTTCAGTGTTAAGAAGATTCAAGAAAACGTACAGGATTATTCCCTCATGCTTGAAGCACAAGTTACCAAGGAAGAATCTTTGATTAAAAGGCAAGAATTGTTATTTATTCAATCCTCCTCTACAGAAAATGCTCCTATCTGAATGCAACAATCTAATCATATAATTTTTTTCATGTTTTCTGAACGTGGGCTGGCTGAATACCTGGAGGATCGATGGAGGACAACTTCTGCAAGAAGTGCAACGCAGAAGGTGGAAGTCGAGGTCTTCAGATGCCAGGTGCCCCAGGTCCAGGAGAGCAAGGAGACAAGTGAAGTGTAGTGTTTAGTGTCGCGTTTTTGAAATCCCGAATAATAAGTGTTCAGTGTTAAGAAGATTCAAGAAAACGTACAGGATTACTCCCTCATGCTTGAAGCACAAGTTACCAAGGAAGAATCTTTGATTAAAAGGCAAGAATTGTTATTTATTCAATCCTCCTCTACAGAAAATGCTCCTATCTGAATGCAACAATCTAATCATATAATTTTTTTCATGTTTTCTGAACGTGGGCTGGCTGAATACCTGGAGGATCGATGGAGGACAACTTCAGCAGGAAGTGCAACGCAGAAGGTGGAAGTCGAGGTCTTCAGATGCCAGGTGCCCCAGGTCCAGGAGAGCAAGGAGACAAGTGAAGTGTAGTGTTTAGTGTCGCGTTTTTGAAATCCCGAATAATAAGTGTTCAGTGTTAAGAAGATTCAAGAAAACGTACAGGATTACTCCCTCATGCTTGAAGCACAAGTTACCAAGGAAGAATCTTTGATTAAAAGGCAAGAATTGTTATTTATTCAATCCTCCTCTACAGAAAATGCTCCTATCTGAATGCAACAATCTAATCATATAATTTTTTTCATGTTTTCTGAACGTGGGCTGGCTGAATACCTGGAGGATCGATGGAGGACAACTTCAGCAGGAAGTGCAACGCAGAAGGTGGAAGTAGAGGTCTTCAGATGCCAGGTGCCCCAGGTCCAGGAGAGCAAGGAGACAAGTGAAGTGTAGTGTTTAGTGTCGCGTTTTTGAAATCCCGAATAATAAGTGTTCAGTGTTAAGAAGATTCAAGAAAACGTACAGGATTACTCCCTCATGCTTGAAGCACAAGTTACCAAGGAAGAATCTTTGATTAAAAGGCAAGAATTGTTATTAATTCAATCCTCCTCCACAGAAAATGCTCCTATCCGAATTTAACATTCTAATCATATCATTTTTTTCATGTTTTCTGAACGTGGGCTGGCTGAATACCTGGAGGATCGATGGAGGACAACTTCAGCAGGAAGTGCAACGCAGAAGGTGGAAGTAGAGGTCTTCAGATGCCAGGTGCCCCAGGTCCAGGAGAGCAAGGAGACAAGTGAAGTGTAGTGTTTAGTGTCGCGTTTTTGAAATCCCGAATAATAAGTGTTCAGTGTTAAGAAGATTCAAGAAAACGTACAGGATTACTCCCTCATGCTTGAAGCACAAGTTACCAAGGAAGAATCTTTGATTAAAAGGCAAGAATTGTTATTTATTCAATCCTCCTCTACAGAAAATGCTCCTATCTGAATGCAACAATCTAATCATATAATTTTTTTCATGTTTTCTGAACGTGGGCTGGCTGAATACCTGGAGGATCGATGGAGGACAACTTCAGCAGGAAGTGCAACGCAGAAGGTGGAAGTCGAGGTCTTCAGATGCCAGGTGCCCCAGGTCCAGGAGAGCAAGGAGACAAGTGAAGTGTAGTGTTTAGTGTCGCGTTTTTGAAATCCCGAATAATAAGTGTTCAGTGTTAAGAAGATTCAAGAAAACGTACAGGATTATTCCCTCATGCTTGAAGCACAAGTTACCAAGGAAGAATCTTTGATTAAAAGGCAAGAATTGTTATTTATTCAATCCTCCTCTACAGAAAATGCTCCTATCTGAATGCAACAATCTAAACATATTATTTTTTTCATGTTTTCTGAACGTGGGCTGGCTGAATACCTGGAGGATCGATGGAGGACAACTTCAGCAGGAAGTGCAACGCAGAAGGTGGAAGTAGAGGTCTTCAGATGCCAGGTGCCCCAGGTCCAGGAGAGCAAGGAGACAAGTGAAGTGTAGTGTTTAGTGTCGCGTTTTTGAAATCCCGAATAATAAGTGTTCAGTGTTAAGAAGATTCAAGAAAACGTACAGGATTACTCCCTCATGCTTGAAGCACAAGTTACCAAGGAAGAATCTTTGATTAAAAGGCAAGAATTGTTATTTATTCAATCCTCCTCTACAGAAAATGCTCCTATCTGAATGCAACAATCTAATCATATAATTTTTTTCATGTTTTCTGAACGTGGGCTGGCTGAATACCTGGAGGATCGATGGAGGACAACTTCAACAGGAAGTGCAACGCAGAAGGTGGAAGTAGAGGTCTTCAGATGCCAGGTGCCCCAGGTCCAGGAGAGCAAGGAGACAAGTGAAGTGTAGTGTTTAGTGTCGCGTTTTTGAAATCCCGAATAATAAGTGTTCAGTGTTAAGAAGATTCAAGAAAACGTACAGGATTATTCCCTCATGCTTGAAGCACAAGTTACCAAGGAAGAATCTTTGATTAAAAGGCAAGAATTGTTATTTATTCAATCCTCCTCTACAGAAAATGCTCCTATCTGAATGCAACAATCTAAACATATTATTTTTTTCATGTTTTCTGAACGTGGGCTGGCTGAATACCTGGAGGATCGATGGAGGACAACTTCAACAGGAAGTGCAACGCAGAAGGTGGAAGTAGAGGTCTTCAGATGCCAGGTGCCCCAGGTCCAGGAGAGCAAGGAGACAAGTGAAGTGTAGTGTTTAGTGTCGCGTTTTTGAAATCCCGAATAATAAGTGTTCAGTGTTAAGAAGATTCAAGAAAACGTACAGGATTATTCCCTCATGCTTGAAGCACAAGTTACCAAGGAAGAATCTTTGATTAAAAGGCAAGAATTGTTATTTATTCAATCCTCCTCTACAGAAAATGCTCCTATCTGAATGCAACAATCTAATCATATAATTTTTTTCATGTTTTCTGAACGTGGGCTGGCTGAATACCTGGAGGATCGATGGAGGACAACTTCAGCAGGAAGTGCAACGCAGAAGGTGGAAGTAGAGGTCTTCAGATGCCAGGTGCCCCAGGTCCAGGAGAGCAAGGAGACAAGTGAAGTGTAGTGTTTAGTGTCGCGTTTTTGAAATCCCGAATAATAAGTGTTCAGTGTTAAGAAGATTCAAGAAAACGTACAGGATTATTCCCTCATGCTTGAAGCACAAGTTACCAAGGAAGAATCTTTGATTAAAAGGCAAGAATTGTTATTTATTCAATCCTCCTCTACAGAAAATGCTCCTATCTGAATGCAACAATCTAATCATATAATTTTTTTCATGTTTTCTGAACGTGGGCTGGCTGAATACCTGGAGGATCGATGGAGGACAACTTCAACAGGAAGTGCAACGCAGAAGGTGGAAGTCGAGGTCATCAGATGCCAGGTGCCCCAGGTCCAGAAGAGCAAGGAGACAAGTGAAGTGAAGTGTTTAGTGTCGCGTTTTTGAAATCCCGAATAATAAGTGTTCAGTGTTAAAAGATTCAAGAAAACGTACAGGATTATTCCCCAATGCTTGAAGCACCAGTTACCAAGGAAGAATCTTCGATTAAAAGGCAAGAATTGTTATTAATTCAATCCTCCTCCACAGAAAATGCTCCTATCTGAATTTAACATTCTAATCATATCATTTTTTTTCATGTTTTCTGAACGTGGGCTGGCTGAATACCTGGAGGATCGATGGAGGACAACTTCAACAGGAAGTGCAACGCAGAAGGTGGAAGTAGAGGTCTTCAGATGCCAGGTGCCCTAGGTCCAGAAGAGCAAGGAGACAAGTGAAGTGTAGTGTTTAGTGTCGCGTTTTTGAAATCCCGAATAATAAGTGTTCAGTGTTAAGAAGATTCAAAAAAACGTACAGGATTACTCCCTCATGCTTGAAGCACAAGTTATCAAGGAAGAATCTTTGATTAAAAGGCAAGAATTGTTATTTATTCAATCCTCCTCTACAGAAAATGCTCCTATCTGAATGCAACAATCTAAACATATTATTTTTTTCATGTTTTCTGAACGTGGGCTGGCTGAATACCTGGAGGATCGATAGAGGACAACTTCAACAGGAAGTGCAACGCAGAAGGTGGAAGTAGAGGTCTTCAGATGCCAGGTGCCCCAGGTCCAGGAGAGCAAGGAGACAAGTGAAGTGTAGTGTTTAGTGTCGCGTTTTTGAAATCCCGAATAATAAGTGTTCAGTGTTAAGAAGATTCAAGAAAACGTACAGGATTATTCCCTCATGCTTGAAGCACAAGTTACCAAGGAAGAATCTTTGATTAAAAGGCAAGAATTGTTATTTATTCAATCCTCCTCTACAGAAAATGCTCCTATCTGAATGCAACAATCTAATCATATCATTTTTTTCATGTTTTCTGAACGTGGGCTGGCGAATACCTGGAGGATGGATGGAGGACAACTTCAGCAGGAAGTGCAACGCAGAAGGTGGAAGTAGAGGTCTTCAGATGCCAGGTGCCCCAGGTCCAGGAGAGCAAGGAGACAAGTGAAGTGTAGTGTTTAGTGTCGCGTTTTTGAAATCCCGAATAATAAGTGTTCAGTGTTAAGAAGATTCAAGAAAACGTACAGGATTATTCCCTCATGCTTGAAGCACAAGTTACCAAGGAAGAATCTTCGATTAAAAGGCAAGAATTGTTATTAATTCAATCCTCCACAGAAAATGCTCCTATCCGAATTTAACATTCTAATCATATCATTTTTTTTTTCATGTTTTCTGAACGTCGGCTGGCTGAATACCTGGAGGATCGATGGAGGACAACTTCTGCAAGAAGTGCAACGCAGAAGGTGGAAGTAGAGGTTTTCAGATGTCAGGTGCCCCGGGTCCAGAAGAGCAAGAAGACAAGTGAAGTGAAGTGTTTAGTGTCGCGTTTTTGAAATCCCGAATAATAAGTGTTCAGTGTTAACAAGATTCAAGAAAACGTACAGGATTATTCCCCAATGCTTGAAGCACAAGTTACCAAGGAAGAATCTTCGATAAAAGGCAAGAATTGTTATTAATTCAATCCTCCTCCACAGAAAATGCTCCTATCTGAATTCAACAATCTTAACATATTATTTTTTTCATGTTTTCTGAACGTGGGCTGGCTGAATACCTGGAGGATCGATGGAAGACAACTTCAACAGGAAGTGCAACGCAGGAGGTGGAAGTAGAGGTCTTCAGATGCCGATGCCCCAGGTCCAGGAGAGCAAGGAGACAAGTGAAGTGAAGTGTTTAGTGTCGCGTTTTTGAAATCCCGAATAATAAGTGTTCAGTGTTGAATAGATTCAAGAAAACGTACAGGATTATTCCCCAATGCTTGAAGCACCAGTTACCAAGGAAGAATCTTCGATTAAAAGGCAAGAATTGTTATTAATTCAATCCTCCTCCACAGAAAATGCTCCTATCCGAATTTAACATTCTAATCATATCATTTTTTTCATGTTTTCTGAACGTGGGCTGGCTGAATACCTGGAGGATCGATGGAGGACAACTTCAGCAGGAAGTGCAACGCAGAAGGTGGAAGTAGAGGTCTTCAGATGCCAGGTGCCCCAGGTCCAGGAGAGCAAGGAGACAAGTGAAGTGTAGTGTTTAGTGTCGCGTTTTTGAAATCCCGAATAATAAGTGTTCAGTGTTAAGAAGATTCAAGAAAACGTACAGGATTACTCCCTCATGCTTGAAGCACAAGTTACCAAGGAAGAATCTTTGATTAAAAGGCAAGAATTGTTATTTATTCAATCCTCCTCTACAGAAAATGCTCCTATCTGAATGCAACAATCTAATCATATAATTTTTTTCATGTTTTCTGAACGTGGGCTGGCTGAATACCTGGAGGATCGATGGAGGACAACTTCAGCAGGAAGTGCAACGCAGAAGGTGGAAGTCGAGGTCTTCAGATGCCAGGTGCCCCAGGTCCAGGAGAGCAAGGAGACAAGTGAAGTGTAGTGTTTAGTGTCGCGTCTTTGAAATCCCGAATAATAAGTGTTCAGTGTTAAGAAGATTCAAGAAAACGTACAGGATTACTCCCTCATGCTTGAAGCACAAGTTACCAAGGAAGAATCTTTGATTAAAAGGCAAGAATTGTTATTTATTCAATCCTCCTCTACAGAAAATGCTCCTATCTGAATGCAACAATCTAATCATATAATTTTTTTCATGTTTTCTGAACGTGGGCTGGCTGAATACCTGGAGGATCGATGGAGGACAACTTCAACAGGAAGTGCAACGCAGAAGGTGGAAGTAGAGGTCTTCAGATGCCAGGTGCCCCAGGTCCAGGAGAGCAAGGAGACAAGTGAAGTGTAGTGTTTAGTGTCGCGTTTTTGAAATCCCGAATAATAAGTGTTCAGTGTTAAGAAGATTCAAGAAAACGTACAGGATTATTCCCTCATGCTTGAAGCACAAGTTACCAAGGAAGAATCATTGATTAAAAGGCAAGAATTGTTATTTATTCAATCCTCCTCTACAGAAAATGCTCCTATCTGAATGCAACAATCTAAACATATTATTTTTTTCATGTTTTCTGAACGTGGGCTGGCTGAATACCTGGAGGATCGATGGAGGACAACTTCAACAGGAAGTGCAACGCAGAAGGTGGAAGTAGAGGTCTTCAGATGCCAGGTGCCCCAGGTCCAGGAGAGCAAGGAGACAAGTGAAGTGTAGTGTTTAGTGTCGCGTTTTTGAAATCCCGAATAATAAGTGTTCAGTGTTAAGAAGATTCAAGAAAACGTACAGGATTATTCCCTCATGCTTGAAGCACAAGTTACCAAGGAAGAATCTTTGATTAAAAGGCAAGAATTGTTATTTATTCAATCCTCCTCTACAGAAAATGCTCCTATCTGAATGCAACAATCTAATCATATAATTTTTTTCATGTTTTCTGAACGTGGGCTGGCTGAATACCTGGAGGATCGATGGAGGACAACTTCAGCAGGAAGTGCAACGCAGAAGGTGGAAGTCGAGGTCTTCAGATGCCAGGTGCCCCAGGTCCAGGAGAGCAAGGAGACAAGTGAAGTGTAGTGTTTAGTGTCGCGTTTTTGAAATCCCGAATAATAAGTGTTCAGTGTTAAGAAGATTCAAGAAAACGTACAGGATTATTCCCTCATGCTTGAAGCACAAGTTACCAAGGAAGAATCTTTGATTAAAAGGCAAGAATTGTTATTTATTCAATCCTCCTCTACAGAAAATGCTCCTATCTGAATGCAACAATCTAAACATATTATTTTTTTCATGTTTTCTGAACGTGGGCTGGCTGAATACCTGGAGGATCGATGGAGGACAACTTCAACAGGAAGTGCAACGCAGAAGGTGGAAGTAGAGGTCTTCAGATGCCAGGTGCCCCAGGTCCAGGAGAGCAAGGAGACAAGTGAAGTGTAGTGTTTAGTGTCGCGTTTTTGAAATCCCGAATAATAAGTGTTCAGTGTTAAGAAGATTCAAGAAAACGTACAGGATTATTCCCTCATGCTTGAAGCACAAGTTACCAAGGAAGAATCTTTGATTAAAAGGCAAGAATTGTTATTTATTCAATCCTCCTCTACAGAAAATGCTCCTATCTGAATGCAACAATCTAATCATATAATTTTTTTCATGTTTTCTGAACGTGGGCTGGCTGAATACCTGGAGGATCGATGGAGGACAACTTCAACAGGAAGTGCAACGCAGAAGGTGGAAGTCGAGGTCATCAGATGTCAGGTGCCCCGGGTCCAGAAGAGCAAGGAGACAAGTGAAGTGAAGTGTTTAGTGTCGCGTTTTTGAAATCCCGAATAATAAGTGTTCAGTGTTAAAAAGATTCAAGAAAACGTACAGGATTATTCCCCAATGCTTGAAGCACCAGTTACCAAGGAAGAATCTTCGATAAAAGGCAAGAATTGTTATTAATTCAATCCTCCTCCACAGAAAATGCTCCTATCTGAATTTAACATTCTAATCATATCATTTTTTTCATGTTTTCTGAACGTGGGCTGGCTGAATACCTGGAGGATCGATGGAGGACAACTTCAACAGGAAGTGCAACGCAGAAGGTGGAAGTAGAGGTCTTCAGATGCCAGGTGCCCTAGGTCCAGAAGAGCAAGGAGACAAGTGAAGTGTAGTGTTTAGTGTCGCGTTTTTGAAATCCCGAATAATAAGTGTTCAGTGTTAAGAAGATTCAAAAAACGTACAGGATTACTCCCTCATGCTTGAAGCACAAGTTATCAAGGAAGAATCTTTGATTAAAAGGCAAGAATTGTTATTTATTCAATCCTCCTCTACAGAAAATGCTCCTATCTGAATGCAACAATCTAAACATATTATTTTTTTCATGTTTTCTGAACGTGGGCTGGCTGAATACCTGGAGGATCGATGGAGGACAACTTCAACAGGAAGTGCAACGCAGAAGGTGGAAGTAGAGGTCTTCAGATGCCAGGTGCCCCAGGTCCAGGAGAGCAAGGAGACAAGTGAAGTGTAGTGTTTAGTGTCGCGTTTTTGAAATCCCGAATAATAAGTGTTCAGTGTTAAGAAGATTCAAGAAAACGTACAGGATTATTCCCTCATGCTTGAAGCACAAGTTACCAAGGAAGAATCTTTGATTAAAAGGCAAGAATTGTTATTTATTCAATCCTCCTCTACAGAAAATGCTCCTATCTGAATGCAACAATCTAAACATATTATTTTTTTCATGTTTTCTGAACGTGGGCTGGCTGAATACCTGGAGGATCGATGGAGGACAACTTCAACAGGAAGTGCAACGCAGAAGGTGGAAGTAGAGGTCTTCAGATGCCAGGTGCCTCAGGTCCAGGAGAGCAAGGAGACAAGTGAAGTGTAGTGTTTAGTGTCGCGTTTTTGAAATCCCGAATAATAAGTGTTCAGTGTTAAGAAGATTCAAGAAAACGTACAGGATTATTCCCTCATGCTTGAAGCACAAGTTACCAAGGAAGAATCTTTGATTAAAAGGCAAGAATTGTTATTAATTCAATCCTCCTCCACAGAAAATGCTCCTATCCGAATTTAACATTCTAATCATATCATTTTTTTCATGTTTTCTGAACGTGGGCTGGCTGAATACCTGGAGGATCGATGGAGGACAACTTCAGCAGGAAGTGCAACGCAGAAGGTGGAAGTCGAGGTCTTCAGATGCCAGGTGCCCCAGGTCCAGGAGAGCAAGGAGACAAGTGAAGTGTAGTGTTTAGTGTCGCGTTTTTGAAATCCCGAATAATAAGTGTTCAGTGTTAAGAAGATTCAAGAAAACGTACAGGATTATTCCCCAATGCTTGAAGCACAAGTTACCAAGGAAGAATCTTTGATTAAAAGGCAAGAATTGTTATTTATTCAATCCTCCTCTACAGAAAATGCTCCTATCTGAATGCAACAATCTGAACATATTATTTTTTTCATGTTTTCTGAACGTGGGCTGGCTGAATACCTGGAGGATCGATGGAGGACAACTTCAACAGGAAGTGCAACGCAGAAGGTGGAAGTAGAGGTCTTCAGATGCCAGGTGCCCCAGGTCCAGGAGAGCAAGGAGACAAGTGAAGTGTAGTGTTTAGTGTCGCGTTTTTGAAATCCCGAATAATAAGTGTTCAGTGTTAAGAAGATTCAAGAAAACGTACAGGATTATTCCCTCATGCTTGAAGCACAAGTTACCAAGGAAGAATCTTTGATTAAAAGGCAAGAATTGTTATTTATTCAATCCTCCTCTACAGAAAATGCTCCTATCTGAATGCAACAATCTGAACATATTATTTTTTTCATGTTTTCTGAACGTGGGCTGGCTGAATACCTGGAGGATCGATGGAGGACAACTTCAACAGGAAGTGCAACGCAGAAGGTGGAAGTAGAGGTCTTCAGATGCCAGGTGCCCCAGGTCCAGGAGAGCAAGGAGACAAGTGAAGTGTAGTGTTTAGTGTCGCGTTTTTGAAATCCCGAATAATAAGTGTTCAGTGTTAAGAAGATTCAAGAAAACGTACAGGATTACTCCCTCATGCTTGAAGCACAAGTTACCAAGGAAGAATCTTTGATTAAAAGGCAAGAATTGTTATTTATTCAATCCTCCTCTACAGAAAATGCTCCTATCTGAATGCAACAATCTAATCATATCATTTTTTTCATGTTTTCTGAACGTGGGCTGGCTGAATACCTGGAGGATCGATGGAGGACAACTTCAACAGGAAGTGCAACGCAGAAGGTGGAAGTAGAGGTCTTCAGATGCCAGGTGCCCCAGGTCCAGGAGAGCAAGGAGACAAGTGAAGTGTAGTGTTTAGTGTCGCGTTTTTGAAATCCCGAATAATAAGTGTTCAGTGTTAAGAAGATTCAAGAAAACGTACAGGATTACTCCCTCATGCTTGAAGCACAAGTTACCAAGGAAGAATCTTTGATTAAAAGGCAAGAATTGTTATTTATTCAATCCTCCTCTACAGAAAATGCTCCTATCCGAATTTAACATTCTAATCATATCATTTTTTTCATGTTTTCTGAACGTGGGCTGGCTGAATACCTGGAGGATCGATGGAGGACAACTTCAGCAGGAAGTGCAACGCAGAAGGTGGAAGTCGAGGTCTTCAGATGCCAGGTGCCCCAGGTCCAGGAGAGCAAGGAGACAAGTGAAGTGTAGTGTTTAGTGTCGCGTTTTTGAAATCCCGAATAATAAGTGTTCAGTGTTAAGAAGATTCAAGAAAACGTACAGGATTACTCCCTCATGCTTGAAGCACAAGTTACCAAGGAAGAATCTTTGATTAAAAGGCAAGAATTGTTATTTATTCAATCCTCCTCTACAGAAAATGCTCCTATCTGAATGCAACAATCTAATCATATAATTTTTTTCATGTTTTCTGAACGTGGGCTGGCTGAATACCTGGAGGATCGATGGAGGACAACTTCAACAGGAAGTGCAACGCAGAAGGTGGAAGTAGAGGTCTTCAGATGCCAGGTGCCCCAGGTCCAGGAGAGCAAGGAGACAAGTGAAGTGTAGTGTTTAGTGTCGCGTTTTTGAAATCCCGAATAATAAGTGTTCAGTGTTAAGAAGATTCAAGAAAACGTACAGGATTATTCCCTCATGCTTGAAGCACAAGTTACCAAGGAAGAATCTTTGATTAAAAGGCAAGAATTGTTATTTATTCAATCCTCCTCTACAGAAAATGCTCCTATCTGAATGCAACAATCTGAACATATTATTTTTTTCATGTTTTCTGAACGTGGGCTGGCTGAATACCTGGAGGATCGATGGAGGACAACTTCAACAGGAAGTGCAACGCAGAAGGTGGAAGTAGAGGTCTTCAGATGCCAGGTGCCCCAGGTCCAGGAGAGCAAGGAGACAAGTGAAGTGTAGTGTTTAGTGTCGCGTTTTTGAAATCCCGAATAATAAGTGTTCAGTGTTTAGAAGATTCAAGAAAACGTACAGGATTATTCCCCAATGCTTGAAGCACAAGTTACCAAGGAAGAATCTTCGATTAAAAGGCAAGAATTGTTATCAATTCAATCCTCCTCTACAGAAAATGCTCCTATCCGAATTTAACATTCTAATCATATCATTTTTTTCATGTTTTCTGAACGTGGGCTGGCTGAATACCTGGAGGATCGATGGAGGACAACTTCAGCAGGAAGTGCAACGCAGAAGGTGGAAGTAGAGGTCTTCAGATGCCAGGTGCCCCAGGTCCAGGAGAGCAAGTGAAGTGTAGTGTTTAGTGTCGCGTTTTTGAAATCCCGAATAATAAGTGTGCAGTGTTAAAAAGATTCAAGAAAACGTACAGGATTATTCCCCAATGCTTGAAGCACAAGTTACCAAGGAAGAATCTTCGATTAAAAGGCAAGAATTGTTATCAATTCAATCCTCCTCTACAGAAAATGCTCCTATCTGAATTTAACATTCTAATCATATCATTTTTTTCATGTTTTCTGAACGTGGGCTGGCTGAATACCTGGAGGATCGATGGAGGACAACTTCAGCAGGAAGTGCAACGCAGAAGGTGGAAGTAGAGGTCTTCAGATGCCAGGTGCCCCAGGTCCAGGAGAGCAAGGAGACAAGTGAAGTGTAGTGTTTAGTGTCGCGTTTTTGAAATCCCGAATAATAAGTGTTCAGTGTTAAAAAGATTCAAGAAAACGTACAGGATTATTCCCCAATGCTTGAAGCACAAGTTACCAAGGAAGAATCTTCGATTAAAAGGCAAGAATTGTTATTAATTTAATCCTCCTCCACAGAAAATGCTCCTATCTGAATTCAACAATCTAAACATATTATTTTTTTCATGTTTTCTGAACGTGGGCTGGCTGAATACCTGGAGGATCGATGGAGGACAACTTCAGCAGGAAGTGCAACGCAGAAGGTGGAAGTAGAGGTCTTCAGATGCCAGGTGCCCCAGGTCCAGGAGAGCAAGGAGACAAGTGAAGTGTAGTGTTTAGTGTCGCGTTTTTGAAATCCCGAATAATAAGTGTTCAGTGTTAAAAAATTCAAGAAAACGTACAGGATTATTCCCCAATGCTTGAAGCACAAGTTACCAAGGAAGAATCTTCGATTAAAAGGCAAGAATTGTTATTAATTTAATCCTCCTCCACAGAAAATGCTCCTATCTGAATTCAACAATCTAAACATATTATTTTTTTCATGTTTTCTGAACGTGGGCTGGCTGAATACCTGGAGGATCGATGGAGGACAACTTCAGCAGGAAGTGCAACGCAGAAGGTGGAAGTAGAGGTCTTCAGATGCCAGGTGCCCCAGGTCCAGGAGAGCAAGGAGACAAGTGAAGTGTAGTGTTTAGTGTCGCGTTTTTGAAATCCCGAATAATAAGTGTTCAGTGTTAAAAAGATTCAAGAAAACGTACAGGATTATTCCCCAATGCTTGAAGCAGAAGTTACCAAGGAAGAATCTTCGATTAAAAGGCAAGAATTGTTATTAATTCAATCCTCCTCCACAGAAAATGCTCCTATCTGAATTCAACAATCTAAACATATTATTTTTTTCATGTTTTCTGAACGTGGGCTGGCTGAATACCTGGAGGATCGATGGAGGACAACTTCAACAGGAAGTGCAACGCAGAAGGTGGAAGTAGAGGTCTTCAGATGCCAGGTGCCCCAGGTCCAGGAGAGCAAGTGAAGTGTAGTGTTTAGTGTCGCGTTTTTGAAATCCCGAATAATAAGTGTGCAGTGTTAAAAAGATTCAAGAAAACGTACAGGATTATTCCCCAATGCTTGAAGCACAAGTTACCAAGGAAGAATCTTCGATTAAAAGGCAAGAATTGTTATCAATTCAATCCTCCTCTACAGAAAATGCTCCTATCCGAATTTAACATTCTAATCATATCATTTTTTTCATGTTTTCTGAACGTGGGCTGGCTGAATACCTGGAGGATCGATGGAGGACAACTTCAGCAGGAAGTGCAACGCAGAAGGTGGAAGTAGAGGTCTTCAGATGCCAGGTGCCCCAGGTCCAGGAGAGCAAGTGAAGTGTAGTGTTTAGTGTCGCGTTTTTGAAATCCCGAATAATAAGTGTTCAGTGTTAAAAAGATTCAAGAAAACGTACAGGATTCTTCCCCAATGCTTGAAGCACAAGTTACCAAGGAAGAATCTTCGATAAAAAGGCAAGAATTGTTATTAATTCAATCCTCCTCCACAGAAAATGCTCCTATCTGAATTCAACAATCTAAAAATATTATTTTTTTCATGTTTTCTGAACGTGGGCTGGCTGAATACCTGGAGGATCGATGGAGGACAACTTCAGCAGGAAGTGCAACGCAGAAGGTGGAAGTAGAGGTCTTCAGATGCCAGGTGCCCCAGGTCCAGGAGAGCAGGGAGACAAGTGCAGTGTAGTGTTTAGTGTCGCGTTTTTGAAATCCCGAATAATAAGTGTTCAGTGTTAAAAAGATTCAAGAAAACGTACAGGATTATTCCCCAATGCTTGAAGCACAAGTTACCAAGGAAGAATCTTCGATTAAAAGGCAAGAATTGTTATTAATTCAATCCTCCTCCACAGAAAATGCTCCTATCTGAATTCAACAATCTAAACATATTATTTTTTTCATGTTTTCTGAACGTGGGCTGGCTGAATACCTGGAGGATCGATGGAGGACAACTTCAAAAGGAAGTGCAACGCAGAAGGTGGAAGTAGAGGTCTTCAGATGCCAGGTGCCCCAGGTCCAGGAGAGCAAGGAGACAAGTGAAGTGTAGTGTTTAGTGTCGCGTTTTTGAAATCCCGAATAATAAGTGTTCAGTGTTAAAAAGATTCAAGAAAACGTACAGGATTATTCCCCAATGCTTGAAGCACAAGTTACCAAGGAAGAATCTTCGATTAAAAGGCAAGAATTGTTATTAATTCAATCCTCCTCTACAGAAAATGCTCCTATCCGAATTTAACAATCTAATCATATCATTTTTTTCATGTTTCCTGAACGTGGGCTGGCTGAATACCTGGAGGATCGATGGGGGACAACTTCAGCAGGAAGTGCAACGCAGAAGGTGGAAGTAGAGGTCTTCAGATGCTAGGTGCCCCAGGTCCAGGAGAGCAAGGAGACAAGTGAAGTGTAGTGTTTAGTGTCGCGTTTTTGAAATCCCGAATAATAAGTGTTCAGTGTTAAAAAATTCAAGAAAACGTACAGGATCATTCCCCAATGCTTGAAGCACAAGTTACCAAGGAAGAATCTTCGATTAAAAGGCAAGAATTGTTATTAATTCAATCCTCCTCCACAGAAAATGGTCCTATCTGAATTCAACAATCTAAACATATTATTTTTTTCATGTTTTCTGAACGTGGGCTGGCTGAATACCTGGAGGATCGATGGAGGACAACTTCAACAGGAAGTGCAACGCAGAAGGTGGAAGTAGAGGTCTTCAGATGTCAGGTGCCCGGGTCCAGAAGAGCAAGGAGACAAGTGAAGTGTAGTGTTTAGTGTCGCGTTTTTGAAATCCCGAATAATAAGTGTTCAGTGTTAAAAAGATTCAAGAAAACGTACAGGATTATTCCCCAATGCTTGAAGCACAAGTTACCAAGGAAGAATCTTCGATTAAAAGGCAAGAATTGTTATTAATTCAATCCTCCTCTACAGAAAATGCTCCTATCCGAATTTAACATTCTAATCATATCATTTTTTTCATGTTTTCTGAACGTGGGCTGGCTGAATACCTGGAGGATCGATGGAGGACAACTTCAGCAGGAAGTGCAACGCAGAAGGTGGAAGTAGAGGTCTTCAGATGTCAGGTGCCCCAGGTCCAGAAGAGCAAGGAGACAAGTGAAGTGTAGTGTTTAGTGTCGCGTTTTTGAAATCCCGAATAATAAGTGTTCAGTGTTAAAAAGATTCAAGAAAACGTACAGGATTATTCCCCAATGCTTGAAGCACAAGTTACCAAGGAAGAATCTTCGATTAAAAGGCAAGAATTGTTATTGATTCAATCCTCCACAGAAAATGTTCCTATCCGAATTTAACATTCTAATCATATCATTTTTTTCATGTTTTCTGAACGTGGGCTGGCTGAATACCTGGAGGATCGATGGAGGACAACTTCAGCAGGAAGTGCAACGCAGAAGGTGGAAGTAGAGGTCTTCAGATGCCAGGTGCCCCAGGACCAAGAGAGCAAGGAGACAAGTGAAGTGTAGTGTTTAGTGTCGCGTTTTTGAAATCCCGAATAATAAGTGTTCAGTGTTAAAAAGATTCAAGAAAACGTACAGGATTATTCCCCAATACTTGAAGCACAAGTTACCAAGGAAGAATCTTCGATTAAAAGGCAAGAATTGTTATTAATTCAATCCTCCTCCACACAAAATGCTCCTATCTGAATTCAACAATCTAAACATATTATTTTTTTCATGTTTTCTGAACGTGGGCTGGCTGAATACCTGGAGGATCGATGGAGGACAACTTCAACAGGAAGTGCAACGCAGAAGGTGGAAGTAGAGGTCTTCAGATGCCAGGTGCCCCAGGTCCAGGAGAGCAAGGAGACAAGTGAAGTGTAGTGTTTAGTGTCGCGTTTTTGAAATCCCGAATAATAAGTGTTAAGTGTTAAAAAGATTCAAGAAAACGTACAGGATTATTTCCCAATGCTTGAAGCACAAGTTACCAAGGAAGAATCTTCGATTAAAAGGCAAGAATTGTTATTAATTCAATCCTCCTCCACAGAAAATGCTCCTATCTGAATTCAACAATCTAAACATATTATTTTTTTCATGTTTTCTGAACGTGGGCTGGCTGAATACCTGGAGGATCGATGGAGGACAACTTCAGCAGGAAGTGCAACGCAGAAGGTGGAAGTAGAGGTCTTCAGATGCCAGGTGCCCCAGGTCCAGGAGAGCAAGGAGACAAGTGAAGTGTAGTGTTTAGTGTCGCGTTTTTGAAATCCCGAATAATAAGTGTTCAGTGTTAAAAAGATTCAAGAAAACGTACAGGATCATTCCCCAATGCTTGAAGCACAAGTTACCAAGGAAGAATCTTCGATTAAAAGGCAAGAATTGTTATTAATTCAATCCTCCTCCACAGAAAATGCTCCTATCTGAATTCAACAATCTAAACATATTATTTTTTTCATGTTTTCTGAACGTGGGCTGGCTGAATACCTGGAGGATCGATGGAGGACAACTTCAACAGGAAGTGCAACGCAGAAGGTGGAAGTAGAGGTCTTCAGATGCCAGGTGCCCCAGGTCCAGGAGATCAAGGAGACAAGTGCAGTGTAGTGTTTAGTGTCGCGTTTTTGAAATCCCGAATAATAAGTGTTCAGTGTTAAAAAAATTCAAGAAAACGTACAGGATTATTCCCCAATGCTTGAAGCACAAGTTACCAAGGAAAAATCTTCGATTAAAAGGCAAGAATTGTTATTAATTCAATCCTCCTCCACAGAAAATGCTCCTATCCGAATTTAACATTCTAAACATATCATTTTTTTCATGTTTTCTGAACGTGGGCTGGCTGAATACCTGGAGGATCGATGGGGGACAACTTCAGCAGGAAGTGCAACGCAGAAGGTGGAAGTAGAGGTCTTCAGATGTCAGGTGCCCCGGGTCCAGAAGAGCAAGGAGACAAGTGAAGTGTAGTGTTTAGTGTCGCGTTTTTGAAATCCCGAATAATAAGTGTTCAGTGTTAAAAAGATTCAAGAAAACGTACAGGATTATTCCCCAATGCTTGAAGCACAAGTTACCAAGGAAGAATCTTCGATTAAAAGGCAAGAATTGTTATTAATTCAATCCTCCTCTACAGAAAATGCTCCTATCTGAATTTAACATTCTAATCATATCATTTTTTTCATGTTTTCTGAACGTGGGCTGGCTGAATACCTGGAGGATCGATGGGGGACAACTTCAGCAGGAAGTGCAACGCAGAAGGTGGAAGTAGAGGTCTTCAGATGCCAGGTGCCCCAGGTCCAGGAGAGCAAGGAGACAAGTGCAGTGTAGTGTTTAGTGTCGCGTTTTTGAAATCCCGAATAATAAGTGTTCAGTGTTAAAAAGATTCAAGAAAACGTACAGGATTATTCCCCAATGCTTGAAGCACAAGTTACCAAGGAAGAATCTTCGATTAAAAGGCAAGAATTGTTATTAATTCAATCCTCCACAGAAAATGCTCCTATCCGAATTTAACATTCTAATCATATCATTTTTTTCATGTTTTCTGAACGTGGGCTGGCTGAATACCTGGAGGATCGATGGAGGACAACTTCAGCAGGAAGTGCAACGCAGAAGGTGGAAGTAGAGGTCTTCAGATGCCAGGTGCCCCAGGTCCAGGAGAGCAAGGAGACAAGTGAAGTGTAGTGTTTAGTGTCGCGTTTTTGAAATCCCGAATAATAAGTGTTCAGTGTTAAAAAGATTCAAGAAAACGTACAGGATTATTCCCCAATGCTTGAAGCACAAGTTACCAAGGAAGAATCTTCGATTAAAAGGCAAGAATTGTTATTAATTCAATCCTCCTCCACAGAAAATGCTCCTATCTGAATTCAACAATCTAAACATATTATTTTTTTCATGTTTTCTGAACGTGGGCTGGCTGAATACCTGGAGGATCGATGGAGGACAACTTCAGCAGGAAGTGCAACGCAGAAGGTGGAAGTAGAGGTCTTCAGATGCCAGGTGCCCCAGGTCCAGGAGAGCAAGGAGACAAGTGAAGTGTAGTGTTTAGTGTCGCGTTTTTGAAATCCCGAATAATAAGTGTTCAGTGTTAAAAAGATTCAAGAAAACGTACAGGATTATTCCCCAATGCTTGAAGCAGAAGTTACCAAGGAAGAATCTTCGATTAAAAGGCAAGAATTGTTATTAATTCAATCCTCCTCCACAGAAAATGCTCCTATCTGAATTCAACAATCTAAACATATTATTTTTTTCATGTTTTCTGAACGTGGGCTGGCTGAATACCTGGAGGATCGATGGAGGACAACTTCAGCAGGAAGTGCAACGCAGAAGGTGGAAGTAGAGGTCTTCAGATGCCAGGTGCCCCAGGTCCAGGAGAGCAAGGAGACAAGTGAAGTGTAGTGTTTAGTGTCGCGTTTTTGAAATCCCGAATAATAAGTGTTCAGTGTTAAGAAGATTCAAGAAAACGTACAGGATTATTCCCTCATGCTTGAAGCACAAGTTACCAAGAAAGAATCTTCGATTAAAAGGCAAGAATTGTTATTAATTCAATCCTCCTCCACAGAAAATGCTCCTATCTGAATTCAACAATCTAAACATATTATTTTTTTCATGTTTTCTGAACGTGGGCTGGCTGAATACCTGGAGGATCGATGGAGGACAACTTCAGCAGGAAGTGCAACGCAGAAGGTGGAAGTAGAGGTCTTCAGATGCCAGGTGCCCCAGGTCCAGGAGAGCAAGGAGACAAGTGAAGTGTAGTGTTTAGTGTCGCGTTTTTGAAATCCCGAATAATAAGTGTTCAGTGTTAAAAAGATTCAAGAAAACGTACAGGATTATTCCCCAATGCTTGAAGCAGAAGTTACCAAGGAAGAATCTTCGATTAAAAGGCAAGAATTGTTATTAATTCAATCCTCCTCCACAGAAAATGCTCCTATCTGAATTCAACAATCTAAACATATTATTTTTTTCATGTTTTCTGAACGTGGGCTGGCTGAATACCTGGAGGATCGATGGAGGACAACTTCAGCAGGAAGTGCAACGCAGAAGGTGGAAGTAGAGGTCTTCAGATGCCAGGTGCCCCAGGACCAAGAGAGCAAGGAGACAAGTGAAGTGTAGTGTTTAGTGTCGCGTTTTTGAAATCCCGAATAATAAGTGTTAAGTGTTAAAAAGATTCAAGAAAACGTACAGGATTATTCCCCAATACTTGAAGCACAAGTTACCAAGGAAGAATCTTCGATTAAAAGGCAAGAATTGTTATTAATTCAATCCTCCTCCACACAAAATGCTCCTATCTGAATTCAACAATCTAAACATATTATTTTTTTCATGTTTTCTGAACGTGGGCTGGCTGAATACCTGGAGGATCGATGGAGGACAACTTCAACAGGAAGTGCAACGCAGAAGGTGGAAGTAGAGGTCTTCAGATGCCAGGTGCCCCAGGTCCAGGAGAGCAAGGAGACAAGTGAAGTGTAGTGTTTAGTGTCGCGTTTTTGAAATCCCGAATAATAAGTGTTAAGTGTTAAAAAGATTCAAGAAAACGTACAGGATTATTTCCCAATGCTTGAAGCACAAGTTACCAAGGAAGAATCTTCGATTAAAAGGCAAGAATTGTTATTAATTCAATCCTCCTCCACAGAAAATGCTCCTATCCGAATTTAAAATTCTAATCATATCATTTTTTTCATGTTTTCTGAACGTGGGCTGGCTGAATACCTGGAGGATCGATGGAGGACAACTTCAGCAGGAAGTGCAACGCAGAAGGTGGAAGAAGAGGTCTTCAGATGCCAGGTGCCCCAGGTCCAGAAGAGCAAGGAGACAAGTGAAGTGTAGTGTTTAGTGTCGCGTTTTTGAAATCCCGAATAATAAGTGTTCAGTGTTAAAAAGATTCAAGAAAACGTACAGGATTATTCCCCAATGCTTGAAGCACAAGTTACCAAGGAAGAATCTTCGATAAAAAGGCAAGAATTGTTATTAATTCAAACCTCCTCCACAGAAAATGCTCCTATCTGAATGCAACAATCTAAACATATTATTTTTTTCATGTTTTCTGAACGTGGGCTGGCTGAAAACCTGGAGGATCGATGGAGGACAACTTCAACAGGAAGTGCAACGCAGAAGGTGGAAGTAGAGGTCTTCAGATGCCAGGTGCCCCAGGTCCAGGAGAGCAAGGAGACAAGTGAAGTGTAGTGTTTAGTGTCGCGTTTTTGAAATCCCGAATAATAAGTGTTCAGTGTTAAAAAGATTCAAGAAAACGTACAGGATTATTCCCCAATGCTTGAAGCACAAGTTACCAAGGAAGAATCTTCGATAAAAAGGCAAGAATTGTTATTAATTCAATCCTCCTCCACAGAAAATGCTCCTATCCGAATTTAAAATTCTAATCATATCATTTTTTTCATGTTTTCTGAACGTGGGCTGGCTGAATACCTGGAGGATCGATGGAGGACAACTTCAGCAGGAAGTGCAACGCAGAAGGTGGAAGAAGAGGTCTTCAGATGCCAGGTGCCCCAGGTCCAGAAGAGCAAGGAGACAAGTGAAGTGTAGTGTTTAGTGTCGCGTTTTTGAAATCCCGAATAATAAGTGTTCAGTGTTAAAAAGATTCAAGAAAACGTACAGGATTATTCCCCAATGCTTGAAGCACAAGTTACCAAGGAAGAATCTTCGATAAAAAGGCAAGAATTGTTATTAATTCAATCCTCCCCCACAGAAAATGCTCCTATCTGAATTCAACAATCTAAACATATTATTTTTTTTATGTTTTCTGAACGTGGGCTGGCTCAATACCTGGAGGATGGATGGAGGACAACTTCAGCAGGAAGTGCAACGCAAAAGGTGGAAGTAGAGGTCTTCAGATGCCAGGTGCCCCAGGTCCAGGAGAGCAAGGAAACAAGTGAAGTGTAGTGTTTAGTGTCGCGTTTTTGAAATCCCGAATAATAAGTGTTTAGTGATAACAAGATTCAAGAAAACGTACAGGATTATTCCCCAATTCTTGAAGCACAAGTTACCAAGGGAGAAACTCCGATTAAAAGGCAAGAATTGTTATAAATTTAATCCTCCTCCACAGAAAATGCTCCTATCCGAATTCAACATTCTAATCATATCATTTTTTTTTATGTCTTCTGAACGACCGCTTGCTGAATACCTGGAGGATCGATGGAGCACAACTTCAGCAGGAAGTCCAATGCAGAAGGTTCGAAGAAGAGGTCCAGGAGAGCAAGAAGGCAGGTGAAGTGTAGTGTTTAGTGTCGCGTTTTTGAAATCCCGATAAATAAGTGTTCAGTGTTAAGAAGATTCAAGAAAACTTACAGGAGTATTCCCCCATGCTTGAAGCACAAGTTACCAAGGAAGAATCTTCGATTTGAAGGCAAGGATTGTTATAAATTTAATCCTCATCCACAGAAAATGCTCCTATCTAAAATGAACTATTTGATCATATAATTTTCTTTCATGTTTTCAAAACGAATGCTGGCTGAATATCTGGAGGATCGATCATGCTCAAAGTCAAGATACCAAAGAAAATACAAACCCTGCAAGACAAGATCTGATATATGAATTATCTTAATTTGATTTTTAATCCTACATTTTCATTTCCAGGTTCTTGGAATGACTGCGATAGGCTCTGGCTGATCAACCGAAGCAATCAACTAGAAAGTCTGTGAACTCTAAGGTCCCAATACCTTGGGAAATTCGAAAATTGCATAAGATGGAGATGAAGGAAGCAGCCATCATCTTCAGAGGCAAAGTGTCTCCTGGGAAGGAAGAGGGAGTGATCATTTCAAGATGATTGGTGAGGGTACATATAGATAAATTGAAAATAGTAATCATCGAAATGAATTTTTTCGTGAAGGCAAAAAAATTTAGCTTTCTCTTTTTTTCTTGAAGTATACCGTGATCTATTTTTTGTTTTGAATTCGTTCGACCCAAACTGTGCATTGACTTCATGCACAAACCGAAAACAATAATATTTGACATGTGTATTGGCTTCATACACAAACGGGAAAATGTTTAACAAGTAAATTCTAAGATTAAAATTGTATGTTCACTTCACACAACTTAACAGTTAACGTCACGGGAAGATAAATAAATTTTTTTGATGTATTGTTTGGATATTATATCGTATTATATCATATTTTGCCCTGCATAATAGTTATACAGGGAGTCTAGGCTTTCTTTCGGAATATACTCTTCAACAATTCAAGACGGTGATTTGTTACTTCTTCATCAGTCTTGGTACTCCTTCTTGGGATCAGTCTGTAATCATCCGTCTAGTTTTTGTAAGAACAACTTCTTCTCTGATATCTTCAACTTTCTGTATAAGAAAATCTGTCCATCATTTGCTCCATTTCCTCTGATCCAATGTCTTCGAAGGAAGCCTCTAAGGGTAGCGGGTAGACACTTCTTGCGCTCCCATCAGCAAGATGTCTACTTCAGGGTTGCGCCCCTGCCCACGCGAGCTCCGACCTTCTTCCTATCCCTTTACCAAGAAGAAATCGGACCCTTCTTTACACATCTTACCAATCATATTCCAAACCATCGCTTTGGGTAAAGGAAACGTGCGCAAGATTTAAATTTTTTATTGGCTTCATGTAAAATAGAAACAATCATTGAAAAAGGAATCGTGTGAGTCAAAATGTGCATTGGCTACATGCACAACCAGAGGAATCATTTAGATTTTAATCGTGTGAGTAAAAATGTGCATTGGTTTCATGCACCGTTGAAAGAATCATTCAAAGTGGAATCGTGTGACTCAAACAGTGCATTGGCTTCATGCACAACCGTAAGAATCATTTAAATTGTAATCGTGTGAGTCAAAATGTGCATTGGCTTCATGCACCGTCAGAATAATTATCCAAAGTGGAATCGTTTAACTCAATAAGTGCATTGGCTTCATGCACAACCGAAGGACTCATATAAATTTCAATCGTGTGACTCAAAAAGTGCATTGGCTTCATGACAACCGAAGGAACCATTTAAATTTTAATCGTGTGAGTCAAAATGTGCATTGGTTTCATGCACCGTTGGAAGAATCATTCAAAGTGGAATCATGTTACTCAAAAAGTGCATTGGCTTCATGCACAACCAAAGAAATCATTTAAATTTTAATCGTGTGAGTCAAAATGTGCATTGGCTTCATGCACCGTTGAAAGAATTATTCAAAGTGGAATCGTGTGACTCAAAGAGTGCATTGGCTTCATGTACGACCGAAGGAATCTTTTGAAGTAGAATTATTTTTTTTAAATCTCATATCACTGATCATTCTTTTCACTTTGTTCAGGTTAGGACGCCCAGCCACGTTTTCCGATACCCAGTGTCCCCTCTAACTTATTAATTAATTTCCTGATTTCACCAACAATCCATTTTTCCTTGGGTCCTCCTTTTTTTTCTAATTGAGGAAGATTCCATCTCATTATTTTCTTTGGTGATCCTTAATTTACCATCCTTTGGACTTCTCCTTACTAACATTCCAGCTTTTTCCACTTGATACATTCTGTAACTGTCCCTACCATTCCAATTTTTTTCTTTATATCCAATTCATTCATTTACCGATTTGGATAGAATACAAACAGGCTCTTAGCCTAAAAACAGCGTTCATAATTTGAACATTCTTGTCTTCACTTGCTTCTTGAAAAGCAAGTTACTATATACCTGAGTTCCTTTAATCAGGTTGTCGTATATCATCATTTTTTCCTTTTCTTTCTCATTTGTCCAAAGGATGTTCATCTCCCAACAAAAACTAAAAATCATCGGTTCACGATGTCCATAATTCTATTGCGGCGCGACGTTACTCTCACGAGGGTCAAGTACCGGACTGGGGTGTCCGTAAGACTCATTTGAAAAATGAGCAGTCATCCAGATCACATATAGGACAACCTGGTGGGTTTCTATACTGTGTCAAAGGTCTAGGTATGTTTGCGTTGCAGAATGAATAGAAGACGAGTGTTCCGCTTGATTTGTGCGCTCCCTATAGGGCTAAGCTATGAGTTACAGCTTTGATCAGACAGAATTGTTCGAACAGTTCTGCATGATGACTGCTAGATGAGCTTGGCGAACCCCTGGGTCATGGGGTAACCCCCCCTCACTAGGTCAGCACCTTGACGCGGTGTGGGGGCTTATAGTAATTGCGGTGAATCTTGATCCTTAGCGACTGGAACTCGAGTTCCTGGCAGAGTCCTGAGGGCCAAGAGGAGCGGTGAAACTAAGACTGACCAACCCCTTACCTGCTGTAGTGTCGGGGCATATTCAAATTTTAATCACGTGAGTCAAAATTTGCATTGGTTTCATGCACCATTGGAGTGCGTTTAGGACGCAATGCCAAGTTTTCTGATACCCATATTGAATCATTGAAAATCTCTTGAATGATTTCCTTAACGATTTCGTAACATATGTCCTCTCTCACTCATTGATTGATTTCCTTATTTCACCACCAATCCATGTTTCTTGGGTCCTCCTCTTTTTCTAGTTCAGGTTTCTATCTCATTATTTTCTTTGTCGATCCTTATTTGGACATCCTTTGGACTTCTCCGTTCCTACCATACCAGATTTTTTCCTCTCGATACATTATATATAATATCATTGTGAAAAATTGTCATCTAAACTTAATACAGTGATCTATACAATGAAAGCTATAAGAAATCAAGTTGACCTTGTTGTATCGAAAATAATCTATTTTTCACTTCCAGTCACTGTTATCATATGGCATTATTTTTTGGGGCCCCAGTCCACAGGCTTATCATTTGTTTATAATACAGAAGCAGGCTTTAAGATCAATTTTCAGTTTGAAATTCAGAACATCATGCAGAGGCTAATTTAAATCAAATAATATCTTCACACTGCCCGGCCTATGTATTTATTGTATCTTATCTCTTTCGTAAGCATCCATATTATTTTGAGGAACATAAAAATTATAATTTAACTAGAAGCACTTGTGAATATTTTTTCCTGTACATAAGTTTTCAATTACTGAGCAGAGCATGTTATATATGGGGATAAAACTTGATAATCCTTTCCCAATGAATATAAGGATATCTATGTATAATTTATTTCGAAAATCATTTTTTCATACATATTAAATTGTGAACCATATTCTTTCAATGAATTAAGAGATTTTCGCATGACTAAGTTATTGTAGATATATAATTTGATCATGAGTTGTACTTTTTAATTAACTTGTTTTCATTTTATTTATTGTACTTGTATATGATTATATTTCTGGACATAAAGGTATATTATTATTATTATTGTATCTATTATTCCCATACATTTTCTTATTCATTCAGTTGGAAAAAAAAACAAACAAGCTTTTAGCCCAAAAACAGCAAAGATAATATGAATATTAATATTGAATTATCTATTCTTCTCTTCACTTGCTCCTTCAAATGAAAGTTTCCGACCTATACTCCTAAATACTTTTAATCAGGGTGTCATATTTTATCATTTTTTTTCTCATTGCTTCATAAGATGAACGCATTCATCACAGAATTGGAGTAACTATAATCCATCGACTATTGAGAAGGCAACTGTTCGTTCAAACAAACCATGAATAACATAAGATATAATCTTGATATCTACAGTGTACGAACAAAACAGATCGAAAAATCAACGACTCACCTTTTATCTCCATAATCCTCAAAATTTGGGACACAATTTTGACTTCACCATGTATCAAAAAATTCATACCAGCCGATGGTTTTCATTAACCACAAGAGTACACATCGCATTGCGATCTGCACATTGAAATAAAAACGTTAGTCTGATTCAAAACACAAATATCCAGAATATCCCATACACAAGGCAAATACCGTATTTCAAACCGAAAATTGAAACGAATTCAGAACAAGAAAAATAAATGTGAAATGTGAATTTCAGCACTGTCAACTGTCATCCCATAGAGAAATAAGAAAATCTATTTATATTCTGTGAATGGGTTTGAATCATAAAGAATCATCGAAAAGAAAAGAGAAGTCAAAGAAGATGAAACATTTATTTCTCTATGGTGTTGTCAGGAACGTCATTATTTTTGTTTTTCCTAACCTAGTCAATGATAAGTTGATAACAAAGTTGATAATTCATTCACTTGACTTTCAAAAATAATCTAAGTTAATGAATTTGTCTCTAACATTCATATAAAATTTTCGGTTATACTTAAATAATTATTTATCATGAGACCTATTGTCGATATAAAATCTAGATGTTTCGATATTTCTACTAAAGTCATAGGAGCTGGATCATTTTCCTTGGTTAAAATTGCCTACAATAAAGTAATTGTTAACATGAGAATAAGTGAAGGAACATAATGGTGTTTCTTATTTCAGGGGGATAAAACTCCACTTGCTCTGAAAATTTGTCATTGTAATTCCGAATCAGAATGGCTGCAGAGTCTCAATGAAATATGCTTGTTGAAAAAGTTAAAACACACTAATATAGCTAAAATTATTAATTATGACATAACGAGATTGTGAGTCCACTCAGATATCTATAAACGTTCCTAGTTGACATAAATAATGTATTTTAGCCATGTATTAATTGGTCTTGACAAAGGTGAAGCCACGTTAAAACAATTCATAACAAATAAAGATATACAGAGATTGAGGTCCTATGCCATCCCTGTTATGAGTCAAATAATTAATGCTTTGAATTTCATTCATAGCTACAAAATAATTCATGGTGATATCAAGCCAAGTAACATTATATACACTTTCAAGAGTGAACTAATGACAATTCAAGTGATGGATTTTGGGTCGGTATATATTGGAATACACCCAAAAGCATTAATATTCATGACATTGCAGGTTATCCCATGTTGTTGGTCGACATGATTCCTCAGCACCTGAAGATGCAGGTGGGACAAAAGTTTACCTAGCACCTGAACGATTATCTCGTTCCAATTACAATGAAACATCAGACCTTTTCTCTGCAGGCATTGTTTTTTTTGAGCTATTGTTCAAGCTACATCCTTTTTATAGAGAAGGTGAAAATTATGTAGAATATATGAAAAATAAACCAGATCCAAGGTTTCCACCTGGATATCAATCTCAGCTACCTAAGGAATGGTTGGAAATCCTGTGTAGTATGATTTCCTACAATCCGAAAAATCGGGAAGAAGTGAGAAATAACAATGTTTTAAGTACAAAATATATGAATATATCTGTGGATCATCAAATAGAAGCAATTCAAAACATAGCTGATGGAGAAGAAGCTGAAAAAAATGGAAGGTACGCAGATGCTGCAATCCATTTTATGGATTCTAGTATAAACTTAGCAATATCTGAACATGAGACAGCTATAGATAACAAAGAGTTCATCTCTGGTTTGAACGGTAGAATAAATATCTACAAAAAAAAAGCACTTCTTTCGATACATCGTTTCAAGCACTCATTCTCCCAGTATAAATCTTCGGAAGGAGTGAGCGTATATGATGAGTACTACGAGTATTTAATGGAAGTTACAGCCTCTAGCCCTAACCTGAAACATTACCTGGAAATTGGTTACAATGGAGAATTGTACCTGTGCGAGAATAAACAAAAAATAGCTTTTAAAAATTTCATGGATGCGTTACAGTACCTGAACCAAGTGATACCTTCAGAACCAGCTGGTGATCGTAAGACCATCATAGGGAAAAAAGTAAGATGTCTGTGTTCCTCGAAATTATAAAAATCATACATTCAACATTTCTCATATACTTCTCCAGTATAAATTCTAACCAACGATTAAAGTCGCACATTTTCTTTAACAAAACAATCATTTTCTGTTTTCTTAGATTGGTAATCTTAATCTTTAATTTCCAGATGTTACAATGGACCAATATGGCAGAAACCTTGAGATCTGCTAGCTAATAAGAACCGAATACGATTGAACCTGCAACAATTATTCTAGTCCTATTGGCTTCTTATATGAATAAAGCTTTATTTCATATGTTGGTACTATCCACTGCAGATTCATCCAAGATACACAAAAGCACCGAAAGAAACCTAAACAACTGTTCCAATTCCTATACAACTTCGTTGTTTCTAACAGGAAAAAAAAATACTCTTAGATACTAAGTAATAATGTAATATAAAAAAAATTAGTCCATTGTTCATTTATAAGTTAATATAATATAAATAATTTAAGGATGTATATTCAATGGCTTGACAGCAATGATTTGCGAAATATTAATTCGATAATATAAAATTACAGATACAGGAGAGAGGGACATCTAGCATTGTCGCAAATGTTCTGGTGCGTGATAATGCTGTTGCGCATTCAAAGATGGATGAATAGGGGGAGGGAAACATCTAACATGCTCCACAGATAATTCATCATTCTCTCCTGATTTTAGGAATTTGTTAAGAATAGCGAATATCTGTGAATTCAGTACTTGAAACCTTCTTATTCTGTCCACCATTCTTTTCAAGCTCTGAAAAATAAGAAATATTAATATAAAATAGATTAAATTTCACAACGAACTCATTACAATTCTTTTAACAACTTCATCTTTCATGTCCACCCTTTGTACTCTCAGTATGTGATAACAGAAGTCCAGAGCCTCAAATCTCCTTTGTTGTCCTAAAAGTACTATCATGGTGCAACCAGCCCAATGAAGACCTTCTCCAAACATCTCTCTGAATCGAAAGAATCATTTAAAATTACCAATCGTCAAAACTACATCGAGAATTATAACTTACTCTACAGTGAATTCATTTTCACTGACTGGTATGCAGTAGACAAATTGTAAGGCCGACCATAACCTATGGAACTCTGTGCATTCGTCGACATTGATGACACCATTCGCTGGAGGAGCCCCCACCCAGACTGGATCATCAAGAAATGTCATCAATCTGTTTAAAACGACTTCAAAAATCGACAATCCACAACATAACCGCTCTCTAGTTAATAAGTCGCCTTCTCGAGATATCATTGCTTGCTGCAAAATTAAGAACAGTTTTGGAATATTCCCAAAATTAAGAGTTTTCGAGTTCTAACTTGCCTTCGCAGTCCCCAATTTCTCGATATTGGTCACAATTTGTAATGCTGCATACTTAGCTTCTAATCTCTTCTGCTTGGTTTCAGGTTTTTCTCCTTCTGTTGAATTATCGAGTTAGATATTGAAGGATATTAATATAAATTTAGTTTTCACCTTTACAATACGGCCTAGGGAGTATATTCTGAAATGGTGCAGCTTGCAAAAGGTCGCATACTTCTTCTTGAGACAATGCTTGTTCCATCAGTAAACAGAACAATATTATATTGCCGAATTCTCGGAAATTATGGAAGAGCTCAGTACGAGCATCAGGATATTGAACAATATCATTAAGTTGGGCATGGTAATAACTAAGAACTCCTGTGAAAAATAAGGTTGAAGAAGACTAGAGATTTATTTAACTGTGACTTACCTGGTGAGCCATAGTCATATCGAGGCAATTTACAAATTTTGGGCATTGCTTCCATCAAAGTTTTAGTGAATTGTAGCAAGTTTCCTTGGATTAAACTTTTAACAATTTTCAATAGCTCTTCCATCACTACCGCTATTCCTTGATACCCTAGCAACTTACACATTGTATGGAAATGCTGAGGACCAACAAAACCTAAATAATTATATATCAATTATACTGGTATATTCGGAGAATCATCAGTACAAACCTGAGTATTGCGCATATTGAGTTGTATAAGCCAAGTTCAGAGGTTTACTACCCCACATGTAGTGGTGCGACATTTGAGCTGGCTTATCACGATGTACAGGAGGAGCAAAAGCTATTTGTCCACGATATTTTGTAAATCTGGAAGACACATTCAAAATTTAAAAATGAATAGATTGATAAAATAAAATAAGAATAAATAAGAAAAGTCATACCTGTTAGTAGCAGCATTATAAACATAATTTGGAAGAAAATCGTAGTTTAATTCCCAGAAAACATGCAGTGTTACTCTGCCATAAGGTGCCAAAACATTATGATTAGCTTCTCCAAACATTGAATCAAAATCATCTAATGCTAGCCATTTACTCAGTAATTTATGGCACAAGCGATTCACCTAAAAATAGCGTTGAATTGAAAAATAAGCTTGTGGAAAATTTGAAAAGAAGCAATTTTCAAATTCAAAATGTAATAAAAAAAAAAATTATTTGCCAATTTATCATAGAAATTCTAACATTACCTGTAACAGTCCATCTAGTTCCATAACTCCTGTTATATCCCCAGCCTCGAATTTACTTATGGCTAAGTCCAAAGATTTTTGCATGTCTGCGTTGATTCTTTGAGTGATAAGCTTGTTCAGATCGATCGATCTTCCCAATAGTTGGACATGCCGTTGTTTGAGGAGAGTCTCGTATCGATTTGCTCTAGGATACGGCAACAAATAGGCTCCTAATGCAGCGCATTCAACTCTGTACCGTTTATCTAAAAATATGCTTGCTGCAAGCTGTTTGTAATAAGCAAAGATTTGTTCGCTGAGTTTGTACACAAACTGATCAAAACACAAGTTCACTTCAGCTTCGACTTCATCGTATAAAAACTGTTTTCGGAAGATAGTCAAAGCGTAGAGAGCGCTGTCATTGTACAAATCGAGAGGATATAAAACATATTCCATCATTGAAGGATCTTTTGTTTTCAGTATATGGTCTGTTAAAATCCACGGCATAGACATATCTATTGGAAATTGGATTCTTTTATCCATTGTAATTAGGTCGTTACATTCTTCGTTATGATGATGACGTACTGTACATTTATTGATCCTACGACCAACTGTCATTTCAAGATAAAATTCCCTGTACCAGAGCTGGGATAAATCGCAGCATTTCGATAAAGATTCGCTGAAATTCAACAGGTAGTTCCAGAAAAATGATGTTTTGTGAAACTGATCAATGAGAACAAGGTATTGGCCGTCAATATCTTTGCGAAGGGTTCTCTTTCCACCTGATTTGTCAGCGATTAAGGACTCCAACATTGTTCGTACCATGTAGAGTTGAGTTGATGATGGTCCTGCAGAAAATGAAAAAATATTCATCCTCCTATAATAAATAGGAGGTTTAATGTACTCACCAACATTCCTTCTTTGCACTTTTATGTTAAAACCACCATCAGGATCTTTTCGACCTTTAAGTGCAGGGTCTTGTGATGCTTCAAAACCTCTATTCCAATCAGCACAAGTTTCTCTGACAGACATTATGATACTAAAAAATTGTTCGAATGGAGTTTTACAAAGCAATTGGGACATAATTGGGCTTGTTACCTCCTTATGAGATCTTTCTTGTTTTTTACAGCTTTTCTCAAAGGTTCTCTTAGAATTACTTGAACAAATTCCTGTAATTCGAAGTAAATATTCCTTCTAATAGCATCTGTGAAAACAGTTTCCATTCGAGCCATAAGCACCTGAAGTCCTTTGATCATAGCTATTACTTCAATAAGTGCAAACTTTTCTTCATCTGTATAATTGTACCGAGTTGCCTATAATATAAAATATTACTTGATTCTCTGAAATTAGCAAAAAGAAATGGAGGAATCAAGAATTCGTACCCTTTCATATTCCTCAGCCTCTTGTGGGCAATCCTTATTCTGATGATGATCAGTTGGATGCAACAACTTCCAAGAATACAATTCAGTGACAACACTTGTCCATTCTGATAGCAGTTGTAATCCCCTCAACGCTAAGTCCGCTGTTTCTTTGTTCTCTTGATCACTACCACTTTCTTTGTAGGTGGTAGTTACCTCATTACTATATCTAGATAATTCACTGATATATTTGACATGGTCTTCTCTTATTTGAGGGAGATGAACCATCAAGTCTGCTTGGGGTGATGGAGTACTACTACTACTTAGCGGCCATTTACTGGGGTCATAATGTTTACTTCTTTTAATATAGTTGAATGGGGCAATCTGCATATCGCCAAATAGAGGTACAACTTCTAGATTCTAAACATAAGCAAATATGAATGATTATTCCAAGAAAAATTCATTTCACATACCTTAAATATCCTATCAATGCGATCTAGCCTGAGTTTCTTCTTCTGATCAAGTTTGTTGATATTACAGAGTTCACTATCCATCAAGAACAAACCAAAGCCCATAACTTTCACTAACATGTGTTTTTCTTCGGAAGTTAAATACATTTTTGTTTCAAACATGTGCACACAAATATTGACAACATCAGCTAAAAGTTCCTCATAACCAGGCACTTTCTCCAAGTTTTCTTTAACTGTATCTCTCATTTTATTTTGTGTCGCCAGAAACATTGACAAATTCTGAGATTCTTGAAGAGTTTGGGAATCTGACATTACTTTCAAGAATTGGGCAGCTCTGAAATTAGCATCCATAAGTGAAATTTATTACAATTAATGAAGAACCCAAGTACCTTCTATAGGTAGAATAGTCATTTTTAACACTAGACTTCATGTTTTTCAATTCATCTAGCACAGCGAACATATTGATGAATTTCCCCAAGGTCAATAAATATGCTTCTGAAACAAAGTCTTTCCTTTTTTCAGTGTGACATAGCCTGCGCACTTCCTGGGAGAATCTTTCTATTGCTTTTCGCTAAAATAATCACAGTCACTGACAGTTACAAATTAGATCTAATTTAAGAATACCTGAAAGTACATGAAATTCAAGAGTTTGTTCACTTCAGGAGCCAAAACCTCCACTGTTTTCTCATATATTTCAACTCGATTTGGTTGTTCATTTGACTTAGGTTGGGGTATCGCTCTCGAACAACACCTCCATGTGTATAACATAACAGCATGTTCTTGGCCTTCCTCAAGAAGCTCATTCTAGAAGAAAGATTGCATCAGAAATTCAATTTGAGAATGATTTTCTACACCTACTAAACTAGCATGAACTGTAGCTTCTTCTATATATTTAGCTATTCCTGTAACAAAGCCATTTCTATCTTCAAAGTTGGTATCGAAATTGGCTTGATAAATCACTGAACAAGGTTGTGCCTCGATACATGGTTGTTCATCTGGTAAAGGTAATTCATCCAATACATCTACATTAGAAATAGCATCGCTCAAAGAAACCCTGTCTGTTCCAGCCATATTTCAACAAAAGGATAGTTGTCACTGAAAGCTCGATAGTTTCAATAAAATAATTTTAATTAACATTGCACGTATTTATAAAGCTGTATAGTTTTTGGTTGGAAATATTAATGAATCATTTAAATGAAAGATGAAGGTGCGGCACTGTTCACAAACAAATCCAATGAGTAAATTGACAGTTGAATTAACAAATGTCAGTGAAATAACTATTTATGTTCTGTGATCGTAAATAAGACACATAGAATATTATTTATTGAGCGGGTTCCGTAAAAAGCAGTATTTGTTTCATTTTCCGAATTTTATGGCCTCTTCCAAAGTGTTTTGGTACAAAATTTCAAATTTTCCAGGATCCTGAACCTAGAATACTATTCTTGAAGTAATTGATAATCAATTTCAACAATTTAGATTCAATGTCACTTGTGGCTCGAAAAACAAGTGACATTGAACGATGCCTCGAAAGCAAATTTAAATTCATATGGACAAAAGTATGGAGATCCTTTCAGCAATCACTCACTAGTTATTTAAATAAAAGATGAAAATTTCCTATAGTAATTTAATTGAGTCAACAGTTTATAAATATACGAATAGACTAGATACACGTTAACTTTGAGCTAAAAATGAATAACATTAGTGTTTTTAGAAACATTGAAATATACATTAAAATGAGAACAACAATATTAATCAGCTTGGTAGGAATTGTTTCATGTAAAGTTAGGAAAAAGTTTTTGGGTAAAATTGTAGACTCTTTTCAAAATAATAAAAATGACGGATTATTAAGAAATCAATCACAATTTTAAAACTCCATCAGTTAATTCAATCGATCATGAAAATTAAACCAAGAAAATGGAATTCTAACGTTCGAGAGTTAAGACTGCAATCATGAAGAACCAAAGTCATTCATCCATTTCTCGTACTTTTCAAGATCTTCACTGGACACGCTTTTGTTGTTTTTCATCAGTGCTTCATGGAAATCTCTTGAAGTCACAGGCAGATCGAGTTCCTCTTTAGGCAGCTGTTTAATCTGATCAGGTCTCAAACCGAAAATCTTCCGACGCATTGACATCATTGAGGCATCTCTACACACATTCGTGATATCTGCTCCAGAGAAGCCGTTCAACCTTTCTGCAATATCAGCCAAGTTCACCTGAAATTAATGTAATTGATGAATTACTTGAAGATAAAAAATTGTGTTTCATTTTATCATAAAGTGATAACAACCTCTGGATCCAGTTTGACTTCTCTTAAATTGATCTTTAGTAGAGCTTCCCTTCCTTCTAAGCTTGGAAGAGGAATGTAAATTCGTTTTTCAAGCCTTCGTCTCAAGGCTTCATCAATATCCCATGGAAAGTTGGTTGCAGCTAAGACCATAACAACCTTACCAGGTTCTTCATTATTAGCTGTGATACCATCCATTTGAACTAGGAGTTCCGACTTGACTCTCCTTGAAGCTTCGTGTTCAGATTCAGATCCTCTACGCGAACATAGAGAATCAATCTCATCGATAAAGATGGTGCTAGGTGCATAAAATCTTGCCATTTCGAAAAGTAGCCTGACCATTTTTTCAGATTCACCTCGGTATTTTGATGTTAGCGTTGAAGAAGAGACATTGAAAAATGTTGTGCTACATTCGGTAGCCACAGCCTTTGCCAACATAGTTTTTCCAGTACCTGGGGGACCAACCATGAGGACTCCTTTCCATGGACGACGTATACCTAACAAAAAGAGTACAGTCATTAGATTTTGTATAATTTTATTCAAAATTGTTCAAGTTCTACCAGTGAAAAACTCAGGCATCAACATGGGTAAGACAACTGCTTCTTCCAATAGTCTCTTAGCTTCATGTAAATCGGCTATGTCGTCCCATTTAATATTGGGGTTTTTCTGGACAATATCTCTTTCCAATGTGTCTGCTAGTTCTCTATCCATTCCGTGACATTCAAATTTCTTTTCCTCTGGTTCGTCACTCTTCTCATTCTTCTCAACAGGTTCTTGGTCACGGTCTCTATCTGATTTTGAGGAGGACGGACGTTCATCTTTTTTAGTGGTTTTGGATTTGACCACTTCAGATCTCCTTCCTGAAGTTGAAGAAACTATTCGCGAATCCCTCCTTTTAGTTTCTACTTTTTTTATATTAGATATTCTAGACCGTGAAGGTCCATTACTCCTAAAAGAACACAAGATATGAATGAAAATATATTTTTAATTTAAAATATGTTGAGTTTTGCATTCTTTTTGTGAATTTAATTGCTACATGCAAAATTAAGAATAGTCCACCTCAAATTATTGTGTTCAACAGGTGTCGGTGGGGGCCAAACATCTGGATCATCATCATTATTAATATTGACATCCCCTGTATCTCTTACAGGTTGTTCATCCCTACAAAGTCTTCTAGTTCCAATTGGTAAATCACCTTTTGTTTTCACTCTAAAGTTCTGTAGAGTTTGATTTAATCGTTTCACCCCTTCATATTCTAATGATACCTTCTTTAGTGCCTTCAAATTATAACAATGTTAATGAACACATTACTTCGAATTTAGATAATTGTACCTCTTCCCATTGGTTTTTGTGCAATGGTTCACTGATTGTTCTCATGAATCTACTCAACATTTCAATTGCACCAATATAAAGAACTTCAGCATTTTGATAATTTCCAATCATTGTATTTTCCCGAGCCAGTGTTAGATTATCAGCAATATCCCTAGGGTTCATTGTTTTTACTTGATGTTTTAGAACAAATGCAAATTTTATTTTCTCCTATGAAAGCAATTTTTGCCTCTGCATTTAGAGTTTATAGGTTGAATATTTATCAATCTCAAGATGAATCAGCGGATCATTGGTGTTCTTATAAGAGCAACATCTGTTAGGATCTGTTGAAGTTGAAACAAAACCCATAAAATAACCTTTTAGAAAATTCTGAATTATTTATGTCATTGACATTTTGAGTTTTTTGACAAGTCCTGTCAGTGTCAAATTCATACTTTCTATTTACGAAATAATTTTTTGTGTTATCTGAGGAAGTTCACTGATATCTATTTGTGAACGTGAAAATTAAAAATGTTATCATTTTTTTCTCTTATCGTGTAATATATAGTATTTCGAGCCGGTATGAGTAATTCACTTTCGGCGAAACCAAATGGAATGCTTGCAGATGCTATTGCTATATCAATATGAAAACCACAAATGTTGAAATATTGTAACTTTGAATAGAAATCATATTTCTCAAATATTTTCAGCGTGGACTTCTGTAACTTCTGTTTTGCCTATAAGGAAGTTTCTACAAGGTCAGCCAAATGCGCTAGGTTAATCCTATAGATATGGTTACCAAACTGCTTATATCCATATTCATTTCGAAATTTGATAAAAATGTTCGGCTTCACCAAGTACGAAAATAACAGTCCCAGTTGAGACAAATTTTCCCAAATCGAATGTCTTTGGCCATATTTTCTCTTTGTTTTGATGCTGTTTCACCCATTAGGTGATTGAAATTTATCTACCAATATGTTTGGGAGAAGAAACAATTTGAAGTATAAAGTGGTTGAAAGTGAAACGACCTACGAAGATGCAGACGATTTTGAGCCAGTCAGAAAAGATTTTGCATCCTACAGCTTTGCACAGACATCTCTTTTCACCTTATTGCTTATAGTTGTCTACTATATTCCATCTATTGGTTTAACGTTTTACCAACATTGGCTGTATGAGGTAAACTTTCCTTGATTGTCTACGTATTAGTATTAATTCTTCATTTTCAGAGTATTCATTTTCCATTGACTACAGTTCTGGTTCACCTTGTGATAAAATTTGTATTAGCTCTAATCGTTCGATTATTTTTGGAACGTAAGCAAGTCAAAAAGAGAATTATTTTTGGATGGAAGGATTATGTGATATCCTTTGGACCACCTGGAATCTCTAGTGGAATAGACGTGGGGTTTTCCAATTATGGTCTTGAACTGATAACAATTTCATTGTGAGTCGCTTGAATATTTTGTAAGCTAACATATGGCATCAGTCTATACCCAAAAAAAATAAAATTTTAATCATTTTCACTCTGTATGGGTACAACATATTCATTATTAATTTCGTTTTTGAAGCCACATATGGCCGATGGTATACCTGGCCAGGTTTTATCATAGACATGGATGGACCAATCCATTTTCGAATAGTTTATATTTCTTATATTGATGGCCAAATTGAGAATTTTTAATTTTCAGGTATACTATGACTAAATCAACAACTATTGTGTTTATTCTTATTTTTTGTATACTACTCAAGTTGGAGAAAAAGGTATATTGAATGACAAATATTTTTGCCTATGATAATTATGTTAATTTTCTAGTCTTGGAGCCTCTTCAGTATAGTTATTATGATATCTATTGGTCTGATGTTATTCACTTACAAGTCCACACAGTTCAATTTCCTTGGATTTTTACTTACATTGTTAGCGTCAGTTTGCTCAGGGATTAGATGGACTTTTGTTCAATTGCTTATGCAGAAACAAAAAATGGGTGTACAGAATCCAATTGACATGATGTACCATATGCAACCTTGGATGATCCTATCAGTATTACCCTTTGCAATTGCTATAGAAGGTAAAAAATGTTCAAAAAAGAACTGCTTTAACATATGTGTTGAGCTAATTATTCTTTTTAGATACATTTTTTAACCGAACATATCTTCAGTTTGCTGAAAACAAAGATAATCAGATAATTTTTGTTTCAGGGAATATGGTTATTGTAAATTGTCAATTATTTTTAGCTGATGGTTACAGTACGTTTCTATATGTTTTCTTCAAAATTGCAACAGGTGCATTTGTTGCATTTTTTATGGAAATTGGAGAAATGTTGCTAGTCACTTACACTTCAAGTCTGACCTTGTCTGTAGCAGGTATTTTTAAGGTAATCAATTCAATCCACTATTTTTTTTTAATTGCTCGTTTTTTGTACGAAATGATAGGTTTGAAATTCATTTCTATAAATTCAATTCATTAAATCTATAAAAGTATATTATTTTTTTCAGGAAGTATTCGTTTTGGGTCTTGCAATCCTATGGAATGGTGACCAGCTGTCACCAGTGAACTTGGCTGGTCTATTCCTTTGTCTGTGCGGTATTTCGAGTCACGTAATTCACAAAATAAGAGGTGATGGAAGGAAATCAACAACCCGTCGGTATGTAGAAGACTCAGAACATCAGGAATTGGGTGGACTAATTGATAAATTTTCAAATAATGATCTCACTAGCGAAAGCGACGAAGAGAAAAGTGACAGTCAAGTAATATTTGACATTTTGAAAAGTCGTGATCGGTAGTGATCCTAATATCGATGGATTTTTCAATGTAGCATTCTTCATGTGTGAAAAATGTTGAACTGCACTGTCTTTGTCGTTTTGTATTTCTAGATATAATCATCATGAAAATGTAAACTTTACATTTTTTCGTTTTGTTCAGTGAGAATTAGATCTCTGTAGTCGCCATTTACCAGTGATTAAAATTATGAAAAAGCATTTATTTTGCTTTTATAATATTGTTTTGTATGAAAAAGGTTGGTAACCCTTAGTTTCTGTGATGTTTTTGAAGATAGCGAAATATAGTTTTCTAATCTTTATATATTAAAAACAATTTCTAAATGAGAGATTGTCATCCCGATATTTAATGATTCATAAATCACAGTGGGGCTATGAAGTAATTGTGAAAACTTTTTGTACTGACTGAATTTATATATCTCTTCTGTAAATTATTTGAGATGATGTTCATTCGTCACAATTTTCAGGAGATAATTTGGACAACGGTGAATACATTTTTCATAACTTCTTAAATGGCTTGTAGTGGTGTTTCTACACTTGTTAACTTCGTTAACAATTGTCAGCTCATTACAAAATGAAAATAAAAATACCACTACATGATCATACAAATATATTATTCATCAATTTCTGACCCGAAATATTTGTGAATGTATATACAGTATGAGGAAAAAATGAAATATTTCCTACTAGATCATAGGCTATGTACCAGAAATCACAATTGTGTAATTGATAGGTAATAATAGATTTTATTGGATAACTGCACAATTCTGTTATTTTCGTTATGTATATTTTAGCACTATATTTGTCCAATAATGAGATGTGTTCTTAGCACCTTGTCTAGAATTAATTGATTTTAATAGAGAATATTGATGAATAACTTACAGTGAAATGAAGCATGGTGTTAATTATTCACTTATGACTGATTTAATATTTTGTCACTTTCATTGCAAAAACTATCACATATTTTTGAGTATTGGAGATTTGCAAGTTTGGAAGGGAAAATGAACTTCGATATCATTCTAAATATTATAATGGTTCGTTTCTTTTGAATAATTTAAACCGCATAAACCAGAATCACCTACAGTTATTCCGATATTCAGACATTTCTCCTGTTTGTGCCATAAAATGTTTTTCAGCAGAAATGACTTGAACAAAACCTGTGGAACTGTGAAATGATTTGATTTTGTACGAATATGCGCAGTGCTAGGTCCTCCTCCCATTTTTTTTTCAAACTTTGTACTTGAGAGTTACTAGTTGAATTACATCTGTCTTGTCATCGAATCGATTGAACAGCAATAAATTATAATTAAGTCAATTTTACAATTTGGTACTGGCAAATGCGATTTGAAATTTTTTTAACAAATGATGTTTGTGAATGGTTCTGCAAGTGACGGAAAATTCAGTATTTGAAAGTCTCTTTACTAAGTGCAATTTGAGTTATTAATCATTCCAATTATATCTCTGTATTGAAATGTTTTGCATAGTCGAATTTGGCTGTGTATTCCAGTTGAGTGATGTTTCATTTGAATATGTTCTTGTTTTGTTATGTTTTTCAGAGAAATTCTGCACAGTTAAGGGTTTTGTTATTATTTTTTTTTAATGAGATTTAATAATAATTTATTGAAATATTGATGTTTTTGTTAGTGTTTTTGTAATGGATGCTTTCAGCTGACTGTTATGAAAGAAATTAATTTCAACTAATTGTATTTTATTGAAACCTTGAGGTTGTGAAATCTTTAGTGCTTTATTATACTCTATTGAATTCCACAAGTTTATTGATTTATTTCATATATGTGTTCACGAATATATGATTTTCAATGGTATTTTCCTTTTGATTTAACAATCTTAGATCGATCATGAGAATAAAACATATTCAGAGTAAAACAAATTTATTAGAAAAATTATATAAATAGGTGTTTCTATATAACGGGTTTTTAATCTTATAAATTGAGTGAACCAAGGTCGGAATAAATTTTGCTGGAGGAATAAAAATCAAAAAGATTTGCAATCAGACAGTGAATGGTGAAATAAAATCGTTAATCAATAAATAATAAAATTTCGGAATTGTAAAGGGAACAAGGCAGATATAGCTTTTTATGGAAGACAACTCTTAATACTTAGAGTAAATGGAATTGACAAATCAATGAGAAACCATGTTCGTCAATGGGGTAATCCCTAATTTCCTCATTGCTTCTTCTGCGTTATTAGAAATGGGTATTGAAAATCAATTTGAGGAACCAAAATAAACATTTCTAACTCCTGCATAAGCATTGTAAGGAAAGGAATTATTCACGAAGCAAATGCTGAAAAGATTCGTTGTTCAGCATAATATATAGGGTATGAGCAATTAAAAACTTACACTAACAAAAAATTATTTACATTTGAAATTATGAGATAAATATATGTATATGAAGCGGGGAATTTAGAGTTAGAAATATTCATATCTTTGGTATGTACATGAAAATAAAAAGGGAAATTTCAAAATAGGATTCGAAAGCCTAATGTTTGACCAGAGTTTATACATCTACTTTGAAAGGAGAACCGGGTATGTGGTCATCTCCCCACTTGACGATGATGAGATAGTCTCCTCTTTCTCTTACAAGATAATTCACGTTATACTGGTTGCGCCCTTGGTGTTTGATGAAGACTTCCTCACAGGGTCCTTTAGGCCCGTGAACACCCACGAAGAGAATGTTTGTGCCTGAAATGAAAAAGTGGAATGTTAACATAAAAATTTTCACCTTAATATCTTTTCAGCTTCACAGTCGTATATTAAATACACTGCGAAAAAAATTAACGCACATTATGGAAATCTCAAATAGGAATAGGAATAAAAAAGATGATATTATCAGATTTTGAATGTATTGGCTCCATTCAAAAATCAGTTGTTCTCGATCAATTCTGGTAATCAATAGTTCTTCTTTCGTTTGATTTTCTACACTCGATCGCTATGCAACGCGAAACACGCAATTTGACTCAAGAGGAATGTGCCCAAGCGGTAGTATTGCGAGAAGAAGGGTGGACATACACAAGAATTGCAGAAAGGTTTAGAGTTTCCCATACAAGTCTATCCAGAATGTTGCAGCGATTCAGGGAGACCGGTATGAATGTCCGAAGACCAGGACAGGGTAGACCATGGGTAACAACTGCCATTCAAGAACGTTACTTGAGAGTTTCTTCGTTGAGACAACGGTTTGCAACTGCTCGCCTCCTTCAAAATCAGCTTGAGCAAACTCATGGGGTGTAAATTAGCACTCAGACAATGAGAAATCGCCTCAGAGTATATGGTTTAAGGCCTCATGTAGCGGCAAAAGGCCCAGCTCTTACCCCAGCTCATCGAAGGGCGCGTTTGGATTCTGCGAGAGAGCTTATCTATCGGGAAGAGGCCGATTGGGGAAGAGTTCTCTTCACAGATGAGTCTAGATTCTGCCTCTACCATTGTGATAGACGTTACCTTGTAAACAGATGTCCACATGAAAGATATGCTCAGTGCAATTTCCTGAATACTACTGGTTTCGGGGGAGGATCGATTATGGTATGGGGTGGAATATCTTTGACTGCTCGCACAGACCTAGTGGTCGTTGGTTATGGAGCTGTTAATGCTGATAAGTATATAAGGAACATTCTTGAAGAGGATGTAGTGCCATTTGCTCCAGACAGATCTCAAATCGATTGAGCAGGTTTGGGAAACCTCAATAGAAGGCTGAGAAGTTCAGAATATCATCCAGCTACTCTTAATGACTTAGGAATCCAACTCGAAGAAATCTGGGAAGGATTAGATCAGAACATTTTAAGATCACTCATTTTAAGTATGAACCGTCGTTGCCGAGCTGTAATTAACGCAAGGGGTGGAAATACCGAGTATTAAATCACTTATCAGCATTTCAGTATTTTGAAAATTGTTCATTTCTCTTCTTCCACATAAGATTCGGTGAAATTCTGAAATTTTCTTCCATTTAATGTGTCTTGTTTCGTTCAATACCTTTCCAAGAGAACATAAAAAATAAGTTATAAAGTCAATGTAGAGTTAACTGTCATTAAAATTGAGATTTTCAGAATATGCGTTAATTTTTTTGCGCAGTGTAATTACTGCTTTAATAACTTTACCTGCATCTTGAGCCGATACTGTAAATTGGTTTTGTTTTCCAAGATAAGCCTTCTTCAAACCCATTCCTTTCGACACAACCTTTGAAGCATCACTTTTGAATTTCGGTAAAATGGGTCCTTTGGTTGCTCCCGCCTTTCCAGTTTTTAATGTTGTTTCCACTAGTACTGATGATGATTCTACTCCACCGATGTCTGCAAGATCTCTGTGTTTTATGTATTCACCTGGAACAGAAAATTTTTCATCTCAGTTAGTTTTTTGATTCAGTTTTACTTGTTTTTTTCAACTCACCTTTGCTGAGGACCTTGAATGGAGATCCTACGATATGATGGTTATTATATTTGATGCTTATGTAGTAGTCACCAGGGGCCAAGGGGGTGTATCGAACTTTGTACCCTTCCTCAACTTCAGTACAATCCATAGATACTTTGCTGGGACCATCAATGTTTACGGCTAAAGTTCCAACTCCAGCATTACACGTGTCGATGATGAAATCAGTTTTCACTCCTAAAACGAGGAATTTTTCAGGAAGGAAGACAATTCTGAGGAATATTAATCGCATCTGGCAATAATTAACGAAATATGATGATTATTTTGAAATGTATGAATATAAGTATTCATTCTTCAGAAATGATTCACTCTTTCGGACTTGAAAAATACCGCATAAAATGAAAAATTCGATATCAATCCGGCTGCCAAGTGTATCTTAAAATAATCCCACTTCCTTTATATGCACTGGATGTTGGGATCAATAGTTTCCGAGATGGTTCAACTAGATGTATCAGTGATGTATTATTCTAGTGAGATGCCAATACAAATATCACACTTCTCGAATAATAAAATAAATATATGGTTTACGAGTTTACACAGAAATATTTTTTTTTGATGTGGCTTCTTCGAAAATAATGTAAAAATCCTCTTACCTGTTTTGACATCCTGCAAACCATTTCCTGTTGCGTGAACTGCAGCTGGATCCGCTGTGTCTTTACCAACTTTAACACTGAAAGGACTGCCCGGAATATGCACACCATTAAATTTGGCATGGATTTTGTGGACTCCATTTTCACGGGGCATAAAACGGACAGAATATTCCTCCATATCTATTATTTGAACGAAGCAGTCATCTTCATGCCCAGAAGGTCCAATTATCTGTGTAATTTCGATACTTAATAATGGCTTTTTCAAATTGACGGCATAAAGAGGCTATCAGAATAAAGACATGCATAAAGAGTCTTATAAGCTACAAAGATGCATGGTACTACTGGAGAATTTTAAGGAAGCATTGGCAGAGGAATGTCCCTAATTGTATACAGTAAAACACGCACAAATAAACTTCGGAACAAAAAGAGAAAAGAGAGATTTTCATGGGAACAGCTCAAAATAGTGGACAAATTTGAGACGGTACCCAAGAACTACCGTGAGTAGATAATAAAAGCTCGGGAGAATTCAAACAGAATAAAGTACCAAATAAAAAAAAATAAAATAAACAGGATATAAAATATATGATATAATATCAAAATGAGAATGTTGAGATAGAAGTGCCGAATAGGAGGTTGATAGTATAAAAATTCATAGTTTATCCTACATGGATTGCAGAAATAAGACTGTAATGGTATTTGACATGTGGAAAGAATATGATACTAGGAATAGTGGTTTCTAGAATGAATAAATAAGAAGCAGATCAATATATATTCTAAAACAAGACGCAGAATGGGCTTCTATTTCAACACGAATGCGAAATTCAAAAACAAGCGACGAAGGAGCGAGTTTTCGAAAGCATGAGTGTTGGAATTGCCTTCTGCAACGAGTATTTTAAGATATTTTCTCTATTTCATTCGAGTTTTGTGAAATACTCCCTACTTGATTTGACAATTGATAAGATCGGAGGTCAGTACTTTCAACCACAAAACGAAGAATATAACTGAAAACAATGCTGAAATGAGTTAATTACAGCAATTTTTCAGTATTGCGATGAACTCATTACAATGCTGAAATAGAGAAAAAAGAATTAAATGATCAAATATTGTGATCTGAGTGAAAACCTATACACATACAACGAACAAGTTGAAGTAAAAGAAAACGAAGAAGAATATTGGAGTGAGAATAGGAATATTCGAATTAACCGAAATAGACCTACCGTTCCGTATAAAGAACACCTATCTAAAAGTTTTCTATTCATGCTCAAAATAAAGAAACAAAGAAGGCGTCAATATAAACACATAAATTAATGATTTCTTCAACACTGAATATAACCTACAAAGTGCTTCAGTATTCAAATTCACTTTAAAACCATGTTAACTTCATAAATATATTTAATTGTCCTCATTTTGTCCGGTGGTGTATTTTTTCATATGTATTTATTTCATCGCGTTTGCGAATAAAATAATTATATCTATGGTCGGATGAATAATATTAGAGGCGAATTCATCTTCTCCATGATTTCAAATCCTGATTTTTGCTACGTAAATGAAGGCGTTCTTTTAACGGAACGGTAGGATTATCACCTACTATATTACCTGGATATATTGTTATAACTATTGGAAAAATAATCTGACTCTGCATGAGATACTACATCATGCAGATAATCTGGATATGATTTCAGAACCACCTGATAGCAAAATTTTCTTCTGTACATAATTCAATAGTTTTCTGTAACTGAAATAACAATAATTTTGCTTATGCGCCTACTAATTTCTTATTCGTATTTCCATGCACCAAACAAGTAATAATAGTAACAAACTAGACTAGCTATCATCGCAACAAGATTGCTGGAAACTAATAGAAAAACAACAAAAACAGGACCATCTAAGCAATCAAAGAGTTTACACCAATCTTCAGGATAGGTCAGAGTAGACCATCTGATTGTTTACCAGAACAAAATGAAAAAATTGTGAAGTGTGGCATAAAAACCAATAATTTATAAGTATTAAATATAAAATAGCATAACATCCGAAAAATTGCTTCTATAATTACGACATATAATAATTCAATGTTCATTTTTCATAGAATGAATTTTAGTAGCTCAAAAACCTACCGTTCCTTTAAAAGAACGCCACAAATTTTGACTTTTCGTGAAAAATAAGTACACATCAAGATGAAAAATATGAAAAGGCTCTATTTAAACCATAATCTGACACAATTCTCATTGAAATAAAAGAAAAAAAATTTCGGGTCTATTTGGGTTAACTTCGAAAAAAAAACGGCCATCGTCTAATGCTCAGCCGATGATTCACAGATGAAAGTTATTCGAAGATTTGTAGGAGGATAAAATCTGGCGTACCATCGTATTTATTCCACATGAAATTATGCCAGGAATGCCCGGCATATTCGAGTCAACATGTCCTGACGCAACGGTATGTACCTATGCTTTTTTTTCACAATGAATCCGTTCGTTAAGTTCTCGACTTTCAAAAGGGTGAAAAAAATTCCAATATCTTCATCGTGAATTCTCATAGGCCCCCAAAGTCCGTATTTCATTCGGAAACGCGTAATTGAAACTCACCTTTGCGTCTAAATCCCCTTTCGCCCCATTTCTTCGTACCAAAAACTGTGAGGGCTTATCCGCTTGAATATGGCCTTCGGGAAATTGGATAACCTCCAGTAAATGGGCATCACCCACTGCCGGGGAGATGTACACTTTGAAGGGTGAATCGGGAACGTGCTGGTCATTGAATTTCAGGCCGATACGGTATTCACCTGAAAACGTGAAAGTATAACGTAGAATTTAATTTCGATACTGAATGCGATCTTGTCAGAAAAAAAAAAGATATGAAACCGATGATGTGCTGCTAGGATAGTCTTACAAAGCACAAATAAATGTGATGTAAACACCGAAATATTATTCATTTGGGCAGCAGCTGTTAGTTTGCTTCTTATACTTGGCTTCCTTCAATTAACAGAGAATTTTTCAAATGATTCGTAAAAAATCATATAATTGAAACGTCCCTGCAATGCTGGCGTTTTGTCAAAATTATGACAAAAGGTTTATTCAGTTTCTAATATAGCACCTTTTTTCTCTCACCTATTGCCTATACGTTCATTAATTTCATATCGTAATTATTTCACAGTTGATAATGAAGTATGTCCGTCCTTCAGCAAAGAGGAACAATTTTTGACCGCGAAATAAATTCAAACAGAAAATGGTTGAAGTTTTGAATTGGAATTCTTTCTGTTTTAATACGATTTAGAACAGATCATTTTCTCTTGGGAAGGTCAAATCCAAGACTTCTGATGGAAGGATCAGTAATTAGATCTCTACTGAAAAAGTTGCATGCAATTCAGATTGCCAAATTCCTTGTTGCTTTTATTTTCGTGGATTGAAAAATTTGAACAAAATGATTTACGTGACTCCAATCTTGAGCCTTACTATCTGGAATATAGGAGAGTATGAGACATTAATTTGGAAATGAATTAAATTTGTTCCAAAAATTCAAAGTTGTTGACTCTCTGTGAATATGAGGAGTTTAATATTTGAGAGGACTGGTAACCAAAGAGAAGGTGACGATCTGATAGAATCAGTGATAATCAAGAAAAATTCTGTTGGGAATCAATTTTTTCAAATGATCATTGTTCAACGAAACACTCAATTTTCTTCATTTTTGCTGACTTTTCAAACTACCGTCATGCGTATTTGTGATTCAATCTGCCTCATAATAGGATAGACCAGTGGCGTATCTTAGATAATGTGCCTCATATTTGAGTGAATTGACGATTCACTTAATTTAAATATTTCATGAATTACAGAGGTTAAAAAAAAATTGAAAGGAAAGAATGCTTTAAAACAATTAAACATTTTTTTTATGTGAAGATTTTATTATAGTCATGAAAATAAGTACCTATACATAATCAATGTGCTTCCAAATAATTGAAGAATTTTATGTAACCTGAATGTTTTCAAAAAGAGACTGAAAAACTGTCCTATAAAATATGGAGCCATATATGCGCTGAGCGAATTCTTTGAAGCTTTTTAAGCATTTGTAATTATATTTTTTGTGACATCAATTGCATTTGATTTTTGTATAAAGATTCCTCGAAATAAAGTTGATATTTTTTAATTTATTATATACGAAATTATCCGAATGCATATCACTTACGAATAAATTTTAATTACACCCCTGCTAAAATGGTTCTCAGGAATCCTCTTTTGGAATTTATGAATTTGAACATTGAAATAGGCAATTTGAAAACTTAAAAAATCATTATTGTACTTAATCTATATTTGAATATTGAAATGATTTCAATTGCAGTTAATTCCAAATATTGAAATAAACGAAAATTTTTTTCATAAAATTAATCATATTCTATATTACCTACGAAACGTCCCATATGTTCAAGCCATGCAAGGTTTTATCATCATTAGTGCTCGAACGCCACTTTTAAAAATAACCCACCAGTCGCATGGGATAACAAAATTTCACAACTTTATTATTTCATTATTGAGGGTTCAAGGATTATCTGGTAACTCAGTAAAAATTAATGTTTCAATGATGAAACCTGAGAGTAGCAGTCTGAAACTATAGTATTTCATTACCACACCTGTTGATAAAACCCTGAAACATATCTTCGAGACATGCAAACGTCTTCCAGTCTCACAATTTTGCATCCGATTATAAGATGACAATCTGGAAACTCTCCAAGTGAAGTTTCTACACGATAAATATAGCTCATAATTAGATATTTTTACAGAATATCGAAACTAAACGAGAATCGTAGCAGAGTTCGAGAAAAATGAAACAAACTAAACAATCGCAGTGTGTTTACTCGCTGGTCGTACCATATTTTGTTACTTCATTATTGGCAATCGGAAACTAGCTAGTTGCATAGTAAATATAAGAGCAGCGGAGATCAGTTGAACACATTCCAAGAAACTAAATTAATTTGCAGGGTAATGATCTATCAAACTCATGTAACCGTCTATGCCACTTAATGTTTTTATAGGTCTCGTTTCGAAATCAAAGTCGATATGTAAAATTAATAATGTTGGAGTGAAATCATATATAACTGAATGGACGGTTAAATTAGTGAAATAAGCGCCAATTCCAATAGCAAATAGGTGAGAAAACCTCGGTGTCTAAGAATAAACTCAATTTAACGAATCTCATATGTTGCACAAATTCGTCAAAAGTAAATTATACAGGCCACTCACCAGGTTCTGAAACCTTATACGACACATCGCAAGAACCATCCTTTCGATCGGTGAAGTTGATTTCTGCCTTGCTGGGACCTTCAACAGATATGGCAAGTTGACCACTGCCAGCTTCCCTGGTCCATACGTTGAACTCATTAAGTTCTCCCTGTTCACCTCTTTCCAAACCTTGACCTCCAGCCTTAACAAGATGCGCACCATGGTCCCTGTATGGACCCACAGTAAACTGGAATGGAGATCCTGCAAAAAGGAAATTTTGGTCAAGCAGAATCCCATCATTTAAACGCATCTCCTTACCAGGAATATGAATGTCCTTGTATTTGACGGAAACTGTATGAACTCCAAGTTCTTTGGGTACGAAATGAACGGCGTAAAGACCATCTTGGACCTCGTTTATTTCAGCAGCTTCTGTGACACCACCCGGAGACGTCACTGTTGCGCCTAGGTCAAATGATGTTATACCTAGAAAACCATTTAATTAGTCCCCATCAATTAAAACGATCTGATAAGCCCATCTGGTCTAAGAGAATTTTATCCAGATTCCGAGCAAGTTTTGGTTTCATTCAGAACTTACCTGGCATCTTGAATGTTAATCTACATTTACTACCAACTTCTGTGACAGGTACTGCGTCCCTTTGTCGTTGAATTTTCTCACGTTGCCTGTTGGTACCTTCTCCAGTAACCTTAAAAAAATGAAATCAAAAGATTGAACTCTGCGATCGAATCCACAATTTACCTTCACAGTGTAAGGAGATCCATTTACATGGTGGTCAGCGAATTTCAAGTTTATGATATAATAGCCAGGTTCCGTGGGTTTATAGGAGATGTTTAGAGTTCCGTCTGAGTTATCCTTGCATTGAATTTCCGCTTTACTCGGGCCTTCAATAGATAGAGATAGACCACCGAATCCTAGAACAAGTTTGTTGAGAATCATGGAAATTATCAGGATTTATCTGTCTTACCAGCGTTCCTTGTATCGACGGTGAAGGTGTTTTCCACGTGGGTTTTTCCCTCTTGAAGGGCGGCACCGGAAACAATAACTTTCTTCGCATCTCCCACTTCTCGTTCACATACGTTGATCTTGAATGGCGAATTTGTAATGTGGTATCCCATTTTCTTGACCGATACCGTATGTTCACCGATTTCTCTTGGGGTAAACGAGATTCCTATGTTGCCGGTGGGCAGCCTCTTCAAGAAGCATGGTTCTTCCAACCCGCTTGGAGCTTGGATTGAAGCGTTCAGTGATCTGATATCGGCGTCAGAAATTTTTCCCGGCAGGGACACCTCGCTGCAGGAACCAACCGAGATTTGGTTTCTCTTGCGGCCTTCTCCGGTTATCTTAGCCACGAATGGGGAACCCTTGATGTGCTTGTCACCAAATCTGACCGAAACTTTGTATTCACCAGGGGCAGTAGGGAGATATGATACCGATACAGTACCGTCTTTGTTGTCCTTGCAATTGATTTCAGCCTTGCTAGGACCTTCGACAGCCATGGAAAGACCTCCAGCTCCAGCACCTTTCGTGGAAATTGTGAAGTTACTAGGTTCTCCTGTAACTCCATGGGTCAAACCTGGACCGTAGGCTGTTACGTAGCCCGAGCTCACTGAATCCACGTGGATTTTGTATGGGGACCCTTGTACGTGCTCCCCATTGAATTTAACAGCCAACTCGTGCAGACCCTCTTCCCTTGGCTCATATTTGATGGTTACTGTTCCGTCATGGTTGTCTTCAATTACGGGTTTGTCGATGTTTCCACTTGGCATCTTTATTTCGGCTTGAAGAGAAAAGGCGAATGTTAAAGGATTGTCAAGATCAACTTGAAGATTATCATGGACTCTAGTTGGTACCATGTAACATCATTTATAACCAGGCTGAAAGAGGAAAGTGCAAGATTCTGCGCATAAAAAAGAATGGTACGAACTTGATAAAGTGGTGGATTATTGCTGGGATGAATTTGTAATAATTTCTAGAAACATTCTTCAATTATAAAAAGCGTTATTCCCAGTATATTCCTTATTTAAATCTGACAGGCTTTTATTTCACACAAATACTGCAGCTTATGCGTATTCTTACCTTTTCTTGATTGAATATAGTAACAAGAAACAAAGGTTAAAGGGGTGAAGTCAACACCAAAACCTTTTCCACCTACTGGTATAGAAGGAACACCTCTTAAGACGATGGGCGTTTCACAATGGTCACAATCTGAGTACTGAATGTATTTTTTTGTCGTTCCGATATAAAGCGTCGCTAAATCCAACCAAGTAGCTTGTGGAGGTTGTGGGATGTTCAACCAAGAGAACATAGTCTATTCGGAATATAATGGTTTAACCACTGTAGGGTGCAATATGGATTATTGTATAATATTCGAGTCAGTGGTGCTTCGACGAGGTTTACTATGTAAATATGTTTATTAATATTTCTATCTCTTATAGATGATAAGCTGAGGTTTAATCCATTGTCAACCAATCTGATTCAAAAGCTCGCACACGTGATGAGTGGGGATCGAGATTTCTCATTAGCTTCAACAAAATGTATAATATATTAAGGAAAAATTCACGTTTAATTTTTTCGGGTATTTGGAAAAATGATCACTTACAAATTAATTCTAGGTGATTCTCAAGTTGCTACACTTTGATTTCACGCACCATTTTTATGATTTTTGTAAGTAATTCATATCAACGAAGCAACCACTGCCTCGAATATTGAATCTGATTCCACCAATCACACCCTAGTGGAAATATCCGTACGAAGCACAACCCGCACACGAAAGAAAAAAAAATACAGAAGGATAGAAAAGCTGGTCAACTAATAGATTCTTCAGAAGCAATCACTATATGAAGTGACACATACCAAGAACTAGTATGTGTGGTCCATAAGAATTTGATTGACCCGAGCTGATCAAAATTTCGGAATCAACTGAAATTCGGGGGCGGGACTTCACTGTCAAGATTTAAAATTAATAACCGAATATGAGGACAGCTGTAGCTGGGAAGTAAATAAGGTAGGAAATATTTGACGTCTAAAAATACAGAAATATGCGATGTAAAAAGTAGGTTACGTGTGAAGAAATTCGAAATGATACAAAATTGACTGCGAATGCTCCAAATCCTGGTGACGATTTCGTCATCCGATCCCAGCAGGATCCGGGCAATAAACGCCCGCTCCTTCGAATATACCCATTAATAAGACGCCTCGAATCTCGCATATAAAGGTGCTTTTCCAGGGAATTCCATTCAAGTTCCTCAATTTACGGAGAAAGTAAGGTACGCGGTATCCTGAAAACTCTTATTCCTGCTGAAATCTCAATAACTTCGGAACTTTTATGGCTTGAAGTTACAACTATTAAGTAAAATCCTCCTACAGATCGTATTGAAAGGCTAGATTTTTCCTAACAGAGTGTCACTCAATACCTCTCGAATTTAAAATAAAGGGAATTGAATCTTGATATGAGATCAGTTAGAAAAACAACACGGTTTATTGTTAACGTTTTCAAACGCTCTCAGATCTTGGCTGAAGGGTCCAACACTTAACGGATTTAGATGAGCACTTGCAATCTTCCTAGTGCTCTTCACAGAATCAACAATGGTCAACCAAATGTTTTCGAATTTCTATAGCAGAGTGTGCATGTCATTTCCTCAGATTTTCCATAAGCCGTTTCGAAGAATATTAAAAATACTTCGATCTTATATCGATCCTCGATATCGTACCCAACACTGTAGTTTTATGGTCATATAACAATTAAAGCTTCCATCTAAATAAAAAAAAATCAGTTCCAAAGTTCAAGCTCTTCCTGTTTGTATGCACATTCTGAATTCTCAAAATCTAATTGCATTCGTAAATATTTACAAATTCCCTACGGACGAAATGACTGAGTACACGTATTGAATCCAATGGGAACTTTTGTTAACGTTTTCAAACGCTCTCAGATCTTGGCTGAAGAAGGGTCCAACACTTAACGGATTTACATGAGCACTTGCAATCTTCCTAGTGCTCTTCACAGAATCAACAATGGTCAACCAAATATTTTCGAATTTCTATAGCAGAGTGTGCATGTCATTTCCTCAGATTTTTCATAATTCGTTTCGAAGAATATTAAAAATACTTCGATCTTATATCGATCCTCGACATCGTACCCAACACTGTAGTTTTATGGTCATATTACAAATTAAAGCCTTCATCTAAATAAAAAAAATCAGTTCCAAAGTTCAAGCTCTTCCTGTTTGTATGCACATTCTGAATTCTCAAAATCTAATTGCATTCGTGAATATTTACGAATTCCCTACGGACGAAATGGCTTAGTACACGTATTGAATCTAATGGGAACTTTTGTTAACGTTTTCAAACGCTCTCAGATCTTGGCTGAAGAAGGGTCTAACACTTAACGGATTTACATGAGCAATTGCAATCTTCCTAGTACTCTTCACAGAATCAACAATGGTCAACCAAATATTTTCGAATTTCCATAGCAGAGTGTGCATGTCATTTCCTCAGATTTTCCATAATTCGTTTCGAAGAATATTAAAAATACTTCGATCTTATATCGATCCTCGATATCGTACCCAACACTGTAGTTTTATGGTCATATTACAAATTAAAGCCTTCATCTAAATAAAAAAATCAGTTCCAAAGTTCAAGCTCTTCCTGTTTGTATGCACATTCTGAATTCTCAAAATCTAATTGCATTCGTAAATATTTACGAATTCCCTACGGACGAAATGGCTAAGTACACGTATTGAATCCAATGACGCTGTCGATCAAAGTGTTGGCAGCAAGTATACGAGCACGTATGTCAATCAGCATTGCTGTTGGACTGGCTTATGACACGGGACTTAATTGTTGACACGCCACTGATAGTTGCTGAGAAATTGATATCGCTATTTTCGTTCGAATAATTTAGGATCAGTAGCATTGCTCGAAAGATGAATGAAATTGATGAATATCTGATATTAAGATGTTCGAAATTTGATAAGATTTCTAGAAAATTCAGAATCCTTCCAGAATATATTTCGATTTTTGTGTTGCCAGTCGTGAAACTGTGAATTTTCGTTGAAATAGGTAATCCGAGTCGGAAATTTTATCAGTTGGCATTTCTTAGCGTTGGCGTCTTACTTATTTTAATTCGGTAAAATTCACGTAAAGTTACAAATTGCTTGTCACTTTACGTAACGAATATATAGAAATCATGGTCATTCAGTTTAAAAATACTGAAGTAGAAGAGCCTGTTCACATAAATTAGCGAGAGTCGTGATGCAACATCATTTCAGTTCTTTGATTATAATTACCGCCACCATGAGGTCTTTCAGCTAGAAAAACGAAAATATTCGAAGCCACATCGATGAATAATGTTATTTTTATCGAAAACACATCATTAGTTTTTCGAGGCAGTTTAAATTCACGTCTAACTTTTTGAAAAAGAAAATTGAAAAAAATTAGGAAAAACTCACCTGTTATTGGTCCCCCGGTGCAAGGTACTGGAATATTGTCTAGGTTGACGGTTCGGAATGAAGATTTTGTTATCTGGTACTGATTGGTCTTCTCAAACTCATTTACCTCGTCAACCTGAGGAAAAATCAATTATTACCGATATTTTAATATATAATTGAATTGCAATTGTATTATGTGTGGATATGAAGAGAAAATTAATCAACCTATAAGCCTTTTTCGGTTTATTATAAAAATTTCTGAAATCACTGTTTTTCATCAGTATAAATTTCATTCAACATTGGTGAAATCAACAAAACTCGTATGGAGATACTCGAAGAAAAATTTATTGTTCAAATAAGTGTATTGTTCTATCAATAATGGCTGATTCTGGGCTGAAAAATGTGATGTTGTCATTTTTACAGTTCATTTTTTTCATTATTATTGAATCTTTTATGAAATGCTATTACTGTCTTGAAATAAAAAGAAAATTTAAAAATCATTACTGACGGGATTCTTTGAAACTTTTTACGTTTTATAAGAATATATGTAGAATTTTCCCAACAAGCTGCCAGCTTCTGCAAGTCTAGAAAAATTTTCCTCAAAAATTAAGTTCTCGAAAAAATTTGATATAAAACTTTCTTTGTGGGGCAACAATTCATTTCCTGAAATCTTCTCTCTTCACAACATTGTGAATTAACTCTAAAGTTAATATCTGAATATTTGGCATATATGTGTCAAATGATGTTGCATTCAAAATTTCACTTCATGATATTAAAGTCAGCTTCATGTATGTGATAAATCTCCATTCTTGGCTTTAATCCATAAGAGTTATTCAATACCTCCTCCATGATCGAAATGAATATCTTTTTTCTTCAATCTAATTCATGACAAAACATTATTGAAAAAGAGATCCAATGACAAGAAAGGTTTACTACGAATGGAATTGTTATTTTATAAAAATTGAAACTTTATTTAACTTATCATAAAAATCAGCAATTTTCCTTTTTTTTTCGGTGTATTCGTCGAATAAACTGACGCTGGCTTGTGGCCAATCCGAAGATATGATAGCGTTTAATGCTGATCGAAAATAGAACAGAGTTAAAAACATTTTATATATGAATAACAGGTGTAAACTATTTAAACACTAGGATAGTTGATCACATGATAAGGAAATAGTGACAAATCACGAATAATTTGATAGCGAAAGTTGACATTCGATTTCGGAGTTTCAAATAAATTTCTGGCCATATCACGAGAAAAACGGCCATGCCAATGAAACGATATTTCCAATGAATAGCAGCCATGTTAACTTATATCTCATCCAACATCATGAATTGAATATTTCAATTGATAAATCAAAATACCTCTGAAGATTTTATTTGATAGCCCCTAATAATATATTACTATTTTTAATTTTTTCCTTCATTACTAGCCAACAATTTTTGTCTGATTTATTCCTAAGAAATTGATGCTAAAATTAATGTAATCCCCCATTTAAAAAATTTTAATTGACTTTGTTCTTGGAATAGGAGTTCATAATAATTTTCCTGAATTTGTTTTTCATTTTTGTAAAAAAACATTCATTTGATCCAGACCACAAATATACCTTTAGAACGAATAGATTTAGGGCAGAAATTGAAAATGAATTCATAAAGGGCAATATTATCCGTTTTTAAAGAAAATCCAGGAAACTTATCTGGATTCAACTTCCCTTCAATAGTTTGATTTTGGCTTGAAACAGCCGACCATCTGTTCGTAGTGATTAGGACTGTGATTTAGTAATGTGCTGAACAAATGACCTATATGTCTGGATATGGCACATGCCAAAATAAAATACGGCTGATTATTATGCGAAGCTAATGGCAAAACACATCATTAATATTACGTTTATTTTGAGAGATATTTCAAGTCATACCCATGAAACAAGTCATGCATATTTTTTAGAAAAATATTCGTTTCGAACTTGTGACAATTCGAAACAATATCCCAAACTAGCTAAAAACTCGTGTTGGTCTACAATTCAAATTTGAGGGATGGACATTCTAAAAGATTAATCTTTGAGATCTACAGAGCACATACACTTTTCATTTTGGAGGACTTATTGATGTGCCTACATTGGATATTTTCGGTGAATGATCGAATTCATACGATATCTTGATTTTCATGAAATTACAGCTAACTAAAAAAAAAATGTAAGGTTTTACAAAAAAAAATTTGTTTACTCAGTGCAGTTTTCGAGGAATTTTAGCATTCCCCCTTGAAATGTCCAGATGATTGAGTTTGTTTGGTACAAACGAATTATTTCAGTATAGCTGATATATTTATTAATTGAAACACAATGAGTGGACTGTTCTACAGAAGACCGCATTCATTAGAAACAGACAGTTAATACACTCAATTCAGTGACAAGTTCCTTACGTTGTGTGATAATTACTCTAAGCTCATTCTCGAAAATTAATGAATTGACGGAGCGCTAAATTAAATGAAATATTGTAATTAAATCGACGTCGACAATTACACAGCGTACAAAATGAATATGTAACAACTATCACTATCCCATCACACCCAAGATATATGTTATGTTTTGGCACTAGAGCATGAATCGTCAAATAGCTGTTAATCAATATAATTTAATGGTTTATATAAAAATTAATCACTAGAACAAACAGCAATACGCGTTGAACACTGTTCATTTTCGTTTTCTTTATTTTTTCTATTTTGGTTCCAATTGGTAATATTCATCAATCCATATCTTTATCTATTGAATGTAGATAGAGTAGAAGATTTTAGATTAGAGAGTTCCCAAGAATCAATTAATTGAGTTTCTTAATTTATTGATAACTTTCTTCAACTAGTAAATTAGAGACTCGATATACATTTAAATTGTCAGGTCGATTAGTTAAACTTTGATTTTTCAACAGATATTGGTCTTTGCATATTTGAATCATCATGAAAAAACAGTGAAATGATAAATGAATTGAAAATCGAAGCATCTTTCCTTTCTTCTGCTTTCTCATTTCGCTGTGAATCGCTTAAGATCGTGAATGTTCGATATGCTGTTTGGCCTGGAGTCTTCGAGTTCAGAATTAGAATATAAATTAGAAATTTCCTGGGTTCAATCATTAATTCTATGAATGTTAGGGAGTTAGGTTATTTTGAGATAGCAGCTAGGAAAGATTGCCAGAGGGGCCAAATATTAAATAACATGCTAATACATATCTCACTGCAGCTGTACTAATATGTATATTGAACAACAATGAAAGGTATTCTCGAAATTAATTCGGGAAATGGATATTTTCTTGATAATAAATATTTTCGGTAAATTTAACTATACCGATAAGTTAATTCAATGAAATATTCCAGAACAACAAATGCGTAGTTGAATGAATATCGTCTCTTAAATTATTCAGGTGTTTCCTTTGAGATGGCAGTTTGAAAAATGTGAATTTTTTTTTAACAAAAATGTTATTCAGAAATATGAACATTCCTCTTGTGCGAACATAATCCTAATGATTAAATGACGTCATTGAAATTCTAATAGACCAATATCGCGCAAGCGAAGAGGTTTTCCACCTGTTCAAATTATTCTAAGGTATTTTAGAACATATCGTAGAGAAACTTCAAATTCCTATTGAATTGTCTGAAAGTACATACCATTTTGAAATTGGCCGTGAAAGAATTGATATAACTGTAGTGAAGCAACTGACAAATTTAAACAAATCATATTATATTGACTGGAAAAACGTTTTTTAGGAAAAAACTAATTTTCGATAAGAATGAGAGTGATAATGTTGAGGTTTACATCTTAAAATAGGTTTTCCTGAATTCCGTAGGAAAAAGTGAATATATTATTCATTTTGTCAGAAGAATCGAGTCATTAGAGTCGTGTTAGTACAAGAGAGGATGAATTTGTCGAGAAAAGCTGAAAAACTCCCTTACCTGAAGTTGAGGCTGATGTTTTCAGAACACTGAAGACAATTAAGCTAAATTTTAAAATTTTGTGGGTGTTGTTATTAAGAACTCAAACTCAACTTCGGCTTCCTTCGATTGTATTCGTAATAATGATAATTTTATTTCAAACATATATCCCACTAATTTTATCCCGCTGCGATTTTAAATAGACGTGAACTATGAATTTCCCTCTTTGTTTCCCCTGCTGATACTATACTGAGGATCAGAATTGAACGCTGCTTCGAATCATTGCAAATGCTGAAATATCACCAGGAGAGTGTTGATGCCGAAGATTTGTTTGTTTTCGAAAAATGTGTTAAATGTAACAGATCCTGAAATACGTCCGTGGGATAGGTTGCGCGCTCTCATTTCTTGTCGGTTTCACGGAATTTATAAACATTTCATTTAGATTCATGGGGAAATATGTATTTATTGGCTCACAGACAGAAATTTTGAATACTGGAAAAAAGAAAAATTTCCTCTGTACGCCAATGAATAAAACGTTGGGTTGTATATAGTATACGGACTAAAATTAATATTTTTTCAACCTATAACTCAAAGTTTTAACGCTGAAGCTAGTCAATTGATTTTTTGACGATAAAATAGCTGGAACCCTACCCAATTTAAGTTCTTCATTGGTAAATATATGTGATGTATGGGTTCGCAGGAAAGGCCATGAAAATCAGAATCTTATCAAATCCACAGGATCTCTTTTCATCACGCAATTTAAAAAAAAGTCCTAATTCAAAATAAGTTCTGAAATAAAAAAGTATGTGAAGATTATTTTGTGACAACCTGATCCTAGACAGGTTTGAGGTCAGGAAAATAGATATCTACGGTTCGTAGATTGATTGACACTAGATCCAAACCAAACAGTAGGCTAAATGGATTTACGAGTATGAATAAAGGATTATGTTTGCTCTCAATCCAGAACCGTCTCAGATTATCGAAGTTGATCTAAAGGACACAATAACGTATCATTCAATCATATATATGGGAGATGAAATCATTTAACGATATTTATTGTATGAAGTTCAATTAGTTTATGATTTATGTCAAGTTTGGATCATAAAATTTTGAGGAATATTCGGAAATCCCTTGACAGGAGTAACTGCATCTGTGATCTCTATGTTCGCTAAATTGTGTTGTGCGCAGTTTGGTATGAACTTATCAATTTCCCGAACTTTTTGAACTCATTTTTCACGCTGCAATTTAATGAGATCATACTATCCCCTAATTTTCGACTTTTCCTTTAGATTTTCATACAAGAATTCATATTCTCTCATATTTTTCTCGTAAAACATTCTAGAAGTCAATTAAAAAATTAAATGATACACTACATATTACTCAGAACATCTGTCCCAAAGCTTTTAAATACTCTTTGAAATTTCCGATGGAAGGTCTTTGACAAATCGGAAGGAGAAGGAGAATCACTGATTTTTTTTTACTTAGAAACATCAAAGTTAATAGTTTTCGAGTTTCTCGAACAGTTTGCTGATGAGAAATTACTTTTTCAATTTTCGAGTATAGTTCAATGGGGGAGTTTCAAGTGACGTGAAAACAACCACTTTTTTCTCACTCTGCAATTTAATAAGATCATACTATCCCCTAATTTTCGACTTTTCCTTTAGATTTGCACACCAGAAATAACATTCTCTCATATTTTTCGCGTAAAACATTCTAAAAGTCAATTAAAAAATTAAAAGATAGTCTACATATTACTCAGAACATCTGTCCCAAAGCTTTTAAATAGTCTTTGAAATTTCTAATCGAAGGTCTATGACAAATCGTAAGGAGAATCACGAATTTGTTTTTTGCTAAGAAATGTCAAAGTTGATATTGTTTTCGTGTTTTGCGAACAGTTTGCTGATGAATTACTCTTTCAATTTTCAATTATGGTTCAATGGGGGAGTTTCAAGTGACGTGAAAACAACCACTTGTCTAAGAACAAGATAATTGAAAATGAACAATTTTTGAGCTACAGCGAGTCAAACAAAAAAAAATCTGTCTTTTTTGTGCGTTTTCGTCGCCTCAGAATCGGTTGAGAATGGGCTTGTTATTATTATTACACTGACGAGTGTAGATTATGTTCCTATTCATCTAGTCACGGAATGTCATGCCATTGAAAGCCAAAGGAAACAATGTTTGATTCAAGAAACTAGTAGTAGTATGGAATTAGCATCGCTGAAGCCTTCGTATACTCATAAAATTTTAACAGTAAGTTGCATTCGTAAGACGCAACGGTCGAAAAAAATGAATACTCAAAAGTCCTGTTAGAAAGACTGACAAAAGTATGTATAGGGTGGGCAAAATTGGTGATACATAAACTACAACTTTTTAACCCAACCAGATAGAGGAAAACGAATGGCACATTACGGTCAACTTTTTTAGAGAAACTGATAATGCAATCAACTGCATTCGTCTATCTTCTTTTGTTTTCGATTTATAGGCCAAAATCGAAATCTGGCGATTTCAACATTGGTCGAAATTAAAACCTTATACAGACACTTTTTTCGCAGCAATCCAGTAGCTTACACACAAGAGGTTTTCTTGCTGACGAAAAAACGAAAAAAATTATTATTCTTTCTGAGTCATAATAAACTGTAGTTTCCATGAGAAAAACACATTTTTATGTTATAGCTGAGCAAGGAAACCTCTTGTGAAAAAACATGGTATGCTACTGGATTGCTATGGAAAAAGTGTCTATAAGGTTTCAATCTCAACATTCTAGCACAAACAGAAACCGAGATAAGGACCAAAGTTAAAATCGCCAAATTGCAATTTTGTCCTATAACTCTATTATTATTATTATTATCATGAACAGGGGTCGTTGCGTTGTCCTATAACTCTAAAACAAAATAAGATAGACGACCGTAATGTGGCATTCATTTCCCTCTATCTCGTTGGGTTAAAAAGTTGTAGTTCATGTATCATCAATCTTATTTTAAGCACTTCTACTACTTTTATTTTTCTTTATTACCCTTTGGATTTTTTTTGTGTTTATATATATTTTGTTCAGTGAGTTTATAGGCACTGCCTAAACTCTCATCATTGTTGTAATAATAATAAAAATAATAATAATTATAATAATAATTTTGCCCACTCTATACATAAAAACCTCAAAGTTCAAACTGAAGGAAAACAAATAAGTAAAAGGAAGAGTTCTTTTCGTAAAATAAATAAGAAGAAAACTGCAAAAGACTCACGGTGAATGTATAGAATCCCCCTGGTACTGGTTGACCTCCAAATTTGATGTTGATAGTGTATTCTCCTGAATCTTTCACCGTATAATAAATGCTGACGGTTCCATCACCATTGTCGACAACATTTATGTCGAGATCACTGAAAAATGTTCGAACGTGAATAAATTGAAAAAAAAAAAACAAAAAAAAATTGGTATTACCTTCCACTTGTAGATCTAATTCTGCATGTTACGGCACCTTGTCCAGCATTTTCAGTGTCGACGTTGATACAGTATGATTCACCTGTGACGAGTGTTCTTTCTAGACCCTCGGTTATCTTACATTTCTCTGCCTGAAATTTAAAAAAATCAACAAATAATTAAAAAAAATTGCTTGATTCGCTTACATCCCCCACTGGATAAGCTTGCACGAACACGGGGGTGTTAGGCACATCAACACCTCCAAATTTCGTATCTATTCTGTATCTTCCACACTCATCTGGAATATACGAGGCTGTGAAGGTACCATCGTTATTGTCCTTCAAGTCCACTTGTCTTGGATATCCGTCAGGTCCCTGGAAACATTTCACAGTGAGATGAAGAGAAAAAAAAGATTAGTTAGTTAGTGAGAAGGTGCGGTTGGTTCTAAGATCCAGATTTTCTTGGGATCTTGTAGTTTCACAGTTCCAAAGCAATTATCCATCCCCGGAAGATTCCATCAGAGTGTTTTTCCGTTCAGACGCACTTCCAAGTCAACTTTGAGGGCCCGTTCCACTTGGCGACCACAACGCTCAAAATCTTTAAATAGGACGGCTAAAGGAGCATTTTGAGCGTTGTGATGATATTATCAGATTTTGAATGTATTGCCTCCATTCGAAAATCAATTGTTTTCGATCAATTCAAGTGATCGATAGTTTTTCTTTCGTTTGATTATCTACACTCGATCGCTATGCAACGCGAAACACGGAATTTGACCCAAGAGGAATGTGCCCAAGCGGTAGTTTTGCGAGAAGAAGGGTGGACATACAGAAGAATTGCAAATTGGAGTTTCCCATACAAGTGTGTCCAGAATATTGCAGCGATTCAGGGAGACAGGTATGAATGTCTGAAGACCAGGACAGGGTAGACCACGGGTAACAACTGCCATTCAAAAACGTTACTTGAGAGTTTTTTCGTTGAGACAACGGTTTGCAACCGCTTGCCTCTTTCAAAATCAGCTTGAGCAAACTCATGGGGTGCAAATAAGCACTCAGACATAAGAAATCGCCTCAGAGAATATGATTTAAGGCCTCGTGTCGCGGCGAGAGGCCCAGCTCTTACCCCAGCCCATCCAAGGGCGCGTTTGGATTTTACGGGAGAGCATATCCATTGGGAAGAGGCCGATTGGAAAAGAGTTCTTTTCACAGATGATTCTAGATTCTGCCTCTACCAGGCGCAGTGTATAAAATTTCACTTACTGTAACTGCAAATTTCAGATCCCCAGAACCGGCTTCTGTAGTGTCAATTTTCACAGTGGTTGGAATGGATGCGGGAACTGATTTTTGGTTGATGCTTGGTCCCTCCAATTTGACTCGATCGGGTTCGGTCCTTGGCCTAACATCGACATCGAAAGGGCTTCCTGGAATGTCTTTACCGTTGTAGGTCACTTGAACCTTAAGTTTTGATCCTTCTTGAGGAGGAACATAAGAAACGTCGAAGGTTCCGTCCATATTATCCCTAATGAATGGTTTCTTAGACAGAGGTTTGGAGTCAGATGTTATGTTCACAGCAACAGGAGCTGATCCCGCTTGAGATGCGTCAATTGTAAACTTCGTGTCTGTAGATTCCCTACACGATGACTTTTCTACACCTGGGCCAAAAGCTCGGACCAATTTTTCATCAACTTCCGATTCGACCAAAACCTGAATCAAAAATAATTAATATTCACGAAAAACTGAAGTAAAGTAAGTCATACTTTGAAGGGAGAACCGGGAATTTGTTGATCCGCAAACTTGATAGAGATATCGTATTCTCCAGGCGCAGTTGGAACGTAGTTTACAAAACAGGAACCGTCTCTATTATCTTCACACGTCATTTTAGCTTCAGAAGGTCCTTCAATCGCCAGCGATAAACCACCTTTTCCAGCACCTACGGAAACTCATAATCAGATATCTGAAGGAGAGAAAGATTCTTTATATTACTCACCCTTGCTTTCAACAGTGAAAGTATTCGTCTTTCCAACGATACCACGATCGAGGCCTGGTCCATAAGCAATAACTTTTTTGGCATCACACCCTCTTCTAACGTTCACCACGAAAGGTGACCCAGGTATTGGAACATTGTCGTACATAATGTCGATGGTATGACGGCCTTCTTCGAAAGGTATATAACTGACTTTATAGGTACCATCAGGCAATGCAGTTATTAAGTTTTCTGTGTGTTGTCCAGAAGGATTCGTAATGGTACACATTACCTTACCATTTTCGTTCGACCTTGTTAAGGCTCTCGCATCAATAACAAAATCGGTCACTGAGTCAGTATGCACACCTAAAACAGGGACAAAATTGAGGAAATAGTATGGGGTTAGTATCCAATTAAAATGCTCCAAAACACTCAAAATAACAACAATAAACGCTCAATGTTATTTTGTTTCCATGCAAATTAAATCGGGGTCTGAGAAATATTTCTCTTCATCCAAGCAACTGTCCCCCACACTATGTTTCAACTCAGTTAGTAAAATGATTTTCATTTAGCAATTCCATTTTACACAACAATCATAACCAAAACAACACTAAAATGTTTTCTGAATATTTTTTTGCTCCATTCAGAAGGGATATTATTATTTCATCAAATCACGAGCATGAGATTTTGTGAGTTGAAAAATAAAACACGCCAACGACGAAAAAAGTGTTAATCGCAAACGCACATCGTTTTACCATGCAACTGAATCCCGTTGCCTGAGACTTTTATTTTGTTCATGTTGACTGGGGGAGATATGAACGCTTGAAAAGGGCTTCCAGGTATGTGTTCATCGTTGAAAGTTATATTTATACCATAGTCACCTACTTCTGTAGGTAAATAAGCCACTGAGCAGGTACCATCTCCGTTATCTCTACAGTTAATAGCTGCTTCGCATGGACCTTCAACTGTAACTCCAAGACCTCCCTGACCTGCACCTCTTGTATCTATCATAAATTCAGCTGGTCGATTCACGATTCCTTTATGCAAACCTGAACCGCTAGCTTTGACTTTTTGCGAGTCACTTCCCGTTAGACAGGTCAGTTTGAAGGGTCTATGCGATATCGGTTCGCCTCCAAACGAAATCCCGAGTAAATATTCCCCCAATTGGGTGGGAGTGAAGTTTACGAGGTACCCTTCGTGCGTTGGTATAACATGAGCTTTAATTCTGGCTCCTGAAGGACTTGTGATTGATATTGCGATCTCTGCCTTACCAGCATCTTGCGTTATGACTCTAAATTGTTGCAAGCTATTCACTGGAGCAGCTGGATAAATTTCGAAAATCAAATAACGATAAAGATCTTCAACAATCCGAATATCTCGATATGATTGAGGTGGTTGGTAGTTTTTACTTACTTGGTTCGAGGCCGTCAACTTTAATTTTAGAAACATCGACGTTTGGTTGTACTTTGAATTTTATAGGGGATTTTGGAACTTTCAGACCCCCATACAGTAGGGTAGCTGAATAATTTCCAGATATAGGTGCCTCGTATTCTACGTTATATTTATTAATATCAGTTGGTGATATTTTCAAAGGCACCTCTTGACCGGTGTCTTCATTCACCAAACTAACGATCATTTCGGCGTCTCCAACTTCGCTGCAATTAGATTTGAAGATTAGGGACTGTCCAAACTTTTTTTTCCATTTAACTTACCTGGCGTCTATGTTGAAATGAGTTGGCGTATTAGCCTTAACGCCGTGTTCAATTCCCGGACCAGAACAAGTAATTTTAGATAGGTCCATGATATCCTCCACTTGTACCCTGAACGGAGAGTTTCTTGTAGCAACTCCACCATAGTTTACTTGAACCGTGTGTTTACCAGAAGCTTTGGGCGTGTATTGAGCCTCAAACAAACCTTCGGAGATTTCCCTCACATCCATTGGTACTTTGTTTGAATTTGCATCAGCCATCTGTGGAGAATTGGTTCGTTTATAAATTGTTTTTTAGGGAATGGACAAACTAAAACTTACTTTGACCTCGAGAGGTGCTTTTCCAGCTTTTCTAGTGTCGATAGTTATTTTAGTTGGTTCGTTTCGCAGAATACCACTGTTACTAATTCCTGGTCCGGATACCTCTACTTTTTCTGGGTAATAATCAGTGGAAGGTAATATTTGAGCTATATAAGGACTTTTTGGAATATCCTCATTGTCGCATAATATATGGATCGCGTAATTTCCAGGTGCTGTTGGAAAATATTTGACATCCGCTGATCCGTCTCCATTATCTTGACATTCTATTCTTGCTTGGGACGGGCCTTGAATACTGAATCCTAAGGCTCCAGTTTCTCCATTTGTTTCTACGGTGAATAAGGCTGGGTAATCAACAACTCCACCTACCAACCCTGGCCCGTAAGCTCTGATTTGTGTTTCTTTGTAAGGACCAACATCTACCTCGAATGGTGATTTGGGTATCTCTTGCCCAGCGAAAGTAACCATCACTCTATAATGTCCCTCTTTCATTGGGTGGTAGACGGCTTCGTAAGTTGTTCCGTCAATCTTCCTGAGCTTACAAGGCTCTTTCACCCCACCAGGACCGATAACTTGCACCTCTGGGTACCCTTCACCAGCTCCGTCGGTGTAAATTTTGAAATCGGCCTCGTCTTTGACTCTTACACCAGCTGGTTGAAGGCCTCTGCCGCATACTTTAACCTTCTTCGGGTCTGAGCTAGGAGATAGCTTAACACCAATGGGGCTGTTGGGAATAGGCTTCCCGACGAAGAAAATGTTAACCGAATGGAGACCAACCATCGAAGAGGCGTATTCACATCGCCATATGTCTGCAGATGTTTGTCGGATTTTCACAGGAACTGTATTTCTTTTACCAGTTGGGTCTAGAATGATGACCTCTGGAACGCCCTTTCCAGCATCTGAAAGAATTATTATATAGCATTCAATCACCAAAGAAATACGGATCTAAAAAGTGGATAAATCAAGTACATAAATGAATAAAGAAGAAATAGCTCAAATAATACACTACGCAAGAAAATTAGCGCACATTATGGAAATCTCAAATTTATTCTACAACTGAAGGTGTTCTCAATGATAATTATTTTTATCAGAATTATGCATGCATATGTTATCCACTCTCAACGTTTTTCTTCAATACAAATGTTTTTTTCCAGCAGGAATAAAAAAAGATAATATCATCAGATTTTAAATATATTGGCTCCATTTCAAAATCAGTTGTTCTCGATCAATTATAGTGATCAATAGTTTTTTTTTCGTTTGATTTTCTACACTCGATCGCTATGCAACGCGAAACACGCAATTTGACCCAAGAGGAATGTGCCCAAGCGGTAGTTTTGCGAGAAGAAGGGTGGACATACAGAAGAATTGCAGAAAGGTTTGGAGTTTCCCATACAAGTGTGTACAGAATGTTGCAGCAATTCAGGGAGATAGGTATGAATGTCTAAAGATCAGGACAGAGTAGACCACAGGTAACAACTGCCATTCAAGAACGTTACTTCAGTGTTTCTTCGTTGAGACAACGGTTTGCAACCGCTCGCCTCCTTCAAAATCAGCTTGAGCAAACTCATGGGGTGCAAATTAGCACTCAGACAATAAGAAATCGCTTCAGAGAATATGATTTAATACCTCGTGTAACGGCAAGAGGACCAGCTCTTACCCCAGCCCATCAAAGGGTGCGTTTGGATTTTGCGAGAGAGCAAATCCATTTGGAAGAGGCCGATTGGAAAAGAGTTCTCTTCACAGATGAGTCTAATTTCTGCCTCTACCATTGTGATCGACGTTCCCTTGTATACAGACGTCCACATGAAAGATATGCTCAGTGCAATTTCCTGAATACTACTGGTTTCGGGGGAGGATCGATTATCGTATGGGGTGGAATATATGATTGAGCAGGTTTGGGGCAACCTCAATAGAAGGCTGAGAAGATCAGAAAATCATCCAGCTACTCTTAATGACTTAGGAATCCAACTCGGAGAAATCTGGGAAGGATTAGATCAGAACATTTTAAGATCACTCATTTTGAGTATGAACCGTCGTTGCCGAACTGTAATTAAAGAAAGGGGTGGAAATACCCAGTATTAAATCACTTATCAGTATTTCAGTATTTTGAAAATTGTTCATTTCTCTTTTTTCACATAAGATTCGGTGAAATCCTGAATTTTTCTTCCATTCAATGTGTGTTGTTTCGTTCAAAACCTTCACGAGAGAACATCAAAAATATATATATATAAAGTCAATGTAGAGTTAACTTTCATTAAGATTGAGATTTTCAGAATGGAACGAGAGATTACTACCTCTGGAGTAGGTAAAATAAAGGTTAAATTAAAAGAAACATATCATTGTGGATGGTATAAAATACGGAAGAAACCAAGATAATACTGCAATACCATGGAAGTGATGAGAGAAAAGGAAACAGAGGCTGGAGAAATTGTAAAAATGAAAGTAAAAGGGTATAATCATGGAGAAATGAACATGAAAGAGTGGATAGACTGACAATAAACGCAAGGCTTATTTGTATCGTGTAGTAGAATAATGAAGGTTAAATTAAAAGAAACATATCGTTGTGGATTGTATAAAATAAGGAAGAAACCAAGATAATACTGCAATACTATGAAAGTGTTGAGAGAAAAGAAAAGAAAGGTTAGAGAGATTGTAAAAATGAAAGTAAAAGGGTATAATTAGGGAGAAATGAACTTTATAAAAGATAAACAATGAAAGCTAGACCTGTTTGAGCAGGAAATTTGGTTAGAAGAACGACCAGAAGTAGAGAATAACTTACTTTTTGTGTGAATATCGAAGTAATTCGTCCTATTGATGAAGTTCCCATCTGGTTGGACTCCAGGACCAGACACTGTCACCTTGGTAGGATCCCCAGGTTGCCCCTCCACTTTGACAACGAAAGGACTTTTCGGGACATCCTTGCCAGCGAATTTGACGTTTACTTTATGCATTCCTTCATAATGTGGGGTGTACATCACGGAGTAGTATGCGGAGTTCCTGTCGTTGTTAACTTTGATGTCCACAGGTTCTTGTTGTCCCATTGGATTTTCCACAACAACGTCTACTTGACCTCTTCCTGCCGAGAATGTTTCAACGGTGAATGTTGCTGGAGCCCCCACAACTACTCCTGTGGGCTCTACACCAGGTCCATATACTCTAACCCTTGAAAATGCGAAACCATCAGTTTTTAGGACAAATGCTTAAATTCATTTTAGCGACAGTTACTATTTTCTGATTTTATGGATGTTATTTCAAGCGTTAAGAATGTATTAATACTGATATAGTGTAATTTGACTATGACGAATGGAATGACGATACGGAGCTCAAAAAAACGTGTCTAATATTTAGTATTCTACCGAACAGAATGTATGAATATTTCGTTAAAGACAAATACTACACACTTAAGCAAAAACTGATACAGTTTCAAAAATAAATACTCTTCTTCCACACATAAATCAAAAGTTAATAGCAATCACACTTATATACCAAAATGGTTCTTCACTTTTGATCCTCTAACTTACCGTGGTGGACGTGACCTTTTAAAATAAAAAATAAAATTATTTTTTCGATCCAGATTGAAGTGTATCGATATAAATGTTATGAATACGGAAAAACAGATTCGATCTACTGTGAGTTATACAACAGAACTAACACTAGTTGAACATCCATATTTTCTGATAATCGGTAAGCTATTCGTATTTTGTTAACTCAAAGGACGAAGTCAAGTGGTGATCACCCAAAATGAATGTGAGTATGAATAAAGATTCTTGGTAGATTTTGGGAGTTTCCAGAAGAAACAAAAGGTCAAACTCACTTGTTTGGGCTTGTTCTTGGTCGTAATGGAGCTCCTTGTTTGATTTTTGCGTTGGGATATTGGGAAAGATATGTCATCATAGATTGTTCATCTACATTTGGATTTACTATTTCTTCAGGTGTTATCAATTGCGGAACATTCAACCAGTCATCTGCCAAACCCATTGCTTCCGATGCGTTCTGAACTGAATCTTTTGGATCCCAATCCTGAAAAATATATGCGTTATGGTTTAAAAAAATTAAAAACATGAAATTTTAGAAAAGTAAGGGGTAGTAAGTTTTATAACTCACCGGCCAATCAGGGCAAAGACCTGGTGCTACAGCATCAACTAATGCGCCTACAGCTTTACCATCATTCCAATCTGTAGTGAAGTTTTTAATTGGCAATTCTGGAACTTTACTCTGGATCCAATTCATCAACCTGAAAATAAACATTTGAATTTGGTTCATTTCTCAAATCAATATGCAGTGTTCTGATTTTTTTTTATTTCAATAATTTGATTATTTTAGAAATTGAAAGTATAAAATAATATCTCAATGAATGCACCGTTTGTGAGTATGTAATTTGATATTGAAAGAAACATATCTGTGAGATTCAAAAAATTGTGTACTTTGACTGAAAGCAACTGTGTGAAAATTGTTTTTTTTTGCTTCAAATATCTAATTTTTAGATATATGTAGAAGTTTGTAGGTATGTGCCTTTCCACAATTTCCTGCTTATATACAACAGTACAGATCTAGAGGGGATGAATCGAAAACTTGATGAGGTTTCTCTTATATGTTTCCTTTTCTTCAAAACCATTATTTCACAATTTTCAAAACATTACATTCTGTCTAGAAAAGTTTTCATATTTCATATAATTCGATTAATTTCGTCTTATGGTTGATTGAAGAAATAGCATTTGCCATTTCGAATGTTTCGGGATCGAAAGCAAATTTTTTCTAATGAAACTTTTATCTCACCTCTGCTTTGGAGTAGGTTCCGATCCTCCATTTAAATCGTCCTCTCCTTCCCACATAGGAAGAGAAATTGAATAGTGCAAAATAAGAGTCCATATCAGTCCCAATATAAGTTTCAATTTACAGTCTACTATGTCACTTGAATCTGAAAAAAAATTAAATATTTTCAATGTCGAAAATTTTATTGTTTTATCATCCAATCTGGAATGGTAAATTGTGTAAAATTTTCGATTCCTATATGACCCAATTAAAAATTATCATTTCTATTTCGGAAATAAATGTGCTCGTAAGCAGAAAAAGTAGCTACTCAAAGGTTCTTCATTGCGATAGAATTATCCAAATATTTATGCATATTTTCATAAACAAATGAGTTGAAAGCAAACGTTAATATACATTTGATGGAATAGGTAGAAATGTTCCAGAATTTTCTATGTAAAAAAGGATTTTCCTACGTATAATTATTATTTATATTAGTCATATTCTCAATACTCATAACCCTGAAGAGTAACCTTATCATTTACTTCCGATTTTGTTGAGAATTATCTCTTCTGCACGTGGTTTGTTTGATCAAGTGATGAACGATGAGTTCATTATATAAATATTAACAATAATCCAAACATCAGAACTGCAATTTCCAACTGAATCATCTGAAACAGTTCTCCTTGAACTCGTTTCTTTTTGAAAGGGGACTCTAGTCAGGTATAAGATTCTACTACAAGCATTTGAATTCATGGTACTTGCTGCAGGATGAACATTTTTTATTCAAATTTGTCAGTAAGCTTAGTATTTGTATCTAGCAAACTTTGTCAGAGATATCACGGAAACTTGGTCGTTTGTTCAAATTTTTTTTAAGGTGTAGGTACATCAGTACATCCTTCAAATTAAAAAAATTCAAGTATTTACGAGAGTAAATGACGATCAGTCATTTTTTGGGTAATCTACAATATATTTCGTTTGGCTCAGAGACGGCCCTGGTCATTGCAATTTTCAACGGATTTATTCATACTACAGCAAGTTTAGAAAAGTAGAGTAAATGACAACGTTGACGTCCGTTATCAGTTCGTGGTTTTACTGAAATAGTGCAACCGAAATATCAAACATTTCGCGGATTGCACAAGTTAACTGATTATGAGTTTGAAGAGATTCAATTAGCACCGCTTTTTCGCTCAAGGTGGTTGCCGTCATCTCCTTATTTAGAATTCCATTCATTCATCGGCCGACAGTTTCTACAACCAATAAATATCAATAAACCGAGAATTGACTTCGTGTTCTCACATCGAAATATTATGGAATTTGCGTGGACAAATCTTGAAAATTTAGTTTAAGTCCGATGAAGATCGTCTAGACCGTTGCATTAAATTTTCGAACATCGATGTTGTTAATTTGTAGACATGAATTGTAACCGAGAGCAGAATCTTTCTCATGCGGAAAATTGTGTTTTATCAGGCGGCAACCTTGTTCCCAAATTCAATTGAAATTAATGCATCTCTGCAAGGCAATGAGAGGAAAGACCCGAAACAAAGGCACCACGCCCTTGGGATATATAAATTTTTTTCGTAGAGAAGTTGCGCCCGAAAAAAAAAACTGAATCGAATTGATATTTTGTAAATGAGAAAATATTTGTGAGTCACGAGAAAAAGGAGATAATTGTTGAAAGATCCCATATGTCGGTAATCCCTGACGAAGAAATAAAAACTTGTAGAATCATATTTCGAACATGCATTGACTCAAAATATTGTCGTTGTTTCATCTAGTAAATATTGTTAACGGGGTATACAATTATTCACTTTCAATTTCCTATTTATTACGTGAAATAAATATTGCGTTTGTGTGGATTATTTTTCTAAATTCATTGGAAGAATTAAGGAATATCGTAGTTGCGCTTTACGATGACGTATTAAAGACTGGTTCATGACATCATCGTTCTTCTATTTAGAATTGCTGTGAATTTGAATATTTGCGAAAAAACAAAATTGAAGCAGTGCTTGTTGATCGAGATATTCGTGAGGAATTGGAAAATATATCTAGTGTTATGAAGCGGATGCGGTTAAATGATAGGAAATGAAATCTGTACTCACCAATATTAACAATTCGTATTCCCTCATCAGTTTGTAGAAAAGTTAGAGCCACTGACACATTCTCGAGTTTTTGCGATCTGAACATGGGCTTTTTGTTGTGTTTTGGCAGTCTTTTCCCGGCAAGTACTTCGATCAATGTTATCAGTCGTAGTCCATCACTTAAATCGGTTTCCAAATTGGCTATGTGCCTCTCGACGGTTTTCAAATGTTCGTTCGCCCATCTAGTGAATGTATTTTGTTGAATTTTTTTCCATTGGGCATCTTCCGCCAACTCGCGCTCGGTGGTCACCATCTCGTCGTCTACTTCACAGTACTCTGCATCACGCTGAATATATGGTCCGACCGGTTCGAAACCGGTGGTATGGTAGCTAACTCCGCTCATTTGGAGACCTCTGTATTAAAAATGCTCAATTTCTTATCAGTTCCCACCTAATTCCGTGATTGCAGATGAATTTTAAACCATTGTTCGCCAATGGGAGCCTAAAGACAGGCCATCATCTTCTAGATAAGGTCCTTTCAAACTTTTTCAAACGTATTCAATTTGTTAACTCTCGCAAAAGAACGATTTTTAATTGATGTTATCTGCAAATCCTTTTCTCTGTATTTCCAAATGGGTTTGAGTGCGTTCTTCCTGAAAAATTGCCTAATTTAGTATTCGTTTTGTAGAAAAATATCGTAATTGCAATGCCCCTCTCTTCCAGAATTACTCATCATTCCCACTTTCGAAAAAATCACGAAATACAACATTTCTCCAAGTAATCTTTCCAGGAATCTCAAAATATTCACTAAAAGGTAACATATAACGAGTTTATATCGATATTTTCGATCGATTTCACTCTATTTTGAAGAAATATAAATACTTAACGACCAAATTCCGAAATGACTGAAAATTAATCAACGTTAACTTCGTTCAATCATGGGAACGATTCAATTCTCCAATTTCCATGCCGTTTTATGCATCTGCAGTTTTATTGGAATTTTTAATACTTTTTGGAGCCAGCATATCGATTTGAGTCGAAATGGAGCCAACATTCGATCTGGTATTCTTAACCTTGACAATGGTAGGTAACGACGAGAATAGTTCGTTTTATAGGGGTTGATGAAAAAGTCTATAGATGAGACGATTTTTTTTCAACAATCATTAATTGTTTCAATTGAATAATATACTGCCCCACAAGAGTTAGGGATATCGTACTCAATCGTTTTGGAAAATATATAATCTTCGAGAAAATCGCTGTAAAACCATTTAAAACTCAATAACAACTTGCATCGATCCGATAGAAATCAGTATGAGACATTTCGGCATTCTGGTCGCATTTTTTCTGAAGTTTGGTTCTTTGTATATGCTTCATGAATGTTTCTATTTTGAAACGAGTTTCATGAAAATTCCAAGACGTAAATTAACAATTGCAGAGGGTAATAGGTCTGTCAGAATGCTACAGGATTGCCTAATAACTCAGGTTGTTGTAGCGGAGAGGCTCCAAGTCAGCCAAAGTGTGATATCTGGACTTTGGAATAGGTTCAGGGGGACAGGTTCCGTGTTGGAAAGACCAAGGCTTGGTGGGTGACACCTGCTCGAAATCGTTTCAACACCGTTTCGGCGAGAATAAAGCCCAAATCTAAGTGAAGAATGCTACGGAATACTCTTCAAAATGCAGATGGGGTCCAAGTTTCCATCGAAACTATCAGACGACGTTTGAGAGAGGTGAATCTAGGTTCTAGACGTCCATTAAGAGGAGTTCCATTAATACGTGACTATAAGCGTTAAAGACTGGAACGCACATGGCAACATATCAATTGGAACGATCAATGGCGCAGTGTCCTTCTCACTGGTGAATCCAGATATGGACGATTTTCAGATTCTCGAAGAAGATGGACAATCCCACGCAGACCCCGTAATCGTCGCAATGTCCAAGAACCTACCGAGGGGGTAGTGTTATGGTATGAGCCGGGATATGTTTCAACGGGCGCACAGATCTACAAATTTTTCTGGGAATATGACCGCCTTATACTATAGGGAGCATGTCATTGACAATGTTTTGCCAAATTTCCACGCTGCTATTGGTGAAACTTTTCAATTTCTAGAGGATAACCCTACATCGCACCGTGCAGCCATTGTTGAGAATGCGAGCGAGGAACATTTACCAATTCCTCCGCATTCACCAGATTTGAATTGCATAAAACATGCATGGGATATGCCCCAAAGAAGATTAGATAATCATCAACCTACCCCAGAATCCTTAAATGATCTAAGAGAGCTTCTGCCCCGTTTATGGAATCAAATTCCTCAAGGAATGTTCATAAACCTCGTGTGTAGAATGCAAAGAAGATGTCAAACTGTTATTGATGCCCGTGGAGGCCATTCATTGTATTGATAGCCTTAAGATGCTTGAATTCTCTAGGAATAAAATTTCGTTATTTCACTCAATTTTTCTCAACCACTCTGTATACACTGCAGACCTACAGGCTAAAATTAATTTTATTTCCTGCAACTTGAAATCATATTAATATGAATTTTCATCACAAAATCTCGTTTAAACCATATTTTTTTGGAATTTAAGTCCATATCCCTGACTCATGTGGAGCAGTTTATTTTGTGCTCAAAACGATTACAATTTCAATTTGGAAAACATTGAGAAGGGTTCCTAAAAGCCTTCCATCTGCAACATGCAGATAGACCACTTTACCCGGAAATTTCTCACTACATCCGAAAAAAGTTGCTCTTCCAAAATACCAAAAATGTTATCATTTTCTTTTCGAAACTCCCTAAAAAATTTATAAAATACCTACTGATATTGACTATGTTGATGTCCCTTGAGTACCGATATGAAAAAATGCCAGAAAATTAAGAAACATATCTGAGTTTTGAGTTGATTCTTAAAAAAAAACTCTCTACTGAGTAGGCTTTTCTTCTTAATTTTCTTAGTATTTCCTCAATATTGAATGATTTTATATTGGTTTTTGATGAAATCGTGCTTATCTCCGTTTTTTCTCTTGTTACTGGGAAATTTTCGACTCCTCCTTGTAGATTAACGCTTTCATACTATTATATAAACAGATATGCCGTGTATGGAATGTTGATACTGCTTCCAACCTCGGTGTGTACGAAATTGGTTGTAAAAGGTGATTGGAAACGCTGAATTCCCTAGAATTTTGCCAGTCGCGAGACTGCACAACTGCTGACTTCTTTCTGGAATTGAGAAGACAGGCAAACGATCTCTATTATTCCAAGAAACGTGATGCGGTTCTTGTACCATGGACCCGTCGCTATAATATTATGATCTAGTGGTGTTGAGTGATCCTCCTTGTTGAAATTTGGTCATCGATTAAATAGGATATGACTTTGACTATTAATTTAGCCATTGACTCAATGCTGACAGCTCATTTAGCCCTAATAGGTGTTGACTATTCTCGGTAAAAGAGTGATCAATGTTTCAGTTTTTCAAGCTTATGGCATCGTTATAAGCAAATTAAATTTGGTTTTGGCTTTTAAAAATTTACTTGAAAATGTTCTTTTTCTTGCAACAAAATTTCACTCAAAATGAATAAATTATCTCAGATAACTCGAGTTTAATATTGCCTTCTCAATGTTATCACCAAATTTTTTGTATTGGGTTTTATTCATAGCCTGAAAGTTTCTCTTCGATATGAGGGTATCCGTTATCATTTTACGTTAGGAATTATCTACTCATTCGAATTTAAAATAAGATTGTTGCCCCGTATGGTGGAACAACTTTTTTCCATTCTCGTCCCGTTGATTGTTCCAATTAGGTACATTCTGTTTCAAGATATCCATTGAAAACTAGGAGAAATACATTCATAGAACGTGAAATAAGTTACAATTCTTAAATTACTTGTACACTTTGCAGCAAGCACAGGAAATTATGGAAGAAATTGGATTATTTAAATAAAAATTGATTACCTTCTCGAAAGTTAATCCTAAAAAACAACCCGGCTTTTGGAAGCAATATGAAACTCTTCACAGGTTGACCACATTTGTAGATTTTTTTTCATCAAAAATTCATAACTGATGGTGTCTGTCTGAATCGCACTGAGCTTAAAAGAACTGGGTAACGCCCATTGTAGCTTAAATTCTTTTATCCGCAACAGAATGAATCAGAGGTACATTATGAGGTTGCATCCGGTTTTCGTAGTTTGCATACCTCGAAATTTATCTTAGATTGGATCGTGGTAAAAATTTTGAATCATCCAAGCGCATCCTCCATTTATGTTTTTCTTAATGCCCGCTCGCAATAGCGATGCACTACCGAAATTTTAATGTCCAATATATGAGAAGAAAAAAATATGAATTTTCAAACATGTTTCATTTTGAAAATCGATTAAAATGAATAAAACTAATATAACTGATAATAAAACATGATTGTGCACGTACGTATCGTTGTTTTCTGATAATGCAAAAACAGCGTTGCATAAAAATAGTTTGTCTGGTGAAAGATTAAATATAAACATATTAATCACAATTACTTTGATTCAATGTTTATTTTTGCTCGCGACCTTTGAATGATAAAATTGTTCACAACTTATTAATTTGAGTTCGATGTCCCTGTATCAACTTTTTCTTTTCGAAAGTGCAGCCACATATATGCGGGAATTTCTCACAGACGAATTTCAAAAAACATGAGAAACTGCCTAAGAAAACGCACATGGATTGGGTTGAATGATTTCCAAATTTATTTTTCATAAGCTAGATTATGTTTTAGAATAGCAGACGGCTTATTTTTGTTAAATGCGCTCCGATCTGTTTTTTTTTGCAAGTTGTGAGCTCCAGTGAACGGTCTAACAACGTCACCCATATTTACCTTAAGTGAAATCCGATAGTTAATATTGATTAAATTTTCTGAACTATAACACCTTTGAGCACTTTAATAGTAACTAAATAACCTGTGAAGATGTTGGAATACGAACTAAGAATAGAACCAGAGTTCGTCCATGAGATTTAGTTGTTTATAGAATTGAACCTAACCCCACTTTACTTTCATTATCATTCCATTTTTGTCTCATACGAGCGAATGGGGATAAAACAGCCCAAAAGATCTTCAACCGCATAAACCAAAGAGTTGTACGTAAAATATTTCCTTCAATTTGGCCGATACTTTCATTCGATTGTCGACACTGTAGCAGCCAGCAACATGTCATTTAGGATTCTTACTTATGTTTTTCGAAAAGAAGGGAAAGAATGATATCTTCGAAACCAAATGGCCCTGTCCCCCCAAAAAAATTAACCCGATAAAAATTGATTTGTCGGGTAGCATAATTTCGAAAAATTCTTCGTACAAGAGACCCTGATATCTCTAATCATCCTTCAGAATATGCTTTATACATGCCATGGTTATGACATTATTCTTATTTTATTCATTTTTCTCCTCTTCCTGATAAGATTTATGAAAAAAATAATTGTTTGATATAACTTCAGAAGTATTCGCGAATTACTGTCTAGTTAGAGAATGATTCTGTTTGAAACGAACTCCTCAGCTAAGCAGAGACATAGCATATGTTCAAGACAACCATCTATTGATCAGACGAATGATGAAAAATGATGGTGCAATATGGCCATATATAGTAATCGAATTTGAGGTCAGCTCAATCCTTTCATCCACAAATAAAGCAACAACAACTGTAATTATGAAAATATGGTGGGATAGCGAGAAAATGTTGAGTTTTCTCTCGCTCGATTTGTATTTCGAGAGAGTTTCCGAAACAATTCGAAAACTGCAGTGAAAACATTGTAGATGATTGGAAACTATTGAGGTATTGTCCGTGGAAACCATTAAATAAGATAAAAATTGCCTCGCGTTTGAAATTAATTAAGATCGAAATATGCAAAATTTTATTCAGAATCAAATTTAATTTCCCGAATTAACCCCTAGCATAATTCAAAAATAACAATTAAATGTGAAGAAACTCCAACATACTGAACAAGATGCTGAAATATACGAACTTGATATTGGCAGCATGCTTATTTTTCGAGTTCGGTGTTATATCACAACAACGAAGATCTCAATTCCATTTATGGTACTGATTTTATTTAGTCTGCCAGAAATTATTTTTAACGTTCACTTATCTCATTCGATGCAACCTTGCTGACTTCAATTTCATTGCTTGGGCCAAAATTTTTTGCGAATATACTGAATTGAATTGGAAGGAAAACAGCCAATAACTAGAAAAAAACTTCCTTTTTTGCTCTTAAGCAGTTTTTGATGGTTTTCAATCCGCGTCCATTGGATTTCCTTTAGGTTGAAACAATTTTTTTCCTATTGAGCTCAGGTATCCCGGTTGACCAATTATCCAAATGCGTTGTTATTTTTTAGCGGAAGCGAAACAAAAGAACTGAACGGAAACTCGCCAGAAGAACGTAAACGAATGTTATGACCATCGATCTGGTTATTGTTGAGGTGACTTACATACTGGTGACATGTTTAATTCAAAAAATAGCAGAGATGGAACCATATTTGAAGATGACGCTTTGGGGTATTCTTTTGAACAGTTGTTTCTGCTGGAGAGAACCTCCACCAAGGGTGAAAATTAGGCAAGGCATCATAGAAGGGGTGAGTTTGATTGACTCAATGATAAAATTTGACACATATCAATATATTTAAGAGCAATTTTCTTAGTATGCCATTAAATATTAATATTTGATATATTTAATCTATAATACGTGTTGCAGATAACTCTCAAAGCAGGAAACTCGCGTCTCAGCATTTTTTACGGTATTCCTTATGCTGCCCCACCATTGGGACCTCTGAGATTTTCACCACCTGTTATGCATCAGGGTTGGAATAGGACTTATCAAGCATTCAACACAAAATCAAGATGCCCTCAGTTGCCACTAAGAGATAATGAGAACGAAGATTGTTTATATTTAGATATATGGATGCCAGAGGTGAGATGTTAATGCACTTATTTTTTCGCAGTCCGCATTTACGATCTCCATTAATGTGATGATACTTTCAGGTGAATTCTTCTTTTCTAAGTCCCGTTGTTGTATTTTTTGGAGGTGTGAGCTTCGCGAGAGATAGCCAGCTTGAATTTAGCGGTCAAGATCTGGCGACCAAAGGAATTATAGTTGTGAGGGTCGCATACAGGCTAAATATATTCGGATTTTTTTCTCTGGGGTCTCAAGAATTTAGAGGAAATATTGGACTTTTGGATCAGTATTACGCTCTACTCTGGGTTAGAGAAAATATCATTCATTTTGGAGGCGACAACCAAAATATCACATTGTTTGGTCACTACTCAGGCGCAACAAGTATTGCTCTTCATATGGTTTCTCCCAGAACTCAGGGTAAAACTCTGATAAATCATTCGACAACTCAAATAGTATATCAAAGACATCACTTTATGATCTAATTTCTTTTTAGGCTTATTTCACAGAGCTTTGCTATCTTCTGGAAGCGCAGTTTCACCATGGATATTGGATAATAAAACAATAGAAGTCTCAAAACAAATCATACGGATTTTGAAATGTGAAGCAGATACTTCGAATTGTTTGAGGACGAAAACTGTTGCAGAACTCTTACAAGCTCTGCAAATTTACTCTCAGGTTTATTTACTTCTGTATTTACTCAACAAAGTATCGAATTCAAATTTTTCAGTCAGTTAACACAACCAATTTGTTGATGCCAATAGCAGACGGTTTTTTACCAGATGATGACAGATATTTACCAGTTTCACCTGTTGATAGTTTTCGAAATGGCCTATATATGCAAATTCCTACTTTAATTGGTGCCGGATTTGTTGTTAAATATCCGGAAACTGGTGAGATTTTTTTAATGAACCCTGAAATGTAAACGAATATAACCAATTTATACAACTTAATTTTCTCATTTTAGATGGCTGGATAAGTTTACTGAGTCAGGGATATTTTTTCCTTCAGAAATATGTGAAAAAAGTGAAAATCCCCGAAATCATAAAATTATACAGACTTAATGAAAATGTGATGGAACTAATCACTACTATGATTGAATGGCAATACTCATTGTTCATTGATGTAGATGGCAGATTTCTTGTTGACCAGCTGAAACAACTGGAATATGAGGCTAAAATTGAGGCACCAGTTTTTCAACAAATTTCATACATGACACAAAACTCTAATTCCCCAAAATTCGTCTACTCAATAGAACAAACAGATTTTGTTTCAGAGATAGCAGGTAATTCACTCTCATACTTTCTTTAGCAATGAAGCTCTTAGATGCTTTTTTCAGATGAATCAATCACCATGGACATGGTTTTGTTTTTGGGACCCAATGTTGTAAGACAAATCAGCAGAAAACGTTTCACTGCTAGAGAGAATATTCTGAACAAAGAAATGCAAAAATACATAATGAATTTTATAATTTTTGGGTGAGATATTATTTTCTTATTATAAACTGATTCAAATTGATCAGCTGTGAAATATATGCTTAAAAAATAGTAACAATGTGTGAATTGAGACTTTAGTATAATTTTTTTAGACATCCTACACCAGATGGAAAGAATGCCTGGAGAAAGTATGTGTTGCATGATCCTTATGTGAGAGCAATTGGGGAAAACACTTTCACAAATGGCGATAGACTTCAAAGAAAAAGAATTTCATTTTGGAATGATTTGCTGAGGAAGTTCTCACTCAGTCAAAGCAACTTTATTCAACCGAGTATCTCAGTTGAATTGAACAGAACAGGTAAATATAACATTCATTATTCTTTCAACTGGTGTAAAGTTTGTATTGATAGGGTCTGCTACTGGGATCAGAAATGTTATTTTATGTGGTCTGTTGGTGTTCCTACTAATGTTACTCATAGTATGTATAATTTTATTGAGAAGGAAATCGAGAATGATGAGAACTAACTCATCGTGGACAATTGGTTGATATAATATACAAAATTATACTAGACAAATGTTTTTATTTCCACATCCACCTTTCAATATTCATCTTGCATCAAAAACGATCAGCCTTTTAGTCCTTTTCTTATACATTATCCTGTATCCACATTCTCTACACCGAATTGGATCTCTTGGTCTAATTTCATTTTCATGATGGCATTCTCCACAAATGTATACCATAGGAGTTTTCAATGCTGCAGATTCTTTAGACGTCGAAGGCTCCGACATCTTTTGTTACCAATAAATCAAGATATTTCGAAAAAACTTTTAAATAATATAGCCAAATAATAGCCTGATTTTCGAGGTTATGTTAAAGCTGACATATGTTCATAGAGATGGAATAGAAGCTTTCTGTCACAGAGTTGTACATTTGATAGGTTCTGTGTCGGCCGTCATTTGTGGACCGTACATGAATCAAATTATATATCTTAGCTTTGTTTCTTCATTTCTCATATCGAGTTATAAATAAATAAATATCTAGAAGTAATTTATAATCGTTATAATCATATTGAGAGATAAATACATTTTATTCTCTGGTGAATGGATAAGGAAGAACGTTTCGGAAATGTTTTGTAGTTCGGTGCAATTCCAATAGATGGCACTGAAAGTGTTTCCCAATTTTGCGCCTATTGAATTTTTTTACAATCCTCGAAAAACGTTTTTTCCTTGAGTTCTTCTATCCAATCTATTTGTTTTTCATTTATTTTTTGCTGACAAGTAATCGAGAATCATATATAATTGTTTTATATCCTGATAATCCATAAAATTTCATATAATTCCTACCCTACCCTACATCTAAAATAGTAGAAATATGGGAGAAAGGTTTTATTTAAGAGAAAAGTAAAACTTTCTATTGATTCGTGATTTTTCCCGTTGATTAATTACTACGTGAGGACCATAATTGGTACACAATAAGACGTGTAGAGATTACAGATTCATGTACATTTGCATAATTGAACATTTGTGAATTTCATTGTCTTTCATATAATTCCCTCGTTTTGTTGAATTCAAATGAGAATTGTGATTTTAAACTAAAAAAACGTGTTCGAAAACAATAGTTTTTTATCTTCCTGTTGCCGAAAGCAGACAGCATTAAGCTTGGAGCGGCTTTTTGAGAATTGAAATGAATCAAGTAAAGAAAAAGTAATCCTCTAGTAGGACATCTCATTATGAAATGAAATAAATCCTCCTGTTCATTGTAAAACAATTTCGCGCAAATAAAGCTCTGCTTGAAAAGAGAGCGTACAAATACTACAAATAAGACAAGACATACTCCTGCGAATGCGTAATCATAGAATAACAGCAGGGAGGGGTGATCTAAGCTTCACTTTTTGTTAGCTGTCATTCCGTCGTTTGGAATGTGTTGGTAGATAGTCTCCTAAGCGGGAGGTTGATATGTTGAAAGTGAAAAAGTTTCGTATGACTACTATAAACATTTCGTTAAAATAGTAGAATAATAAGCTGAAATTTATCAAGATTCGTGTTGATATGATTCTCAACTCTGAAATAATTTTTGGTTGCAGTGTTATCGTCTTAGGTTGTTGAATACTCGCTGTGCCTAGAGTGAAGAACTTACAAGATTTGTATGTGACATATGTGTAAACCCACTGGATTTTGAAGTGTTACAACGTTGAATGGTTGATTATTACTGGGTTTATATCATCTTATTCACGAAATACACTGCAGGTACTATTCTCAACGAAATTTCTAAGAGAACATGAAGTGTGCATTTACCTTTGACCAACCAAGATTCCAACCCTCATATATTTGGCTTTTGTCCCTTATTGAATGAAACATTGAACAAGCAAACAATAAAGGACGACGTTATTTGCGATTATTCAAATGGTCAGATTGTACATAGTTTTCCGTATAACAACCTCACAGTTTCCATTCAAGGTTTTGTGTTGATTACAATTCAATTATTCATGTTCTGTGACAAATACAGCTCATTTTTTATTTAATTTTCCGTTCAGGAATAGCGGCTCTCTAGACCTATTGTGAAATGAGCATATTCTGTACTGGTTACAACTCCGTTCAACACCTGAACGTTAGTTGTTCACAACAGAAATCATTCTTACTCTTCGGTTGCCCAAAATTTGTTAAATTGTAATTTTTCATAATGAGGGGAAAGAGAGCGTATTCAGTATTACATGAATAATTATTGTACTTTCTTCAAAATACCATTGTATGTTTCATATAAAGTATAATATCCGAGAATCTCAAATTGCTCCGTAATGAGAAATAATGTCATAGAAGTTTTTGTTGTAAGTCTACTACACTTGGGCTTACCTTTAAATTAACCTTTTCAACACATCTGATCCTGTGGAGTGTTTCGGTGTCTCTTCAAATCCTATTGTCTGTAATTTTCAATATCCAAAATGGAATGTTATCACTGCATGTTTTCTGCCTCGATAAACAAAACTAATTTCCTCAATCAGTCTGTCGAAAAGATATATATTATCTGAAATGATATGTCAGTATTATTTGCATTGCTTAGTTGCTTGAGTCATGAATCTAATGGCTTCCTGTTGAAACTTGTGGGTTACAAAAGTAATATATGAGATGGGAAGTGATAATCAGTGTTTACGCCCACTAGGATTCATGCACAGCATCAGTAAATAACAATCTTCAAAATTCAAAACTGGGAACTTATTTTTAACATGATCAATTGAGTGGTTCTCTTTATTTCAAATGAATAATTGTCATATGGAAAAGATGGTTCTGTTTCTTTAGCTCAATGTGGTTTATATAACAGCAGCAAGAATTATTTTCTCCAATTAATATTGATCAATTTTCATTTCATGCAATGAAATAACTTCAGAATTCTCAGTAAAATATCAAAAGTATTTTTTTTAAGAAAAAATATTACAATTGATGGAAAATTGTGAATTTTATGGCAAATAAGGTTTAACTGGAAACATTAATTTATTTAATATATGGGGAGTATTGTTCATCAAGCATATTAATGGTTAGTTCTAATTTAATGAAAACTGAAGATGAATCTTTAGATGTGTGTTTGTGCAGACTTATTCAGTAAGGAAAGGCAATGCTTTCCAATATTTCTCGACCTATTTAGCAAAATATCGTTTTGAGAAGAGGGATCGTATTGGTTATCCATCGGCAATTACTCGTATGTTCATTATGTTTTCGATATTGCTTTCGTCTCGGCAAAGAGACATCTAATTTATTTCTCATCTCGCAAAGTGCTTTGCGTAGAGTTGCAGCACTTCGTTTGAGTAGTGTGGACTTTATGCATTCGTTTCAATAAAATCAGGATAGTCAGTGAATAATTAAGTGGGTTAGTTGGGAATTATTTTTGCCTCTTTGAGCGTGAAAAGATCGATCCGTTCTGAAGCCAGATTTGAATACAATCAAAAGTGAAATTTCCCATTTGCATCAATTTCATTTTCAACGTTCAAGAAGTATGACGGTCGCCGAAAGAATAACAGTCTCAAGATACGGAACTGCGGTTCTGATTCAAATCTTTAATTATCCGTTTTGTTCTTCGGTCGGTGCTAAGTCGCCTGTTCGGAATCTGGATGATGTTCCGTAATTGATCTTAGGAAGACCTTGAGTCATTCTTCTTGTGCCTCAGCCTCTGGCTTCGCTACTGTTGATGGCGCGTTTAGTTAGCGAAAGGCCGGGAACTATGGATTCTCGATGCCGAGGAATTTACAATGAGAAACCACGTCCTTAACTGTGTTTCGACCAAGGATACACCTACATGGTCGTTATTTAACTTTTACGGAAGGTAATGACCATATGGTAGAGTCATCGACAGAAATAATGCTTCAACAACGTTGCCGTTGTATCGGATATATTTCTGGTTCCGAACGATAGTTTTTTGACCGGCATGTATGAGAGAGTGATTCAATTAGTGTCTGGGTGTCGTTTAACTTTCACAAGAAGAAATTCCTTCATTTTTTCCGAGAAATTCCGACGGTTCTGTTTGCTTTTCACACGGGCCTCATGTTGGTGTAATTCCCGAAAGAGAACGAAGAAAATCACATCGTTGTCTCATACCTGAAGAATAATTCGTCCATTTGTCTTAATATAATCTGCTCCAGAATGTTTACGTCATCATTGAAGTTTTATTAGATTATTCATGAATAATGATCTTTAATTTTATACAGCATAGCCAAACCAGTTCTTCGTACAACTGGAGATTAGTTCTCATCGTCACTTTCATTTTCAGGAAGATGAGTAGACGGTAATTACCATATTGGATTAGAACTTCTTTTGTTCTTAAGCGCCGTGCGAAATTTTGTGGAATAGATCGAATGGAAACTGATCGTGAGTCGTAAACCTGAAAGAATGAATTAGTAGTATATTTCAGTATCAATTTTTGTACCGACCGGCGATTGTATCATAATTCGGTTCCTCACGTATTTGCTGTTTATGATTATTGCATCCATGAAATTTAATTGTGTTTTCTTTGTGATTCACGTGAAAGAACAACGGTCTGGAATAGCTCTTTCGATCATTATTCCCCGCGTTATCATTCAGAATTCAAGATAATGTACAGTCCGTTATATACATTGTCGATATTCCTTTGTTGTACTTTACCAACAAACTTCCGACACATCGACTCGGAATATCGTTGGAATAAATGCTTAATGGGCTTTCTTCCTCGAAATACTTCAACGATGATTTCACGCTATATAAAAAATCGTATTTCGTTCACTTCCTTTTCGGAATTCAATTTTCATGTCGATATTATTCCGGGAGTATTGTTAGCCTGCTCGGGTCATCCAAGAAGTAATTCTTCTCTTCCACAATTCGCCGTAAATATTAAATATAAAAGCATACCTTGCTTGAGGTATAACAATGCGAAATCCTCTAACGCTTTACATGAACTCTTGACGTAAAAATATGATGTTTTAGGGTTTTCCGTCTGAAGGGATTTCATCGTCCCAAGGTTTATTCAGGCGTCTGTCGAACAGAGTCATCAATTGTAGGGAACGATGATCCTGAAGTTAGACGACACTTGCTAGATAGCATTCTTTCGTAAGAGGAACGGTGTGAATTTGAAAATGAAATGCATAATACATAGTATATTCTAAAACAGGTTGCAGAATGGCTCCTATTCCAACACGAATGCGAAAACGAGCGACGAAGGAGCGAGTTTTCGAAAGCATGAGTGTTGGAATTGTCTTCTGCCAAGAGTTTTAGACAATATTTTCTATATTTCAGTCAAGTTTGTTGAAATACTCTCGATTTTCGAATAAAAATTCAGATTAGTGACTTTAATATTGTATCTTGGCAGTTGGTGTGACTTACGAAATTTGACAGATAACGGAATTTGAATTGATTTGATTTGGAAATTGATAGGATCGAAGGTCAGAACTGACAACCAATAAACGAAAAATATTACTAAAAACAATGTTGTAATGAATTTTCCTGAAAACTTGATATGGGTTTTCTCTCCCAGTCTCTGAAACAAGAAACAATTGGAAAAAAATTTTCAATAATACAAGAAAGGCCCCTGCGTAAAAATTTGAGTACTAATTTGTCAGGGGCCAAAATTTTACGAGAACAAATTGTTGCCTAACAATGAACAGAAAGAAAATGAAAACACTTTGAAATCTTAAGCGTAACGTTTCGGAGTCTAAATCAGACTCCTTCGTCCGACAATAACTGATTTTCATTCAACTTTGTAGAATCGTGACAATTTTTTTGATTTTTGGATTGACATTTGTCAATATATGATTTAGACTCCGAAACGTTACGCTTAAGATTTCAAAGTGTTTTCATTTTCTTCCTGTTCATTGTTAGGCAACAATTTATTCTCGTAAAGTTTTGGGCTCTGACAAATTAGTGCTCAAATTTTTACGCAGGGGCCTATCTTATATTATTAAAAATTTTTTTTCTAATTGTTTCTCGTTTTATAGACTGGGAGAGAAAACCCATATTAAGTTTTCAGGAAAATGCAGAGACCTTCCAGAAAATATTTCAATAGATATTTGTAATGAATTCATTACAGCACTACTTTTAGTACTGTAATGAACTCATTATGATACAGAAATGGAGAATAGTATATCCTAAAACAAGTTGCAGAATAAGCATAAGTGTTGGAATTGCCTTCTGCAACGAGTATTAGACGATATTTTCTCTATTGCAGTGAAATACTCTCGAAATTCAAATAAGAATTCAGATTCTACATCCTAGTGACTTTTGTGTTGTATATTAGCAGTTGGTGTAACTAACGAAATTTGACAGATTACGGAATTTGAATTGATTCGATTTGAAAATTGATAGGACCCGACGTCAGTACTGACAACCACAAAACGAAACATATAACTGAAAACAATGCTGTAATTAATTCATTACAGCACTACTTTCAGTACTGTAATGAACTCATTACGATACAGAAATGGAGAAAAATGTTTTTCTAGTTTTTATTCGTGGTTTTTGTTCCAGATGTAATGGCTTGAAGGACTGTCCACCTGGATCTGCTATGAAGCGGCCGCTGAACCTTATCGTGTTGGTGGCGGTGTTCGCCGCCACTGAGTTGAAGTCAACATGGGCGGCAGCTTCGGGCAGGGACATTTTGAAAACCTACAGCGATCAATCTGTCCAGCTTTTTAATCATCTCGTGATAGATAAGAACACAGGTCGTGTGTACATCGGAGCCGTAAACAGGCTATATCAGCTGTCTCCAGACTTGGATTTGGTAACAACGGTGCGTACCGGTCCAGAATTGGACGCCGATGAATGTTCAGTCTTGGAGTGCACATCTACCGTCAACAAACAGATGACAGACAATGTCAATAAGGCCTTGGTAATCGATTACACAACATCCAGGCTCATATCGTGCGGTAGTTTGTTCCAAGGTATATGTTCCGTGAGGAACTTGCACAACATATCGGATGGCGTGCAAGAAGTACGTGAAGCAGTCGTGGCAAACAACGCTACAGCATCCACCGTGGCGTTCATCGCTCCAGGACCTCCTAATCCTCCGGTTACCCAAGTGATGTACGTTGGAGTCACCTTCACCTTAGGATCACCGTATAGATCCGAGGTACCTGCAGTAAGCAGTCGTTCCTTGGAGAAAGACCGAATGTTCGCAATTGCTCAAACTGCTGTCACGACTGGCACTAGAATGTTCGTCAATTCTTTGGCTAGAGAAAGGTACCCCATCACCTACGTCTACGGCTTTGCCTCCGAGGGTTTCAGCTACTTCCTCACCACTCAAATGAAGCACACCACTTCTAGTCAGTTCATCAGCAAATTAGTGCGTGTGTGTCATAACGACGAGAACTATTATTCGTACACTGAAATACCTATTGATTGTATTAGTGAGGCTCAAGGTGGAAGGAAATATAATCTTGTACAAGCCGCTTATGTGGGGAAGGCCGGATCAGATCTTGCCTCCGATCTTGGCATAACCGCCCAAGACGACGTCTTATTTGCCGTGTTCAGTGAGAGCGAACCGGCTAATTCCAATAAGCCATCCGATCTCTCTGCGTTATGCGTATATTCTTTGAAAGCCATCAGGAGGAAATTCATGCAGAATATCAAAAACTGCTTCACTGGCAAGGGGCAAAGAGGTCTGGACTTCATATCTCCCAGCTTAACCTGCGTATCAACGGTGAGTTCTCATTTTCTCCTCTCTAAACATCCCATTCATTGCAATTTATTTCACTGATCCTTATACAGCGAAAACTCTTCAGCACTCATTCACCACGTTCTCCGTATATTAATCCCAATTAGGTGCACCCTTTATTCATCCCAGTCTATTAATGTTTTTTATTCAGATAGTTTTCTTCATGTAGATTTATTTTTGGAACATGAAGGTGCATGACGATTTTTCTTTAGGATTGAACAATGTTTTATTTCAACAAAGGGGTTAAACGCTATATGGATGAGCATATCATGAATAAATGCAAGAAAACGGTCACAATTCGTTGTCGAGTTGAAGAATTATGTTGCTCTGATTAGGGGTAACAACCCCGAAACCGGTATGCATCTATTCCTGTGGTTTAATTTCAGTATGGATCTCCGCTAGTCCACGATCGCAGTTCGGAAATTAATTTTCCCGAATTGTGACCGTTTTCTTGAATGTTTTATTTCGTTAATTTTATGCTGTTTTCATTCATGTCGTTCCTATCTGGTGTTTACTGAAAATTTGTTGGGTAGGACTATGCTGGGAAAAATTCAACAAACTCTATCTGTGTTATAAAATTATACAGCTGATTCATTTGGAACAAATGATAAATATCGTCTTAGAATTCTGAATAGAGCAATGAATTTTTTTCAGAACTTTTCTGTGTTGTTAGTTGTGAAGTAATGGCACCAGGTTTTCTGCAAGATTTTGTCAGGATAGTATGTTTAGAAGAATTTAAAAAAATCTCTTTCAGAAGATATTGACTGATTCTTTCGCACAAAAGTTAGAGTTAAATGAATCCGCTCCAGACTTTTTTGACGATACAGGGTTATTCACTTATATGGCTCTATAGAATATTTTTAGGAAAGACACAAGATTCAGGATTGAAATTCCAAAAGTGATCTTCGAGTAAGAAGACTTAAAACTTCTTACTTTGATAAAGAATTTGTTACCTCCTGTATATTCTAAAAAGAAGCATCAGCCTTTCTTCTCGGAGATTCTCAAAAATGAGAATTTTTAATGAAAAAACCTCTCAGTTGTCTGTATTTCAATTTTCAGATTTCTTTTTCGTATTTCCTCATTCAAAGAAAACTTTCTCGTGAAAATTCAAACTTTCGAAATCAAAAAGACTCAGAATTCAATGTAGAATCTACTTATGCAATAAAAAATGGGTCTTCCCATTTGAAAAACGAAAGTTGATGTCACTTCTGGACTTTCTATAACCTTCAAAAAATATACGAGAAGTCGTCTTCTTATTTTGAGCTCACCTTTAGAATTTCAATCCTGAACCTTGTGTCTTTCCTAAAAATAATCTACGTTACAGATGCGCGAATTCGATATTTCCCTGAGCATTTTCGCCCTTTCAAGAAAATTGTTTAAAATTTTCAAAAAAATGACGTTTTTATTCGAGTCATAGAGCCAAGTGCATGAAACTATTCATGTGTGGTTCGACAGAGAATTACTTTCATAGACTTTATATTAAGTCTATGGTGGCTATTAACATAGAATATTTTTATCTATGATTACAAATTCGAACGCGCCTAAGCGGAAGGATGACTTCCCTTTAAGGTTAAGGGAGGAAAATATTTTTGATTAGATTAAATATGAAACTATCCTATTTTTCGTTACGCTTTTGTGAAAACTCTCAGTTTGGGAATCTCTGAGTTATGGATTATAGTTGATATGTTTAGATAAACAGAAGAATGGTGTAACATGGGATCGAAACTCTCGTGTGCATAGAAATACGTCCTTCCTGATCTTTGCCTAGAACCAAGAACCGCTATCCTTTCTATGGTCATTTCTATATCAATTTTATTCATCTGCAGCAATCAATTCCAACTTTGTTAGAGTGCTAATTTCGATATGTTCACCATCCTACAAATTTGGAACTATTTCTTGTGTGTTCCTAATGGATTTAATACGAAATAGATATGAAGAAACCGATATAATAGCGTGCTTTTGCGATCTGAATGTTTGGTGTAAGTATTGCTTTCTTTGTGCGGATAATAATATCGTTCTCAGTTCGCGAGATGAAAGAGTCATAACAAGGAATTTAAATAGTAGGTTAGAGTACGGGGGGAAGGACGTCATATATGTTTTGCGTGCCACCTGGTACTTGTAATATAGCTTTCAGCCCTCACCCTTCCACGGATTCACATTGTGTTATGTTGAGTCACCCTAGCGACCCAAACGTGTTAAAAGAATTCATTTGATACTTGCAATGCCTATACCCATCGGACAGGGTGTTTAGATATAACTTTATCTTGTAATTATCACTAACTTCTCATTCATTCTGGCGATAATATGTTCATTAACTTCGCAGTCTCATCAACATTATATCTTTGATGATATTTCGCGCAAAGATAAGTTATGTATGATTTTAGTCTCGGGTCATAGGTGATCTTCAAATTAGACATTTATGTTATTATTTTATTGGGAGGTTACATTCCAAATTTGTTATCAGTGAATCTGTTATTTCCAAATAACCTTCTCGTTGGAATTTGTGTTTATTTCGGGAAGTGAAATAATAATCTTCGTTACTCAACAATGATGAACTTCTTATCCCAGCAGAAATAACTTGTTTCTTTTAATGACAACCCTTACGATTCAAAATGTGGGCGTAAGAATGTTAACAGGACCCTTATAAATGACCTGATACAACTGTATGCTCTCTCAGGTCAGATAAAGTTAGTTAATTTTTTACCTGGATCCACTTTACTCGTCATATACCAAGTTATGGTATCGTTTTCGGCGACTTACCCTGAGCTTTTGTGCTCTAATTTGTTCTCGTAATCATACTACTCTATTGTGTAATGGATTCGTAGAAGAATTTGATCGGTTCACTCAAATCAACTGAGTTTAGAAGCGAAAAAGTATTCCAGACGAGAATCAAAGATATACAAATGATGGTGTTTTATTTATACACCTACAGCATATGAATTGTGGGACGAAGTCTGGCCTAAGCCACACCTCCCAGTTCCTGAAGAAAGAATACAGAATGAAAAAAAAATCAATATAATTTCTAATCAACTTCACAGTGACTTAGTCAAACATCTCACAACGAACCTCCCATTTTAGAACTGGTTCGTCGACAATATCCTCTTCGAATTTTTTTTCATTGAGCTCAAACAAGTCCTCTCGCACGGAATCAAAAATTCATTATGCAACTTGTCCGCATTGAAGGGAAGCCCTGAAACACGGCAACGTAAGCCTTTGTCCACGTCTAACAGCTACATCACGTCAGCTTATCTTACAAATGGGGGGAATGCTAGAGCGCTAAGTCATGTGAAACAGGAAAAAAAATTATCCGCTCTATTTGTCATATTTTTTGAACCGAAAGCAGAGGAGATTGAGAAAAAATAGTAGATAGTCGATAGCGAAACCTTGAGGTTCTCTTGGAAGGATTGCTTGAACAACATACCAAAGTAATGACGAGTCTCATCAAAACCCAAATAATTTGATGTAGTGAAAAAAAAATTGGTCTAGGATATTGGACGCTTTTGTGCAATCTAACAGGGTGAGAATTAAGGCATTCCCATCCCAAAGATCGAGAATATTATCAGCTATGTTCAATGGAAGGGTTGCAAAATTTTTTTGAAACTCGAATGCTGGCACTGAACAATATCTTTTCGAGAATTTTCGACGATCTGGTGGCATACATGTTGGGCAAAGATCAGGAATAAGAATCTTAGGAGGAGGGTAGAGTATATCCAAACATTCGAGGAGTATCCAGAATCAATTCATTGATCGTTCGGACAGTTTCGACTGGATGGTATTCTTTGGCTATTTTTAGCCCCAGTGGAAAAGGAAGAAAATTAGGCATTTATTCATTATGGCATTTGATAGGGGCGTGGTTAGACTCTTTAGAAAATGATGAAAATCCCCCTTCTTGAATGAATGATGCAATATAAATATATGCCCAGTATCGACATATAAAAAAGATGGTAACCTAAAACCAAATAATTTATTCGAGTTACACGTAGAAAATCCGTTCAATCTCTTGGTCAGCCTGTTCACCTGATTTGAAACCCTTAATTTTTTTTACTGGGGTAGCCGTGAAAGGAAAAGTTTATCAAAAAAAATGGCACGTTCTCCAGTAAATTTGACAAATGATTTTGTTAAAAATCGAACGAGTCATGCATGTTCATGTCACTGCCTTTCTTAAATGTTGATTCGTCCGGATTTTTGGAGTATTGGATGCATTAGAATCATTTTACAAAGTTCGAAACATTGTTCAAAACTGTGTTTCTTCAAGAAAAATCGTTTTTTTGACGGATCTAAGAAATAATGTTGTAAGTGTTATAGCATTTTGGAAACCTTATCAAATGTGCTTTTAGGACAACTTGCCAAACTGATAGTACAATTTTTTTTCAGTATAATCGGTTGAAGTTGGTCGAAATATTTATTTTGAATATTTGGTTCGGCAAAAAGTGACATTAATTTTTAAGCTTTCATTCCTGTAAAACTGAAATTACTAAATTGTTATAATACACTGTCGTAATTTTTCACGTTAATTCTTGAATTTTCGATAAAAATTGAAATTTCGATAAAATTTACCTCACAACGATCGAATTATCATATCTGTGTCAACTTTGAGATAAATATATGAACATTTATTATTTTCTGTTCGTGGTTTTTTGAATAGATATTGATAATTTATTGGATAAAATTGAAGCAGCATGATATGGTCCAGCATCCTGTCATTTGGAGGTTGCAACATTCTTTTGAAACTCGAATGCTTGGCAGTGAACAATATCTTTTCGAGAATTTTCGACGCATACATATTGGGCGAAGATCAGGAATAAGAATCTTAGGAGGAGGATAGAGTATATCCAAACATTCAGGGAGTATCCAGAATCAATACATTGATCCTTCGGACAGTTTTGACTGGATGGTATTCTGTGGGTATTTTTAGCCCCAGTGAAAAAGGAAGAAAGTTAGGCATTTGTTCATTATGGCATTCGATGGGGGCTTGGTTAGACTCTTCAGAAAATGATAAAAATCCCCATTCTTGAATAAATGATGCAATATAAATATCTGGCCTGTATTACATTTCTCCTCGGTCGAAAGAAATGAAAGCGGAGACGAAAACATGGGTTATTGCAGTTATTATCGCATCCTATATCTTTTAATCACGCATTTTTGGAATACCTACCGCGATCCTCTGGCGAATTTGCATGCATAAACCAATTATTTACTATTCTGCTTTGTTGTAATACAAGCTGTATGGACGGAATGAACTGAGAGGATTTGAAAATTGAATTATGCTGGCATGTTACACTCGCAATCAGACGGGGAAAAATATAATAACCGGAATTTATATGACAATTTCGATTCGAGTGTTTCGTCCTCCATGCTCTCGATGAGATTACTGATCTCTGTAATCCCGGAATGGATTTTGTTCAGTGGTCAACTGCCCGTGTATCTGAATATCCTCTTGTGTTTTGTTTATTCTGAGGATCCGGGGCGAGCGTATGCTGTCTGTATGTACTGTTGCATCGAGGCAATTCATTCTCGCACGTTATTCCCAGTGAATCACTGTTAAATTTTCCCGAAAAAAGCTTTCCACCCAAAACGTATGCAAATTGGATTGTTATCGTCTCATCTTCTGAGGACACATAATCAACACGTGCCGTAATGACACTCTTGAACACGACACGTCACAATATGCCTACACATATCTGTGTTGTGATGACACAGATGTGTTTCGCAGACAAATTTATGGATCAAAACTGTTGAAGAATTGTTAGTCTACGAGTGTCGGATGTGAGAACCTGCTATACAGGATGTCCCAGAAGTCGACGTCAAGCCAGAATCCGGCTGAGTCATAGTGGTCGTTAGAAAAAAATTTCATAAAATCAAGTCGTGTATTTTTCAAATTATAGTGCATTTTGTGTTGATACAATTTTCTACTTCTTTCAAATTTTATTTTTCCTATGTTATCCTGAATAGTGCTTCTGTAACCTTTAATCTTCAATTCCAAGCCAATTGTTCCAGCTTGAAAAATAATGCACTTTTTGTCGAACCAAATACATATTTAAAATAAATATTTCGACCATCTTCAACTGATTGTACTGAAAAAAATTTGTAATACACCAGTTTTACAAGTTGCTTCAAAAGTAAGCACATTTATTAAGGTTTCTAAAATGCTATAACACTTACTACATTAATCCTTGAATCAGTCAAAAAAAGGTCTTTTTTGAACACAGTTTCGAACAATATAAAAATAATTCTAGTGCATCCAATAATTTGGGAATCCAGATGAATAGACATTTAGAAAAGGTGGTGACATAAACCCACATAATTTATTAGGGTTGCATGTAGAAAATCCGAATTTAATGAGAGAAGATAGATCTCAGATTGGAAATTTGAAAGGAAGAGTAATAAGACCTTTTGAGTTGCCAGAGGTCTTAAATGCTAAAATGTATTCAAATTTTTTCAGTTGGAGAATATTTAAATGAAGAATATCCGAGTAGAGGAAGGAATGGGGCGATCTGATTCAATCTCGTGGCCAACCTGTTCACCTGATTTGAAACCCTAAAATTTTTTTAAAACTTGTGAAAGAAAGAGTTTATTTAAAAAATGGCACGTTCTCCAGTAAATTTGACAAATGATTTTGTTAAAAATCGAATGGGTTATGTAGGTTCATGTCATCACTTTTTTCAAATGTTGATTCATCCGAATTTTTGAAGTATTGGATGCATCAGAATTATTTTTACAAAGTTCGAAAAATTGTGCAAAACTGTGTTTCTTCAAGAAAACCGTTTTTTTTACGGATCTAATAATAATAATTAATGTTATAGCATTTTAGGAACCTTATCAAATGTGCTAACTTTTGGAGCAACTTGCCAAACTGATGTGGTACAATTTTTTTTTAGTACAATCGGTTGGAGTTGGTCGAGATATTAATTTTGAATATTTGGTTCGGCAAAAAGTAACATTATTTTTCAAGCTGTAACAATCTAGAATAGAAGATTGCAGAAAATGCAATATAATTCCGGCTTGACGTCGACATCTGGGACACCCTGTATAGCTAAAGTTATGCAGGGTTCAGATCAGGTATGGAATAACACTTTGGCCACTTAACACGTGTGTTGCCATCTTCTGACGACACTTCACAATAATTTCAACGGTTCTTTTTGAACTGTCATCTCACATTTCCTGTAAAACTGAAATTCCTAATTTATTATAATATATTGTCGTAATTTTTCACTTTAAACTTTTCGATAAAAACTGAAATTTCGATCAAATTTACCTCATATCTGTGTCCACAGATGAACATTTATTTTTTGAATAAATATTAATAATTTATTGGAAAGAATTGAAGCAACATGATAATGGTCCAAGCATCCTGTCATTTTCATACATATATCTGAAAAGTTCGATCGTTTGTCCAGATTTTTACTACTAAGTCTTTGATTAGGTGCAGTTTTCTCCCTTAATTTGAAAATTACATTCTTTTGCATTTAATATGTCTAATATTGTCCAAGATAAGTTAGCCAACAGTCTTCCTACAAGTTATTTCAGTGCAGTAATGTTTCCTGCAGAAATCTTCATTCGTCGTTCTCTTTTTATGCTTAGTTGATTCGAACGATGGGACATCACTAGAAACCGCACCTATCATGATGATTTCCCGAACATGGTTCATAACTTTCGAATGTGAAAATTCCATTATCATCCTCGTTATCAGAACGGAGAAAAAAGGGAAATTGTTGGAAAATGTGGAATGTCCTCTCCAATGACACGGTCCATTTTTCATCGTCTGCCCATGATTGAATTCCGTCCCATTTTACACATGAACTTCGTCATATAATTTAATGGAAACAAACGATTCATGATTATTGATCCAGATTGTCGAGTGTAACACAATAGAGCCAAAGTAAATGTGCGTTATTAATCCAGTTTAATGTTCTTACGCTTATTTGAAGCGAATTGGCTCGTATGGAAACCTCATCACATCATCCATTTATTTATATACTGCACAGTCGAAAAATGATAAACAAAACTGATTTTATTCGGGTGGTATGATTCATTTCGAATGTCATCGTACAAAAGGTTTCGTAAACTAGCCCGTCATCCGTGGCTTAGCGATGAGAAATTGTGCTCGATTCCTGAAAGTTGAGGAGAATTCTGTTATGTGGATGAACCGAATAACCCATCGCAGGTTCCAAATAGAGGCAAAATGAACTCGGATTTCTAATAATGGTTATACACGCTCCTCGAACTCATCGAGGACTGTACGTTGATGTGAATTTCTTCGTGTTAAGGCTAATTATCTTACGATTTTTCAGAACACGAGATAAGAGATATTCGGAGATAGTTACGACCATGAAGTTCACGACGTACTTGTTATTTACGGATTTGCTCACGATAGATAAAAAGAATGGATCACGAATTGTAGCGGTCAAATTTGTTCTCAAGCTTGTGCAGCTATTATCTCTACACATCTCCAGGGGAAATTTATTCGTCCAATATTTGTACCTAATTGAATTCTGCAGCACTTGTCCTTCGAATCTGTGAATTGAACAATAGTTATTTTCCTATCAAGTATATCAAGATACTTTTCGTACAAGATGGGAACAATATTTTTTCTACAACCGTATTATAAATTGAAAAATTATTCAATGAGTAGTTTAAGTTATTTGTTTCGACACGTAAATTAAATTTCTATGAAAAATCATGGACAATAATATAGAAATAAATACACGGATTCTTGAATGCTATGATTTATGAAGTTCGTTTTGAAAATCTGACAATTTTCTAAGAAAAATTGACTTCATGATGAATGAAACTACATAATAGGTAATTTGAAATATTCAACTGAAGACTTATATTTGCTCCATTTGCTGCTTTGAAGAATATCTTCTGGTAGCTCACGAGATGATTACATCTTCAATCATGTTTTTATGAATTATTTTTCACAATCAATTCGATAGAATAATTCAAATAAATTTGATAATTATATTATTACAGATTGATAAACAGGTTTCTATGGAAACGAATAGACCATGACAACTTTCAAACGAACAAATACGTTAATAAATTGTTATAACATCGATGAAACCGCATAATTTGAAATATTCAGCTGATGATATGAGTGTGTACATTAATTAACCTCATGTTTAAGGTATTCTGATATACAAATTCAACAGAAATTTACTTTCCGATTCACGGTTGTAGAAAAAACGTTTTTCATCAATCAATAAAATCAAGAATCAAATTCAGGACTAGTCTTGAATTATCTTTACGAAATTTATTATGTAAAAACAACCATTACCCTTCGGGATGATTCTGCCTAACCTTAGTTTGTATAATAGGCTGCCATTTCCGCTGTCAAAAGTCTAGCGTCCCTTTTGTAAGGCCTCCAATATCCATCCCTAGAGCATGCATACCCTCACCATAACATACCATATCAATAATAGTGTTAATCACGAGTGTTCACCACAGATCTATCTTAATCCGCCGTTCAAATATCACCGGAGCTTTGTTATAATTAAATTTCGAGAGCCTTAACCCTCCAATGTTTGCTTAATCCATTTCGTCACGCTTATGCAGGTATCCCCAATTACCGGAATTTTAAGACGAAATTTAATCAGGTACGAATTTCGCAGAATTAAGCGCTACGGTGTCTTGGTAATGGCCGAATCAGGTGTGATCCTTCCCCTGGATGCTGATTCAATCAGGATACGTTGAATATTGAGTTCTGGGAATGTGGAGTCGCTTGTCAGGTCTCCCTCCTTCTGAAGTAGTTTACATAGTGAGATAGAAATTTGTGTAGGGAGTAGGTGGTTGTTTTTGATGATAATTGTGGAGGGCAACAGGAATTTGTCTCGCTATACAGATGCCTGAAGGTGGGGCTCCTTTTTGTATAAATAGTGAATCGAGATTGAAGACAGAACTGGTGAAATACTTGGAGAAAGGTCCTCCTTTTTATGGAAAGGAATGTTTACCACACTGCCGAAAGGCAGATAAACTGTGGAGGATCAGCAATTCACTTTGTCATCAAGATAATGCGCTTCCACATAAAGCTACAAATACACTGACACATTTCGAAGGAGGTAGGAGGTGAAACTATCCTAGACTGACTGTCTTGTAAACTTTGACCTATAGGTAAAAACATAACGTTAGAACGAACAAAACCCGTCAAATTGCAACACAAATTAATTCCGATGGCCCACAGAGAGAACCATGGGGAGTACCGCAAAAACCAAATACTTCGTCCTGTACATGGTCTTCCTGTAGAACAAGAGTTTCTTAAAATATTAAATATCGGGAAAATCTTGAAAAACATCACTGTGATCTGAGAGAACAGCTTCATGTTATCCGTCGATGGGCTCAAATAAACAGATTCTTCACAAAAACGACTCGCAATTCTGAAAAGAAAAAAGACAAAAGCAGAAACCAACTATTTAGAATAAATTAAATTATTTTGAAATTAACCAACCATTTCAGAAATGCATTTCTTACTTTGTGTATAGCCTCGAAACCATCTTGAAATTTATAAATGGGACAACTATTCATAAGATGTTGTATGGTCTCCTCACAACTAGGGTCCTCAACCGAATTCCATCGGAAGAGCATCCTGTTGCATCGTCCATGGCCTGTTCTGATGCAATTTAGAACAGACCATATTCTCCTGGGAGGGTCAAAACCAGGAACTCTGCTGGAAGGGTCAGAAATAAGATCTTTATTGAAAAAATTGAATGCATTCCATTCAGATTACAAAATTTCTTTGTCGCTTCTATTCGTATCAATCAGAAAATTCGACCAAAAAGGGTTACGTGACTTCAATCTGGGGACCTTATCATCTGGAATATAGGTGAGTATTGGAAAGGAATTGAATTTGTTCCAAAAATGCGAATATGGGGAGGGACAATATTTGACAGGACTGGTAACCAAGGAGTAGGTGTAGACTTGATAGTACCAGTAATAATCCTCATAGAAAAATTTAGTTTGGCATCAATTTTTTCACATGAATACTGTTCAACCAAACAGGGCAACAATATTCAGCAGCAGAAAAAACCAAAGCTAGCGCTGCCGTACGAAGTATTCTTGCATCAGCTCTCCATGAGGAACTAGATAGTTTTTGAAGAATATTGTTTCGAGTTTTAAGCTTCGAACGCAGATCATCTGAAATGGCGTTGAAATTTAGAGAGGAATCAAGTTTGATTCCCAGGTATCTAGGATTGATATTATGTTTTAAGGGAGAAGAACCGAAAGTTACACTCAATTTTCTATATTCCTGATGATCATTCAAATGAAAACACGAAACCTCGGTTTTATTTTCATTATATCCAAATTTGCGGAAAGGGAACTTTCTATTGTTTGAAAATTAGAATGATGAAAAACCAGAGCAATATCATCAGCATAAATGAATTTTTCCGAAGAAGTAGTTGGAACGTCACACAAATATAAATTGAATAGAAGAGGTGCTAAAACTGAACCTTGTGGTAGACCATTTTTCAAAGTTTCTTATGTCATGAAGTTGTATCATACCTCCTAAAGGATACGTGTTTCTTGGTTGAAGAGACTGTCATTTCTGAGATAGTACACGAATAAAAGAGTCTGATAAATTAATAAAAATTTCGAAATCAACACTCAGTGCAGAATAAGACCATTTATTGGTTAATCACAGCTATGCGTCTATTGCTCATAGGCAAAGTGAGATAGTTTATGCGGTGAAACCTAGGTTTGTTTACTTTGTCGTACCATAACTGCTCATTGGGAAATATTTGAAATATAGGTCTATATCTGCACTTTGCCTTTTCTGATGTGTTTAATTCTTGTTGCAGAAACTCCAAACGATAGGTGAAGAATTCTGCGGTCTGGATGTCAACACACCACTTGGAGGAGAGCAGCCCATGTCTGCAATACCGGTACTGCTATTCAACACGATGCTGACAGCAGTTGCGGCCACATCTACTGGAGACTTCACTGTCGTCTTCATTGGCACTGCCACAGGACACCTGAAAAAGGTCAGATTCCGTCTCATTGTTTTTATGTTAAGCCTACGTCACCAATTTCACACACAAAAGGCCTTAGTTCTCGGTTTGAATGATGAATGCGGTCCAATTTAGAACGTCCCACCGTTCTGTACAATACACGACCAAATCATATACTTTATTATCAGTTTGACCTTCCCATTAATTGCGGATGATCTCCAGCATTATCTTACTATGGTGGGTTATTCGGGAAGATTTTGGCCATTTTCGTTATCGGGAATTTTAATCCTTACATACGTGACTGAAATTAGGGATTTTGAGGCGGAATACATATATGAATGAGCCACGCAAAGTTGTGGTTGATCATTTTATCATCACATTTTGAGTCAGCGCCTATAATGAAATTCTGAGTGATTCAGGAGTTGAAGGGCTTTGTGTTTCTGGAAATACTTACTCATTCCAGTAAGGATCCTCGTTCCTGTATCGATATGAACCAACCGGAATAAAAAAGTAAGACAGGCATCTTATCGGTTCCATCAATATTTACCCATTAAGTTTATCGTTATGATACTCATATTACATCAAATATTTCTGAGCTGAGCGATCCATTGTTACTGTGAATACTTAACGAAGACGTAATGATCAGGGATACCATTTCCACAACCATCAGATCCATTAGTGACGAAGGAAATGGACGCACTGTATATCATGTATGTTAATGAGAAAGGTATAAATCGATAACTGTAATAAAGTCTAGGAATACGTTGCATTTGCTGACGTATTCGTTTTATGAAATAGAAATATCTAGGTATTATCTCAAACATTAATTAATGATTTATATGTATATTTAGTTCATAAATAGAAATCCGAACAGTTAACGATAGAACACGATGTTTGTAATATCGTTTGAAATGAACCGTTCAATTTGCCCTGAGCGATGTTGAAGGCAACTAACTCTCTGGCTGTGGATGGAATGAAACCGATCGATTTTTGAAATAAAATCTGGCATTGGAGGAAAGGGGTACCTCAACATACAGGGTTGGACATAAGCCTGTAATAAAATTAATATTTCCTTAAATAATACATTTATTGGAGAAAACATAACTCAATTTTGATTGTTCAGATGTAAACATATGTCAGGTTGAAAAGCTCATAGAAACATGAAATCTGATCATACCCTCAAGTTTTTTCCATTTAAATTAAATTCTGATTGTTGTTCTGAGTCTACAGAAGGTTACTTTCATAAATGCAATAACCTAGGTTCAAAATATGCAATAATATCTGCCAGATATTTCATTAAGGCTATTCTTTCAATCGGTGTTAAACGAAAATTTGATAAGAATCGGTTTTATTTCTCAATTTTTTTAATTCGTATCTCAAAAAATGAGGATATGAAGAATTTCCCTTTTTGATGAAATACATGTGTATTGTATTTAATGCAAAAAAAATGCAGAATATTAAAAATCAATTGGTTGAAGGAATATTGATTTTATTCCAGACTTATGCCCAATTTTTTACATATACATTCATTATTTGATCAAGAGTGTTATAAAATCGAACGAATAGTTTAAGTTTATGCTAATGCATGGAGTTCTCATACAATTCGTTTTATTTGTAGAAAACTCACAAGAATATGGGGAAAACTTATATCTGCAGACAGCGAAAGATAGAAGCAGAAAAATGAACTAAATTAAAAATTATTCAAATTCAAATGACTCAACCGAAGATTTGACTAATGGCCGGTTTCCGAGGTCTTGAGTTAACCTTCCAATAGTAAACGATTCGATAACTTTAACCAACCGATAAACTCTAGTTAAACCTAACTGCGTTTCTGAAGTATTTTTCTGTCGTCCGTTAACTATCGAATAGATAACTGATGATTATCGACTGGATCACAAGTTTGTTTTTAGCTCAACAGATGTCGCCACGTGCAAATTCATATTTTAACGATAAATTTTGAAAACATTATTCGAAACTCCACTCCTACTCCACTTCTGAAATTCATATTGAGGAAGTTTTCTATACAGATTATCAAGTTTTTACATAATATCTGTTTTGATAGTGTTGAATGAATTTTTTTTGGAGCAAAAAAAGTTTTTTTAATGTAGAAAGTATTAAAACGTAGCGAGAATTTTATAGAGCGTGAAAGAATGTTGCTTTCTGTATTTTGCCGAAGAGTGCACAAATATCATCGAGCACAAAAAAGGGGGGTTTCAACGATGAATCAAAGGACAGATGCATGGTTGGAAATAACTAGACGGGTTAATGCTAGTTGTGATATTGGTCCTAAGAACTAGAAACAATAAGCAACTACATTCTATAATTGATAATTAGAAAAAGGGGAAGAGGATCATGAGGGATGATTAGATGAGTAACCACCTATAATAGCAGAGGTGGCCAAGAGGTCAACTCGTCAACCGTGAAAGATGTTTAAGAAGCCCCCGGAGATAAATAAACTCAAGAAAAATAATTTTTGAATGTATTATTATCTTAATGAAAAAATGCAGTGCAAAGTATCCGCCCAAAAACATAATTCAGCGTGAACATTGTGTTTTATTTGTAACGTTTAAATTCAAAGTACTTATTAATTTACTGCTAAAATGTTTTATTTCTCCCTCGTAAACTCTACCTTACAGTCACTCGCAAGGAATATGTTTGAACACAAGTAGATCTCAGAGGTCGAAAGTTTGGGCACCTCTGACCTATAGGATTTTTTTTAAATAATGAGATAGCACTTATTCAATATAAGTTTATACATATATATTTATATGAATCTTTGTTCAATGATGTAGAGGTCCCCTTATTATGTAACAGGTAAATGAAATACAATTTATTGAGAAAATTTTCAAATTTAATAATAATATAAGATATAAGAGCTCAATGTGAGAAATCTTTACTAATTCAAATTACACGTAAAAGAAAAGGGAGTAAACAAAAACTTCAAGCCCAAGTTGTACAAGTTGTGCCACCAGTTTTACACAGTAAGATTTTGAATCTTGGGTGCATTGAGGAAGCAACCATAATTGAAGATGTAGATAACAAAGGGCAGCAATGTGAACCTGGTGTGTGACCATAATCGAAGAAGCTGACAATGTAAATGATCTGTCTCAATCGAAGGTACGGGTTATGCTATCCCAATTCCAATCAGCTTCAAGAGGCAGATGTCTCTAACTGAAAAAAAAAGAAATTATTCATAAAATTGTCAAATTGTGAATAATTTAATGAATGGAAACTCAAGAGTTATTGCAATTGGACATATCACTGAAAAAGATTGAAGTGCAATTGCAAAATGTTGAGCTGCGATTAAAAACAATAGAATTTCAACGTTACAACTCAGAATTTCAAACTTCGAAAGTAAATATGTCAACAAATCAAAAATAAATGATAAATTGTATAACATGTTGATATTAATTACATTCTAGCTATTACTCACCTAAAATACTGGGTAAAAGTTGTTCTCCGAAGATTATTTTCCTTGATCGAACTAGGAATTTCATTATCCGTTGTTACAGAAGATGTACCTTGATGTTCCTAGATAATCTGTATTTTCAAAGCTGTATCGTGAAGCACTGCTCTGGCTGGTATATATAACACAATCTAACTTCTGACTTAGTTTCCACATACCAAATGCCTTTTGTTTCAACTATTGTATTTCTTGTCTTGATATAAGTTCTGTTGTATTTTGCCTGCGATTTATATTCATCACGAACTGATTGATTTTTGCTTGTTGAACCCGTATCTATTTTCAAATTAATCATCTGTTACTGTAAACATTTCGATCTACGAATCTGGTTGCAGAAATATTGTTCATGATGCATTGTCTCATCTGATGATCGCTGCAACTTGAAACTAGATCATAATTCTTCCTATATATTTCATCATTCCACAGCAATATATTATGTTTACATACATTTTTGTAAACCAAAACAGCAAATCAGAGTAATCTCAAAACAAAACTTGCAGCAAAAGTGAGGTTCGAAATCCAACATTACATATTTGCCCATGCGCCAGTTAGTTATCGAATAAATAAACTGCCAAAATCGCCTCGTCAAAATAAACTGAGTTTATCGAATGGATAACTTTAGCAGGGGTGTTCAGAAACAGAAATCACCAGTTAATCCATCCGTCAAAGTTATCGAATAGATAAACTACCGTTAAAAAGACTTCGGAAACCGGCCCTAAATTTATCACGTCTTAAACCATTAACCTTGGCCAATTTTCGAACCTTATTCATTTTTGTGAAGGTTTTATTAGGGTTTTCTCTCCCAGTCTCTGAAACAAGAAAACATTTAGCATTTTTTTTCTAAATATGTAATAGGAGAAAGGTTCCTGCGTGAAACTTAAACACTTATTTGTCAGGGACCAAATTTTTAGAAAAAATTGTTGCCTTACAATGAAAAAAAACAGAAAACACTTCGAACTCTAAAGCTGCGTAACATTTCGGAGTCTAAATCAGACTTTTTTGATTATTCAATTGAAAAATCAAAAAATTCTAACGATTCAGTAAGGTTTAATGAAATCTAGAAATTTTCTGACGAAGGAGTCTGATTTAGACTCTGAAACGTCACGCAGCTTTAGAGTTCGAGGTGTTTTCTCTTTTTTCATTGTTAGGCAACAATTTTTTGTAAAGATTTGGCCCCTGACAAAATGCTCAAGTTTTAAGCAAGGGCTTTCTCCTATAATTTAAAAAAATTTTCTAATTGTTTTCTTGTTTCACAAAAATGCAAATACCTCCAAAAAATATTTCAATAGATTTCTAATTCATTTTGTCCCTTAATTCAGAGTTCGACCATCAAGTGATGGACTTTGAGGACCTCTATAGGTGGTTCCAATAATATAAATTGAAAAATAGTCGTAGACACTTCCAGCATCAGAATATTCGTGTTGTTGTTATCTCGAGAGGCTTAGAACGGTACCGAATATCTCTAATTCAAACATCTCGACCTTCACGTCTTTATCAGCTGTTACTTGAGCAGACATCCGCAGGGATAATGGTTTTACCCACACCCTAAGAAGAACCGCACGCCCATGTTGACATTTCCTGTGAAACGTCATCTACATATGTTTTTACTTGAATGGAAAACTCGAGACCACGCGTTGAATAATAAAAAAAGGGGCGAATCCTGGTAATAGTTTTTCTGAATCCACCCCTGCTGCGGCTCATCAGAATTCAAGTGCTATTGGATATTGAAAGAGGAATAGTTCTGTGTCGTGTTAAGAGACCTTCGCGGGTTCCATAGTGTGAAGCATGATGACCCCCAGGCCTTAACCATGTGCATTGGCGTTCGTTACATATTGACCATATTCGTTAGCTATCGGTTGCAGCTTTTTTAAGTGTTTTTGGGTTGGCGACATTGTGAGATTAATCATAATGACATTCATCGTAATTGTCAATTGTCATTATTTATTTACTTTTTTCAAAATTTGAATTTTGAAATGTTTCCAATGATCTATAGTAAACGGACATTTTTCAAAATATTTCATCAATCTAGATAGGTTTCTCCCTGTATATACTACAATCATTTAAAACAGATATCAATAATTTTTATTAATAAAACAAATACATACAATTGTTAATAAAATAGATACTAGAAGGCTGTTAGTATATCTTGTGTATATTCAACATGTCCAAGAGTACAATATTAGGTTCATGTTTTTTCGATTTTAGCAACCACAATGTTGGAGCAGGCTGGAGCACTGTCAAGTCATAGCTTTACCGATTCCAAATTAAAATTTCATAGGTTTGTTTGAGTTTCTAGGTTCCCTAAAATAAAATACTTGCTAAGAAATGGTAACCTTCTCTAGGAATGGAGCAAGATGCTCATTCATTAATTTCCAGAGGAAGGGAATATGCGGTTTACATTTCATATTCCAAAATGAAATGAAGAGAACTAACGTTCCTACATGATTCCTGAGAAAACCTATGATTTCTAGTAAGCACTAAATTTTCATTTACATCTGTCCACCCATTAACATTATGTTTTTTAGCAGGTCAAAGCGAAAGCATTTCGAAGTGAGTGGACAGATGTAAATGAAAATTTAGTGCTTACTAGAAATCATAGGTTTCTTCAGGAATCATGTAGGAACTTTAGTTCTCTTCATTTCCTTTTGAAATGTAAACCACATATTCTCTTCCTCTGGAAATTAATGAATGAGCATCTTGCTCCATTCCTAGAGAATGTTACCATTTCTTAGCAAGTATTTTATTTTTAGGGAACCTATGAAACTCAAACAAACCTATGAAATTTTAATTTGAAAGCTACGGTAGAGCTACGACTTTGACAGTGCACCATTGTGATTGATAAAATAGAAAAATCATGAACCTAATATTGTACTCTTGTACATGTTGAATATACACAAGATATACTCACAGTCTTCTGTATCCATTTTATTAAATATTGTATGTATTTGTTTTATCAATAAAAATGATTGATATCTGTTTTAAATAATTGTAGTAAATTTAGGGATAAACGAAACTAGATTGATGAAATATTTTGAAAAATTCCCGTTTTGTATGGAAGATTGGAAAAATTTCAAAATTCAAATTTTGAAAAAAGTAAATAAATAATGACAATTGACAACTACGATGAATGTCATTATGATTAATCGCACAATGTCGCCAACCCAAAAACACTTAAAAAAGCTGCAACCGATAGCCAACGAATATGGTCAATTAGCGTTGCTTCATTCAACTTTTTCTGTAGATCGGGTTTTCTCAAATTTTCCTTCGAAAGAAAGATAATTGAATTAAAAATGCTCCTACGTGAATTCTTGGACAAATTTGTGAGGTTCAAATCAATTGGATCGAAATAACGAACCATAAGAAACGTGAATTTTTGATTTGTCAACATATTGATTCATTTTATTCTTAAATTCCTCAATGTCGATACTTATTTCAATGAATGAATCCAAATACGATCCTCTACTCTTAATAATTATCCAATAGAAGTGTACATTTTTTGTCTTTTAATATCTTTTCAAAGATACCCAAAGTTCCAATCTGAAAATAGGAATTCAGAATTAAATTAATCAGAAGAGTAAGACCTCAAATTGTAGATTTGACAGAGCAAAAAACCTATCAGTGCAAAAGTTATGGAACGTTTCTTATCTGATTTCGAAATTGCCACATAGGCAAAAACGAATATACGAATAACGACAAGTACCCAAGGGGAATTGAGCGAAATGATGGAATTGAAATTAATAGACCGTTTCAAAATTTGATTGTGTAGAACTGAACAGGATATTTCGCATTGTGTGTGTTCATTCCATCCGTATTTTAGGATTACGTGAGGTGAAACAGCCGTTCGAAATTGTCAGTTCAGCTATTTAAAATAGCTAGACTGATGACTCATTTTTATCTTGCTCTAATTGCAAACCGAACTGGAAAGTAAAAAATGTACATGTCAAGACAAGAAGGAGAATAAATCGAAAAACAATTCTTTGCCTCTATGGAGGCCACACCGAAAACATTCTTGAAACATAGATTCGAAATAGTTATCATCGAATGGTATTAATTTCGATGATTATTATTTTGAATTCATATAGTCCGTTTCAAAATGATTGGCATCTCGGGCGGCTGTGGAATCTCGAAAATATGTTGGTAATATCCCATCAGTAACTTTTGAGTTCTGGGATTTAGGTTGGTGTTGATTGAAAACACTAAGTTTTGACATTTCAGAGTTTGAATTAACCTCCTGAATATATTTTGAATTTATTTTTGTATGCTTATGTTCTTGATTAAATCGACAAATTAGTTTTGGATTTGAATATTTATCAAGTATTACCGAATTGAAAATGGCTAGAATTCATCAAGATACCCCTCGCCTCGGCCAACTACAAGGCAACGTGAAGTAGTTTATCGGCGGGACTGAGAGTTTTTCTCAACAATTCAGCAGGTATTTCTGCCAGTATTAATCGCGGTTTGCTAGTTATTCAGGTAACATTCATTTACTTTTTCGGGGTGTTTTCTGATAAATGAATGAGTCTCAAAAATTCAGTTTTCACCTAGACCTGTCTGATTAATTTTGGAGAAAAAAGATGGCAAGACAAGTTATTACAATCAGGAGTGAGTAGTGGATGGAAACCTATTCCACATTATACCTTCAAAGAGACATTATACGACGTTTTTTTTCTAAAATCAAAAACAATGAATAAATCAGTTTGTACATCTTTTTTGAACTGTCTGAAGAGTAACTGAATTTTAATCAAAATCAACCTTTGGTATATTATTTAATGAATCATGAAATGGACAGTACATATCAATAAATACAAATAATAAGTGATCTATTTTATAGCATAGCAGCACTTCGAATGATTCACAAATTGTAAACAAATATTTTCTATTTGTTTCAACAACTTTGCTATGAAAGTGTAAAGTCAGATCAGCTTTATACTTTTTGTTCCACAATACTCAGAAAAAAAAACACAGGGCGAGAACTTGGCTGAATTTTCGGTAGTAAACAAGAATGCAAAGATTGCCGAAGGGTCTTCATAAAGAACGAACTTTTAGTTATCTTTGATGTAGTTTTAATTATTTAAAGAATGATATCTCTACATTGGAGTTCCTCGAAAACCTGCAAGATTTCATGTTGAAGCATTCCACGTTATTTTTATTATCAATCCTGAATTTCCTATTCTCATGCTTGATCTACAGCGAAATTGTATGGTTGTGTATAATTTAGTCATTATCTATCTCAGCTTGTTTCTCTTTTGCAATTGAAGCTAAGTTTGAATATTTTTCAATACAACAATGATGAAAATAATATAATTTCACAAAAAATTCTTCAAATTTATTTGCCTTGAAAAATCATATATTGATATATTTCAATCTAGGATAAACACAGAAATTTTTAGTAATTTTTTGTAACTAGAAATTAAGCCCCGGCTGGAATTCCATGGCTTGCTCTGATGACAATCATTTTGAAACGGACTTATATATGTTTCAAAAATGTCAAAATAATTATTGTTTTGATTCCGATAGTTTTTATGTTTGAATTTTTCTCTGTGAATTTGAAAGAAGGTATGTTTCGCTACTCAGTTCGGTTTGCTGAGAGCTTGTTTCTTGAGAAATGCTTTTGTCAACTATGTGGTGAAGATTAAAGTTTGGAATCAAAACGGATGGAACTTGAAGGAGATGCTGGCAGCTGTTTAATAGCTCTATTAGCATTTTTCCTTCACTGCTGAGTTCACGTCAATGCATCCCGCAAGTTCCATACGATTCTGGTGGAGCGATTTTTGCGGTCCTCGACTTATTTCAGCAATTTAGCATTTTATCTCTTTTTCTTATTTTCAGGTGGTTGTTGAGTCGTCCACTTCAGCGCTCGAATACGGGGATATAACAGTCGAAGAAAATTCTTCGGTGAATGCAGATTTGAGATTAGACTCTCAGCTCATGCATTTGTATGTTATGACGGAGAAAAAGGTAAGTTCAACTGTGTGCAGTCGTACAAAGTTTTCCTAACAATTGGGTGCAGAAGTCATGAGTACTGCTCGTTATTTGTTTTCTCGTTTTCCACGTTGCAGCGTTCCCTCCAGTCTCCTTGAGGCCAAAATAAATATCTTCAACGGAAATAAAATTAACGATCAATAAAGTCCGGCATAATTTAAAAATATTCGTCTCGGTAATTTCAATGAGTCATGAACATAGTCTAGGGTGCAGATTATAATGAATGACGGCATTTCACCAATGTTCGACTGGAATTGGTTTCTCATGTTATTACTAGTTTCCCATATGGAATTCCTAGCACCGCCACCATTAGCATTCAAGTCTCATCGACTAACGCTTGAATATTTATAAAATTCTCAATAAAAAACGTTGAGATCATAATCATCATCTCTAAATGATAAATAGGTGTATTTTGTATTTATTTCAAATCGATTTGACAACAATATGAACAAACCTCTGACTAATGATCCTCCTGACTAATACTGAATAATTTCAACATTATCCAAGCTCTTGTTTGTTCATTTTGCAGAAAAACTCTTCATTTTGAACTTGTTCAGAACCAAAACTGAAGCTATTGTCAATCCAAAACTCAGAACAGAATTTCATATAAAGTTAATAAATTATTGCTGCAGTGATTAGAACTTTATTAATCTCTATGGGTGGTCGACATTTATTGTTATTGAGCCAATTATGATCCTGTGCAATACTGGTACTTGTCCACAGAAGGCAACTGTCCTTTTGGAATTCGGAAAACGAATTAGTTAATTTTTAAAGTAGTTCAAATGATCGAGAGAAGAGTCATAAAATAGCTGATCTATACTCTGTGTGCATCATTAAAGAAATACGTTCTTTATGATCCGGAATCAGTTCGAAATTAGTGTCATGTGTACTATTCAGTTCTAGTTTTTGATGGTGTAGGAACGAACCCTCATTCTGAAGACGTAGATTAATAGTATATTCCAAAACTAGTTGCAGAATGAGTTCCTATTCTAACACGAATGCATGAGTGTTGGAATTGCCTTCAGCAACTAGTATTAGACGATATTTTCTCTATTTCAGTCAAGTTCTGTGAAATACTCGAGAAATTCAAATAAAAATTTAGGTTAGTGACTTTTATATTTCATCTTGGCAGTTGGTGTAACTTACGAAATTTGACAGATTACGGAATTTGAATTGATTTGATTCGAAACTTGATTCGATCGGAGGTCAGTACTGAAAACTACAAAACGAAAAATATAACTGAAACAATGCTGTAATGAGTTTCATTACAGCACTACTTCTAGTACTGTAATGAACTCATTACGATACTGAAATGGAGAAATGCGATTTAAAGTTCGGAAGTGTGAATTTGCCGAGATTCATTCGGGGATAAGATTGACAATATCGTCGTCCTGTTATTGACGTTCAATTTAATCTTTGTGTGTCTGTAATCGCAGACGTACAAAGGGGAATAATGAACCCGACAATGTCTTTTTGTCGAAACAAACATTCAGCGGTATTAGGGAAGAGAGGAACAGGGGAAGGGAACCTGCAAATGACTGATACCGGGAAAATTATGGTTTTGATAAGCAATTTCCATGCATCTTGAGAGGCGGACCGCTGCCGTTGAAAGCGAAAATCGTAGACAAAAATTCCTAATTAAAATAGGAAATGAGCTCGGGGAATTTAACCGAGAATTCCCTCGGAGCTCTCTGTTGCATCTGACATCCTGAAAGCATCGAATTCTGTTTGTTTCAGGTATCCAAAGTCAAAGTTCAAGAATGCCGTGTATACAGAAACTGCCTGGAATGTTTGGGAGCCAAGGATCCGTACTGCGGATGGTGTTCCCTCGAAAACAAGTGAGATTTTTTTTATTTCTCGTTCCGGAATTTAATATCTCGCACTAAATATGCCGAAAAGGGTGCAATGTTTGATGGTAGGTTCATTATTGTCGCATCACTGGAATACTCAACGAAATATGTATCTACTTCTTCAACAACAAAGTTCTTCATGAACTCTCGATTCGGAAAATGCACTGCGAATCGGATTGAAACTTGGAGTATTTTGTGATAGGTTTATGCTAAATCGAAAATGAGTAATCAGTTTGAATAACCCTTTATTCCGTATGGGATTTTCGAAGAATCCTTTCCCACAACACGGTCGATTTGTGCCTGTGTGTAATTACATACCTATCAATGACATATTCGTCACATACCGTTCGGTAATGTTGGTCTTTCGGAATTCAGGTATGTTCAATTATTGCATTCTCTTTGACGCCCCAACGATTGAAGTTATTTGTGAGTTGAACATTTGACGATCGTAGTTCGAAAGTTTCCTGTTGAGGTATTTCATTTCGTTTGATAGCGGATCGGGCAATCGGGATTTCTTCAATTATTCAAGGGATGATGTGACAGTGACGATGAAACTCCGGTTATTAATTCGAGTTGATTAAATCCGTGAAAATGATCTCAGTTCCACCCAACTCGATCCACCGAATTTGAGGACAACTATTGATGAGTTCAAATGAGATTTGCACTCTTCTTCCCGTTGTTAGTACTATTTCTTTTAGAGTAGTCCATGAAATACTGAAAGCGTTTTGTTCGAAATCTTGTTCACAAAAATCAATATTTCTCTTCCCTCAGTAATTATGTGTGAATGAATTTTCTTGAAGATTTTTCTCCTTATAGCTAAAACCCTATGAGACTTTTATGTTTCGTACAGATGTACTAATTACACATTATTATAATATCAGTGAGGATTTTTAGAAATGAACTGCATTGTGGTCTGCATTTTTTCAAGAAATAATTAGTGGGTTTGTAATTTCGAAAGTTTCTCTGGAGTGGTTTACGTTTGGATCGATAAAAAAACTTGAGAATAGTTTTGAATTGTACCTCGGAAATCGATGTATCAAGAGAAAACATTTAAATTGGATGGCTTTTCCGTGGAATGGCAGACGTTTTGTGCCAGCCCGTCGTGCAACAAATCAATTTAATATTCATGTAAATCGATTGGATAAAGTGATGGGGAGAATGACTTTCCGAATTAGAAGTCCGTACTTAAAGCTGGTCCCAAATTTAACGTATGACCTTTTGACATTATCGATCAGGGAAATGTTTTCTCTCCAAATCAATTGTTGCCTAAAAAGAAACAATTTACAGGATAATGAATAGATGAAACTTGGAGGTTTTTGTTTAACTGGATAAGACAAAGAGAGCGAAATAATATCGAGAAAAAAGGAGAAGATAGTTGATTCTGGAATTTCAATTTCTTCTTCATGTTCAAAAAATTCAACTCTTTTCTGATTTTTAAGTAAACCTTCTAGATATCAGAGAGAGGAAGGGAAAGGAATATTCTTACAAATTACATTAATTGCTTTCACAATAATTAATTGAACATAAATCGATTCGAAGTACAATATTATAAAACACAGAACCACACATCGGGAATAGATAGTTCGATTATAAAGAAATTGATAAATATAAATTATAAAACGTGATGTTAAGGTTGAAGAAAAAAGTAAAAATTATAGAAACGAGGTCATGTTCTTCAAAATGATTGAATTGCCAGTTCAAGAATGTTCTCCATTTGGTTCTGATATTTTTCTTTTGAAAAAGGGGTTATCTATTGTACCGCACAATCCTGGATTATTTTGAAATTTTTTTCAAGCTTAAAGAGTTATTTCTCTGAATTTATCTCTATTGTGTTTTGATCGTGTATGTCGGATTGCTAAGGATTATTTCTATAACTTCTTCGAATATACAATAAGTTTGCAAGTATGAAAATGGAAGGAAATGTTCTAATCTCTCGAAAACTTGTTTGCAACTTTCTCTATATCCTAATCCATTTATAATCCTGACTGCACGTGTCTGTACTGCTCACGTCGGGCAAAATTACCCCATAATATCACCCTCTACGTTAGTCTAGGCTCCACCAAAGTAAATAATTTTAAGTTTTCTCCGCTGTCATTCTGCTAGAATTTTATTTTCATTGGTCTAAAACAAGAACATATTCAAAACGATCACTCTATCATTTTTTTCCCTATGAATTGCATAAGCTCCCCAAAGAGGGAGCATGTAAACAATTTTAAGTTTTCTCCACTGTCATTCTGCTAGAATTTTATTTTCATCGGTCTAAAACAAGAACATATTCAAAACGATCACTCTATAATTTTTTTCCCTATGAATTGCATAAGCTCCCCAAAGAGGGAGCATGTAAACAATTGAAAAACAAAAAATTGGATAGTTCTCCAAAAATGGGGAAAATTAAAAATTATTTGAAACCTTTCTTATTATTGGTTAAAAAATTCGAATGCCATTGCAAATTCTCGTCCAACCCTGTATAGGTAACCTAGATAGGGAATTGGAGGAAAGAGCGAAAGAGAGACTTCCTTATTTTCCTCATCTGAAACTTCTAACGAAAGCTGAGAAAACCTGGTTCGAAAAGTATGATAAAGAATTTTTTTGTGAAAGATCCAGAGGTATTGCAAGTCCGTTGTTTTCTCCATTTTTGGGCTGAGTATTCTCCAATACATCCCTGCATTAATCACTCTACCAAATGAATAACCGTGTGCATCAACTCCAAAATAGGTAACTCATTATTGAAATTGCTTTTATCCCGAAAAATTATCGATGTGGGGCAACGTTTTTGACGGTGATGTATTCAGATTGATCTTGTTCATTCCACCAATTTTGATTTATCAATTTCCGTGATGATATGAATGAAAATTTTCATAAGCCTTCTGGCATTGATGCAGGAAGATGAAATACAGAATGATTTCCTCTATAATTTCACCTGGCCCTACGAGTTCGTTACTCTAGAGGGCACACATCATTTTTTACGGTCCATATTCCATTGATGGTTTCTGTTACGTTGAATGAATCGAGAATGATTCATTCATTCGGAAATATCACAGTTTCTGGACCCGATGTATTTTATACGGACGCATACAAGACCGATTCCCCGATGGATTGATATAATTATGGTAGTTCATTCACACCGGTCTGTTAATGAAAAAGACCGGGGCCGAATTCTCTCAAAAATATCAAATTGCATGTCCATTTCAGGGCCATGTGTTAGAACTTTCAAATGACGCAGAGGAAGTCGAGAAATCTTAGTAGAAACGTTCTGGTAATAAATCTTGATGAGAGGTTGAAGAAACTGAATACCAAATCTCGAAACTCTACCTCTTGGCCTTCCAGTATTGTATTAGGGACAATTTGGGCGATCAAGCCACTTCTCACCTTGCCACATGTAGTAAGACTTTGTTGTTTCACGCTATGACTCTACCTGTGGTAAAGTTCAGAAATGTTGTTCTTCAAACGTTTCATCTTTTTTTGATCAATTGAAAATTTATCGAAACATTGCCTTCATGGGATGGATCTTACAATTTCTGAAGCAGTATCGGTAGCAATTAACTTGGGGAGTGATCAATTCTCGAAGCTTCAAATTCTGAGATAGATGTGTTCAGCTTTGTCATAGAGATGGAGTAGGATTTATTGGTCATCTTCAACGGCAATGAAATTATTCTCTGTTAACAATGGACTTGCGGTTGCCAGTTATTAGGTCGATGTCCGATAAGATAATACCAAACTTGATGGATGCTGGTGAGTCATCATTACGAAGAACTTTCGAGGACCATTTAGACGATATTGAAGGAAGTCGATTTGGTGTGAGATTCGAAGTGAATTAATTCTTCGTAACCTGATTCATATAAAAATTGTTCAATGAAGAATGTGCATCCAATGTCCACAATTAACACCAAATAATGTGGAACATATGTACCTCAAGCTTGTTATCAGGTTATAAATAATTTCAATAAAGAACTTTGTGATTAATTCAATCAACGAAATTCAAGAAAAAATGGGCTGATTTTCGGTTCTGTCTTTTCATTGACTATTTTTCTTCTTGAATGTCGATTTTAATAATGAACATAGATGATATTATTATTGATAGGATTTTGACGTAATCCTTATCAGAGTAAACTACGATAATATCCAACAACGGAACCGCAATAAATAGATAGGTCTGGATAAAATTGTTGGAAACCAAAATTTCATATCGCTGTCTGGCTTGCGGCTTACGATGATCGATTGAGCGATTACTGTAGCGACAATAAAATTACTTTGATAACCGCTACCTCAAGGAAAGTGAAATTTTTTTGGGACGATTCGTTGAACTTTTCTCATCGAATCCAGGCCATTCGAAGTAATATCAGATGAATTCAGTATGACTCCCAACAAATTTTGATATTTTCGCATTCTCAGGCATGGAGCAATTTAATATATCCCAGATTCCTTAAAGTGTGAATAATTTTTTCTTATTGGACGCATACGTTTCATAAAACGGGACATCTTTGAAGATATTTCATGTGCATTCTGCGTGAATGTGGCAATTTTCGTGTGAATTAAAATCTTTCAATACAATGTGAGATTCTGGAAGATATTATGAAGAAACAAAACATCTGGGAGATGAATCTGTTGATAAAAAATTCCTATGTGTGAAAGATATTTGTCATCATTCTTTGTTCGTATAATTACCGAGAAATGAGTAATCTATTAGCGGAGTATTTACTCGGGAAAGGTAGATACAAATTATCATATTCATTAAATTATCTGAAATAGACTTGCATTTCGCATAATATTAGCCTATATTACGATATACCGGTTCTGGGGTCTGTGGATTCAATTTTGAGTTGAAGGAAATTCAAATCCGGATCTTATGTAACTAAGTGCATTAATTTCTATTCAATAACTCGTTGATTGCTGCAAATTCAAATGAAAACACTCGAATGTTTCGAGAAGCTGGGGATATATTGCTTTTGATATCGCCTTTGATCTTTTCGAGAGATAAAAATGGAATTTTCATTAATAATGAATCAAGATTTTCACTGCTCGATTTCCGGTAAAAATAAATAAAATGTTGGGGGCCGTAGCTTTAAAAGGCTTTCGCTCCGTGGAGAATCATTTGTCCAAGAAAAATATTTGAACTTTCCCTAATATTTTCGAGCTTTGTAAATTTTCGGCCACTTCTTCTGGATCGTCCTATATACTCGTGATTTTCAACAAAAATAGCCTCAGTGCCAATACACATGTTTCGTTGTAACAATAACATAATCCGTTTGTCTTTATTCCTCCCATGATGCTATTGTTACACTGCAACACGTGTAGTCGTTCTTCCAACTTGTTTTGGTGGTTAACTTGTGATTTAGTCTGAAAAGGATTTCATTGTTCAGAATCCAACGAACTTGGAAATTCATCAGTTTCTATACTAAAATAATTGAGATTTTTTTCAATGTGAAAATAATGTTCATCATCGATCTTTGTTGAAAAGAAATTATTGAATATGGCGAAATTGCCATTCACTTATTCTCAGGAATCGCAGTGCGCTATTCTTAGAGGAACTATTGAAGATGACGCTCTCTTTGAAGTTTTATCAATCATTAATTACATCGGTAAAGTCTATTCTGTTCGAACAAACCGTTTATATGAGCTTGTTTTCAAGACAATTTCTCTTGGGAGAATTCAGATCTGAAATCAAATTTTCGCATGGAAGATTCTTCAAGACAATTAGTATTTCATACACTGCTTTTGGATACAAGGTGCAAGAAAATTTCTATAATTCACCTCTGATTGCTGTACCAATTCATTCAGATGAACAAAAAGATAAATATCAACAATTTTCCTCTGATGATGAAATAAAAAGACCTATAACAAAAGTTCAACTTTCAGTTCGAATAATTTTGAAAGAGTATCTACTTAATTTCATACATGAAAATGTAGAGCACAATGAAATATATTCATTAGTTTGCAGACTATAACTTTTAAATAAAAAATCTCAGGGGAAAAACCTCAGCCGAAAAAACCTGCCTCCCCGTAAACAAAATAACATTAAATATCAAATATCAGGAAAATCTTGAAAAACATCAGTGTGATCACCTTCATGTTATCCGTCGATGAGCTCGGATAAACAGATTCTTCGTAATTCTTAATCTGAAATGAAAAAAGACAAATGCAGAAAAGAAACCGATTATTCAGAATAAATCAAATGCATTTTGGAAATGCATTTGCTACTTTAAAAAACATCAACATTAAGATTTCTTGGCCAAATAATGTTCGGAGGTTTATAAATATTTATGACAGAAATGTCCCAAAATTTGAAAGAAATGAAAAAAAAACCTCCATCAATTTCCCCTTTCCGAATCTGTTGAAAGTTACGAAACTGATAATTTTCCAACATAACAAGCTAAACTTGTAAAAAATCAATTATTACATAACCTTTCACGAGGATTTTCAAACCGGATACGACCTTCCAGGTTATGATTTTTCGGCACTTCAGATGTTTGAAGACCGCTACGGGACCCCAATGAAAGGCAATCATCTCCCATAGATAAACCAAACATGTTATGACACAAGAAAAACAGAATATGTTTCAGGACTAAAAACTAAGACATATTACGAGAATTGTCATTCTGACAATTCATAGTGTTATAGAAGAGCTGGGGGAAAAACAAAGAAAAATTGAGCAACAAAAACAAACAGTTATCTCAAATGATGAAAAACAATCGCCTTCAACCTCACCCTTTCGCTTTCGCTCAAAGTTATTTACAGACGTTTCTCAACAAACAAGCTAATTCGTGAATTTTTCTGAACAAAAAATCAATCAGAACATAACCTTTTGAATGATTTTTCACAAAGATTATTTGAAAAGGGGAATGAGTTCTACATCATATATTTAGAAACTGGGGCTATAATATGAAACCATTTCTTAAAAGACAAGTGTACAAAAAACGTGACGTGTTTTCATTAAACATACGGTGGAAATGTTGGTCCCCTCAAAGCAACCATCAGGGCTATAATCTTGAGTCGGATTTTGTTACTCCTCCCCTACTCTAACAGCGGTAATCCACTCTAAAGATTCCCTCTTTTTCTTCATCGAGAAGGCCACTACTGGTTAGGGACCCCCCCCTAGACCCCTGTCAGGTATTAATTGATTCGAACTCGAAAATGAAAACCGTAATCCTGCTGAATCGCATCGTGCTAACCTTTTTATAATTTTTTCTTCCTCAAATCCGTGCAAGGCTATCTCAATTTTAATTAAACACGAATCCCAACATTTTGATACGGCAACGACGAATTCTTCTATTTCTTTTTTTCTACCTCCAACGGCAGATAAGAGTTTAATAACCGCTGTGATTAATATTTTCCTTCCTGACACTCCCCCCGTTATCATTTGAAATGAAAAGCCCCAAACGAGCTCAGACAAAGATTCTATTTCATTTTTCACTTCACTTAACGGAATATTATTTTCACATACACAGAATGCCCCCCGCTTAGGTCTAAAGATCGGTACACCCACGATGTAGCAATCACAAGATGAGTGGGTCACCCTATATATTCATGTTATATCATATTCAATCAATTTATAGGGTATGGCAACACTTTCAGATAATCGAGTAGTGTAGATACTTTTTATAACATTACGTTTATTGATAAGAATATTAGAACTTATTATGCAATTGGATCTACCAAATTGAACGTTGGGAAATGATTAGATACAAGTGCGTGCCTTTTTCGGGGTTAAACCTAAAGAATTTGAACAATCTACCTTTGCAATATTGAAAAGTTTGAATAAGAACAAAAATTTGCTGAGGATTCAGAAGTCAAGACATTTCGAATATATTCAGTCGAATTTTCAATCGATTCATTGGATCACTAGTATGTTAATTTCGAAACGAATTCGTGCACGCCACTGATGTCGGGTTTGGACATCTGATTTGCCGTTGCCGATTTCACAAGGTTCCCACTTTCAAGATGGGAGGGTATGATTCGCAATTTTCGAATATATCGAAAAAACCAATCGGTTCATGCACCATGCCCATGATAGTGTCTTTTCTGGTGCACATTGCTGTCAACTTTTAGATGTCCGAGGTCAAATCGGACCGTTACACGAAGAACTCGAAGACGCTGCACCCAGAGAAGTGCACCTTTGCCCAAGAAGTCGTGATATACTGAAATACCAAAGGAGTTTTTTCAATCAGCCAGAAGATTAAGCGACTTCACGACGTTTCATGGCAATAACAATTAATATTGAAGGCGATCGGTTATATTATCAGTTTTGCTATAACATCATCTTCTTTCGATTCCACGTAACCTTATTTTTTCGAGCTCATCTATTTTTCCAAGTAGCCATTTCGAAAATGGTCGCTCGAATTACCAGAATTGATTTCGAAGTGATATTCTCAGAAGTTTCGGAATTAATGTAAACTTGTTGAGTTTGTTGGTGTTAACCACAACACATCGGAACTGAATAACTATTAAAATGATATCTGATTAGTTGGCTTTCGATTTCCAAATTGGATTAATTTTAGTTTATTATTTTCGAACATAGCTCATTGAATGAAACCTCCTAACTCAATGGTACTTAATGAAATTAACAAAATTCCATCCATTCTACAGAACATTTGTTGAGGGACATAAATTTTCAGGCATATAATAGTATTATTGTAGAAAATGGTTTTCGATGAGCCACACCTCTCTTCTCTGAAGTACATAAATATATGATGGTATTCTCGGTTTGTTGCCTTTATGTAAACATTCAGATAAGCCAGGATATTAAGCTTCCACATCATCAATTTGAATGGATATAGGTGCCCTGTTGTTTCCTTCTTGTGACGTATCTCACGTACTCATATAATTTTAAAGACTGTTTGGTCTTAAACTTTGGGATTTATGTTCGTTGTTTTAACATGGCATTTTGTGTACAAGTCAGGTTTCAATTTCTATTTAACCATTTCTCAAGATACAGTATCATGAGAAAGTTAAAGAAGCCTCCGCCCGACCTAGTACGGTATAGGCAAGGCAAGTGAACCGCCTTCAATATTGCAAGTCATTGGCGTACCAAACAGGTTCAACAGTCATTTGATATTTTCAGATTAAATTCTGCTGGCTTTTTTCTTGCGCTTAGTTGATCAAATTATGAGTGACGTCTACAATATTTCCAAGTGTAATTCAGAAATTGTCGAGTGTATTTCAGATTAGTCACTTTAACTTCAGAAAGCGTCAATTGAATTTTAGGAAACATTAAGTGTATTTCGGATAACTCGATTGAATTTCAACTGATATTTTTTGAAATACAATAATTGACCAATATGATATAAAAGTGATGTTTTCTGAATGTCCATTGTATTTCTGAATTACAATTGGAAATGGTGTAGTTATCGAAAAACGTGAGCATCTCTGCTACGAAAAAATCCCTTCATTTTGCTTATTTTTATTTTGGAAATTGTTATCATTCGCACATTTTACGTTCATTTAACAATTATCTCCAGTTGAGAATAATAAATATTTACATATTTGTTTGATAATGTCTTTTCTTTTTCAACAAATTTTTCACCCAAGGAAAAATAATAATTCATCAACTAAATGAATAAAAATCGACTGTTGAAAAATTTTTATTTTACTTTTTTTTTAGATGTAGCTTGAGGTCAGATTGTCAAGATGCAGCTAAGGATCCACTTTATTGGATCAGTTATAAAAGTGGAAGGTGTACAACCATAACCAGTGTTATCCCAAATCAACTTCAAAGAACTACTGCTCGAACAGTGAGTTTAATCTATTTATTTCAAAAATTCCGTGAGAATGTTTCCAATTGTTGAAAATTCAGACTTTTTAAATTGAAATTAAGTTCTTATTTCATTTTAAATGTTTTTGCAGCTGGATCTGATTATAGATAATTTGCCCAGTTTGAGTGGACACTTTCTCTGTGCTTTCACTGCTTTAGATAAAACATTAATTACTAATGCTACCCGAAAAGGATCTGGTGTGAACTGTACAACACCAAGAACAGATCTACTACCTTCTATACCACCAGGGCAGCGTAAGTCGATTTTTGAATTGAAATTATGCAAATTTTTACAATAAGACATTTTGTTACTTATACCATTCGGCTATCAATAATTCATTTGTAAAAATGTAAGAAATATATAATAATGGTCTTATGGTGGAACACCCTGTTATTGATCATTGAGTTTGCAAACAATATCTGGATTATTTTCGTTTACAGATCATTTTATCTCAAAATTGTCAGTGAGAATGACATCAGGGCCTGATTTTGTAGCTACAAATTTCACATTCTTCGATTGTAACACCTACAGTTCTTGCACCCAATGTGTTTCATCCTCATTCCCATGTGACTGGTGTGTGGATGGTCATAGGTGTACTCATGACACAGCTGAGAACTGTAGGAATGACATACTTGTTACCGGAATTAGTGTAAGTAATCTAGTTTATATTTCGAAAGTATTTCAATCAATTTAATATAATATTTCAGAGGGCTGGCCCTAGCTACAGATCAGGACCAGCATTTTGCCCAACAATCAATTCAACAATTGGAAGTTCACCTGAAATTCTGGTTGCATCGGGTATAAAAAAGCCGATTAGGGTAAAAGTACATATCATAGGGCAGTTCATAGTACAAACTAGGTTTGTCTGTCAATTCAATATTGAAGGAAGAGTTACCAGTGTTAATGCACAGCTATTAGGTGATACAATTTATTGTGATTCGATGGAATTCTCTTACACATCTAGAGCTCCAAATATAACAGCTACATTTGCTGTAATATGGGGTGGATCTAAACCTTTGGATAATCCATACAATATTCACAGTGAGTTCTTTTCCCTTCATGTTAATGAAACATTTTTTTACGATCTTTTTATTTTCTTCAGTCGTCATATATCGTTGTCGAGATATGGCTGAGAACTGCGGGATGTGTCTGGCATTGTCCCCAAAATATGAATGTGGTTGGTGTCAGAGCTCAGATCGCTGTGAAGTTAAGGATCAGTGTGAAAAGGGTTCAACAGTATGGCTAAATAGAAATCAAACTTGTCCTAATCCGGAAATTTTATCGTTCAGTCCCCAACTAGGCCCTTGGGAAGGGGGGACTAATATAACAATTCATGGTATCAACTTGGGAAAGACGTTCCAAGATATTTATAGGGGTATTGTGATAGCCGGGATGAACTGCGAACCATACGAGCATTTATACATCAGAACTACTCAGATTGTCTGTAAAGTAAGTACACTCTATAACTGATGCACAAGAAGCTAGAAAATGTTATGTCACCTTTATTTGTTGATATCCTGAAAATGTCCAATCAGCTTCAAATGATTGAATTTTCAGGTTGATGGTCCTGGTAGGATAGAGGATCGAGAAGGGCCTGTTGTGGTTAAAGTTGAAGATTATAGAGGAGAATCCAAAACGAACTACAGGTTTGTTGATCCCGTCATCTTGGGAATATCTCCGAAATATGGCCCGAAATCTGGTGGAACAATGTTACAAATAAAAGGAAAGTACATGAATGCAGGAAGCAGCATCCAAGCATTCATCGGAGACTTGCCATGTAGAATTGTGTCAACCGATGAAAGTCAGGCCCTTTGCATAACAAGTGCTTCAAATTTAATCACAAAGGAAAAATTAAGGATGAAATTCGATGAAAAGGCTGATAGAGCTTTCGACGAGTATTTTCAATATGTTGAAGATCCAGTTATTTATTCCGCTGAGTCTGGAATACCTAGTTCTGTGAAAATTCCAAAGGGCATTCCTGCAGGGGGTATCAAAATATCGGTAGCTGGTAAAAATCTGGCTTACATTCAAAAACCCCAAATGTATGTGTATTATCAACAGAAAATGTTTATAAGTGTAAGTATATTTATTTAGACGCTAAATGGAATAAGTATTTTGAAAAAATTTCTTTGCAGGAATGCACAATTTTAAGTAACATAAGCATGATCTGCGGTAGTCCAATTATAGAAGTCGAAGAGGACCTTGATGCTGATAAACCATTAGAGTTGGAATATGGATTTAGAATGGATAACGTTACAGGAGTACAAAATTTAACAATGACCAATAATTTCTCACCGTTTTTACTGTTTCCAAATCCTGTCTTCACTGAATTTGACAAGGCTGTAAAATATTATAAATCTGAATATTTGAATATAAATGTAAGTTTGTTCTTTTTTCATTCGTAGATATCGTTCTTATTTTGTATTGTTTCAGGGACAAAACATTGACAGAGCATGTCAAGAATCTGATGTTGAGGTTAGGATTGGGAACAGTTTTTGTAATGTAACTTCTTTGTCACGCCAACAACTGACCTGTAGACCACCTGAAACACAACCTCCTGCGTTAGATAGCAATGGCTTACCTAATAACGAAGATTTGCCAGAAGTTGTTGTAACAGTAGGAGGATCGCTACGTTACAAAATAGGTCGTTTCTCTTATTCTTCACCGCAAGGATTGAATGGTCCAATATCTAAAGTTTCCCTATACTCCATCATCGTTATTGGTATAATAATATTCTTCATCTTCATTCTATTCTTGATAGCATACCGAAGAAAATCTACTGAAAGCAACCGTGTGCTCAAGAACATGCAAGAACAGATGGACATTCTTGAGCTACGAGTAGCCGCAGAATGCAAAGAAGCATTCGCTGAATTGCAAACGGAGATGACTGATTTGACAGGCGACCTAACTTCTGGTGGTATTCCGTTCCTTGACTACCGAACATATGCAATGAAAATATTATTTCCTAATGTTGATGATCATATAGTTTTACAATGGGAAAAGCCGGAATTGTTAAGAAAAGAAAAAGGTCTCAGACTATTTGGCCAACTGATAATGAACAAAACATTTCTACTCCTGTTTATAAGAACTTTGGAAAGTAACAGGTATTTTTCAATGCGTGACAGAGTCAATGTAGCTTCCTTGATAATGGTAACTCTTCAAAGTAAGATGGAATATTGCACAGACATTTTGAAAACATTACTAGCAGAATTAATTGAAAAATGTATCGAAGGAAAGAGCCATCCAAAATTATTGCTGAGAAGAACTGAAAGTGTCGCCGAAAAAATGCTCAGTGCTTGGTTTACTTTCCTGCTTTACAAATTTTTGAAGGAATGTGCTGGTGAGCCACTTTTCATGCTCTTCAGGGCTGTTAAACAGCAGGTTGACAAAGGGCCAGTAGATGCAGTCACATCTGAAGCAAGGTATTCGCTCAGTGAAGAAAAACTTATTAGACAATCGATAGATTTTAAGCCAATGGTTAGTATTTCCTTCAAATACATGATGAGTTACTTAATATGTTTCTTTTTCAGACTGTTTATGTATCTATATCTCAACAAACAGTATTTGTGGGAGTTCCAGATCATAATACAGATAATGTTCCTGTTAAAGTTCTAGATTGTGATACAATAAGCCAAGTTAAGGAGAAAGCTCTAGACACTATTTACAGAGCTACTCCTTATTCCCAGAGACCTCGAAAAGATGATTTAGATTTAGGTAAACGATAGTTATTGATACTCATTATTTTTATAATAAGTCGTAGAAAAAACTAAATTGTTTTCATTTTCAGAATGGCGTACAGGAACTAGTGGTAGACTAATCCTTTACGATGAAGACAGTACTACGAAGGTAGAAGGTGATTGGAAGAGGAAGAACACTCTTCAGCATTATAGAGTTCCTGATGGAGGATGCCTCAATCTGGTCTCAAAACAAAGTTCTATATATAATTTGAGCATATTCTCGGAAAAGAATGATAAGCTCCACAAATATGAAACACTAAATCTTAGTAAATTCAGTTCAGCTAGTCCTCCTCTAAGTAGAGCCACTAGTCCGTTGAATCATGATCATGATCAGGGCTTGAAGGGCTGGCATCTCGTGAAACATCACGACAACGAAAATCAGAAGGAAGGTGAAAGAGGAAATAAAATGGTCTCAGAAATTTATTTAACCCGTTTATTGGCGACTAAAGGTACTCTGCAAAAGTTTGTGGACGATTTGTTCGAAACAATTTTCAGTACCGCACACAGGGGCTCAGCTTTGCCTCTAGCAATTAAATATATGTTCGATTTTCTGGACGACCAGGCTCTGCAGCACGGTATTTCTGATCCTGAAGTTGTCCACACCTGGAAGAGTAATTCTTTACCTCTCAGATTCTGGGTGAATCTCATCAAAAATCCTAATTTCGTTTTCGATATCCATAAATCGAATATTGTTGATTCTTGTCTGTCTGTTGTTGCTCAAACTTTCATGGATTCTTGTTCCACTTCTGATCATAGATTAGGTATGGTATTTTGTATTGTTCGATTGTGAGCACTGTTTTTATGTTTGCGTGTTTCAGGCAAGGATTCGCCAAGTTCCAAACTATTGTATGCCAAGGATATCCCATGTTATAAAGAGTGGGTGGAAAGATATTATTCAGATATTAAAGTGATGCCAGCTATATCCGATCAAGATATGAACGCCATGCTAGCAGAAGAATCTAGAGTGAGTAATTCAAAGTTTTTTCCTCCGACACTTCCATTCCTTACCCATCAAGTGCTTTTCTACCATATTGAGTATATTTCAATACTATAATATCACTTTTATTAATTCAATATTCGTTATGATGGCCTTCATTATATGAACATTCATTATGCAAACCAGTAAACTTAACTTTTCGTTATCAAATTGATTAGCTCACTTCAGAGGTAGCCTAATGTGATTCGCTGTCTTGGTATTGCAAAACTCGATTGTAAATGTTTCAAAGTTATCGGCTACTTTGATTTAGACGAATACCAAATGTGACGTGTTGCCATTAGAAATAGGTTGGTAAAAGCAAGTGAAGTATGCGTTGTAGTGATTCAAGATTTGATGTTAAAAATTCAGAAACCGCTGTTGAATTATGGTGCCAAAATTTCGGAGGTCATATTCTAAAACCTTCTCCGATGGATTCCATTTTCTCCATTCCTTTCCCATGATCCCTCCTTGGAATGTGGAATAACAGAGTTCTAATGAACAAATTTGGTCGAAATCTAGCTCCATACAACAGAGTTCAACACTAATTGCGCCCTGCACGAACTCTACACATACGCTATGAAGTACAACGAACAGCTGACGGTGACTTTAGAGGAGGACGAGTTTTCGCAGAAACAGAGATTAGCCTATAAGCTAGAACAAGTTCATAACATAATGGCAGTTGACGGGCAACCATGATATTGGCCTGACGTTACTCATCCATCGGCACCCCCATTGTCCTCACTGCTCATTTCGGGTACTCAAGAACTCGCCTGCTGATGATGAAAAAAGTACATATCTAACATTAAGCGGACGTGAGACGTTCAATGTATTCGAGTATCGGTAAGTAATTGTTTTTGTGTCGTCGGTTTGTACCGGTGGTGCGCACTAAAGTGACTCAAGTGCCTCTGGTAAAATGAGTTGTACTGTCTAAATACAGATTTATTGTATTATATTTTTATGATAATTGTTCCGTTTATGCTTTTCTGTGCCCATATGGCATTACCATTTATTAATCGTACATGAAACAAATATGGAATGCTTTTTAAATAATTGTATAATTGATGTACCTTGTATTTATCTTTGTACAGTTTTATATTTTTATATTTAGTTAATTGCAATCACGATGATTGTCTTCCGCAATGAGGGAAGTAGCAGGGTGTAGTGTTTATTTGCGATCTTTCAATCATCAATCGTATCAGCTTGGCTGGAAAAAACTATACCCTAATTAATCATTGAAAATTTTCGATTTCTGATACATCATCCTATTTTCGGCACATGAAAAATAATCTCAGGCATGCCGACTAATCTGGTATGGTTTTTTTTTTGTCATCTGATGAAACCTCTACATACTGTGCACAGGTTGTGTCAGTGTGAATTGTGTACGTGTATAAAGGCTGTGTACATTTTCTGTATCATATTTTAAAAATAGAAAATTGCTGTATTGCTTAACAGTGAAATAAAATCGTAACTTCTCTTGGTTTCTACAGAATTTTAAACTCACCAATCTGGCTGTAAAATTTTAATTGAAATTTATTACACTTCTTTCCAATCCTATGCTTCAGACAAAATGAATTTCTCAATGGAATATTTCAAATTAGTATTATTCTCATTACCTCATCATTTTCCATAACGGAGAGTTTGGTGAAAATCATTTGAATGAAATTTTTTATAGTTTCAAATGTGATTTATTATACACTCAGTACATACATATGAAATTAGCCATTATTTATTATTCTATTTTATGAGTAATTCGAGAGTTTTATGCATATGTATCATTTTTAAAGAACAATTTATTTGAAACATTATCGAAAATCGCCAACTTTGTTGATTTTATATTCATATTCGCATCCGAAAATACTTCTACACAATTTTCTTCACGAACTTTACAATTTTTTTAGAATAATCAATGTGTGCTTGATTGTATATTTCTCAATCATTTCTTTTCCTTTCCAAAATATCTATATTTTTGTGTACAAACTAATCAATTGTGTATTTAAATGTTTCGTCATCTCAATCATTCCATTTAAATTATATAGATGTCAAGCATTATCTCTTATTGTTAATATATGTGCTGTTGTTGTTTGATGAATTCCATTTAGAATTGCTTCAAATTTTCATAGATTTTCTACACCTTGGCCAAAATGTAAATATATTTTTAAGGTATTCTTGAGCAAAAGAGTCAAATATCCATTTGTCACTTCTTCAATGTTTAGAATTTTCAATTCCTGGTAACGAAATGCTTAAAAGAATTTTTTCTGGATTTTGCTCTGTTAGTAATGTTGAGCATTCAATTGAAATTTACCCATTGACGAAAATTTTTAGCAATTCGTTCAACTTCATGTGATCCATGTTTCATGTGTATTCAAGTGTATTAAATTTGATGAAAGATAACATTTTATTGATTCTATTTGATGTCCGAATATCTACTACTAACATAAAATTTTCTATGCTGCAAATGTGGATTTCGATAATACAATTTATTCATTTCTGAGATGAACAAATCTGCAAATTCAACAGATTGTGAGGAATTTTCCAATACCTATGAAAGAGATTCAGTTGAATAAATTATCGAATTGTATCGAGTTGTAGATAGAATTGGCTTCAAATAGATGATGATATTAGTAAATGTGATTCAAATATTTTGTTTTGTCTGAAGTAGAAATGGATGTACTATCATATTATTTGTCTGATATGATTGGTATTAACATTTTTCAAATTGTAACCGTCCTTGCGAAGTAATAGGCAAATTTTCACAGTCTAGCTGAATTTTGGAATATTGAAAGACTTGCAGAAAATGGAAATGTTAAGGACCAACGAACGGTAATTCTTAGAATCCATATCATTTAATTTCCAAAGTATAGAATTGATATATTGGGGCCACTTAATCTAAAAATTTACCAGCAATTTTTCCACAGACAGTAATCGGTAAATGGAATTCAGTGATAAATCAGTTAAAATCCTGTCTCAGATTTATCTGAACATCTGTGCCAAAATGATTATTTCGTGTAGAATTTTCTCAGTGGAATTATATTCAAGTATTGTCATTTGCTCGGTTCATATAATGTGATGATTTTCTTTAAACGGAAAAAATTGTACAGAGTAGGATGTTCCCTTGTTGAAGAACAAGAGAATAATTGAGTCTTAATCAAAGAATTTGGCTAGAATGTTTAAAATGCCTGTATGGACAGCTACGCATATCAACAGTTCCAGGAAGTATGCACCAACTTCTAATTTGAAACTTCCTCAAAAGAGGAGGCATTTAAAGAACTAGCAAAAATTAATGTAAAATCGCAAAGAACTGTCAATAGTGCGTAGTAATAACGCTATTTGTATATACTTATAAGTGTGAGAGTGTGTGCATGTGCACGATATATTTATGGTATTATTGTATGTACTGATTGCATCTGCAATAATAAAATAGTTATGTATTACTATTATATGTTAAAAAAGACTGAATGGAATTATTTGAAAATATTAAAAAACTTAAAACAATTGTCTGAATCCTTTTCAACCTTGAAAGATCGGAAGTCTATTTGGAATGGTGGTGTGAATTCAAATAAATTTCACTGAATCTACCAAAGCTTATCAGGCCAAAATAACTGTAGCGGTAATAGAACGGAGTAATTGAATGGAGGGAAGATAACTAAGTTTGAAAGTTGAAAAATTTCCATTTTGAACTAAAAAATTTTCAAAATCAGGCAAAGAATTAGTTCTTGCTCTATCAGAAGCAGATACGATGGGCCAATCAACATCGCGCGCATACACTCACGACCCTTTCTAGCTATTAACCGGGGTGTAGATAACACTTTCGATTTGAACACGTCAGTTCGAGGTACAATCTTAGAAGAAAAATCCTATGGAAATGCCTACCACAGTTGTAAGCGAAACGTTAGGTGAAATTATTTCTAATGGACCATGGCGAATAAGCCCGGAAAACTCTTTCAATGTCAAGTAAAGGAATGTCTGGTTTTGCTCCATTTGTATCTCTTCACCTGAATTTCGACAAGTTTCATAGTAAAATGTAACCAAGGTTTTTTGCGAATGTACGGATTTGAATGACGTAAAATTCTGATTTCATAAATTAATACTAGTATCTGCAATTTGAGATTTATTCTGAGTGCTAAGTAAATATCATAATTATGTGAAACAACAATTTCTTTAGGTGCAGACATATGAGCAATTGGTTATTAATTTATCTGCAAAAAACTGGGGTATATTTTGTTTCTTCTAAACGTTTTTCGGATAAAAATTTCAGCCTGTCGCTATATTATATATTATACAGGGTGTTCTACAAGCTCTATGACAAACTTCGACAGAAGGTAGCTGTGCTTCTTCTGAACATTTTTGTTCCTATGAACATAGGTATAATTCGTTTTCGTTTCGGAGTTAAAAGAATCTGATGGTGTACCATCAGATAGAGGGAGACAAGTAGTCACTTGAATAAATGGATAAGTCAGTCGCCTGATCTAAGTCCCTTAGATTTGTATTCATAGGGACATAAGGAGCAGCTTGTTCGTCATGTTGAAATCCAATCTCAACAACTACTTGACAGATGCAGCGAACCAAATTCGTCGATATCAAGCTAAACAATTTTAATGGTCTCAAAATTTTCATTTATGATTTCAACCGAGATTTGAACATAAAAATTTAATTTTTCAACTGCTAGTATCTTCTAAGCAAAAACAAATCGGATATATGTTCATAGGAAAAAACTGTTCAGAATAAGCACAGCTACCATCTGACAAAGTTTGTCGTAGAACTTGTAGAACACCCTGTATATTTATTAATTTTGATGTTCCGATAATCTATCGATCACAGAACACTAAACAATTCATTTCGTCGTTCAGCAAAATACGGAACTCATCTATACCGTGTTCTGTGGTTCTAGTTTTAGCACAGAATATAAGGATAGATATTCTGTGGTTTTAGATCAATGACATAATCGGTCTATGGTCTATGTTCTAAATATAAAAAAAATTATATGTTTTATTTTTCAGGCGATTTCTCAAGAATATTTTGTTATCTGTGAAGATTATATTAATGTGTTTCACTCTGGATAGTTTTTTTACTCAAATAGAGGGCGAATTCAAGAAAAACCATCTGAAGATGAGTCGAGATAGATATTAACCGATTTCAAGCGAATAACCAGTAATGACCGCGGTTATTTACGGTCCTGCCTGCGGTTATCTACGGTTATAGCCTTCAGCGATATTCCTTGTAAAATGATTATAACCGACAATGACCGAAGTCGCATGAATGCAGTTGGTCCTAGTTGGTAATTACCAATGAGGACCAGGTTATTCGCTTGAAATCGGTTATTCATCCACTTTATATGATACTTGCATCAAGGTTTAACAGATTCCACATAAGGGTAAATACATTTGTGTACTGGAATTATCGGTCATGAAGCAAAATGGGAGTATTGACAGAACATATGAGATACATTCCGAGGATCAAGAAAGAACAGAATAGTACATGTTGACATATTATGGAAAAAATAGGAAAATCGATTTAAAATCGAGGTATGCATTCTTTGCAATTCTAGTATTTCTTCAAATAGCATGTAGTATTTTGCTATGAAAGCAGTTTTCATGGATTTATATTTGAATAAATTCAGAAGAAGTTTTTCTTTGTGAAATTTCCAAATCCTCTCACGAATGGCACTTATGGATTTTTGAAATGATAATAGTATCATATTCCTATATCATACTTGATATTTGTTTTGGGGTTGTTAGATTGTCCTAGAAATGTCTGTTTAGAGATCAGTTTCGCATACCTAATTATATTTGTATCGTTATTTTATTTTTTATTTGTAGATTGCCGATTTTGGTCATGAAGCAAAATATAAGTATGGAAAAATGTCAGAAGCCCATTGAGGAATGGATTAGTCCATAATGGCATCTTATGAAGAAACCTGGGAAAAATCAATGTGAAATCTAGGTACTTTTCCAAGCAATTTTTATTATCATCATTGGGCCTTTCTGCAAATATACTTGGACTTAGAGATCATCTTCATTGGAAAAAATCATTGTCAATTCAAGAAGATTCAAACTGGCCATATATGTTCTAAAGCCCAGAGTTAAAAATAGTTATTCCACTATTGTAAAGGAATCTGTTATTCTCTAGAGTGAGGTTGACCGTTGAGAGACTTTTTCACTGGTGTAAATTCCATTATTTTTCCTAGATATCATGAAAAATCGTTGTACAGACACAGTTTTCAAATTTCCAAGCAAAGTAATAAGTTCAGGAACATTTATTTAATATATAATATGTAATTTTTCATACAAATGGCACTTGTACGCTCTTGAAAACACCGAAATCAATGGACTATGTTGCTATATCATGCAATATATGTGGAACCTGTTATAAATTCATAGGCTTATAGTTTTTCGAAATCAAATTGAATTTCTAATATTCTGTAAAGCTAGAGATGAATACTAATTCTTTTTTTAATTTTCAGGTGTGCTTAAGCCGCGCTTTTCTTAAGGATTGTTTTCTGGAACAAAAGAAGGCAGATAATTATTTGTTAAAATGGCATGAACGGTTTTTCTGTAACAAGAGATATCAATAGGTGCAGGCAGGAATTGAATTCAAGACAAATTGTTTTTTTGAAGATGTGTTATGTGAAGGGCTTCTCAAGAATGGCATACCTTATGGAGGTAAGTGAAGAGGTTTTGATTGCATCATTAGATCATCATCGAAAGATTCATTGCCCTGGTCCAAGTATTTTATTCAAATGATTTCAATTTCCAAAGTTTCAAATTAAGTTTTTTCCCAATGAAATATTTTCAAACATAAAATTTGGTCCGGAGAATTGAAGCCTCTTACTAGATGTGCAACCACCTCTTTTTGTAAAATACTACTAATATCAAAATTTGTACCATGAAATATAGTGATATCAATCATCATGAATGGTCACATTTAACTTGCACTTAGTTTCATAAGCATTTTCTTCTTTTATAATCAATTCATTTTACTCAGGTTGATAACCAATCTCCTGAAAATATCCATGGGAGTTGGTAATTTATCTTTCTTGAAACATCTTGATTACAATTGAGATTCTTCGAATCAATGCTGCATTGCAATTGAATTGTAAATTTTGGTGGATGCGCTTTGGGCAGGAGATATCCTCGCTTGGCGCATCCACCATATCCTTATATTAGTTGAAAGGAATTTGAAACTATTAATCGTTTCTCTGTTGTTTTTAGAGGTGGTGAAATTAAAGTCTGTCAAGAGGAAGTCACGATGTCTATTAGGCAACCATCTTCGATACATGAGTTCTTTTGTCCTTAAGAGGTTTTGGGTTACAAATTGAAAAGGAATTGGTGGAATTTTAAAAACTTAAGGTATGATATTTGTTGAATTAGGGTTAATTCATCCTCATCAATAATCAGAAAAAACTGAAAAGTGTAGGAGGGAATAAAATTCAAGACAATTGATTCTCTTGAAGATGGTCATGTGTCACAAATGAGACTTGTGGTGTCCTTATAGAAATCAAAAGAAAGTATTGATAAATGATTCTTGCCCAGGTCCAACACTATTGCAATGATTATACTTCCTGAATTTTTGAATTCAGTTTCCTCCTTATAACATATTTTCAACAGAAAAAAATTTCCCAGAAAGTTGGGAAAAAATTGAGCTGGAATCACAAAATTTATTCAAATTCCATATTAGATTGTATTCTGAAAGCAGTTTCCATGCATCAAGGTTGTGGAGTTCATCAAGAAGACTTTTTTCAATGTACAATTTCAAATGCCTAACACGAATGGCACCTATGGATTTTTGAAATGGGAGTCAATAAGAGTATCATGTTATATCATTTGGTATATGTTTTCGGGTTATAAGATTTCCATGAAACTTCTGTGTTAGTGTCCTCAATGATATTTGTGTCATTATAATTCTTCTGTAATTTGTAAATTGCAGATTCTAATCTATGTTGGATACAATTGCCCTTTGGAATCAGTGGTCATGAAACCAAATATGAGTATTGGAGAAAGTATGGAAAGCTGTCTGAAACCCATTGAGGAATGGACTGGTCCATATTGGCATGGTATGAAGAAACCAAGGAAAGTCAATGGAAATCAAGGTTTGTATTCTAATTTGTACTCATTTATGTTGGGTAAGTGTATTCCCATTGAGTCTTTCCTAAAATTTAAATCGACTTATGATTAAGGTTCAGGAATATTTGTTCAATTCAGAATATCAAATGCTTCACCTTCATGGCACTTGTGGATACTTGAAAAGAGCCAACAACTGGTCCATGGTGTCCCAACGTTTCTTAGTGCCCATGCTCCAAGTTACATGGTTTTCACTTTAATCATTTGTAAATTCAGTTTCTTCTCAATTGATCATTAAAGAAATCATTAGCTCAGAAAAGTGTACACTAAGTTGGATTTAGATATTTTCTCTTCTTTAGGAGAATATTTTGAATGCATAAAATCCAATACTTCACATGAATGACACTTGTGGATTTTTGAAAATAGCCAAAATAACTGGACCATGCTGCCTTCATTCCAAAAATTTTGAACACATTATAAATCAAGAGGCTTATAGTTCTTTAAAATCAATTAATTTTCGATTTTTAGGTGTGCTAAAGCCGGTGTTATTTTAATTCATTTATTTTTAGATTGCAGATTCCGATTGCTGCTCAATACAATGAGTTTCCTCTTGGAATTATTGGTCACGCTGCAAAATTTGAGTATCGAAAAAAAATATGAAAAGCTATCTGGGGCCCATTGAAGAATGGATTGGTTCATATCAGCATGTTACAAAGAGAAGTTGCAAAATCAATTTAAATCAAGGTATGTTCTCTAAGCAATTCTTACTTCTTTAACTTAAGACAATGAGTATTCTCATTGAGCCTTCAGAAATTTTGAATCAGCTTAATTGAAAAAAAAAGATTAACCGTGAGACAATTCAAAGTGGCAGGTGCCAAAGCTGATGATCTACATTCCAATAGTTTAAAGAAATCTGCGTTACCGTTAGAAGTAATGTTGATAATTGAGTGGCCTGCTAATAGATGGCGCCAGTTGTAAACTATATAAAGTTTCTTAGGATTTGGTGAAAAAATTATCCCTGAGATGTAGTTTTCAAATTTTTGAGGTGTAACATAAGTTCAGGAACATTTTTTCAATGTGAGAAATCGAAGGCGTCTCACGAATGGCACTTGTGGATTCTTGAAAATGGCCAAAATAACCGGAAATGCTGCTCTCCTGCAATATTTGTTGAACATATTATTTATTCAGAGGCTTCTTGTACTTTCAAACATGTTGAATGTCTACAATTCTATGAACCTGGAGATAAATTATAATTATTTTTTGTTTTGTTTTTCAGGTGGGCTGAAGCTGGCATTTCTAGAGGATTTTGTTTTGGCACAGAAGAATGCAGATGATTATTTCTTCAAATGGAATGATTTTTCTGTAAGAGGTGCAAATATGTACAAGCAGGAATTGAAATCAAGACAATTTGTCCTATTAAATGGATGGAGGGCTTCTCCCAAATGGCACTTGTGAAGTCCTTATGGAAGAAATTAAAGAGGTATTGTGTTGATTCATTGTATTTTCATTTGAAGTTAGGCAAGATATCCATAGTATATCCTTGACATGATTTCATTTTCAAAATTTGTAAATTCAGTTTCCTCCCAATTTCATATATTCTCAAAAAAAAAAAATTCCTAGAAAATGAGAATACTAAGTGGGAATAACAGTATTTCTTCAAAACTCTTGTAATATTTCGCAAAAAGTAATTCTCAAGAATAAAATATATTCATTCAAGAGAATATTTTCAATGTATAATTTTTAATGCTTCACAAGAATGGCACCTATGTTTTTTTTTAATGATTCATTTGATGTTTGTTATTTAGTCAGGGTTACAATGAAATTGTTATGTGGAGGTCAGTTTTCCATTCCGAATGATATTCATGTTGTGATTTCACTTTCATAATTTGTAGTCTGCAGATTCCAATTGATGTTGAATACAATAAAGCTGCCTTTTGGAATTATTGGTCACGATGCAAAATTTGAGTATCGAAAAAAGTATGAAAACCTATCTGGGGCTCATTGAAGAATGGATTGAAGAATGGATTGGTTCATATCAGCATGTTATGATGAATCATAGGAAAATCAATTTTAAATCAAGGTATGTTCTCTGAGCAAATTTTACTCCTTCATCTTAAGACAATGAGTATTCTCATTGAGCCTTCAAGAATATTTACGTTAAATTTTGAATCAGCATAATTGATAAAAATGATTATCACTGAGGTAATCCAAAGTAAGCCACCTATGTAGGAACCTACTAAAGTTGATTATAGACATTCCAATAACTTAAAGGAATGAGTTACCGTTCAGAGAAATGTTGATAGTTGAGTGGTCTGGTCATAGATGGCTCCAGCTGCAAATTATACCAAATTTTTTTATATTTCGTAGAGAAAATAATCCCTGAGATGCAGTTTTTAAATTTCTAAGGTATAACCTAAGTTCAGGAAAATTTTTTCAATGTAGAAACTCAAGTACGTAACACAAATGGCACTTGTCGATTCTTGAAAATGGCTGAAATAACTGGAAAATGCTGCTCTCATGCAATATTCGTTGATCACATTATGAATTGAGAGCCTAATTGTTCTCTTAAATCAAACAAATTGAATCTCTAAAATTCTATGAACCTATAGATAAATTATAATTCTTGTTTTTTAGGTGTGCTGGAGCCGGCGTTTAGAGGATTGTCTTCTGCCCTGAAGAATGAGGATAATTATTTCTCCAAAGGGAATGGTCGATTTTTCTATATCGAGAGATACCAGTATGTGCAGACAGGAATTCAGTTCAAGAATTTGTTCTATTAAAGATATGAAGGCCTTCTTATAAATGACTCTTTTCATGTCCGCACAGAAGAAATAGAGAAAAGGTATTGTATTGGTTCATTGGATTTTCATTTGAAGTTACACAAATAATCATTGGTCACATCATAGTGCATTATTGACAGATATCATTTACAAAATTAGTAAATTCAGTTACCCTCCAATAACAGAATAACAGTATTTCTTCACAACTCTTGTAATATTTTGCTATAAAAGCAGTTCTCAAGAATTAAATGTGTTGCAATAATCAGGGAGAATATTTTCAATGTTTAATTTTGAATGCATTCACACGAATGGCACCTATGTTTTTTTTTAATTAGAGTCAATGGGGATATTATGTTGGTATATCATTTAAATTTTTTTTTTTTGGGTTTTTAGATTGTCCATGAAAATGTTGTGGAAAGATCAGTTTTCTATTCCAAATAATATTTGTGTCTCATTTTACTTGTGATTTGTATATTGCAGATTCTAATTGATGTTGAATACAATAAAGCAGCTTCTTGGAATTATTAGCCATGCAGTAAAATATGAGTAGCGAAAAAAGGATGAGAAGCTATCTGAATCCCATTCAGTAATTGATTGGTTCATGTCAGGATGTCACGAAAAAGCTGGGAAAATCAATTTGAAAACAAGGTACGTTCTCTAAGCAATTTTTACTCCTTCATCTCAAGACAATGAGTATTCTCATTGAGCCTTCCAGAGTATTTACGTGAAATACACACGAATGGCACTTGTGGATTCTTGAAAATGGCTGAAATAACTGGAAAATGCTACTCTCGTGCAATATTTGTTGATCATATTATGAATTCAGAGGCTTATAGTTCTTTTAAATCAAATCAAATTGAATGTCTAAAATTCTATGAACCTAGAGATAAATTATAATTCGTTTTTGTTTTTCAGTTGTGCTGAAGCAAGCATTTCTAAAAAATTTTCTTCTGGCACAGAAGAATGCAGATGATTATTTCTTCAACTGGCATGATTTTTCTGTAACAAGAGGTACCAATATGTGCAGGCAATAATTGAATTGAAGACAATTTGTTCTATTCAGGATATGAAGGGCTTCTCATAAATGGCACTTGTCATGTCTTTATAGAAGTAAGTGAAAAAATATTGGGTTGGTTCATTACATTTAATTTCGTTGAAATTATGTAGTACAATCATTGGTCACATGAAAGTTCACTTCAAAAATTCGGGAATTCAGTTTCCACCTGAAATATTTTCACAAAAAAATTGGCTCAGAAAATGTAGAGAGTACTTCGTGGGAATTACAGTATTTTTTCAAAATCCATGTGGGATTTCGCTATAATATATAAGCAGTTCTCATTCATTAAAGCTATTTAATTAATTTAGGAGAATATTTCCAATGTATATTTTCAAATTCTTCACACGAATGGCACCTATGGATTTTTGAAATAAGAGTCAATAAGGGTTTTATGATGTAATATCATTTTATGTTTGTCTTGGAGTTAACAGAGTGTCGTTGAAATTTGATGTCTGAATTTCAGTTTTCCATTCCAAATTTATTTGTGTTGATATTTTACTTCCGTAGTGTGTATATTGCAGATTCTAAGACCTGCAACAAGTTGGGATTTAGATGTTTAAAATATCAAACTTGAAATTCTTGGATAAACATAGAAGTAGAGTATAATAGATTTTTCGCTTTTCAGATCTGCTGGTCCCTCTTCAGGGATTTGTTATGTACCGGAGGATCAGGAATCATGAAGTTTTAGAGACTTCTTCTTCAACAGCAGAATAAATTCAACAAGTTGTGTCTCTGGAAATCTATTCTGCTAAAGGCCTACGGAAAGCAGTGATTGCGGTGGACCTCTGAAGCTAACCAAAACAATAGATAGCATTCACCTGTGATTGTGTTCTTGACTTATTTTTTCAACAAATCTTTATTAATTATCGAACAATGTACACTTTGCCAATTTATGTAATTAATGCCCACATCAAGGGTCAGCATGTTATCAGTTCTGTTTTGAGAAGTGAATCTTTGTACTATCAATTGAAGGAGAACTGGTGTAAATTCAATGAAATAAAATTTCTTAATGAATCATGTGTGTCTGTTCTACCTTTCCTCAGTTTTCGATGGGATGTGAAGGATTGGACACATTTAAAAATATTTATGGTTGATTTAGCAAATTGTTCCTGCAGTAGATTAACAATCGGTAATTGCAGAGAGGATAAATCTGGTGAAAAGTATTTTATAGACCAAAACTTTCAAAATAATCTCCCATAAAACAATCCCGATTCATCCTAATACGATGCTCATACAATAAAATTGAAATTAGTCATTTTCCATTGGTTTTCCTCGGAAAATTCCTCGAAAAACACCTGGCAGGAGCCAATATGCATAATAGAAAGAAGTTTTCTAAATTCCGCTAGTCTTCCTAGTAGACTTAGTTCGACTACTCTAAGTAAGGTGGCGCCACAAGGAGTATATGACTCGGAACATTGTTCCGAAAGGATGTAAATACCTGCGAGTGGCTGTCCCCCGTTCACTTGGCGCCGTTAAGGCGTCCGGTCCACAGCTCCACTGCTAGCTGGGCACATACCTCACCTTCGTGTGGGGTCCAGCTGCAGGTGGTGACTCCGACCCTTTGGTGGAGTCTGGTGGCAGTGGACCTCCGGGATGCTGGTGCGGACCCCAGCAGGATTGGACTTCGGTTGCTGGTGCGGACCTCGGCAGCTGGAGGACCTCCTACGTCTGCTGGAGGACCCCTCCGGCTGCTGGTGGTCTCTGGCTGCTAGGGGTTTCCCGACTTCTGGAGCTCTCAAGGCTTTGGTGAACTTCTTGTGGATTTTGTCAATTAAAAAAATTTCTAACTGTCGTTTAACATTATTTCAATTTCGGCCATTTTACTTTTTGGACGACCCCCGTATATTGTCCGGTCAAAATCATTCCTGGGTGACCCCCGTATAAATTCTAATCACGTAACTTTTCCCGATTTCGGTCCTTTTACTTTTTGGACCACCCCCGTACATTTTCCGGTTAAAATACTTTTAGGTCTGCCCCCGTATATTTCCGAAATTTCACGCCGGCCGGTGAGGCGATCGCAGCGCCACTTTTTCGGTTCATTTTGTCGCGATTTTGCGGCGAAAGGCTGAACCTTCCCTACTAAATTGGGGCCTGCTCATTTTCCTGGGCAGCTATACGGAAAAAATCGGGAATTTTTCTGGCAATTTTTTTGCGATTTTTTCGTCGATATGGATTCTTCCCTGGTTACTGAATACCATCCTGGTGAAAAAAATCGACCAGCTTTTTTCCTAGGGCAGCTATACGGAAAAATTCGGGCCGAAAATATCGGGCCATTTTTTCCATACCTCTACACCCAGGAAAAAATGGCCGGTCAAATTTAGTAGGGGATTTTGTCGTTAGTTCAGGGTTTTTCCGCAAAATCGGGACAAAATGAACTGGAAAAATGGCGCTGCTGTCGCCTCCTCATTCTTCCTGGGTGTAGGTACGGAAAATTTTCCGAAATTTACAGGGGTTTTTTTTCGTGTTTTTTGCGGTATTTCGAGTCAAAAAACGCTCGATACCCTCTGAATCATTAAAAAAAACCTGAAACCCCTACAAAAAAACCCCTGTTAATTTCGGAAATTTTTCCATACCTACACCCAGGAAGAATGAGGAGGCGACAGCAGCGCCATTTTTCCAGTTCATTTTGTCCCGATTTTGCGGAAAAACCCTGAACTAACGACAAAATCCCCTACTAAATTTGACCGGCCATTTTTTCCTGGGTGTAGGTATGGAAAAAATGGCCCGATATTTTCGGCCCGAATTTTTCCGTATAGCTGCCCTAGGAAAGCTGGTCATTTTTTTCACTAGAATCGTATTCAGGAACCCGGGAAGAATCGATATCGACGAAAAAATCGCAAAAAAGTAGCCAGAAAAATTCCCGATTTTTTCCGTATAGCTGCCCAGGAAAAATGAGCAGGCCCGAATTTAGTAGGGGAGGTTCAGCCTTTCGCCGCAAAATCGCGACAAAATGAACCGAAAAAGTGGCGCTGCGATCGCCTCACCGGCCGGCGTGAAATTTCGGAAATATACGGGGGCAGACCTAAAAGTATTTTAACCGGAAAATGTACGGGGGTGGTCCAAAAAGTAAAAGGACCGAAATCGGAAAAAGTCACGTGATTAGAATTTATACGGGGGTCACCCAGGAATGATTTTGACCGGACAATATACGGGGGTCGTCCAAAAAGTAAAATGGCCGAAATAGAAATAATGTCGAACGACAGTTAGAATTTTTTTTAATTGACAACATCCACAAGAAGTTTACCAAAGCCTTGAGAGCTCCAGAAGTCGGGAAACCCCTAGCCGCCAGAGACCACCAGCAGCCGGAGGGGTCCTCCAGCAGCCGGAGGGGTCCTCCAGCACCCGGAGGGGTCCTCCAGCAGCCGGAGGGGTCCTCCAGCAGACGAATGAGGTCCTCCAGCAGACGAAGGAGGTCCTCCAGCTGCCGAGGTCCGCACCAGCAACCGAAGTCCAATCCTGCTGGGGTCCGCACCAGCATCCCGGAGGTCCACTGCCACCAGACTCCACCAAAGGGTCGGAGTCACCACCTGCAGCTGGACCCCACACGAAGGTGAGGTATGTGCCCAGCTAGCAGTGGAGCTGTGGACCGGACGCCTTAACGGCGCCAAGTGAACGGGGGACAGCCACTCGCAGGTATTTACATCCTTTCGGAACAATGTTCCGAGTCATATACTCCTTGTGGCGCCACCTTACTTAGAGTAGTCGAACTAAGTCTACTAGGAAGACTAGCGGAATTTAGAAAACTTCTTTCTATTATGCATATTGGCTCCTGCCAGGTGTTTTTCGAGGAATTTTCCGAGGAAAACCAATGGAAAATGACTAATTTCAATTTTATTGTATGAGCATCGTATTAGGATGAATCGGGATTGTTTTATGGGAGATTATTTTGAAAGTTTTGGTCTATAAAATACTTTTCACCAGATTTATCCTCTCTGCAATTACCGATTGTTAATCTACTGCAGGAACAATTTGCTAAATCAACCATAAATATTTTTAAATGTGTCCAATCCTTCACATCCCATCGAAAACTGAGGAAAGGTAGAACAGACACACATGATTCATTAAGAAATTTTATTTCATTGAATTTACACCAGTTCTCCTTCAATTGATAGTACAAAGATTCACTTCTCAAAACAGAACTGATAACATGCTGACCCTTGATGTGGGCATTAATTACATAAATTGGCAAAGTGTACATTGTTCGATAATTAATAAAGATTTGTTGAAAAAATAAGTCAAGAACACAATCACAGGTGAATGCTATCTATTGTTTTGGTTAGCTTCAGAGGTCCACCGCAATCACTGCTTTCCGTAGGCCTTTAGCAGAATAGATTTCCAGAGACACAACTTGTTGAATTTATTCTGCTGTTGAAGAAGAAGTCTCTAAAACTTCATGATTCCTGATCCTCCGGTACATAACAAATCCTGAAGAGGGACCAGCAGATCTGAAAAGCGAAAAATCTATTATACTCTACTTCTATGTTTATCCAAGAATTTCAAGTTTGATATTTTAAACATCTAAATCCCAACTTGTTGCAGGTCTTAGAATCTGCAATATACACACTACGGAAGTAAAATATCAACACAAATAAATTTGGAATGGAAAACTGAAATTCAGACATCAAATTTCAACGACACTCTGTTAACTCCAAGACAAACATAAAATGATATTACATCATAAAACCCTTATTGACTCTTATTTCAAAAATCCATAGGTGCCATTCGTGTGAAGAATTTGAAAATATACATTGGAAATATTCTCCTAAATTAATTAAATAGCTTTAATGAATGAGAACTGCTTATATATTATAGCGAAATCCCACATGGATTTTGAAAAAATACTGTAATTCCCACGAAGTACTCTCTACATTTTCTGAGCCAATTTTTTTGTGAAAATATTTCAGGTGGAAACTGAATTCCCGAATTTTTGAAGTGAACTTTCATGTGACCAATGATCATACTACATAATTTCAATGAAATTAAATGTAATGAACTGATTCAATATTTTTTCACTTACTTCTATAAAGACATGACAAGTGCCATTTATGAGAAGCCCTTCATATCTTGAATAGAACAAATTGTCTTCAATACAATTATTGCCTGCACATATTGGTACCTCTTGTTACAGAAAAATCATGCCATTTGAAGAAATACTCATCTGCATTCTTCTGTGCCAGAAGAAAATCCTCTAGAAATGCTTGCTTCAGCACAACTGAAAAAGAAAAAAGAATTATAATTTATCTCTAGGTTCATTGAATTTTCGACATTCAATTTGATTTGATTTAAGAAAACTATAAGCCTCTGAATTCATAATATGATCAACAAATATTGCATGAGAGTAGCATTTTCCAGTTATTTCAGCCATTTTCAAGAATCCACAAGTGCCATTCGTGTGACGCACTTGATTTCTCATCAATTTTTTTTTTTTCAATTAGGCTGATTCAAAATTTCACCGTAAATACTCCTGAAGGCTCAATGAGAATACTCATTGTCTTAAGATAAAGAAGTAAAAATTGCTTAGAGAACGTACCTTGTTTTCAAATTTATTTTCCCAGCTTTTTCGTGACATCCTGATATGAACCAATCAATTACTGAAAGGGATTCAGATAGCTTCTCATCCTTTTTTCGTTACTCATATTTTACTGCATGGCCAATAATTCTAAGAAGCTGCTTTATTGTATTCAACATCAATTAGAATCTGCAAATACAAATCATAAGTAAAATAAGACACAAATATTATTTAGGATGGAAAACTGATCTTTCCACATTGGCAATCTAAAAACCCAAAAAAAAATTTTAATGAAATACCAACATAATATCCTCATTAACTCTAAATAAAAGAAAAACTTAGGTGCCATTCGTGTGAAGCATTCAAAATTAAACATTGAAAATATTCTCCTTGATTATTGCAAAACATTTAATTCTTGAGAACTGCTTTTATAGCAAAATATTACAAGAGTTGTGGAGAAATATTGTAATTCTGTAATTGAAGGGTAACTGAATTTACTAATTTCGTAAATGATATCTGACAATAAAAAATGCACTATAATGTGGCCAATGATTATTTTGCGTAACTTCAAATGAAAATCCAATGAACCAACACAATACCTTTTATCTATTTCTTCTAATAGGACATGAAAAGTGCCATTTGTAAGAATGCCTTCATATCTTTGATAGAACAAATTCTTGAACTGAATTCCTGTCTGCACATACTAGTATCTCTCGATATAGAAAAATCGTTCATGCCCTTTGGAGAAATAATTATCTTCATTCTTCAGGCAATCCTCTAAACGCCTGCTACAGCACACCTAAAAAACAAAAAAACCAGAATTATAATTTATCTCTAGGTTCATAGAATTTTAGAGATTCAATTTTAAATTTGATATTTCGAGTATCTAAATACCATCTTGTTGCAGATCTTCGAAATATCACATGATATAAAAATATGACAGCATTATTTTGACTCATTTCAAAAATTCATAAGTGCCATTCGTGTGAAACATTAAACACTCCACATTGAAAGGTTTCTAATAAATTTATCCAATTGCTTGAAAGCCTGGATTTTCCTCAAGCTTTACAGGAAATGGTTTCTTCATAATAAGAAACTAAAATAAAACTATGTTTGCAAATTTTTTATAAAACTTTGAAGGAGGGTCTTATAATTCAGCACTATATCTATTGTTTTTTACTTATATAAGGGAATAAATAACAAGTTGCATTCATGCACAGTAGAAAAATATGTTTTTCATGAACTTGATAAGGGACTTCCTTTTCCTGAACCATTGATATCAATTCATTTCTAATGTTCATACCTCTTACAATAACTGCACTCAGTCTGCCTCATCAGAGTATTAGCTTGATAAATGTGACTCCAAGTTGGAAAAACAGTCATTAGATCTTCATAATTCCCAATCATCTAATTCATAGGAAAATACTGAAGGGACACCAGCACATCTGAAAAAATTTGTGGAATGATTACTTTTTATGTTGAGATACATATATATTAATAAATAAATTATTTCAATTTGAGGAATTCTGAAATTTTGAAGGTTAAAAATTTAATGTACAACGTAACAACACGCTAGTCTTATTTCGACTTTTTTTCAAGATTCCAGAAGTAGCTTTGACATTTCACATTGAACGAATTATCCTTGAATCTATACCAAAATAATACAAGCCAGAAATTAAAAGAAATAATGGAAATTCTTCTTAGTATTCAACCACTTTCTAAGGCCAATATTACTGTGAAAATAGGTAATTGAAAGGAAACCGAATTTACAAATTTTGAAAGTGCAGTCATGCATCTAAAACATTCGTATGTAAGCAATGATTACTTTACATAACTTTCGATGGTAACTGATACACCAAACATTATCTTTCCACTTACTTCTATTAGGACACCAGAAATGTCATCCAGGAGCAGCTCTAGATAGCTTTGATAGTTGTCATAAATTCAATTCAACTTTGCAGATATTGGCAACTTTTGTTACAGAAAAAACGTTCTTGCAATTCGAAGAAGTGAAAATCCATTCTTTCTCACATGGAAATCCTGAAGAAAGTCCAGCTCAAGAATACCTGAAAAACGAAAACACGATTACCTTTTATGTCAAGTTATATAAAAACTTGGAAATTTAAACTATTTACTATATCCCTCTTACTCCAGGATTATGAACTGAAAAGTTGAGCCAGTAGTTGAACCTATGGAAAATATATATTTCTGATTATTTGATAATATTCGATTTAAATTTCGTTTCAATTCAAATAAGAATGTTTCGAGCAAATCCACAAAATGGTGAATGCGCTTCACCGAAACAACTCATAGTTTGGGCGCATCCACCAGAATATCAATGCTTGAAAATTCTCAACTATCTTCTTACGATGTCAATAATCTATTCCAGAAATGTATAACCTTCTCTTTTCAATCTATTCAACCTCAAATCAAAAGAGTAAGAAATGCTTAGGATGCATACCTTGATTTCATATCCACTGCTTTATTCATCTGCTTTATTTGCACACATGTGCCAATCTAATCTTCTTTGGTCCTTTGGCAGTCTACAGTCCTGTTCTTCAATAATAATATTTGCATCATGACCAATAATTCTAAAAGAAAACTTATTGTATACCATCAGTAGGAATCTGCAATTTAAAAAAGTAAAATCATTACATAGATATCACTCGGAGAGAAAAACTCTTGTAAACAGAATATAAATGAAATATCTGAAAACCTATAGAAATTTATCAAAACGATATAACATAATATTGTTGTTCCTAATTTTTTGGCCAAATTTTCAAGTATACATACGAGGGGCAGCTGAAAAGCTCGCGGCCTACTGTACTTGAAAATGAATAATTAGCTTATTACTCATGTGACTAGTCGCTACACTTAGTGGTATCATAAAAGCAATTACTAAAAGCTCCTTGTAAGTTCGGGATCATAAGTTCTGACCATAATAATGTTGTATTCTCCTAATTTTCTGGGCCGAATGATTTTGTCAAAATATGTAATATGAAAGAAGCTTAATTCAAAAATTTTTAAAGTAAAATCTTGGATATGTGCAATGATTACTGAAAATATTCTCCCAAATTTGTTCAGAGCTTTAATTTATGGAAACTGACTCAAATGGCTTCAATAGAATACAACGTCCAAGGACAAAAATATAGAAATTTGCAAGAATGCATACCTTGACTTCAAATCAAATTCTTATTGTTCTTCATAATAGGCCGATATGGATTATTGTATCCTTCTTGATCCTCAGATTGTATCCGATAATTTCTTTGAATACTCCTATTTTGCTTCATGATCACCGTATTTTACAAGGAAATTGGGTTTTTCTGAAGAGAAAGTACAAATTAAATCAATAACCATAACATTCAAACCAACACATTTGGGATATTCACTGTCATAACTTCTCTTAAAAACTCTATATCTATCAATACAGGTTTATTGTTAAAACGATTGGTATGAAATTAAAAGAAAACCAGACTATCACCATATAAGGTAGCATTAATTTTAGGGATGGATATCGATTATTCGATCAATCGGAATAATCGATGTTTTGCCAAAATAATCAATGTTTCCTATATTCGATTAATCGTATAATCGATGTTTTTTTCAACGATATTTTCACCGCATAATCGAAGTTCAACTTGAAGAATTGTTATTGTTCATAATTTACAATTCTCTAATGAGTCCAATCGAAGTTTTTTTCGTTTTTACCGGCAGCATGAACCTCATTGCACAAACCAACGTAAATAAATACCGTAATCAACCTAATGAATTATATTTTGGCTTCCAAAATGCAAAATATCGATTAATAGGATTAATCGATGTTTTTAACAACGATTAATCGGTGTATCGATTAATTACATGGAAAAATTAATTGATGTCAATAATCGATGTTTTTTAGTTCGATACCCATCCCTACTTAATTTCATAAAAATTCAAAAACAAACCTCATGTTGTAATAATTTTTTTTTAATATTTCCTTCATAGAACTGGACCGTACAAGGTGTTCCATTTCTGTAGCCATCAAACAGGACTCCATCGATTCCTTCATTGGCGAGTTGCCGAGAAAATTTGCTTGATTTTTCTTCTTTTCGAGCAGGTCCCACCAAAGCCTGAACAAAGTATACAATTATTTTTTCATTATATTTTGAGGGAATCAAATGAAGACATCCAACAGTAAAATACTTCAAACCAAAGAAAGTGCTAAACAGTTAATTCAGATTAATAAAATTAAATTTTATTTTGACTCATGAATTCAAGCTCTCTATGCAACATACCTAAGGTAATTTCCTAGTTTATCGTCCAGTTTTATTTTTTTATTCAGTTCCCGAATAATATCTGGTCTGATGTTGACTAATCTAATAATATATATTGATTATTTCATCAAGATATCATCTTAAAATATACATTTTATTCTGCATTCAATATTTTTATATCTAATCTAAAACCACAGAGGTTGTCTCCCCACAGAATCACCACCACAGAACACTAATTCACAGAACCACTAGAATTAAAGAGCTGAGTTCCGCATTTTGCTAAATGTTACGAAATTTACACTTTAAAACTATACACATCCACCGTTGTTCAAGCGGACCATACAATTTTCATCCGAAAACAATTGGAAGCATACGAAAAGCTTACCTGCTTTGATTTTCTTCATTTTTTGCTCCTCACATAAAGTTTTTGTCGTATCATGACCAATATCTCAAGATAAACTTGTTGAGTTTAGCATTAACTGCAATTTACATTCCATAGTTCCTCTTTGATTAAGGTGAATGAAATCTCGAAGGCAAACCAGCTTCAGCATAACTAAAAAATGAAAAACAATTTTTAAATTTTTCAAAATTGAGATATTCAATAGTACTTATCCTGAAGAGCGAGAGTCGGACATCTGAGAAAAAAAATTAAATACTTTCATTCACAACCATGAAGTGGTTGTAAATAAAATAGTATACAAACCTCAGTGGAAAGTTTCATTTCTGCCTCGGAAGTTGACCTGTTTTTCGAAAATTCTTCAACTCTGAGTTCTGGTTGCAGAATAGTTTTCATTGAAATGATTAGATAAAATTTTACTTAATTCACATCAACAACATACTTCCCTTCATCTTGGCTCTTAGAAAGACACACTTGCCTTTTATTTTCCATATAGAAAAACTAGGGAAGGTTATTGAATTAAATTTATCCATAAACTTTTTATTAACAACATGAAAAATCTTTTTAAAACATCATCCCATCCTAATGAAAGGCGTGGAAAATCCATGCCCATGAAGATGTGTTGATCCAAACGGTGGAAGCGGTGGATAGTTTCTCAATAATGAATATCTACTAGTGGACCTAGAAAACCTCATCATCCATCCTATACCTGTATTAGAAACGGATGACTTATACGTTATCATCATCTTATTGGCGGAATACAATTTTGCGATACGGTCCTGAAAATAAAAGAAGAGTTGATTTGAAATACGCTCAAAGCGATACAAGAATTTCGCGTGAATCAATTCAAAATTTCAGTTACCGTTCCACAGAAAGTTCTTTCGTTCACTTTTCCATTTTCGTACGTCGCCACTTTTAAATAATTGGTATCACATGGTCCTTTTATTTGGAAACCTGAAAATTCCAATAATAATTATGCTTGAAGTCTTCTTGGTTCCAACGTTTATGGTTTATTAATTTTTTCTTACTCAGGAAATCAGCCTTAATTTGTGCTCCTAGAGGAACGTTCAGCTCCCAAATACAGAGAGTATCATTAGTGTATTTATTCGGGTACATGGGACTACTTATGGTCCCAGATTGGCCATAAAATTTGCCACCACATCCTTTGCCATTCGAGGATGCCAAAAATGTAGCGTCCAAGGAAGAATAAGCATGAAGTGACGAACTCGATAAAATGATCAACATTTTATTATTATTTCCGAACACTGGATTGGGATTCACATGTCCACAAAATCTCAACAACCTATTCGATTGCTTGGTATGTCCATCATACACCTGAAAAAGTCGGTCGTATCACTCTGAAATGAAAATTTTCGAGACACCGAATATTTTGAAAACAATTTACTTTTATTTATTCAGTAAGAGATAAATTAGAGTGGTGTTAAAATGTCCTTTCTCGTTCCTGAAATAATTCCTGCGGAATTTTCGTCCGGTGAATGCGACCATTGATCCTTTCTACTTTAGCATTGTTACGAAAATTTTCCCGAGTTTCTTTTAGTGACACGATCCGAACAACATTCAAAAGGTGCCGAAAAAACACTTACTTCCAAAGACTCCCTTGAACAGTTATTCATATATCCCTGCCAAAATGTGTTGAAGTAAAGAGATAAAGTTGTGTTTTCTGAGGAGGTTACATATATCATACAGTCAGTATGGTTCGTTTGTACGGCACTGATTGTTCCATAATCTTGGGTGTAATTATTCGAGCAACCTAAAATAAATTTATTTTATAAAAAATTAGTTTCCTAGATAAACTAGAATTGTCTATTTCATTGAGTTTTTGACGATTTAAAATTGATAGGCATCAAAGCTATCCCCATGGGTAAACATTTTACATTCCAGAAGTGAGGAAATTAATAATGTTCAGATTGCCATCTGTACCAGAATTTCTTTGGCAATATTGGTAATTTTGAACATTCACAAACCTGAAAGAAAATATTCCATCTTGAAACCTTTTCCTTTATTCGGCTCAGATGTGCTTATGAACCCAATATGCAATGCTGCCTTTTTTGAATGTATGGTGAATTGCCTCAATCGTTTACCACAAAATTGCATAACTTCGTCCTTGCCCAATTCGAACTATAAAATAAAATGATACATTTCGGCAAAGAACAAAAGAGACTGGTAACTTACTGAATAAGTATTTACTTTTGCGAAAAACGTCTTACTCTTTCCTCCCTGGTTCGAAGATCGTCTTATCTAAAGGACAAAAATTAAACAAAAAAAAAGTTCAAAGCATGAGAATCTCACCGCTTCGTCAATTTCAACTCTATCGCCGGGACATAAATTTCGCTCTTCATGGTCTGTTGTATTTGTTAGATCGAAATCGGTAAAACGGACGACTATATTATCTCTATAATTCCATTTCGTAATGGTCCATCGACATCTTATGTTCGCATCATAAGGTCCAGGATATCCAGGAGATGTTATTGTTCGAATATCTGTACCAGCAGAATATTCACTTTTCCCACAAATGTCTGAAACGATTGTATTACTCATCGAGAGAAAAGTAAAAAAATAGCGAACATTCAGAATAAAAACGAAAATTTCACTGAAATTTTCTTGAATTTCAATAAAGAAATACAGGAATATCACAACTGCTACTGATCTATTCAAAATTCATCCAGTAGTATGATTTTTTCATCTCACTTTTCAGTTTTTTTTTATTCATCATTTAAATAAACTTCCTTTGCATTTCTTGTTGCGCGTATGTGTTGGAGGTATTCTCCTTTTCGTATCAATGAAACTTTATTGTTATATGAATGTATAAATAACAGAAGGGTGTGTACAAACCTGATATAAAAAATAAACTAAAAATTTTACCTTGGACAGGGCTCACTGATATTCTGAACGCTTCATCAGGATATTTTATCTCTGTGTAAAATCTAAGGAAGCCGATTCTTCCTGTGGTCATATACACTTGGGTATAGTTTGTGGTATTACTACAAAATTGATCAATTTCTTCAGAGAAAGGCCCGTCCCCGTTTCTCATCTGAAACATACGTCTTTATAACTTTCTTGCAAGTAAAAAATTGATACTTCAAGACTTCCTGTCATGTTCTCTCACCTCAATAAAGCTACAGGTGCAGTTTTTGGAACCGTGCGTTCTAGACTGCCCGCAATCTGCTGATAGTTTCAGGGTCTCAACTTTGAACTCTACTCTGAAGCCTTCTGCAACCTCGAACTGCCATTGACAATCAGCATTCGAGACATTTTTCGGCGGACCTATCACCTTGGTTTGATTCAGTTTGACGATTCCACCACATCCTTCTTGTGGACCTGAATTGGACACAAATCTTCCATATTCGAGGAAAATCCTGGCAAAGGTTCATATACACTGCGCAAAAAAATGAACGCACATTCTGAAAATCTCAATTTTAATGAAAGTTAACTCTACATTGACTTAATAACTTATTTTTTGTTCTCTCGGGAAGGTTTTGAATGAAACAAGACACATTAAATGAAAGAAAAATTCAAGATTTCACTGAATCTTATGTGAAAGAAGAGAAATACACAATTTTCAAAATACTGAATGCTGATAAGTGATTTAATACTTGATATTTCCACCCCTTGCGTTAATTACAGCTCGGCAACGACGGTTCATACTCAAAATGAGTGATCTTAAAATGTCCTGATCTATTCCTTCCCAGATTTCTCCCAGTTGAATTACTAAGTCATTAAGAGTGACTGGATGATTTTCTGAACTTCTTAGCCTTCTAGTGAGGTTGTCCCAAACCTGCTCAATCGGATTGAGATCTGGACTTCTTGCTGGCCATTCCATTCGAGAGACTTCAACCTCTTCAAGGTACTCCTGAACGATGCGCGCACGATGAGGTCTGGCATTATCGTCCAATGTATGGGGCAAATGGCACTACATGCTCTTCAAGAATGTTCCTTATATACTTATAAACATTCATAGCTCCATTATCAACGACCACTAGGTCTGTGCGAGCAGTCAAAGATATTCCACCCCATAACATAGTCGATCCTCCCCCGAAACCAGCTGGGCCTCTTGCCGCTACACGAGGCCTTAAATCATATGCTCTGAGGCGATTTCTTATTGTCTGAGTGCTAATTTGTACCCCTTGAGTTTGCTCAAGCTGATTCTGAAGGAGGTGAGCGGTTGCAAACCGTTGTCTCAACAAAGAAAATCTCAAGTAACGTTCTTGAATGGCAGTTGTTACCCGTGGTCTACCCTGTCCTGGTCTTCGGACATTCATACCTGTCTCCTTGAATCGCTGCAACATTCTGGACACACTTGTATGAGAAACTCCAAACCTCTCTGCAATTCTTGTGAATGTCCACCCTTCTTCTCGCAAAACTACCGTTTGGGCACATTCCTCTTGGGTCAAATTGAGTGTTTCGCATTGCATAGCGATCGAGTGTATAAAATCAAACGAAATAAAAACTATTGATCACTAGAATTGATCGAGAAAAATTGATTTTAGAATGGAGCCAATACATTCAAAATTGATAATATCATCTTTTTTCATTCCTGCTGGGAAAAAACATCTGTATTGAAGAAAAACGTTGAAAGTGGATAACATATGCATGCATAATTCTGACGAAAATAATCATCATTGAGAACACCTTCAGTTGTAGAATAAATTTGAGATTTCCATAATGTGCTTTAATTTTTTTCGCAGTGTAAAACTGTCAATTTTCGCTTTTACTCACCAGGTGTGAATTCAATGTTGAGTGAAAAGCCAATCTGCCCCTGATCTGTTGTTTTCAACGAAACAAGAGCTGTGTTGCTAGTGGAGCTTAGTACTGGTATTTTAATATTTTGACTACCGCAGATTTTAGCCAACAAGTTACCGAATTTCGAACCATCGTATATCTCCAAAACGTTGCCGATGCAAGACATATATGAGGGTATCTCGGAATAATTGGTAAATCTGCAAAACTTTCTAAAGAACAGACGGTTTAATTTTCGTCAATACTCACTTGAACATGATGATTTTATCCTTTGGAGCTGTTATGTTCCACAGGCACGAATCTCTGATGAAATTTCTGACCGACGAATTTCTCAAAGTTCTAGAGATAGTTGTAGGCTCCTGTATGCTCTCGCCACATTCTAATAGGAATTTGAACTTCAGAATATATCTGTTCGCACTGATTTTTCAACTTGAAGATGTAACTCACCGTCTGTTCTGAACGAGAATTTGAATCCGCTATCCGAGATGTATACATCACTCCTGAATTTTATGAAAACATTGAAACGAGCTTCAATTTTCGCAGGTTTCATTTGTCCACAATATACCTTGTATTTAGACGTTGAAAGTACTGTTACGTTATCATTCCTGCATGTTGGATACTCTGGAGAATATTTCAAATATAACCAATGTTTTGCATACGTTGAATCTTAAATTCACCTACCTCCTTCTAAGGCGAAATCCTCGAATTCTATTGCTAACTTGTCCCTACCATAAATATAGTAGGAACAAAACAAATTGTTGTCGTATTTCTGCGGATATCCTGGGCTGGTGATATATTTTTTTTCTGTCGTGGCCCTGAAAACTCCGCCACATTTCATTTGCCATTTCATCTAAAAATTAAACAGATAAAGTATATTTCTCCAAAAAGTTCTCGAAATGCACGTTCACCTTAAATCCAGATCCACTGATTTTGTCGTTGCTCCTAAACACCAAGAGCATTTTATTGCCACTCGAAGTGACCACTGGAGGGTCTCTTCCACACCACTTCCTGATACTCACCCACTTTTCGTTTTTCCAATCGAATATCTGAAAAAAAAAATTCAAGATTCAAATCCCCAAACTATTCGGAACTTGATGTTAAACTGTTTTCGACAATGGTGGTTTCCGAATCTCAATATTTACAAGAATATAATTCTTGCGAAGGTGGTGTATTACCTGAACATAATCATTCTCGCAACCTGACGATTCTTCCAATTGGAAACGCCCAACAGAGTGAAGAGACATATGACTACCTTCAGGTGCCACAATAATCCAACGACATTCTGCATTATTAGGATAATCGTTAGGGTAGCTTGGCGTTTCGATGAATTCGTATTTATTGGTGATGGTGCCTCCACATCCTTTAACATAAAAATGTAATTTATAATGAGAACCAATACAAGTAAAAGTGATTAACCTTCAGTAAAAGTGTCGTATGAAGCATTGAATCCGATACCAGATGAACTGCCATCATGATGGTACTCGATCAACAAGAAATTTCGCTGAGAAACTATCAAACCTGGCTTATTAGTGTTGCAGAATCTGCCTATTCTTGGTGAACTCGAATATTTGCCGTTGAAAACTTCAACATAGCTTTTTTCGCAATCTTCCCCTAAATTCATGGACACGAAGTCCAGTTTGATTCGATTTGTAACCGGAAGCCCTATAATCCAGGCACATTCCAAAGGTTTCATATAACCATTAGGAAAACCAGGAGTGCTGATAAAACCTGTATCATTTCGAATGAATCCACCGCAAGGATAATGAACATAATCTATCGAGAAGTTTCCTTCGCTATCTTTCATTTGAATCTGAAAGGGATGCATCTGTAAACAGTCCGGATTCGATAAGAGAGAAACTTACCTCGAGATAAGTCTCCGGATATACCGATCTTACGATGACAGGTGCTAGAAGAAGTCTATTGCTCGAGAACAGGGTTGCTCGAAAACTAAATTCGGTAAAAGCTGGAAAGAAATTGTAGTATAGCGCTTTTGTTAGGCTGACGAGGGCGTTTGAGCCAGAAGAGCAAAAATGTTTAATTTACTCACGGTCTGTTCTTACGGCGATGGAAGATTTTTTAAAGAGGGCTTTGTCTCGTCCCGCTTTATAAGTCAAGTTAGAATTTATTGTTAAAGCCAGGGTTTTGTTGATTGGCATCTTATGGACGTGTTTGTAAATGCAGACATATCTCAAATTGTTGTCTAACCTTGAAATACTTCCTTTTTCACTGGAGAAGTCTTGGGTACAAACTGAAAAAAACCATATTTGATGCATGCGAACTGTATAAAGTAGAAAGCTTGAACATTCATACACTGAGCAAAAGAATTAACGCACATTCTGAAAATCTCAATTTTAATGAAACTTAACTCTACATTGACTTTATAACTTATTTTTTATGTTTTCTCGGGAAGGTTTTGAACGAAACAAGACACATTAAATGGAAGAAAAATTCAGGATTTAACCGAATCTTATGTGAAAGAAGAGAAATGAACAATTTTCGAAATACTGAATTGCTGATAAGTGATTTAATACTTGGTATTTCCACCCCTTGCGTTAATTACAGCTCGGCAACGACGGTTCATACTCAAAATGAGTGATCTTAAAATGTTCTGATCTAATCCTTCCCAGATTTCTCCGAGTTGGATTCCTAAGTCATTAAGAGTAGCTGGATGATTTTCTGAACTTCTCAGCCTTCTATTGAGGTTGTCCCAAACCTGCTCAATCGGATTGAGATCTGGACTTCTTGCTGGCCATTCCATTCGAGAGACTTAAACCTCTTCAAGGTACTCCTGAATGATGCGCGCAGGATGGGGTCTGGCATTATCGTCCATAAAAATGAAATTTTCACCAATGTATGGGGCAAATGGCACTACAAGCTTTTCAAGAATGTTGCTTATATACTTATCAGCATTCATAGCTCCATTATTAACGACCACTAGATCTGTGCGAGCAGTCAAAGATATTCCACCCCATACCATAATCGATCCTCCCCCGAAACCAGTAGTATTCAGGAAATTGCACTGAGCATATCTTTCATGTGGACGTATGTATACAAGGGAACGTCGATCACAATGGTAGAGGCAGAATCTAGACTCACCTGTGAGGAGAACTTTTTCCCAATCGGCCTCTTCCCATTGGATATGCTCTCTCGCAAAATCTAAACGCGTCCTTCGATGGGCTGGGGTAAGAGCTAGGCCTCTTGCCGCGACACGAGGCCTTAAATCATATTCTCTGAGGCGATTTCTTATTGTCTGAGTGCTAATTTGCACCCCATGAGTTTGCTCAAGCTAATTTTGAAGGAGGCGAGCGGTTGCAAACCGTTGTTTCAATGAAGAAACTCTCAAGTAACGTTCTTGAATGACAGTTGTTACCCGTGGTCTACCCTGTCCTGGTCTTCGGACATTCATACCTGTCTCCCTGAATCGCTGCAACATTCTGGACACACTTGTATGGGAAACTCCAAACCTTTCTGCAATTCTTGGGTATGTCCACCCTTCTTCTCGCAAAACTACCGAGTGTAGAAAATCAAACGAAAGAAAAACTATTGATCACTAGAATTGATCGAGAACAACTGATTTTAGAATGGGGACAATACATTCAAAATCTGATAATATAATTGTTTTTCTTATTCCTGCTGGGAAAAAACATCTGTATTGAAGGAAAACGTTGAAAGTGAATAACATATGCATGAATAATTCTGATAAAATTAATTATCATTGAGAACACCTTCAGTTGTAGAATAAATTTGAGATTTCCATAATGTGCGTTAATTTTTTGGCGCAATGTAGTTGATAAGAGCAAATACCTGTTTCTTCCTCAGATGTGTAGTGCGCTAAAAAACCTCTATGCGTAGTGGATTGTTCGCTTAAGAAAACGACTTGTAATACATTGCTACTTGACTTGAATATTCTTCGTGTTGTATTATAAAAAAATTCTTCCATGAAAAATTCCCCATAGTCTAGGAACACTATGGACTGGCCGTCTACAGACGTTGCTGAATATTTTTCTAGATCAAAATCTGTTATATTCACGGTTATTCTTCTACCCTTCGGCACGTTTATTGTCCAAATACATAAACCCCGTAAATAATTCAAATTGGGGTAGTTCGGCGATTGCAGACTTCCAAACTCAGTGTTTCTCACGTAATTACACTCTGAAAGAATTTAATCATCATTAATTAATTTCTTTTGTTTTCACACACACAACTGTATTTATTTCAATAAATTGAACCAGTTGGTACTCACCTTTTCCGGTGTGGTTATATTTGATTGAAATACTCACAGGAGTCAAAAACCTGGAGCTATCCGTGATAGTAAATTCGATGGTGACCCTATTACTAATAGAGGTAACTTTTTTACTTTTCGAGAAATCGCACACATCGGCTAGAAGTTTCTTGCCTGAAATAATAATGAAAAGTTATTGTGGAAGATTCAGAATAGCTCAGAAACTTACCTTTGGAAGTGTACGCTCCATCGTTAATTTCATAAACAGCGAATCGTCCATGTGTTATACAGTAGAATCGGTTCATTTTAAGTCCTTCGAAGATGATTTCCATACTTACTGAATCGTAAGTAGGTGCGATTATATTCCACGTACAATTTGAGTTGATGTGTGGTTGTCCTGGTGACCAACTCCACTTAATTTCGCCTTCTGCTGATTTGTAAGTACCACCACAAGAAGCTTTAAGAAAACAACACCGAAAAAAAAAGAATAAGTAGCTGTTTATTATTATTATATGGTTTGGAATGAAACATTACGAACCTATCGATACAGTGGCTGAGAAACCATCCCCGGGTCCTTTGATACGTGTGAAGTATTTAACGAACATAATGTTATCAGTTGTATATTGCGTGTTGGGAGATGTTTCGCAGAAGGTATTAATCAAGGGAGACAAATTCGTACCACCATCTCTTAGTTCGACCCCTTCGATGCTACAGCTGTAAAGTGGAAAAACAGTTATTCGAAATACTCCTAAACAAGATTAATCAAGTGCTCACTCGGAGTGATGATGGAAATCGAATTTTCCGATGAAATCGATTTGCAAATAAGTACCAGGTGGAGACGTTATCACCCAAAAACATTCGACGAAAGGTTCGGACTGCTTCGGATGATTCGGGGACATGATCTGCATGCTGTTCATCTTCTCGTTCAATGCGAAAGAGCCTCCGCAATCATACAAAACCTCCCTGTAGACGGCTTTGAATTCCTGAAAAATCGCTGCATTGAAAAAAACTGGTTATACATTTCTGATTCAGAGTATTGTCAATCTCGAGTTAAAAGGACTGGTCATCTTTTGAATCGATCCACGAATCGATCATATTTTTCATCTTCATAAGACCGGAAGTGCTGGTCAGCCAGTCCATACCCTTACTCTTCGAGAATCTGAAAATTGTCCATATCTGGATTCATCAGTGAAAAGGACACTACGCCATTGATCGTTCCAATTGATATGTAGTCTTGCCTATTCCAGATTCACCTCTCTCAAATGTCTTCTGATGGTTTCGATGGAAACTTGGAGCCCATCTGCATTTTGGAGAATATTCCGTAGCATTCTACACGTAGATGTAGGCTTTCTTCTCGCCGAAACGGTGATGAAACGATAGTGAGCAGGTGTTGTTTTTCGTAGCCCACCAAGTTTTGATCTTTTCAACACGGATCCTGTCTCCCTAAACCTATTCCAAAGTCGAGATATCACACTTTGGCTGACTTGGAGCCTTTCCGCTACAACAACCTGAGTTAAGCCACCCTGTAGCATTTCGATAGCCCTATTAGCCTCAGCGTTTGTTGATTTACGTCTTGACATTTTCAGAAAACTCGTTTCAAATCGAAGTCGTTGACAAACTGACCCCCTTTCAAAATAAGAACATTCATGAGCATATGCATGGAACCAAACTTCAGAAAAAAAGCGACCAGATTGATAAAATGTCTCATACTAATTTTTATTGGATCGATTCAATTTTTTATTGAGTTTTAAATGATTTTACAGCGATTTTCTCGAAGATTACATACTTTTCGAAACAATTAAATACGATATCCGTTACTCTTGTGGAGCAGTATACTTTCTCACTTACCGTTCTATTAGGGTTTCCAGTGAACTCGATGTACAAGTTATTACCTGTTGTTTTCAGTTTTGGTGGTTCCTCACAAAACTTACCATCCCCTAAATTCGGAGAAGTCAAATCGATGCCGTTTTTCAGCTGAAAATTAAAAGTTTTTCACGTTATATACCATTATTCCTAATTTGAGTTTTTAAATGCCTACCGTGATGAAATTATCGCATCGATTGCTCGAATTCGTGGTGAATTTCAAGAACTCCAAACTGATTCTCCGTCCCGCCTTCACAGTTATTCTCCATTTGCACTGAAAAAAATCGAATTAAAACTGTTGGTCGGATAATATCGAAATCTATTCACCGTCCAGTCTCTTGGAGAATCTTTATCGAATGTTATTACTCCCGAAGCATCCGTCAAGACCCCACCACAAGCTGCAATTGATTACAACCCTCATCAAAGTGATGCGAATTCAACAACTCATGGGACCTACCTTCAGAAATCTCTGCAGCAAATCCAGATCCATTACGGTAAGCATTTGTGAAGAAAGTAACTTTGAGGGTACGGGAAGCGTTGTAAGTACGGAGTTGTCCACGATGACAAACTCTTTTTTGTAGACCGTCAGAACTCAACAAGACATAATCTTGGAAGCAAAAATCTGAATACCCGACAACGTCGATAGAGTTCATTCTTATTCGCAAACTGTTCGCATTTTCTGTTTCGAAGTTCCATTCGCATTTGATGTTATGAGCGTATCCGTTTGGATAACCAGGAGATGTTAAATTGAACTTGTGAATCTTCCTCAGGTCGATTATTCCGTTTGAACCGCATGCTGGAGAATAAATAAAGGTTGAAACAATTATTGGTAGAATCTTAGGATGATCGCTTACTTGTATTGGTTTCCGGTCGCTTCTGATAATAAATTCGCGTCCACTTCAAGAGAAATTTGTTATCTAGTCTTGTTGAATCCATTAGCGCTTCTATGAACAAATTGTTCGATGAAGATTCCAAACGATTCGGTTTGTTGAAACCACAAAACGTCCCCAATTCAGGAGCTTCCTGATCCGCACCATCGAAAACCTGAAAGGAGTTTTTCAATAGTGAACATGAGCAATATTTCAATATTAACCTTCAGGTATGGCGTTAGGCAGTAATCATCTCCAAAACTTTCTGTCTGAAATTCTTCGAATTCCAGGAGTATCCTTGAAGGTCCACGGACTGATATCTTCCAAGTGAAAGGAACTGAACTAGAAAAGCTATCCGGATATAGCGGTGAAGCGATTTTGCCCATAAATCCAGTTAAAGTAACACTAGTGCCTGGAAATTCCTCATATTTTTCATTTATTCTGATACTACCAATATTCGCAACTCACTCGTTGCATATTCTGCCAAAAACCCAACAGGACTCGATTTATAGGTACCATTATCTTTTTCTGTTTTGAAATAAAACCACAAACTTCCTTGGTGGGTCAGTCCACCTGGCTTTTTATCTCCGCAATAAATTCCTCTCAAAGCTCCTGTAGCATTTCTCTCTCTTATCTCCAAATAATCCAAAGCGCATTTCTCAGAATAAGGTATATTGAAATTTTTGAAAGAGACACTGACTTCATTTCCTACAAAAATATATCCATTGTTGAGCTTTTCGTTCCAATATCTGTTTTTCTACATACCTGGTGCCACTTGTAAAGTCCATTCACAAGCACTTCCAACTGGAGAGAACATACCATCCAAACCAGTTAAGGTACCTCCACAATCTGTTTGAAAATATTGTGTTCTTATGTTTTTCTTTTTTTTAATAAATATTACTTTGCACACTTTGGACAATGAAACATCGATATGTGTACTTACTAGCTCCAAATATGTGGTATATGGCGAAAAAGTCAACTTCTGGAGTTACTACAACGTGTAAGGCTGAACCACTACTAACTATCGTAGGAGGCAACTTATTAGTAAAGTATTCCCCAATCAGAGGAGACTTTTCGGATTCTCCACCATATACAGTGAGACCTGTCCGAGATTCAACATCAACTGATTGCATGTGTAGGCGGGTAACCGTAAGGGCAACATGCTGATCTGATGAAAAAATGTGTTGAAACTGAAAGAAAATATTGAATATTAGTCGAGACATACCCGGGTTTGGAGCAAGTATAGTCCAGGAGCATTTAGTTTCGGTGGTCGAATGCGACATTGATAATGGATGTAGTTGCAAAGTTCCACTCACACCAATAACTTTCAAACGAGCCCCACAAGACTGAAATACAAAATGAAATTCAGAAAAACATAATATCGCGAATAAATTGACAAAACTCACTTTGCTATAAGCTGCTTTGAAACCTTGACTGGTAATCGAATCTTGGTTGAATTGAGCTCTGCTAGTTGCCTTCGTTTCTGGTTTTTTGGATTTGAAGACAACCAGCATCCTGTTGGAAGACGAAGTGAACGTTTTATTTGTTGCGTCACAAATTCTAGTTAGAGATGCACTCATGGTATTTGGTCCATCGTATATCTAAGAATTAATAAGAAACATCAACCACGTTCCAACTGGAATAACAGAGCAAATTGAAAATAAGAACATAAAAATGAATACTAACTTCAACATAATTCTTGATGCAATTTGGCGATGATTCCAAATCAAACGTTAAAAACGAAAGATCGATGGCATGATTCTCCTCGACAGTTATCAGCCATTCACAGTAGTCCCCAATATTAAAATTATTTGGATAGTTCGGAGAAGAAATAGTACCAGAGGAAGCAGACAATTCACCACCACATTCTATAAAAAACAATCATTTCATTCGATCGGAGAAACATTAACTAACTTACTGGAGTTGACAAATTCAAAATCGGCAGAAAATCCTTTCCCAGAATAAGAAGAGTCACTCGTGAAGCTCACATGCATGAAGTGCCCGTTGCTAGTGAATTTTATTTTGTTCTCCATGTGACACAAAGAACCTAGCATTGGGTAGCTGGAGTCTGGTCCGTTGAATACCTGACATATTGATGTTTAATGTAATAATAATAATAATTAACAACACCAGGAGCTAGACACGACAGAGAAGAAAGTTAAAATGAAATTTCACCTTGATCACGTCATATGGACAAAAACTCTGTTTTTCTATATCAACGAATGTAAATTTGATGGCTACACTTTGGCCAACTTTCGCCTCTATCAACCATTCACACTCGATACTTTCTGGATACTTCTTTGGATAGTTCGGAGAAGTTATAGTGCCAGGTTTTTTCAAATGTCCACCGCAACCTGAAAAATCAAGAAGTGAAGTAATAGCAAAAAATGAAAAAAATTTCTTACCATTCACCAGCCATTCTAAGCGGAAACCATTTCCGAGTAAATTGGTATCAGACTTGAATTGTAGTATAACATGGTCTGACGGCACTGTTATACTATCTGGAATTGCTGAACCAACATAAGTTTTGTAATCAACATTTTGTTCATCTTCAGTATTGTCCCCATCAATTTTTTTGTATATTACCTGAAATTTACAAGACCAAACACAAGTTACAACTCATGCCCAACTATATTGACGGAAATTACCTTCAAGTAATTGATATGGACTCCTGGCTGTAAAGTGTAGAATGGAAATTCATGATAACCTTTCTCTTCCAAATCAAAATGAGAGAATGTTATGTTGACTGTATTTTTCTTGGTGACCTTTATGTGCCATATACATTCTTGTAACTGAGCATAACGCTCAGGGAAATTTGGACTTTCAATAACCCCACCATACCCGGTAAAATTATTGGAGCAAACTGAAAACATATAAATTGACAAGAGAGTAGGGAGTAGACTAGAGTAGTCTCTCATCATATCCCTTGATATTTCGTCAATAAAGGACTTACTTGTTCTATAATGCAAATTGAAGCCTCTCCCTTCGTTACTAAAATCAGTTTTAAAGTAAATATCGACTTGTCTGTTGGCTGATACAAAACTTTGGGGTAATTTCGTACCACAGAACCTTCCTAGAGACTTCGCACCTTTATATGGGCCATCAAATACCTGAAATTGAGTAATATATTTTTTTGATTAACTGTTAACTTCTGCTTATCTCCCTCCTATCATTTCATCTACTGGCCTTATTTGGAAAATCAAAAACATCATCGGTGTATAAGCAGAATGACATTGAAAACAAGAGGTGCTGAAACCGATCCTTGTGGAAGACCATTAGTTTTGAAATTATTACAATCAATAGCCTGAAATCCTTTTTTTGACGCATATTTCTGATAATCGAACCTTTTTTATAGACTAGATTCAGGTATATATATGATATGAGAACAGTTTGCATGTTACCTACCTCCAAATAATCCATGTGACACTTCTTGAAGAACGTCAAAGATTCGAGGTCCAGATCCAAGAAGACCACTTGTATTGTTGAACCTCGACTCACTATTATACTCCACTGACACTCTGTAGCTGCACTGTATGGCTCTGGATAGTTTGGAGATGCAATAGCACCAGTGGCTGATGTTAACGTACCGCCACAGCCTATTGTTTACTTGGTTTGAAGACAAGTTATCTCAATATGTTATGCAACTTACCAGTTGTCGTGCTTTGCCAGGTGAACATAAATTTCGAATAATCGAATGAAACGTGAGTCATAGATACAACATGTAGGTAAAGTTGATTCGTGTGGGATTTGATGGTTTTCGGTATCCTGCTTCCGCAAAATCTTCCTATAAGTGGAGAAAAGGCAGATCCCCCATTCCTACATAAAATTCACACTTTTTAGTAAGTATTATACACCTTCACAATCATCAGACATAGTCTTCTGATCATAATTCACCTTATTTCGAGATACTCCATGGTACAAGGTACCCTCAACCTGAACACTTTCGTTTCAAGCTCGATTTGGTTTTGATTATCAACTGTTATAGTCCAGGTGCAATCAGAGGATGCCGGATAAGGACGTGGATATCGTGGGGATTTTATTGTTCCAGTTTTCGAAAAGAAATCACCACCACAAACTGAAAGAACACATCTATCTTTGAAGAAACATTACCGAACTAAGAAAAGCATGAGTTATGTTAGCAATTAGTTTGTTATCAACGACAAAATGCCTGTCTCTTCTCTCACCTTTAGTTTCGTTCAGATAAATATAATTGGCGCTGAATTCTTGTTCCTTGTCAACTCCTCCACTTGTGATAGTGATAGTGGCTAAATTCGAAGGAATAAGAAGTTGGGAAGGAATACGTCTACCGCAGTATGAACCAATCAATTTTGAATCCTTTGTGTGAGAGCTGTTCTCATATACATTCACGTGACTCAAAGTACAATCGTAACTTTTATAAAAGTCTAAGAGCGTGATGTATATTTGTATGAAAAATCCAACAGGAGCTTGCAGAATCCATCTGCAATATTGTTTTACCCTTCTGGCGTTGCTGAAGGTTATCGATCCAGTATGATTTCTCAACAAAGATCCGCAACCTGTAAGATGAGATAGTGTATTGTAGAATCAGTTAAAACTGATAATATACCTGAAGATGTCGAATAGTTAGCGATGAAACTTGAAGTACAATCAGTCGAGGTGGAAGTTACTTTAATCCATAACGCGTTGGAACTAGAATAAATGGGTGTATCTTCATAATCGTAATCGTCAGTAGACTCAATCAATGTGGCATTTTCGTTATCCCCATCTCGTACCTGAAAATAGTTGAGAAAAAGAACATAACATTTCAACAACTGCTGTGAAGGCAACCAAGTACCTCCAAAAATGAGGTATCACATTCGTCATAGTACATATAGTCTTGAGACAGAGACATTTGCAGTGTTATCAACAATTCTGGCTTCTGTTTTATCAGGTAGATGCAGGTCAAACCAACAGGCATGGGATTGGGGTAACCAACAGAACGAATGTTTCCAACTGGATCTTCAAAAATCCCTTCACAAACTGAAAAATTATATTGAATTTTCGTTGAACTGAAGCTATTTGAACTTCCATACCTGCTTCAAATTTCAGAGAGAAATATGATGAAGCCCTGGTTTTCTTGAACTTGATATAAATGACGCCACTGTCAGAGATGTACGGGGATGGAGCAGTCATTCCACAATATCTGCCAATTAATGGACCGGTCGAATTCAATCCTTCTTGCAACTAAAACGAATTTCATCGTATCTCATTCAAATTTTCTTAGATTCTCTCACTTACAGACACATATTCTTCTGTACATCCAACAGAATCACGAAGAGATAAGGTGTTGAAAGTGAGCTTGGTCTTGAATTCAAGATTATGTTTTATTTGATAAAAGCAAACAAGGTCTTTGGTTACATTGGGGGAAATTATAGTTCCACTAGCTTCTTCCATCAACATGCCACACGCTGAAAATATGTGGAGGAATGGCTCAAAAAAGAACAATTATATCTATGTTAAGTTAAAAAAAAAACTTACCTGGTTGTAGAGAGTAATTAATCTGAAAGCCACGATGAGACTTTTCTTTATTTGAATGAAAATGAATTCGCATTTCAGGTCCTTCAGATATGATTTGTTCTGGAATAGGCCCACCGCATTTTTTGTCCAGTATAGCTTTTCCTTCAACGAATGACGATGAAATCTTCGAGATAAAGAAACGAATATTGAATTGGTACCCAAATCATATGACATGAAAATGCAAATGCCGAAAATCAGAAATTATAGCGATAATTTTCGAAAACTAGAACTCACCTTGAGAAAGTCCCCGGAACAATCAGTGTCATTTCCTATGTCGAAACTGAAAAAAGTCAATTTAATTGCTCTTCCAACGGGAGCTTGTAGAAGCCAAACGCAATCTCTGAAAAAAATGGACCCATGAAAAATTTAATCAATCGAGTAAGTGAAGAAATACCTATCAACAGGATAATCATTTGGCCAGTTAGGAGATGTTATACTACCAGTAGAATTACGCGTTAAGTTGAGAATTTCATGACATGCTGAAACAAATTTGCACTTGAATTATTGAGAAAACTACAAAAATTTATGAAACATGATGACAGAAAAGTGCATACAATAAATTGTTTCTTACGTGGTTCAACAGATTCCCAATTCATGCTGAAATGGGATGATTTACTTTTTGCCTCGAAATTAATTGTGACTCTATTCTTAGTTGTGAGAATTCGACCACTATTAGGTAGTTGTTTCCCGCAAAATTTGCCGAGATTTTTGCTTTCTTCGCCACTTCCTTCAGTTATCTGCAACATTGTATTAAAATATCGATTGAAACTGTGAGAATTCTTTATCTAGAAGCTAATTCGCTCCTGAAAAATTAGCGTAAGAATTCAAATTTTCAAAATTGATTTCGTTTCAAAAGAAAACCCTAAAAATTGAAGAAAACTGTAGTGAAAACCACAGTAGAGTTCACTTTACTCTTATCATATCCTATTACCTGAATCCAATCAGTTGTACAATCACCATCCTTTCCCACATTAAATTCTGAAAAAGAAATTTTGAAAACTTTGTTTTCTTCAGTGAAAAAATTCCAAGAACAACTGAGATAGGATGTAGCATTCCTGGGATATCTTAACTGCCCACTTTCCTGCATCCCAAGATCTCCACATTCTAGTAACAAAATTAATAATGTGAATCCATATTTGCATACAATAAACGAACTTACCTCGATCGATTATTTCACAGCGTTTTCCAATATAATCTTCTGGACATATGCAAGAATACGATGAAGAATTATTATTTACACAAAGGCCCCCATTTTCACAGGGGTTGCTGGAACAAGGACCTACCGACTCGTTACAATACTTTCCTGAAATGTTGAGAACCTGGTGTTATAGGTATATTATATACCTAGTTTAAGGACCACTTACCAACATAGTTTCCTTGACAAACGCATCTGAATCCTTCGATGCTATTGGGGACAAGCAAGCACCTTCCAAATTTACAAGGATTAGTGCTGCATGCAGATATTGTAGAAGGAAGGCAGCCCCTTGGGCCAAAGCCATTTCCTCTATAGCCAGGAGGACATCTGCACTCTGCATAGGAGTATGATATACCTGAAAAAAGCTCCTAAAAACTTCCATTAATAATCGATAACTCAACTTACTTGGATACTCGACACAAGTAGCAAGTGGATGGCAGTTTCCGTTGTTAGTCTTGCAGACCCCTTGATAAATACAAGTAGAACCATCACCACGATATCCAGGAGGACAAGAACCACATTTCCTAGATCCCTATTGCAAAATAATTTTATGTTTAACGAAAAGTGATCAAATAGATACTTTTTTCACTCACAGGTGTGTTCATACATGGGACCTTAGGGTTGAGACTGCAACCGCCATTGAAAATTTCGCATTCGTTGATGTCTGCACAATACTGCCCATTCCCGGTGAAACCTGGTGAAAAGCAGATGATTTATCAGGTTTTTTCAACGCCATAAACCTACCGGCAGGGCAAGAGCCACATCTGAATGATCCTGGAGTGTTTTCACATGAAACTGGAGGATCTTTTGAACAAACCGGGTTTTCTTCTTTACATTCATCAACATCTTGGATGCAAGTGTTGCTGTCAGCATCTATTTTCCATCCCTGCACAGAGTAAAGTCGAATAAACACCGGATTTGAAGGTTTACCGACCTTTTGAGGCTCCTATCACTATTACATATCGATGAATATTAAATTAAGAATGATACTTTCAGCTTTTGAGGCCCAGTACATGTTTTCTCAAAGAAGACAGAAAGAACAGTATAGTTTTCTGAGGAAAAGTCACCTGATCGCAAATGCATTTACGCCCAAGTTCATTATATTGCGGTATACAAATTCCATGGCCACATATCTCGGACGAAGGACCAGAAAAACAGTCTGTTGTTTTCGTTGTACAGTGAAGACCGTGCCATCCATTCATACAAACACATCTAGAACAAGCAATGTATAAAAACGGTGAAAAAAATTTTGAAAATGGTATTACTCGTATGATCCTGGTTTATTGCGGCATATTCCTCCGTTTTGACATCCTAAATCTGTAGAAGTGAACAGAACGCACTCATCGACATCTTTTTCGCAAGTCGGACCCTGCAAAGTTCGAAAAAACCTCTTGAATTTTCCGTTGAATACCTCGAATAATACTTACTTCCCAACCACTAGCACAGCTGCAATGAAAACCACTGAATAGGTCCTGACAAGTACCGCCATGTTTACAAGGAGTGCTTGCACATTCATTTTTTGACAATAAAGTCTTCAGCTTTCCAACAGAAGACCTTATTTCGGATATTTCGGCCTTGAGGTTTTCGACCAACTGTTAGACAAACGAGTATAATAAGATTCCTGGAAAACTAGATGTTGCAAAATGGCGAATGCGATATCAACTACATCTCGAGTTCTGTTTAATACACTGCGCAAAAAATTAACGCACATTATGGAAATCTCAAATTTATTCTACAACTGAAGGTGTTCTCAATGATAATTATTTTTATCAGAATTATGCATCCATATGTTATCCACTTTCAACGTTATTCTTCATTACAAATGTTTTTTCCCAGCAGGAATAAAAAAAGATGATATCATCAGATTTTGAATGTATTGGCTGCATTCTAAAATCAGTTGTTCTCGATCAATTCTAGTGATCAATAGTTTTTCTTTCGTTTGATTTTCTACACTCGATCGCTATGCAACGCGAAACACGCAATTTGACCCAAGAGGAATGTGCCCAAGCGGTAGTTTCACGAGAAGAAGGGTGGACATACACAAGAATTGCAGAAAGGTTTGGAGTTTCCAATACAAGTGTGTCCAGAATGTTGCAGCGATTCAGAGAGACAGGTATGAATGTCCGAAGACCAGGACAGGGTAGACTACGGGTCACAACTGCCATTCAAGAACGTTACTTGAGAGTTTCTCCGTTGAGACAACGGTTTGCAACCGCTCGCCTCCTTCAAAATCAGCTTGAGCAAACTCAAGGGGTGCAAATTAGCACTCAGACAATAAGAAATCGCCTCAGAGAATATGATTCAAGGCCTCGTGTCGCGGCAAGAGGCCCAGCTCTTACCCCAGTCCATCGAAGGGCGCGTTTGGATTGGGAAGAGGCCGATTAGGAAAGAGTTCTCTTCACAGATGAGTCTAGATTTTGCCTCTACCATTGTGATCGACGTTCCCTTGTATACAGACGTCCACATGAAAGATATGCTCAGTGCAATTTCCTGAATACTACTGGTTTCTGGGGAGGATCGATTATAGTATGGGGTGGAATATCTTTGACTGCTCGCATAGACCTAGTGGTCGTTGATAATGAAGCTATGAATGCTGATAAGTATATAAGGAACATTCTTGAAGAGCATGTATTGCCATTTGCCCCATACATTGGTGAAAATTTCATTTTTATGGACGTTAATGTCAGACCCCATCATTCAGGAGTACCTTGAAGAGGTTGAAGTCTCTCGAATGGAAAGACCAGCAAGAAGTCCAGATCTCAATCCGATTGAGCAGGTTTGGGACAACCTCAATAGAAGGCTGAAAAGTTCAGAAAATCATCCAGCTACTCTTAATGACTTAGGAATCCAACTCGGAGAAATCTGGAAAGGAATAGATCAGAACATTTTAAGACCACTCATTTTGAGTATGAAGCGTCGTTGCCGAGCTGTAATTAACGCAAGGGGTGGAAATACCAAGTATTAAATCACTTATTAGCATTCAGTATTTTGAAAATTGTTTATTTCTCTTCTTTCACATAAGATTCGATGAAATCCTGAATTTTTTTCCATTTAATGTGCCTTGTTTCGTTCAAAACCTTCCCGAGAGAACATAAAGGACAAGTTATAAAGTCAATGTAGAGTTAACTTTCATAAAATTTGAGATTTTCAGAATCTGCGTTAATTTTTTTACGCAGTGTATTTCAATGGATAAATTTGAATCAGGAATGGAACATTGAACATGATATTTTTAAGACTCACGTTCGGATTAGAGCTCGAATGTTTGAATTTCTTCAGGCTAGTTTCCAAATGCGAAATTTTAGGCTCTACGTTTGTCTTTGCAAAGTGCTGTATGTTCAACAAACGTTCCGTATTGATTGCAAGAACTAATTTATAGTCCTCCATGACATTGTCAACTCTGTTGATCTGGAAAAATCGTAACTTCAATACGAAAACTTTTCACTCCGAATTGATAATATTACCGTTGCAACAGCGTTCTCGAAATTCGCTTTATCGATAAACACGTTACAATCTGCATCTGTCTGGAAAGAAATGTTTTTGTCGTGTGGGGAGCGAATGATAAGATTTCCATTGGATGCTCTTATCTCGGAACTGAAACCAAAAACACAAGGGCTGATGAATGGAAGCATTCATTGAGGACATCATACATGCAAAATCCAACGAAAATCATTTAAATCGAACAATTTTTCAGGGCTTAAAGTGCGATGAATCTCAATGATATCTATTTTTTTATGGAACTGTTTGAATCTTCGTTTGCTATTGGACTAAGTAGGTACCTGAAGAAATGCTCAGAAGCTCAGGTTGAAAAATACACATTGTATAGTATAGATAACACTGAACTCCTTCAAAAAGGAAGAAAATTTGAAAAAAGCCATAAAAAAATCTGTAAACAAAGTTTTGTGTACTGATGAATGAAGAATGAGACATATGCCCTTCCCTCAAATTGATTCCGAATACATCAAAGATCTGAATTGTCTATCAGCCTGGTCCCCAATCGAAATATTTCCTCACATAAATGACACTTATGCAGATAGGTGTTATGCTTTTCTGTTGAGGATTGAAATTATCTCATTAAATTGAATCTTATGCCAAATGCTCAACTAATATACTTACAAATCTTTATCACTTTCACACAGAAAGAAACGAAGGAATAAATGAAATATTACACACAACTTATAGACCATCATTTCGGTCTATTCAGTCATTTCGACTATGTTGATCGAACTGAGGAGTGAACCTAATTGTTTCAAGTTAAGGGGCGTCAGTTGATGAGAACATATTTGTAATCGGATACCTCCCCTCTACGAAAAGGTTTATTTATTTGATTTCATTTCAGGAAAAACTAGAATATGGTCTATCTTTACTGAAGTTTTTACTTCATTTGAGGTAAATTACAAATGTAAAATAGTTGACTAAAATGTTTGTAAGGTAGAAAATGTGCTTTTGTCCCATCTGAATTTTATGGTAGAATATGCATTTAACACAGCAATGACATCGGTTATGTCGTGTATAATCTTCAACTGGCTTTTATTAATAATCACTGTAAATAGTTCCATGATCGAGATAATTGGCATGTTTAAAAGAATCCATGAATTCGCTTGTAATAAAAGGCAACTACTTTACAATCATTAACTGGAAAACTTACATATTTGCAAGTTATCAAAAAGGGGTCTATGACAATGGATAAAAAATATTATGGGAAAAATAAAAAACAGAGTGGGTGAGACTTGACTCTCTCAAGGATCTATCTACACCCATATGATGAATACCGACTTTTTTACTAACATCCCCTGGTTCCACAGTCCCATAATCTCCAGAAAATATGTTTCTACTTTCTGTAGACTCAGATCGAACCACTGTTGCCTAAAGAGTGGTAATTCAGCCTTCACCATTGTATATTCATTTCTTGATGGACTTCAAAAAACCAAATGTATCTGTCAATAAGTAGGAATGAATGATGTCTTGTTTTCGGAAGAACCAAAGGTAGTCAGATCATCAGAGTTAATTTCTTGTTTACTTTCAATATTAAACTTTGGAATTCGTTTGTCCTACCATCCTTGTAGCAATTGAATCTCTCAGAACTCTTGATCCCTGTGATTTCTTAGTGTTGGGATGTAAGACAACATAAAGATAACACAAGAAAACCCTTGAAACAAGATTCATTAACTTGGAATCGACAGAATAATTCAATGGTTTGTGGATGGTCTTAGCTGCCAAAAACATGATTAAGGCCAAGAAGGAGAATGATTAAATACGTATCTAAGCTCTCCAAAACTCAGAGTAGCTTGGAAGGCAAGGGTTTGAATGGATTTAATTTCAGACTGGTGTAGACCTCTGTATATTCGTTTTGTCTTGAAATATGCAATGAAATGAGCTAATATAACGTTTCTTATTTCAAGAATCTCAAAATTCTTACATGGCATATAATTTTTCTTCGGTTAAATGAGGAGATCTAAATGGTGACACTATACCTACCATTCTTTCTAAAGAATATACTCACCACGAAAGAATGCTTATATCGATCAATCAAAGGTGAAAGGGAGCTGATTTTCTTACCTTCAAAATAAATATGTTAACCTTTCTCCGGCAAGCGACGCAGAAATGAAGAATTAATCCGGGTTTCTCCGAATGACCTAAATCGCTTAACCCTTGAACGTAAAGGGTAACGGAGTGTCTCCATCTTCATGTTCAATTCAAGAAAGATCCGATCACCTGATGCCAGGGGTGGAGTGAATGGTCATGACAGTTGAACTGTCATATCGATCTCGTGAATTCGAAGGTTTACAGCATTTACAGCAGCAGCTTTAGTAACGATATCGTTACCATGGAGAAGCTGCTTTCTGCATCGTTACTGAAGATGTGACGTCATTCGCACCACTAAGTCTAGCTGGAAAAAGGGGTTAGAAGGGGTTACGCAAGAATATTCAGAAAGAGAGGAGACATAAGGGTCGGAATAGGTCGGTTGAGCTCGGCTATCCAAGATATTCGCCACCACACTACGTCATATCAGCACGCAGCACGTTATGATAGCAACCTTTACGTTGCCAAAAGCGTCGTCATATTCCTGACAACAGGGACTTATGGGCATTTGGCCTCCTTCTACATCTTCTTGGAGTTACGTATGCCGTGGGGTTATCTTGACGCATACGCATTCCCCAAAACATTTGGCTGTGCGCGCTAAGTTCAAAAATTCGGAGTCAAACGCGTAAGTCGAGTTGACGTAACGAAAAAGACGTATTAGAAGGAGGGTTAGTTTCCACGGTTGTCAACTGTACCTGTTGAAAGATTCGATATGACAAGTTGAACGATTGAAACGGCCGGGAGTTCGGATAGATAACAGAATAGGTAAACGAGGTCCTGTCGCAGGATATGCTTCTGGAGTCGCTGTTCCAGACAAGACATCGCGTGTGCCTCGGAATGTGCTTCAGGTATTTCCAGATCGAGGAAAGCCACAGGGGAATCGTCGAGAGCCCAATTTTATCAGGAAAATACAGCAATAAATGAAGACCAATATTCCGCATGATTTTAAAAGGATTTTCAATCGTAACAAACACAGTTGACGTGAGTAAAGCTGTTAATAGGGACCTCATGGTTATCTTTAGAGTTAGTAGGTCATTCCTCAATATCGATTTCTTTTGTCGCGTCGCATAGGGGTGATGGTATGGCCCGTTCACAACCACTCCCTTATACTTGTTATCACATTTGCCTAAGCCTCTTATCTGCCGTCTTGCAGTATTTTCTGTATTAACCTACGGTAATTGTAGTGTGCTCAAAAGCAGTGTTCAACCTCGTGCTGTCCATGAAAACGCCTCAACTATTTTTCAATGTTAGAAACAGTGCCATGTGATTCACTCGAAAGACCTCAATGCAGGTTGGTGGGTTAACAATTCCTTCCATTTTCTTTCTGTTGTTAGTTTGTTACATTATGTCAGTTATGTATGCTCTCACGTCAGACCCTTAATTGAATCATTTCACTTTTTTTTAATTCGAATTCTGAATTGACATCCTCCAACAAAAGTTAATATGATCACTATTTACCAAAATCAAATTTCATTTAAGATACTAATTAAAAAATTAGTATCTTCACTTCAAAAGTCCAAATTAAAGTTATCAAATCTCGAGATAACATCACTTTCTGATTTTTTCATTTAGAAATGTGTTCGGATGGATTCCGTGGATTTTTTTTTCATACGGGAACAACTCATTCAACTGGAAATGAGGCAAACGAATTTAGAAGAAAGGTGCCACAGCATGAATAAATATCAGAAAAGGAATCGCATACTAAAAAAACCAATGTCAATGCAGGGGAACATTTTTCTTCGTTTCTTCTTCATTTTTGAAATTAACGATTCAAGTTTCTTACATATCACAATTCAAAACAAACAAGAAAACTATTTTCACCCTGTCCTGACTCAAATACGGTTCAATTCTGAAAGTCATATTTAATATATGTATTTGTATTTTGGAAATTAAGTCTGGACTTTCAAAACTTATTTCAAGCGATAATGTGAAATAAGGAAAAATCGGTACCTCGATAAATTCATGCAAAATTTCGTACCATATCGGCTTCAACTGGGCACATTGAGAGTTGAGTTAGTTTTTGTGGGGTTTTAGTTGTTTTTTAGTCAAATTGGGTATCATATCTTCCTCTATCCCGATGTAAAACTGTAACTGAAGAATATGAGAGTTTGCTGATGATAAAATGCAGAAATTAAGACATTACCATTACGGTGCGAGCATTGAGTCAATATTTCTCCACCTGTGTGAACAAGAATTGTTTGTTCACGAGCAATTGACCCAATTTAGGGCCTTGTTCTCTTTGAGGTAAAGGGCAGAAAGCATGCTAGATTGTGTGATAGGATAATTCCATATGTATACTGGGTTGCTTGAATATGGGTTTTTCTTCGAAGATTTTTCGAACCTGATAGTAAATTCCTGGGCAGGTTCTTTGGAAATTTTCGGTTCTCCCAAATAAACGGCAACAATCACCGCATTTATATTTTCGCAGTATATTATCTCAAAATAAGTGATCAATGATTTGAATATTTTGAGTATCTGAATGTATTATATATCCGCTTTTGTTAACTACAATTGTTCGAAATATTCCAATGAGGTTGATTATTCATTTAAGTGGATGAATATGCTTTCCTGATACTTCATTTGTCGACATACCCCGGGATCATGAATTCATTATAAGTTTCCTTCAGAATTATCGACATTTTCTAAAAATAGATAGTATTGTGTTTATATAAAGCTATAAAGACATATTTCTTTAATGGAATAAATCAGTTCTAGGGTGAATTGAGGGTTGTCGACCTGAAAAACGTAAAACGTAAACATTACAATAAACAGTCGAACTTTACAATTGACCATCCGAACAATGATGCAATTCAAAAGGGAAACTGCATTCATAGAGGATCGCAGTTCATTAAAATCCATCCCCGTATGGGAAGTTCGCTGAACTCTGAATACAATGAAATGAAAAGTTATTTTCCTGGAAAATATCTGTGAATATGGATTCAATCCAATGCAGCTGAATTATGTTTTTGCTCCCTTTCTCACAATATCTGCTCTGAGAAAATATACTGCGAGTGAACATGAATCAATTGAAAACTATCCTGCATTCAGAAATATTTAGTTAAAATGATATCTAATATAATTTTTTTTGTTTTTAGGTTAGTAATGTTTTTGGTCTCAAAAGTTGTGCAAACTGAGTACAAGTAAGTGCAAAATATTGTTACAGTTTTGATGTCAGTAGTAGATTTCCCAACTCTCCAGCTCAAATCAATACATACCCATGAATAATTTTCTTCGATGAATACAATCGATTACGAAAAAATTAAAACTAGGCCAAATAGTTGCGCATACGTTTAAGTATTTGGGAAAACTAGAGTTAGAGAAATTTTTTTTCTACATAACTTAACTCTTACCCACAAATGTTCAACGTCAAGTAGACTGTATAGTCTACTATACAGTTAACCTGTATAGGTTAACTTTCGAATTGAACTCTGTAGACAAGATCAAAGGAAATTAATGCGATCTAAGGTTTTCTTCAGAACGAGTCTTAAATGACTAAAAAATGCCAGGAAATTTTCCAAAATTTTTTTGTATAAGAAAACTTTTGTTGCATTTATTGTGAGTTTTAATGAAGGTACACCAAATTTTTCGATAAAATCGACCAGAATTTCTGTTGGAAAATTACGATCTTAAATGTCTCATGGGGTAAAGAGTTGTACCATCGGAAACAATGAACTGAAAACCGTTGTCTTAACAACGTCGTTGATTCATGTGAATATTTCAATGCACGAATGTTTCCGTGGATCCGTTCTCTAGGGGCCTGGATAATTAAAAGGACATAAAAGCAACAAAATAATTCGTATTTCGTTGAATCCCACACCGTGTTTGGGATATCGAACTTGCGTAAACCAAACTTCGTTCGAATATTTATCAGCTAGTCGGAGTGACCAGCGAACTTGCACTTGATTCGCGTTCAAACGTGCGGTGTGACATGTAGCGGCAATATTTTCCATTAGTCATCGGGAAAATTGATCTCGATGCAGCATGTTCGAAAAAAAAAATCGTGTTACCGTCGGGGCTAGACACAAGTAAGCGGGGGTCAGCGGAAAAGTCAACGTAGTTTGGAGCAACCAACCCCCCAAAAGATATCGATTACCGCGGCAGTTTCAGGCTAGAGGGGAAAGTGGATGCGTCGTAACAGACATGTAGTTCCCGAATTTGGAGGTTATATTAAGGTATGATCTAATCCTGAGCTTCATTGAACAACTGCGTTCATTCAAACCCTATAGTTTTTCCTTTATGGGGAAGATTCATTCGCTGCTATGACTCATGCATGTTCTTATTGCGGATCAGTCTGCACGCCAAGACACTGATGCATTGCCAAGAATAAATACTCCTCCACTTGAGTTTATCAATATTAAATTCCAAAATATATCTGGATAATTCTAACTCATTCCATCAAAAAGGCCTAAATTACATGGAACTTTGAGCAACTGCTAGTTTGCTTCACTCATTTGCTTAGTCACTTCTTGATTAATCAGGCTCATAACAATGTTTGTTGAAATAACTAGTCAGTTGACAGAATGCATTTTAATAAAAGCTCAGCAGATGCATGATCATTTATGTTCAGGTTTCTACTTTTCCTTTTAGTTTTCTCTTACTATCAACTCCTCTTGCAGTCTTTATTATTATGTGTAAACAAAATGCAGTTCATATTCAGAATATCTATTTCATTTTTCGTTGAGTATAGTTGATCAATCTGCAGGCCAAGAAACTGATGCATTTAGAAGAATAAAACTCTCATCCACTTGAGTGTTTCACTTCATCAATATAAAATTCCAAAATATATCTGCATATTTCGAACTCATTCTTTCTGAAAGACCTTAAACATAGGGAACTTTGCAAATGTTTGGCGTAGTCACTTCTTGATTGATCAGGCTCATAACAATGTTGAAATAACTAGTCACAGTAGACAGAATACATTTTAATCATAGCTCAGCAAATGCATGATCATTTATGTTCAGGTTTCCACTTTTTCTTTTAGTTTTCTCTTACTATTAACTCTTTTTGCAGTTTTTATTATGTGTAAACAAAATGCAGTTCATATTCAGAATATCTATTTCATTTTTCGTTGAGTATGGTTGATCAATCTGCAAACCAAGAAACTGATGTATTTAGAAGAATAAAACTCTCATCCACTTGAATGTTTCACTTCATCAATATAAAATTCCAAAATATATCTAGATAATTCGAACTCATTCCTTCTAAAAGACCCTAAACATAGGGAACATTGCAAATGTTTGGCGCAGTCACTTCTTGATTGATCAGGCTTATAACAATGTTTGTTGAAATAACTAGTCAGTTGACAGAATGCATTTTAATTATAGCTCACCAGATGCATGATCATTTATGTTCAGGTTTCCACTTTTCCTTTTAGTTTTCTCTTACTATTAACTATTTTCACAGTCTTCATTATGTGTAAACAATACAATTTCATTTTTCGTTGAGTATCGTTGATCAATCTGCAGGCTAAGAATAAAACTCTCATCCACTTGAGTGTTTCACTTTATCAATATAACATTCCAAAATATATCTAGATAATTCGAACTCATTTTTTCTAAAAGACTCTAAACATAGGAAACTTTGCAAATGTTTGGCGCAATCAGGTTTTGATTGATCAGGCTCATAACAGTGTTTGTTGAAATAACTTGTCACAGTAGACAGAATGCATTTTAATCATACCTCAGCAAATGCATGATCATGTTCAGGTTCTCACTTTTCCTTTTAGGTTTTTCTTACTTTTATTTCTTCTTACATTTTTTATTATGAGTAAGCAAAATGCAGTTCTTATTTAGAACATTCATTTTATTTTTCGTTGAATTCTTGAAGTTTATATATTTAATTTTTCGAATAAACCAAAATTGTTGTTATTAGTAATGAAGGAAAACCAAACTGGAAACTTAAACACCCTATTTCTTCATGATGGCAGAGATATGATTAAGTTATTCAATCTGTAGATTTATAATCATAGCACCAGAACTACCACCACATAACTTTTACTCACCCACATTTAGTTAATTCAAGAATAATTCATCATGGATTCATTTAATTCCCAATTAGTTAGTTTCTGTTGAGCCAAAGCCACCAAAAAACTCAATTTCGTTGATGAGATGCTCGTATTGTTACAGTTCAGTCAATAAAGTTTCATATAAACCCCTTCTGTAATTTGCTTGATTGGAGCACGTTCAATTTTCCACGAATGTTCCAACATTGTCGTTGTAGACTGCTTGAAGTTATTCAAGCCGCAGTGTCCGCATACATAGTTTAGGAGATACATTCCTCAATATGCAGTTTTGGAATTCCATTACCCATGTTGCATAGAATACGACCTGGTATGGTCATCTCACAATAACTCCCATAACATGCATTACTCGCATCTTCTTTAGATAGAATGGAATTTATCTATTACTAAAAGAAGTTTGAGATCCTAGTTGGTCATGCTCTCATAGCTCCAGTGGTGCTTGCCCTTGCACTTTATCTCCTGGTGATTTTTGATGCCCCATAAAAGAGTTTATCCCATAATCTTGACGTACTACAAAATTCTGATCCAACATTTTCCTCTTTCGAAAACTACAAATTTTCACTTGTGTATCTGAAACTTCGTTCAAAATGTCGGAATCGAAAAAGTTCCTCTGATGTCCCAGCATGAAACGTGAGGGATTAAAATGGATACATCACAATGCCCGCTCGAGAGAATATAGAGCGAAATAACAAGACTCAAAATTAGGTCAGAGGAATGAAAGGACATTGTGAAGGATTTGATACACGCTACAATCACATAGAGGAGGACGATGTGAATATTGAAGGTACCTTTCATTTCCGGTTGAGAAATAGAATCGATTTTCATTTAGTATTTGTTTTCTTCCCGCTCATATAGAATTCATAGACGTGAAACATGCGCGGACGCATGTATTCAATTCAACTATTTTCTATAATCAGGGTGTCCCAGAGTTTCGACAAAAATTGGTTCATTGTTCTGCATCGCATTTAGCTTTGAAACCTCGTGCATTGTCTTCATTGTCTCAACTTGTTACGTGATCCTTAAAAAAATTCAGAGGCTAGTGTAGACATACACTAATGCGAAATGAAAAGTAATTAAAAAAACAAACATTTCGAAAGTTCCATCATAAGTGGTGTTCACATGATTAACTACAATGGTTATTCTGCAGCTCTTTGATATATTTTTTATTTCCTTCAGAGAGATATTACCCCAATGTTGAAATTATATGTTTCTCACCTCATCCAGTTTGTGGACACGAAGATTTTTTCAATGCGGGTATGCTTGAGTTCCATGAAAACAGAGTTGACTATAATCCTATTCAAATGGCAGCTCGATGAGGACCTGCGTTACAACCAAAAATAGAAAACTTTCACCTACACCTGCTCAAAAATTAGTCACAATTTTCTTCAATTGAAAATTAAAAACACAAGACTACGTTCCCAATATTTTTTAATAAATTAAACATTTAATAAGTCGACGAGGAATCAATTTCGACAATTTAATTCATGCTGTGCCCAACTTATTCGGCTGCATTTTCATTTGTGACAGTGGAGAGATCAGATTTACCACTGTGTAGATAATGAGACCCAAAAACCATTACAGAGCCATCTCCTAGAGGATAAGGATGCGGATATCATCAGAAAATTTGCAGATTCTGCTTTCATCGGTAACAATCACGTATCCTACTAATAACCATATTCTTCAATCATAAGAATAGTGAAACACGAGATACTTAACGATTTATCACATAAATGCAACGCTGTATAAGCGTTAATATTAGTTATTTACCTATTGTAACACGCTCTGTATACAGGGTTGGGATAAAGTATGGAACCAAGTAAATATCTTTTAAACGAAAAGAACGATATTTATGAAAATTTGCAGGTATGTGCAATGAAACAAAACGGATCTGATGTACATTTTTTTGATAATAATATACTTCCGGTTTAACCGGAAATGCCATCAACTTCTTTAATTTAAATGGGACACCCTATATATTTTTACAGATTTTGAAAGAGCTTGTTATTTTGAATTATTATCAAAAACATTTATATCAGATGCGTTTTGTTTCATTGCACTTACCAAAATTTTCATAAATATCGTTCTTTTCGTTTAAAAGATATTTACCCGGTTCCATACTTTATCCCAACCCTGTATAATTATCATAGGGCTCCACGACCGCTATCTGAATCTAACAATTACGATAGCTTTTGGCTTAGTCTTGTACACAATGCGTGACAGATCCGGACATCTTGGCGGCCACAGCTATCAATTGATTCAATCTACTATATATAGGATAATGCACTTATTGAGTGATAGTCGTGAAGGAAGGACCAAGGTGAAGATCTGCACGCCTCTAGACTGGTTTTTTTCAGGGTATCGTGGGGGCCTAGGAGTGAAAAGAAATGTCCGTCGTCTCCGACTCATTTTCCGAAGAGGAGCGAAGCTTATTCCGTCCATTCACAAGAGAGTCGTTGGCAGTTATACAAGCTCGAATCGCAGAAGAACATGCTAAACAGAAGGAGCTCGAAAAGAAAAGAGCTGAGGGAGAGGTAAGTCTCCATTCATATTCATCTAATAACTCAAATATTTTTCCATTATTAACAGCAGAATTTGAGAAGAAAAACAAATTGTCAAGAGACACGTCTTGATATCTACCTTCCTCAGCATCTACTCTAACAAGTCTACAAACGAAACATTTTATAATCTTCGAAGGAAATGGTTCCTTCAAAACAAAAACAAAATTAACACAGTTTAGACCTTCTCTTTCAAATCACCGATGAATCCCATAGTTTGTAACTTGGAATTTTATGTTCCTAAGTTAAAAAACTTCTCGAAAAGAGTTTGGTTGATAATTGAAAATTGTGTCGTTATAAATACAAGAGTACGGGTTTACTAAGAGACCTCATTGGCATTTTTAAACTGAAATTTCTCGGAAGAAAGCTCTGACGCCAGTATCTTTAGTAAACTTAAGTAGACTACCAGCTGTAATGTTCATGTTAAATATGAATCTTTATTACAGACCGGCTTTGGACGCGGGACAAAGAAAAAAGAAGTAAGATTTCACAGTGAAAATGGCCAAAGAAACATGCTTTCTAGATCATGAATGCCTCTGACGATCTTTATATCTGAAAGTATGAAAATGGTCCACGAAATTTCGAATGACTGCAGTATCGTCAGTTGCATACTGAAATACCTAGCTTTAATTTTTCTCTGTAGATGATTAGATGGCCGTATTCTGCTTTTCACCCTTGAATTTTCGGACTGACATGCGTTTAGGTCTATTACACCCGCAAAAATATGAAAACCATTGTTTCAGAACAATTATTCCATTGGTTTAGCAATACGTGAACAGAGACGAAAAAGTGATCGAAATAAAAAAGTAAATATCCCGACAAAATTTGAAGAAAGGGTTTGGTGAACAACTTGGTTTAAAAAAAACTAATTTCGCAACATGAGAATGTATGTTTTATAACATGATCTTGCGGTAATAATGGTTGTCACTCTTCTTTCAATTCTTCAATTTCTTTATTCTTATTTCAGTAGTAGTTCATTCCCAGTAACTCAAAATAATCAGATTCTAAGTAATAACTAATGCAAGCACGGAATATAAACCAAGCTTTTCATCACTCCTAGTTTGTCGTAACGATTTTTGATCCGTTTTTTCTGTAAAAAATTCTTTAAAATGTTCTACCCTCATTCATGAGAAGAACAAATCAAAATTAGTAATTTTAATGGTATGGCTAGATGGTAGAGGCATCAAAATCCTGAATGTCACGATTTATATCTCAAATAAAACCCGACAATAGTAAGTACCTACTAACAAGAGATTAATAGGTATAGACAATAGTTCATATTTTTGCATGAGCATTGGTTAATCACAAACACATATTTTCTTGTTTGGTGCATTTTTCAATCATGAATTCATTTTCATTGAAATCGTCGTTCGGATTTTGAAAATAAATCAGTTGATGCACTATAAACAGCTTATTTTTGACATCCTGAGAAGAAGTAGAAACGCTTAATGCCAATCGAGAGAGAAATATTTTAAATTTCATTGCACACGACAATCTTAAGCAACCACACAATACAATAATTATATTATAAGTTTTTACACACACAAATATTTTATGACAATTGGTAAGTAATGCACAAATGCTACAGAATAATAGCTTTGTATGAATAGAATTGAAACAAGACACATAAACAGTTTAACACTCAGCACATATAAATAAGAAACTGAAATAAGAGAAAAATGACAAAATCCCACAACGGAAAAAACAATTGAATATCCATCTACGATGAGTTTCAAAATGGAAATACTTGGAAAGCTGTTACACTTTAGGGTAAATTATATAAATAAAAGATAAAAAACACTAGGAAAGATATATTCGAGTTTTAAGTGAAGGATTTGTAAAAAAATTATTTCAACCCACAAACCAAAAACACATGGTTCATCATTGGGGATGCACAGGGCATTATAATAAATCACGAATCATCTTCATGGTGTTCAAGAAGCATTTGCATCGTTGGTTCATTGCATGAAGATGCCTTAGAACGTTTGATTCGATTGCTACAGTTTGAAAGAACCCGTTGAACTGTTGCCTGTATGTGTGTGAAGGGAATTTCAGTTAGTTCCCTCCAATTTCATTCCATACGACACATACAAGTTGTTTTCATAGGAAACTGATCTCATATTCAAGCTAATTTAATGCATACCTTTCTGACTGTTCAACTGGATGTGTACGGTTGAACTAAACATCGAATACAGTTCTTGTCATTGAGATAATTGGTTGCATGCAGATTCGGTATGAAGACGAGGACGAAGATGAAGGACCACAGCCCGATCCGACATTGGAACAAGGCTTGCCACTACCAGTACGTTTGCACGGAAGCTTTCCACCGGAATTGGCGAGTACACCCCTCGAAGACATCGATCCTTTTTACGACAACCAAATGGTGAGTTCAGCAGCAAACAAAATTCCCAACCAACAACCAAATCTTGTTTCAGACTTTCGTAGTAATTAGTAAAGGAAAGGATATTTTCCGATTCAGCGCAACAAATGCTATGTGGATGCTTAATCCATTCAATCCTATGCGCCGGGTAGCCATTTATATTTTAGTGCATCCTTTGTTTTCTCTCTTCATCATCACCACCATCCTTGTCAACTGCATCCTCATGATTATGCCCACGACACCAACTGTTGAGTCAACCGAGTAAGTAGTAGTCTACCTTATCTAAAATAAAAACATAGTATTAAACACATTTAAGAAAAAAACTATTAAATTGCAACATACAAACTAATTCCGATATTAACTTCCTTTAACTTCGTTGCTAAGTCAATCTACAAGTACTGCAAACTGAATTCGAATCATTTTCGAGCTTCCTGATTATCTGGATATCCACCCAGAAAAGACCTAATTACTTTTGGTTAATTTCGAGTTGAGACTTCCCAAGCAGGCTGTGTTAATTAGGGATACAATGAAGAGAACTTGAGAAAGAGCAGATGATGTATAAAGGATCTCAAGTCATCTATTATTTGTAATATCTGAGATGATCTAATATTACCTTGGGGATGTTATGGCAGCTCATTAGAGGGAGGGAGTTGAAGCTAAGAAATTTTGTTTGAAGACTACCTTAAAGCCCCAAAGTCTGTTGCAATTTAACTGAATATTTCTATTGGATAAACCACACTTTGTCAACCTAATTTACATCTTTCAGTAATCAGTATTGACTTTAAAATTGTTGAATCTATTTTGCTGCGTAGTTTAAATGCTATTTAATATAATCAATTTTTTCTACAAGTACCTCATAAAATGACGAATAAAAAAAATCCTGACATCAGGTTAGACCATTAAAAATTCTTTTATCATCTTGATTAGTTTACCTTACATGAATTCCTACTAATATATCAAAAAATAGATTGTTGCAAATTTCAAACAAAAACAAATCACTGCTTATCTTCTATAGTTTTAGAGATGTCCCTGGATACTCTGGCCACATTTTCGATTGTAGGGTAATTTTTAAATTAGTTTTTAATTCAACAAAAAAGTAGTTCTTCGTCTGCATGAATGTTATGTTTTTCAGGGTGATATTTACTGGTATTTATACATTCGAGTCAGCAGTCAAGGTGATGGCCAGAGGTTTTATACTTCAACCGTTCACCTACCTTAGAGATGCATGGAACTGGCTAGACTTCGTAGTCATAGCTTTAGCGTGAGTAGCTTAGTAGACATAGAATTTAGAATTGAGGATCTCATCTAAGTAGTTTGATTCTCTTCACATATTGACTCTTAATTGTATGCGTAACACATGTATACAAAGATGTTCTCATAGGATCAGACACATATATGCTTTCAAGAGCAACCTTGAAATTTTCATAACGTAGTTTGTCACACAGGTCACGAATATCTAGCTTAATAGTTTTCTCAAGCTATATAAGTATACAAGATAATATTTGAAAACATTAGGGAAAAAATAATATCCAAAACTATAAAATCCATTCTGGGATATTTACAGATCTTAAAAACACCTAGGTGATGCACACTTTTGATAACTAAGATACAAAAGAGTAATGTTTTGTTTCCAATTGCTAGACGATATTTGATTTCGAGAATATTTGTTACGTTTCTTTCGAGTGAGGTTCCACTGTTGACTCTCGTATGAGCCCAAGAAAAAAAAATCATCTCTCATTGCACTTGATTAAGTTTACAAAATGATTTGATAAAGAGAAAGACATGTGAGTTCATTGTGATTGCTATTTCTTCTATCGTTAAGTAGATGTACTAAGTATGTAGTGACAAATAGAAATTCGATATTTTACCCAAAAATATTTAGAATAGCTTAGATTTTCTGAGGATTTATAACTTTTAGATTGATGTAATGAATAGAATCCGCTGAGTAGAACCCATCTGAGAAAAAGTATTATTGTGACATGCGTTTATGGAGAATAATGCATTCATAAATTCAAATTGAATATTTATTAAAGATTTCCTTGATGTTGTTGCTTTTTAGTTGAATTTGAAATATTTTTCTGTCCATAAGAATTCAAATGAATCGTTGGTTGGTATTTACAGCTATGTTACTATGGGTATTGACCTCGGAAATCTTGCTGCCTTGAGAACTTTCAGGGTACTGAGAGCCTTGAAAACTGTTGCCATAGTTCCAGGTAAGAGGCAACGTTCCAAATGGTTGGCAAGAAGTATTTTCCTATTTGAAATCCTTGTGAATTCAGTTATCAACCGTAAAAAAATAAAAAGTTGAACATTGCTGCCTTGCCAACCTGAAGGTTTAATAAAATGTGAATGAGAATTTGGGAAATATAATGCGGATTTTCAGGTCTGAAAACCATCGTTGGTGCTGTCATTGAATCGGTGAAGAATCTGAGAGATGTGATAATTTTAACGATGTTTTCCCTTTCTGTTTTCGCACTTATGGGTTTGCAAATTTATATGGGGGTGCTCACACAGAAATGTATAAAAAATTTTCCAATGGATGGCTCCTGGGGAAATCTCACAGATGAAAATTGGGATAGATTTATGTCTAATGAAAGTGAGTATCTTTTTACGGAAGTCGAGAATAAAATGATCGAATAAAATAATTTTCAGCAAATTGGTTCTTCGATGAAGTGAAGGGAGAGATACCATTATGTGGGAATTCCTCAGGAGCCGGGTAAGAAAATATTTTTCCGATAAACAAGCAGAAGATTCAACGTTTCTCATTTCAGACAATGCAAACCAGGATATACTTGTTTACAAGGTTATGGAGACAACCCAAACTATGGTTACACAAGTTTTGACACGTTCGGTTGGGCTTTCCTTTCTGCATTCAGACTGATGACACAAGATTATTGGGAGAATTTGTATCAACTGGTTAGTTAACAATCCCTATTACTCCAGTTCATCTACACTAATCATACACTGCGCAAAAAAATTAACGCACATTCTCACAACCTCTTCAAGGTACTCCTGAACGATGCGCGCACGATGGGGTCTGGCATTATCGTCCATAAATATGAAATTTTCAACAATGTATGGGACAAATGGCACTACATGCTCTTCGAGAATGTTCCTTATATACTTATCAGAATTCATAGCTCCATTATCAATGACCACTAGGTCTGTATACAAGGGAACGTCGATCACAATGGTAGAGGCAGAATCTAGACTCATCTGTGAAGAGAACTCTTTCCCAATCGGCCTCTTCCTAATGGATATGCTCTCTCGCAAAATCCAAACGCGCCCTTCGATGGGCTGGGGTAAGAGCTGGGCCTCTTGCCGCGACACGAGGCCTTAAATCATATTCTCTAAGACGATTTCTTATTGTCTGAGTGCTAATTTGCACCCCATGAGTTTGCTCAAGCTGATTTTGAAGGAGGCGAGCGGTAGCAAACCGTTGTCTCAACGAAGAAACTCTCAAGTAACGTTCTTGAATGGCAGTTGTGACCCGTGGTCTACCCTGTCCTGGTCTTCGGACATTCATACCTGTCTCCCTGAATCGCTGCAACATTTTGGACACACTTGTATGGGAAACTCCAAACCTTTCTGCAATTCTTGTGTATGTCCACCCTTCTTCTCGCAAAACTACCGCTTGGGCATATTCCTCTTGGTCAAATTGCGTGTTTCGAGTTGCATAGCGATCGAGTGTAGGAAATCAAACGAAAGAAAAACTATTGATCAATAGAATTGATCGAGAACAACTGATTTTAGAATGAAGCCAATACATTCAAAATCTGATATCATCTTTTTTTATTCCTGCTGGGAAAATACATCTGTATTGAAGAAAAACGTTGAAAGTGGATAAAATATGCATGCATAATTCTGATGAAAATAATTATCATTGAGAAAACCTTCAGTTGTATGATAAATTGGAGATTTCCATAATGTGCGTTAATTTTTTGCGTGGTGTAATAGCATTAATTTTATGAATTCAAGAATAACAAAAATGTTATGATTGCAGGTATTGAGATCAGCAGGACCCTGGCACATGTTATTCTTTATTGTAATCATATTCTTAGGTTCGTTTTACTTGGTTAATTTGATTTTGGCCATCGTCGCGATGTCTTATGATGAATTACAAAAGAAAGCCGAAGAGGAGGAAGCTGCTGAAGAGGAAGCAATAAGGGTAAGAGGAAAATCAGTTACCTTTCCACTTGTGCTGATGACATTTTTCCCTCACGATAACAGGAAGCAGAAAATAAAGCACAAGAAAAAGCTAACAGAGCTGGAGCAAGGGCAGCAGCTGCGCAACAAGCAGCAGATGATGCAGCGGCAGCAGCTGCTGCTGCAGCTGCTGGTCTTATCAAATCACCCTCAGACTTCTCCGATCACAGCTACGAACTTTTCGTTGGACAAGAGAAAGGATACGATGACAACAACAAGGAAAGAATAAGCATAAGATCTGAAGGATTAGATTCTGTGAGTGAACAAAGAAGAATCCCTACCAATCCAAACAAGATGCGGAAAGTCAGCGCTGTAAGTGTCCTGATATTTATTGAAAACTAACTCTACGAATGATTCCTCTCGTATCATATAAAAAAAAAACACAACGAATCACTAAACATAAAATAAAGATCATGACAATTATGGTGTTCAGACTTTCAGAGTTCAACATTGGTTAATGTGATCAATATTGAACCAATTTTCACAAATATCAAATTGATTTTCCGCACACGAATAATAAATCGTAAATATTGTAGGGTCACATCTGGGATATAGCCAATAAAGTAAGGAATTATCTCTCAATTAAAGGGTTATTTTCAAGAATTGTTTTCGTTATCATCAACATTTAAAGAATGACCTAGGTCTAGTTTGGATCCCTAGCACAACTCCTCTCCCATTTTCACTATAATCTTTTTCTTAAATGTTTGTGGCTTTGGGTGATGTTTGAATGAGACAACCTTATTCTATATACAGGCAAGCCTAAGTCTTCCAGGCTCTCCATTCAATCTCCGTCGTGGTTCACGGGGTAGTCACCAGTTTACCATGCGGAGTAACAGAAGAATGGTAGCGCCACCTAGTGATCGAAAGCCTTTAGTTTTGTCAACATACCTGGATGCACAAGAACATTTGCCTTATGCCGATGACTCCAATGCCGTCACACCCATGAGTGAAGAAAATGGTGCTATGGTTGTTCCATTATATTACACAAATCTGGGTAGGTGAACATTTTGCCAAAGGCTTCTTCTCAATCCTCAGTATGCAATTTTTCCTGATGTCTCCATACCTTTCCTTGATTTCTGATAATCTATTAATGTTCAATTTTGATGGTGTAGGCTCCCGTCATTCTTCTTATACCTCGCATGCATCGCGAATGTCGTACACATCTCATGGCGATTTACTTGGAGGTTTCGGAAGTAATGGTAAAGTCATGACAAAGGAAAGTCAACTCAGGGGTCGATCAAAAAGAAATGGACCTACATCCACTAACAATTACACAGAACTAGCTCAGAAAACACACAGAGGAGATTATGTAAGTAGTTTTCACGATCTCGACTTTATCGTTTTAATTTTCATTCTTGAGATTTCATTTTTTCTCCAATCACTCCTCACAGGATGGACCAACTGGGCAGCTGTGTGAAAATAAGCTGAAAGACAATCCTTTTGTTGATTCTTCTCAACAACAAACAATGGTCGACATGAAAGGTAACAATATTTCTTCAAGGATTATTTCTTGTTCTCTTTTTAAATGTTCAAAAAGGATTATGAATGATGCTCTCGATATTAATTGTCTGAGAATATTTAGTTCTGAATGAATATCTTTCCTGAAAAGGAAAGATGCGAGTTAGGACCAATATTCTAAAAGAAAAAAGTTAGTCGAATAAGATTATTGAAAGATTGAGTTCAAATGGTGTATTCGGAGGTGACTGTATAAATCTTGTTCGCAGATGTTATGGTCTTGAATGATATTATAGAGCAAGCTGCTGGACAGCAAAGCGTGGCAAGTGAACACGGAGGTAAGAAAACTATTTCACTACACAAATTAAGTCATTTCATCTCATATACACCATCGCAAATTGCTTAAATCTAGTAGTATGACCTAGTAACTGCACAACCTCATATATCAATGTATTTCTGAAAATTAACAAATGTGTCCATTATTCAAAACTTTTTCCGAGGGCAAACTTACAAGGTAACAATAATTTAATGGTCAGTATCTCTAAATCAAAAGCACATTATCATTGCTTTTGAAGCACCACAAATAAAAAAAATAGCTTGAGGTTTGGTCAGAAACAGTTATTGATAATTATGAAAGAAGTAAATATTCTGAATGAGAAAGAAAATATTAAGACAAGAACATAATAATGTTTTTTGACCAAATCTTCATTGAATTGTAGTAAATTATCAGGTTGGCCAAACTTAATGAGAGGATCTTGAAATCAGATTCCAATAAAGTATTAGATCTTTAAGTTGAATATTTCTTTTCCATGTAAAATATCATATTTTGCGTTTTCGGGTATCCAGATTGACCTACTGAGAATATTTTGGAGATACTTTAATCTATTATGATTTTTTCAAGCAGGGTTATTGAAAGAGGTTGAGCGGATATGTTTCAAATTCGTTAAATTTTCATTCTTTCGTAATAGATCAAAGTGAAAAAGCAATTCCGATGGTGTTGAAAAATATTTCCTCTCATATCATAGTTGAAAGCTGGAATGAAAATAATAAAAAATGTAATCATGATGTTCCTTTGAAAAAAATTAAGTATTTCAATGCATCGAATTACATGGTGCGCTTCATTTTTTTCATGATGAGCATCAAGCATCTAATTTCACTCTCTTCACATCTCTATTAATATCAAGACAGTTTTCTTGTAGCAACGACTTAACCATCGGTTAAGATCACATCATTTTTTCTTGCACAAAATCTCTTTCCACAAAGAGTGTGTCAACTTCATATTTACTAATATTTCGTACAGTTTCTGTTTATTATTTCTCAGCCAAAGATGATGATGAGGAAGAAGAACCAACGTTCCGAGAACGTTTTCTAGAAACAGCTATCAAGATCATTGATATGTTTTGCGTTTGGGACTGTTGTTGGTGTTGGCTACAGATACAGAAATATGTAGCTCTTGTTGTTTTCGATCCGTTTGTTGAACTGTTCATTACCCTCTGCATTGTCGTGAACACCTTATTCATGGCGCTGGATCACCATGACATGGACAAAGACCTTGACAAAGCATTGAAGAGTGGAAACTATGTAGGTTTCAACAGACCTTTCATTTAGAACTAGCTTATAATATGGTGTTTTACAGTTCTTTACAGCTACATTCATGATTGAGGCCACGATGAAACTGATAGCAATGAGTCCAAAATATTATTTTCAAGAAGGGTGGAATATATTCGATTTCATCATAGTAGCTTTATCCCTGCTGGAATTGGGTTTAGAAGGTGTTCAGGGTTTGTCTGTATTACGTTCATTCAGACTGGTATGTGAAGATAATATATCCCGTTGGTGATGAAAAAATTCGATTCCAGATAATTTCAATACACTCATGGATATTTGTTAACAAAAACTAATGGTTTTCGGATAATTTCATCCTGTTGTAAGTTTTATTCTGGATGCAGGATTTAATATTGAGTTTGATTTCAGCTGAGGGTTTTCAAATTGGCAAAATCATGGCCAACACTGAATTTACTCATTTCTATCATGGGAAGAACTATGGGTGCTTTAGGTAATCTAACATTTGTGCTGTGCATCATCATTTTCATCTTTGCTGTGATGGGTATGCAGTTATTCGGTAAAAACTACACAGGTGAGATAATCAAAAATTGAATGAAAACAGTATTTCAAAACTTACTGTGGTTGCTTCAGTAATTTGTCTGTCCATTATTCCTAATGTACAATTCTCAGAACTCATGGATTTCTGAAAAATAAAGAATTATATTAGATAGTTGATTTCATACTTTAGGGTTAGGGTATTAAATATTGAACTTTCATTTGTAGATAATATGGATCGTTTTCCTGATGGAGATCTTCCAAGATGGAATTTCACAGATTTCATGCATTCTTTTATGATAGTATTCAGAGTATTGTGTGGAGAATGGATTGAGTCAATGTGGGATTGTATGTTAGTTGGGGATGTATCTTGTATACCTTTTTTTCTCGCAACCGTTGTTATTGGGAATCTTGTGGTATGTATACGAATTAAACGAGATAAGCTTGTTCTATACTTATGTCATGTTTCAGGTGCTCAACCTTTTCTTAGCCTTGCTTTTGAGTAACTTTGGATCGTCCAATTTGTCAGCACCTACCGCTGATAATGACACTAATAAAATTGCAGAGGCCTTTGACAGAATTGGCCGGTTTATAGGATGGATCAAGGGTAGCGTTTCACATATCGCAAAAGTGATAAGGTTCAAGCTTACGAATCAAATAAGTGATCAGCCTCCAGGTGAGGGACCATCCAACAGTTGGAAACAAGGTTTTTATCCAACAATAAGATAGTTGGTTTTGCTTGTTGCCCAAATGTAGTGCTTTATTTTACGCATTCATCTCTGCATAAGCATGCCTTCGACAAGCCATGCCCAATTATCATCATTCATGCTGGAATATGCTTGATTCAAGCAAAACTATCTCAATCATTTCTAGCTTTGCTTCACTTCATCGTTTCATTTTTAATTTTCAACATCTATCGTAGATTATTGCAGCTTTAGAATTTTAATTTACAGTGCACAAACTACAAATGGAGAAAATATTTGTGGTCATTGTACAAAGACACTATGACCTGTTCTTATAGTAAATGTTAAACAATAAGATTTTTATAACTTAAGCTAAAAATTGGGAAGCTCGAGAACTATGCACTTGAGTTTATAACGGTTAAATTAGACATCATATCAACTTTTCTCATTTAGATAATAAATTGAACATTTTACAGATGTAGATTCTATCACATGATTTTTAAAATTGTACGACTTGATATATCCTAATAAATAATTTTAGATGCGAGAGATGGCGTTCTTGAAATGTCAGGTGATGAAATTCTAGCCGATGGTATGATCTTCAAAAATAAGAAAAGTACAAAAGATCGACTAGAAGTGACCATCGGAGATGGCATGGAATTCACCATACATGGTAAAAAATCATATACTAAATATCCTAAAAAAACTCAACTCATCATAAAATATTGTGTTCCTCTTTAGGTGACTCCAAGACAAACTTCAGGAAAGGCAAAAATAATATTAATAATAAAATGAAAGCAATAGGAAATTCTATATTGGAACATGGTGATTTATTTGCAAACCTAGACGACGACGAAATAAGTATCAAATCATATGGGAGTCATAAACACAGGTTCAAAGACGAAAGTCACAAAGGAAGTGCAGACGTTTTAGATGACCATGAGGAGAAAAGAGACGCCTGTAAAGAGGAATTAGGAATAGACGAAGGTTTGTTAACTCACATAAAATTGTATTGTATCCTAATGTGGATTGCTTTCAGATGCAGATGAAGAAGAATGTGACTGTGAGGGACCTCTAGATGAAGATCTGATCATAGATGCCGCAACAGAAGACATCATCCTGGATGAATATTCAGCAGACTGTTTCCCTGAAAACTGTTACAAGAGATTCCCATTCTTGGCAGGGGATGAAGATTCTCCTTTCTGGCAAGGATGGGCAAATTTAAGATTCAAAACGTTCGAACTAATCGAAAATACGTATTTCGAAACGGCTGTTATAACAATGATTTTACTAAGCAGTTTGGCATTAGCTTTAGAAGATGTACATTTACAGCACAGGCCTATATTACAAGATATCCTTTATTACATGGATAGAATTTTCACAGTTATATTTTTCTTCGAGATGTTGATCAAATGGTTGGCTCTTGGATTCCAGAAATACTTCACGAACGCATGGTGCTGGCTCGACTTTATAATTGTTATGGTAATTGAAACATTTTTATAGGTTTCAGAGAAAACATCAAATTGTGTTTCAGGTATCGTTAATAAATTTTGTGGCATCCCTGTGTGGGGCAGGAGGTATTCAGGCTTTCAAAACCATGAGAACACTCAGGGCGCTAAGACCTCTGCGTGCTATGTCAAGGATGCAAGGTATGAGGGTCGTAGTCAACGCTTTGGTACAAGCGATACCATCCATCTTCAATGTGCTGTTGGTGTGTTTGATATTCTGGTTGATATTTGCCATCATGGGAGTACAGCTTTTTGCTGGGAAATATTTCAAGGTAATATGCAACACAATGCACAATATTACTAATAATCCAACAATTAATTCACAGTGTGTGGATGCAAACAAATCGTCCCTTAGCTACGAGATCATCCCAGACTACAACGCTTGTGTAGCAGAAAACTACACTTGGCTCAATTCACCAATGAATTTCGATCATGTTGGCAAGGCATACCTATGTCTGTTTCAAGTGGCCACCTTCAAAGGATGGATACAGATCATGAACGATGCCATAGACTCCAGAGAAGTAAAAATTATTTACCATATCTAAAAATATTACTATTAAAAATTTTTTTACAGGCTCTGAAACAACCTATAAGAGAAACGAATATTTACATGTACCTGTATTTTGTATTTTTCATCATATTCGGCTCATTCTTCACACTCAATCTGTTCATAGGAGTAATTATAGACAACTTCAATGAGCAGAAGAAAAAGATAAGTATATAGTGTAGACGAATCTAGTGAAATTTCCCGTTTTAATACATATCTGACAAAAGGTTATTCTTTACGCAGGTGGATCACTCGAGATGTTCATGACTGAAGACCAGAAAAAGTACTACAATGCTATGAAAAAAATGGGATCGAAGAAACCTATGAAAGCCATCCCTAGGCCCCGAGTAAGTTGAGAAGTATCATCATTCGATTTGATAATATTGTAATGTTATAAGTTAGTAGATCTGATCAATTTTTTTTTCCAGTGGAGACCACAAGCCATTGTTTTCGAGATAGTGACAAACAAGAAGTTCGACATGTTCATAATGTTGTTTATTGGACTGAACATGTTGACGATGACGATGGATCACTACCAGCAAGAGCTTACATTCACAAGGGTGCTAGACGCACTAAACATGATATTTATAGTTATATTCAGTACCGAGTGCCTCATGAAAATATTCGCTCTTCGTTATCATTATTTTACGGAACCATGGAACTTGTTCGATTTAGTAGTTGTGATTTTATCATTATTAGGACTGGTACTGAGTGACTTGATAGAAAAATATTTCGTGTCTCCTACATTACTTCGAGTGGTTCGCGTTGCTAAAGTAGGTCGTGTTCTGCGATTGGTGAAAGGGGCAAAGGGCATTCGCACACTGCTTTTTGCGTTAGCTATGTCACTGCCTGCACTGTTCAACATTTGTTTACTGCTGTTCCTGGTCATGTTCATCTTCGCCATATTTGGGATGTCTTTCTTCATGAACGTCAAGGACAAGAGTGGCCTCGATGACGTGTACAACTTCAAGACTTTCGGACAGTCCATGATCCTCCTGTTTCAGGTGAGAAATTGTTGACTTATACCTCAAAACTATCAGTAGATTAGAACCATTTCCTTCTTGATAGCAATTCTAACATCAATATAAGTGGATATTATGTCAGTAGGGAATAATTCTGGGGTTCTCAGCTCTGGTCTATCAGGCATCTTCAGAGGAATCTCACCATAAGCTTGTACCTTGATGGATTGTAGTGTCCTTACAAGGTTTTTCAACTGGAGGCTAAATTTTGCTCAACACTTATTCTATTAACCCAAATAGACCTACCGTTCCCTATAAGGAACACCTATCTAAAAGTCCTCTACTCATGCTCAAAAAATCAACACAGAAATCAACGTTGTCTTCAACACTGAAAATAAACTACAAAGTGCTTCAGTATTTAAATTAAGTTTGAAGGCGTGTTAAATTTATCAATCGTTGCAATACCTCATTTTGTTCAGTTGTTTTTGTTTCATATGTATTTATTTCATCGCGTTTGCGGATAAAATATTTATTTCTATGCTTGAATGAATAATATCAGAGGCTAATTCATCTTCTCCATGATTTCAAATCCTGATTCTTGCTACGTAAATGAAGGGGTTCTTTTTACGGAACGGTAGGATTATCACCTACTTCATTACCTGAATATATTTTTATAACTATTGGAAAAGAATCTGACTCTTCATGAAATACTACATCATGCAGATAATCTGGACATGATTCCAGAACCACCTGAAAGCAAAATTTTCTTTTAGACATATATCAATAGTTTTCTGTAAGTGAGATAACAATGATGTTGCTCATGCGCCTACTAATTTCTTGTTCGTATTTCATTGCATCAAAGTAATAAGATATTCACCTAAAGTAAAAAAATATCATTGACCAACCAAAACTCAAGTAACATTATGGGGGGCGTTGACTGATCCCGTAAAAACATTAGTTAGAATCGTTATTTCAACGAGGACGAAAATTGTATTTCCCACTTCTTGCACACTGCTTTGACATGGTTGTTTAGAACGTAGCTGATTCACAGAAATTGTTACAAACTAGACTAGCTATCATCGCCACAGGATTGCTGGAAACTAATAGAGAAACAACAAAAACAGGACCATCTAAGCAATCAGAGTTTACACCAATCTTCGAGATAGGATTAGATTAGACCACTCGATTGTGAAATGTGCCACAAAAACTAATATTTTATATATATGCAATGTAAAATAGCATTAAGTCCAAAAATTGGTTTATGATTACCACACATTATGATTCAATGTTAATTTTTCATAGAATGAATTTTAATTCCTCAAAAACCTACCGTTCCTTAGAAAGAACAGTACAAATTTTGATTTTTCGTGAAAAATAGGTACACATCAAGATGAAAAATATGAAAAGGCCTCATTTTAACCACAATTATCATTGAATTGAAAAAAAAATTCAAGTGTATTTGGGTTAAACACCGAAATTATTCTCTAGTGAAAATATAAGGTGTTGATTGCTTGGACTAAATGAATCCAACTGATGGAGTGTTCTTTTGCAGATGTCAACATCTGCAGGTTGGGATGGCGTCCTGGATGGAATCATAAACGAAGAGGACTGCAAGCTGCCTGACAACGAGATAGGCGAAACAGGAAACTGCGGGAACTCGACTATAGGCATAGCTTTCCTCCTCAGTTACCTTGTGATTTCGTTTTTGATTGTTATAAACATGTACATTGCAGTGATATTGGAGAACTACTCGCAAGCAACGGAGGATGTGCAGGAGGGTTTGACAGATGACGATTACGACATGTATTACGAAATTTGGCAACAATTCGACCCAGACGGTACTCAATACATTCGTTACGATCAACTGTCCGACTTTCTTGACGTGCTTGAGCCACCCTTGCAAATTCACAAACCAAACAAATACAAAATAGTTTCAATGGATATTCCAATTTGCAAGGGCGACCTCATGTTTTGTGTAGATATTCTAGACGCCCTTACCAAAGACTTCTTCGCCCGTAAGGGTAACGCAATCGAAGAGACTGCGGAATTAAATGAAGTGCAATCTAAACCCAACGAACAGGGCTACGAGCCTGTAAGTTCCACATGCTGGAGGCAGAGGGAAGAATACTGCGCCAGACTGATTCAGAACGCCTGGCGCAAGCATAAGCAGAATCGAGGCGACGGACCAACAAACCGCTCAGACTCTGGGGGCGATACGAAATCCGAAGGGGATGGAGAGCTAGAGGGTCGCCAGACCGCTGTCCTTGTCGAGAGCGATGGGTTTGTTACAAAAAACGGCCACAAAGTCGTGCTTCATAGTAGGACTCCAAGTATCAGCTCTCGATCTGCTGATGTTTGAGAAAGGCCTCGCCCCTCCATGACCTTCTCTTAGCCAGGTCTAGACACCCAAGTGACCACAGAATAGTTTATCCTGGACAAATTTGTATGATTTCATACATCGAATATGTGCAATATTTCATACCCTTCTAGCGTTGTGTTGTTTTTCAATTAATCGGCGAATTCGTCCAAGATAAATTGTGGCTTCAGTTTGTGCTGTGTAGTTTGATGAAGAAGATATCTTTTCCTTTTCAACCGTACTCAGTTCATATTATTCAAACACCTCGACCACTGAGACAGTTAAATTCTATCAGTATCCAACATCTCTACACCTCAACTACTGACACAACGATATATTCATTTTATAATAATTGTAGTCACGAATTGATTTAACATTTCTTCAAATGATCCATAAGTTGGGCAGCGTGAAGAAGTGGAATGAGAAAATTAACGATTTCTTTACATAATTTGTTTGTTAAAAGTGACATCAACATAATATCATTACTATTCCAAAACTTCTTTCGATGATTTCGACAGAAGTTTACACAAAACATTAGGAATATAAAAGTCAATTCTTTTTTATTGCTTTGAATTTTTTGCGCGGTCAAAAAATGTTTTGTACATATACACTATTTATCATCTTATTCCACTATGTCGGATAAATAAATTCTGGGCGCCCTCGAGAGTTTGATATAAGAACTTTATAATGAGAAAATGAAGAACAACATGGACTGAACAGTTCCCAAGTGTTTCCATGAGGTTCTTCTTTTCAACTAAGGTTTCTTGTGACAAGTTCTCGATCGATACCTGGACAACATTACATATTTAACACAACTGAGAGATGGAGCACAACATTAAAGCAATTTTGAAGAGGACTGATAAATTTATGTCGAATTGTATGATAGTTATGGTGCTTTCTTCAACTGCTATTAAATATTAAAGCTATCTTCACTTACTACATGTATCGCATGACGGGAGGAGGGGCGAACGAAAAACAATGCAAAAATTTATCAAATTGTATGCCTACCACAATAGTTATATTTACACAGTGTTATGCGTGACATTTTTCAAATAACTGCTAGCACAACCTCTGGACTATTTCTAAAGATGTGTGCTTGACTTTGATTTAGCATTCAATGACGTTAACACCAATAAGCACAAATCATTTTTAAATTAAATCGCAATTGTAGCAACACAGAAACTGGCAGACGCCTTAACTATATATTATACATTAATTTCTATAAAAAATGTCACTCATATATTCTCGAAATAATCGAATCATATTTATGCAACGTTCATCAACCTATTTACGCCCCTGTTGTTTAATATTTTCGGTGGCGATACAAATTTTATTGGTTTTCTATTCATTATTGTTGAGAGAAGTGCTATTTTTCCCAGATAGCATATTTCGCATGAGTTTTTAGAATTTTATTCAGCACATAAAAAGCAGCTTGCTGGAAATTTGCATTATTTGTTTCGGTTGTATATGTAAGTATTTGTTTACTGGAAAAATAGGAAGGCTAGTTAAAGACGAAATGTTGTTATCGAAATAATTAGTATTCACTCCATACAAACTTAAATATTGTGCTGATGTATAAAGCAATCATTGTTACTGTAGCATTTGATGTACTATTAGAATTTCAAAAACATTCAGCAGTAGGAAACAAATTATACTATCAAAACATGGGTTAAAGAATAATACAAAAAATTCAAGCAAATAACATCTTGTGTGGCAGTAACAACAATTCATTTTCTTTTCAATTACACTACTTTACCTAATGAAAATAATTTCGATTAAGTGATAAACAATCACGAACACTGTACGAACTATGAGATTTGTCAATATTGAATCAATATGTTTTTTAATTCGGAAGAAATATTCTACATTTTTCATCTAACCTCCTGAATTATAAGAAAAAAAATACGGTCTGGCAGAATCCTTGATAATCATTATTTCATTATTACAACATGAAAGTTGGAGGATATTTCTTGTATATAAGGTAGAAGCTGCTATTTCTTTTCCATTTTTTGATCTTTTCAAAACATTCCTCATATTCTTTTGAATAATTCAATTTCTTATTGTAATTTTTGTTAATAGGAGAAATAATGCCTGTTACTGTTTAAATCAATAACAATCATTTTAATAGTGTTATGATTCGTCTTGTTAATTTGAAAAATAACAAAATATTTCAAACTACATGGTGCTGTGAAAATTTTTTTATGTGTTATATATGGAATCTATATACTGGTCATTACTAATTCAAAGGAGGTTTGAATGAGTATGTGAACTTTAATTCATGAACAATTTTTTTGAGTAGGTATTAAAAATGGAAATTTCAGGGGAGATTCAACCATTAATTAACAATAACTTCCAAAATGTGTTATTCCTAGCATATATGGCTATGCCATAGCATTCAAATTGGAGGAAAATTATGAAGAACATGACAATATGTACCATTGTGGAAATGAACTAAAAATTGCTCAATTGTGGTTTCAATTCGAAGCAGTTAATTACTTTCACGGATATTTGAATCTTTCAGTACAAATATTACATGATGGTACATACTAAACATGTTCTGTTTGCTGATTCTGTACAATACGACAATTTTAGCTGAAAGACTAAAGTAATATCATCTTAAAACATTTTCATACTATATCGAATCTAGATTGCTTCAGCTATTTTTGTCACCCAATAAATTTTTATCAGCTTTAAGGAGAAATGTGTCAAACAGAGAGAAGCTTGGTGAGAAACAAAATTTATTAATATTTGTTTCAATTACTTATAAGCACATCACATAAAATTAATCTGTAAGGATTTGATTCTGATTAGCTTTGTTAAGACTCAAAGCTTTATATTTTCAGTTTAAAAGACACTTTTGAACAAATTTTTATATTGACTCAACTGTGCTCTTGACTATGATAGATGTACAAAACTATAATCTTCTAACTGATAATATTTTATAATTTGAATTTCGTGGCTTACGAAATTTCTAAATTATTTTCTCTAATCAGTAGGAATGTTTTCTTTGAATAATTTCATCTATCATACTCAAGAAATAAAAAAGTAGAAGATAATCCCCAGTTCTACTGATCTTAGACGTATTTTGCAGAAGATGAAAGATACAGAGGTGCCTTTCGATAATGAACTTAATGATAATATGTCGAAGCTTATTCATCAGGTTCATAGGAAAAACTTTAGCTTGGCGTCAAGTGGCAAAAAATAATCGTTCTTAGGATCCTAAAGAAGTTTTGAAATCTCTATTGTGCTTATCGAAATAAATCAGTTCCTTGTCTAGCGTCCCAGTTATAATTTTTAAGCGAATGAAATTAATTAATAGGAGAATATTGTGCCCAGGCTCTCAATCAAAATTGTTGGTCGTTTTTGGTGAATGTCCCGTCCTGTCCTTATCAGGCAATATGGACCATTTTTGGAAAGAATATGATAAAAATTGAGAGAACTTACCTCATTTTCTAACGCAATTTAGAAGTGATGAATCTTTATGTCGAAAGAGCACCCCTGCTCAGTTCATCACTTCAGTGAATCCATCCCCTCAAAATAGAAAACTATTGCGATTTATTTAGATATGTATACACCTCCTCTGTTAAAACAACTTTTCCACTGTTGGGAATTTACCATTACGTTTTGATGCGTCCATTCATTAATCTAAAAAAAAAGGCTATGAAACTCAAGCTACTCACCCAAAAAACACAAAGTTAACATTCTGCACATGTCTGTATTTGTGCTTTTTCATATTTTGCATACATTTTCACTCGTGAGAAATATGTAGATATATGTGTGACGTGGACATAACATTATATCTACCATTCAAAAAGAAAATTTATTCATGTAATATATTGAAAAACAATAGTATTACGACATACATACATATAATTTTTCTAAGCAATCGTTGTTTTTAGGGGTAGCTATTGATATATTTAAGATTTAGTTCATAAGCTTTGCGAAAAATTAAAGCGATTTCGATTTAAGTCTCACTCTTTTTCACCCTGAAATCTGTAAATGAAAACAAAAACAGCTCTCGTATTAATCTCAACGAGAAGTATAAGATGTGGTATTGGAGAACTCTTCGTATCTCCAAAATATTTGATTAGGAGTAAAATTTTATAAAATAAAAAAGGCATAATTCCCTTCATATTTTCGAATTTTTCATTCATACTTGTATCGGGAATCTGAAAAGTTTTCAAAAAATGAATAATTCAACACAGGAACTATGAGCAAGTTGTATAGTTCCAAAAAGCTAGGCTCATTATAGCATCAGGAGAGTGTATGTTATATTGTTGAAATTGGTCTATCGTTCAATTCAAATATTAGAAAAATGATACCAAACTGAAACATCCAAAAGAATTAACTTCCCAGGGTAATTTTGGGTTTTCTTATTTTCAGGTTATTTCCTTCATTGAGGTTATGTAGCTGATAGCTGTGTTTGTCTATGTAGCTAATCAGCTAAAAACTTCAGCCACAGAGCACAGTACAAAATTGTAGCTCAGCTAAAGTTTGTTCCTTGTTCAGGTTGCAGATATTGAGACTACCTAATAATATATGTGAATGATTGAATACAGGATCCAGAAATACTGTACAGTGCGTATCAAGTGCAGTTAATATTGGAGATAAATACTGGTTACTGTTGTAGCATAATGTGGTTGTAGTAACGCTTTGAAACATACAGAATATAGGGCTTGAGGCTCAAATTCATAATGTCTTATTGGTCAGAATAAAGAGATATACTTATATAATAACTGAACGCAGTTGAATCTGCTCATATCATTTCAAATTTATTCTATGGTTTCAATGAAATTGTGTTAAGAGTTGTTTATCAGATATCAGATTTCATCCAGATGAGAGTCGGTGTTTCCTGTAACTTTCTTATTAAAAGATAAACATAGTTAATTTGATTAAAAAAATCACATTAGGAATGTGCCAAAGTTTCCGTCAGGATGTCCAAAAATAAGTTAAATTTAACGCTCCCTCCGGGTTGTATTGATCAATCGCCCACAGTAACAGCAACAAACGCTGCATTCAATGATACAAATCAGTAAGTTTTCAATTGGGACTATTATTTTACCTGACTGTTCGTTTTTAGAAGTAACAACTTTGTAAGAGGCTCTACCATCGACCACTTAACAGCTAGGCTCGAGGAACTTGACATGGATGATATCCAAAGAAGACGAATAGAGTCCTTCCTTTTTCAAAAAGAAAAACTTGGTGTCGATCTGGTAGATGATGACTTCGAAAAGCTCGGAGAATTAGGATCTGGCAACGGGGGTGTTGTCACTAAAGTGTGCCATAAAAGTAGCGGCTTGATCATGGCTAGAAAATTGATCCATCTCGAAGTGAAACCAGCTATAAAAAAACAAATTATAAGAGAGTTAAAAGTATTACATGAGTGCAACTTTGCACATATAGTTGGATTTTACGGAGCCTTCTATATCGATGGGGAAATTAGTATATGTATGGAGTATATGGATGCCGGATCCTTAGATTTGATTTTAAAAAAAGCAGGGAGAATTCCCGAAAATATTTTAGGCAAAATAACAGTTGCAGTTCTGAAAGGTCTGAGTTACTTGAGAGACAAACATTCAATCATGCATAGAGATGTAAAACCGAGTAACATCTTGGTCAACAGTAGTGGCGAAATCAAAATTTGTGATTTTGGAGTGTCAGGTCAGCTGATAGATTCTATGGCAAACTCCTTCGTAGGCACTAGGAGTTATATGTCTGTAGGTACAATATATACTATACTCAAAGGTTTTTCCAGACAGATGGTAGAACTCATTAAAATATCTTTAATCACCCGAAAGTGAAATGGAATCCTCTTACACCTTTTGTAACTTCACCAATAAAGAGAATTTTCCTTTTGAGAACAAAAACGCTAATACTTTTCTGTCAGGAGTAAAACTAATCAGACTAAGACATTTCACAAGAATTGCTATGTAGATGATAATCCTTATTCATTGATTTCAGCCTGAAAGACTGCAAGGAACCCATTATTCTGTACAGAGTGACATTTGGTCTCTTGGCCTGTCTCTAGTAGAAATGGCAATTGGCATGTATCCTATTCCACCACCAGATGCCAAAACCTTAGCAAGCATTTTCGGACAAGGCAATGAAAATGATTCACCAGACCATTCCAAACCACCAAGGCCTATGGCTATTTTTGAACTTCTCGACTACATTGTGAATGAACAACCCCCTAAACTACCAGCTGGCATCTTCAGCAATGAATTCAAGGATTTTGTGGATAGATGTCTCAGAAAGAATCCAGATGAAAGGGCAGATCTCAAAACTTTGATGGTGGGTTTCTCACAATAAAACAAAGAAAATATAGACTTACTAAAAACCCTTAGCAAAACTAAAATAATACCATTTTTTTCAGAATCATGAATGGATAAAGAGGGCAGAATCTGAAAACGTTGATATTGCAGGCTGGGTATGCAAAACAATGGAAATAACTCCAACCAATACCTTGAATCGGATATAATTTGTTATGATTGATATTTATAGGATTTTTGTACTGCCATTATTACATTTATCATTTCAAATAGTAACAATTTACTTCATATATTTATAGAGTAAATTATTGTTTATGCAATAGAATGGATGTAACTAATTTTTATCTGTTTGTTGTAAATTTATTACTGTAATTGACATCTTTTATCATATTTTTGTAGAGTTCAGTTGATAAAAATTCGAAAGAAATAATTGGATTTCAAATAAATGTGAGCGAACTCTTATTTCACATTGGTGTTCTCATTTACTGAAACAAGGATTTTAATGCTTTTAAGAAACTCAGATATAGTAGGTACAAAAAATTGAAGAATATCTCAAATCAGTCAATGAAAAATTTAATTTTCTTTGTTCACTACTATAATAATTGTGATCCTAAATTTTCATCCAGCCTAATTAATTTAAAGGGAATAAGTTCTATCATGAAGCCAATCGAAAAAAAAGGTCATTTCTGAAAAAAGCATCAGAACATGAAATAACGAAATAAAAATTGTGAAATTGGAGGAAGGGAATGGGTTTCAGATTTTATCAAACAATTTGAAACTCAATCAAATAAATTTTATTAATGTCTAGAATATACAAAGGTGATTCAGACTCAATTTGTTCTTAAAAATAATGATGATTAATAACAACATTTTGTAAGTATTTTACTAATTATTATAAAAAAATTCTGATGTATATCACTCTAAAACAAGTTTTCATCTCTAGAATCTAGTGATTTCAATGGAGGTGGATACTTCCTCATGATTTATCATCAGAACGCTGAATTTATTACTGATTTCTTCTCGAATTCAAGATGCTTAACTATACGAAAAGCCAACTACTCATTGTCAGCATCGCATCTTGATATTTAATCAAATTAACTGATGGAATACTTCTTTCTTGTTTTCATCTCAAGTCGAAAATACGTCTTGATTTGATAGTATTATCCAAAACAGATGGCGAACCGAAAATTTCCGATATTAAATGAGAGTTTATATCTATTAAAATAACAGAGGCCTCATAACCAAAAATAAATCGAATTTGCGCAAATAAATCAATTATTCATATACAATAGGCACTGAGATGAATAAGGAACCTCTGCAAAACTTCACGGACTTCGATATAAATGTAATTGATTGCTTTTAATTCACTCTAATATTTCATATTTTAATGCAAATTCACGTGAGATTTTTTTTTATATTTTCAATGAATGTGATCAAAGACAAGAATTTGTCTCTAATTTCTTGGAGGCCCTACAGTGAACTTCAAATTCATAATAGAGCTTCCAAGAAAATGAATGGAACACTCGAATGACGGAGAATAGATGTTCGACTTCGTGAATATAAATTTTTCGCTTTAAAGAGAAAATAATACGAAACATTTTCGCAGAAGCCTCGATCTGATATTATAAAACACCAAAAATTCTCCAACTAATTTCTTCAAAAAACCTGAAAGATGCTGAAAAACTTGACAGGGCAGATCCTGAACCACCAGCTGAATATCACTATTTCTTGTTTTTATTTTCCAAGTAAACTTCGAAAGGTTCACTATTTACAAGCAAATGGAAAATATATTTTTGGAACAACCTTAATCGGAACGCATCCTTTTATTCTTAGTAAAATTAATGGCATGCTATGAACACAACCTCTAAATAAGCCTACACAGTGAAATTGAAAATTACATCTCTGCGAATGGGCTTCTGGAATTCACATGAAAACATTTTCCACGAATAACCTGCGTGGAAAAACATCAATACTTTCATTTTTTAGATCTTCAAAAGATCAGGTATATATAAATTTTCAAGGATTGCCAAGACAATCACTTGTAGATTTTCTCAGTGTGATGCTGAAACATGATGATAATATTTGAACATTTCAACAAGATCGAAGTAATTAAAAACATACGAAAATTAGCATACGTGAGAAATAAAAATATGTCATTCATACAATTTGCCCACAACAATTATGGTAAGATTTGAAAATTTCTATCGAAAACTTCTATTCTTGGAACACGATAAGAAATCTCCTCTGGGAAATGTTATATACATACCTACATAATTAAATGAATAAAATTCTCATAATGAATTGATTCGAATGAAACTACGAATAATATACAGAAATGATACGGAAAATTCTGATGAACTGTTGATTAACAATTCGATAAAAAATCAATTCTCCACAAAACACTCGAAATGATTTCGCTGAAACAAAAAAATGAATTAGTGCACATTGGATGAGGACAGGAAAAGATTTCATCCTCAAAACAGGATATTGGGTGGGTTGAAATGAGCAAAAAGTCATTTTTAATCACGGATAATGATAAAGCTTCATCGTAAGAGTATCACATTTTAATCAAACGCGACATATAATCTGCTTTTCCAAGGATTGATTCTATGGGTCTGTAACCTGACGACACTTCACTCGACAGAATAAAAAAAATAGTCATAAATAAATATCTATGTGATAAAAACTGATTGTAGAAGTACCAACCGTTAGGAAAGAATAACCAGCAACTGGTTAAGGAACTTAGGATTCTTCAGCTTCTTCACGAAAGAGGTACGTGGACCAATAGATAACGTTGAATAAAGCAAAGACCAATGGAAAAGTAATTCTGGATATGACGTCGATGCGCTTGGATCGAGTCGGGAACTTGGACAGCCAGGATCTGCAACAGTTCGGCCTCTCTGGCTGCATGTGGATCTCGCATTGCCGAACCTTCTCCAGATTCATCGGATCACCTGGATGATGTACCAACGGTTTCTGGAAAAACCGCGCAACGTTCATGTCTGACAAAACGCTCAGCAAGCATTTAAAGGCTGGTCCGTCTAACCTCTGCAATATAACTTGGCGCAAAAGTCTTTTAGGCTACCTTTCCGGATAACAAACATTATTGAGCTAGTTGAAATTGCAGGTACTAGACGGATCCCTCGCAATAGTTTCCACGAAACATGAAAACGTTTCAACAATGATAAATCCAACGACCATTTTTTCAAAGCCAAAACATGTATTTTCCCGTCTCAATTCAAATGTCCAGAATAGTGGAGATATCTCGAATAAACCAGGATGCTTCTAGATTCGAAATACCGCAACCGCTAATCATTAGTGAATGCACCTTTTTTCAACAATTTTTTAAATAAAAATCTAAAAGTTTACTCACTAATCTAAGTCATTCTTTTCTCAATTTCTTCCTTAATTTTAATACTTTCAGATGCAAATGAATTTTTAGTATTTGCAGTACATCAGTTTCCTCAAAAAATTGAAAAAATTGTAGTCAGCAGAGATTATGGTCTTATCAAACATGACCCCACACATGTAGAATGTTGAAGTAGCTTTGATCAATGGCTCTCCATAGAGAATGGAGGTGGTTGATAAGAATCCAAAGTTCTTCGTGGCTGTATTAATAGGGATTGACAAATGCGGAATACCATGGATATCCAGTAGTTATCTAACTACTAGCAAAAAGAAGTCAGAAAGTAAACATTTGTTTTCTCATAATGGAAAGATGGATTAATTTATAAACTCTATAATCATTCAAAATGTGGAAAAATGGTTAGACTATTAGAAAATATTTTATCCGGCAGAAGGTTCCGAGTTTTTGTCAATGATAATAGTAGTAATTTCGAAACTTTGATTAATGATCTTCCACAAAGTTCAGTTTCAGCACCTCTTCTATTCAATTTATATTTGTGTGACTTTCCGACTACTTCTTCGGAAAACTTTATTTATGCTGATGATATTGCTCTGCCTTTCCAACAATCTAATTTTCAAACAATAGAAAGTACCCTTTCCGCAGATTTGGATATAATGAAAAATTATTCTTTAAAGTGGCGTTTGTGCCCGAATGAAATTAAAACCGAGGTTTCGTGTTTTCATTTGAATAATCATCAGAAACATAGAAAATTGAGTGTAACTTTCGGTTCTTCTCCCTTAAAACATTATTTCAATCCTAGATACCTAGGAATCAAACTTGATTCCACTCTAAATTTCAACGCCCATTCAGATGATCTGCGTTTGAAGCTTAAAACGCTGATGCAACAATACTTCGTACGGCAGCGCTAGCTTTGGTTTTTTCTGCTGCTGAATATTGTTGCCCTGTTTGGTTGAATAGTGTTCATGTAAAAAAAAAATTGATCATCATCATCATCATCATCAATGGCTCTACAACTCAAGGTGAGTCTTGGCCGCATTTACTATTCTTCTCCACTCTAGTCGATTTTGTACTGCTAGCTCCCATTGTGTTATTCCCAGTCTCTGCAAATCACTGGTCACTGATGCCCTACTAAATTTTTCTATGAGGATTATAACTGGTACTATCAAGTCTAAACCGACTCCTTGGTTACCAGTCCTCTCAAATATTGTCCCTCCCCATATTCGCAGAGACACAACAGCTTTGTATTTTTGGAACAAATTCAATTCCTTTTCAAATTCATTTCCCATACTCACATATATTCCAGATAATAAGGTCCCCAGATTGAAGTCGCGTAAACCTTTTTGATCAAATTTTCTGATTGATATGAATAGAAGCGACAAAGAAATTTGGCAATCCAAATGCATTCCTTAAATGGGTGGTTAATTTCAAAATAATTTGATCTACTGTAAATAATTGGTTTCTTTTCTGCTTTTGTCTTTTTTCATTTCAGATTAAGAATTGCGAGTCGTTTTGTAAAGAATTATCTGAGCCCATCGACGGATAATATGAAGATGATTACACTGATGTCTTCCGAGATTTTCCTGATATTTAATATTTAAGAAGTAATTCTTTTTCACAGGCGAGGTAACGGTTTTTTTCAGCTGAGGTTTTTTCCCTTGCCTCATTTAATCCTACTGCAGACCTGTATGGTTTTCCTGTGTTGCACCAACCTCAGCTAGATACTTATTTGTTTCAATATGTATTGTATTTTTTCAGGTCTCTGAATCAAAAGAATATATATTTCTCATAAGTGAAAATATGGTTGAGAAGAATCAGCAAATTTTGAAATAGTCATAACATTGAATTTCCTCAATATTGGTGCAGCACTACATGTCTGGTTATTCTAAGATATCTCCAGTATCCAGGGACACATTCAATAGAGCAAACACAAAACAAATAATTCAATCCTAACTACAAACAACTGTTATTAATGCTTCAGCGAAAATATTGAATGAACATGTCACTAGAGCATAATCAGGTGAAATACCTGATAGATGATTGCTGAAAAGACCAGGATTATTCCCTAGTGACAGAAAAGGCTTCATAACAATTCAATTGACAGTTTTGTTCGAAATTAAAAACGAACAAAACGCACAGCAAGCATTTGCAATACTCACACATAAACAACATATACACAATATGAATGAAAATTATGGAAGGAAACTTTACCAACTTTACCATTGCAAATGTGGCGTTACTTTCAGTATCTATAAAATCAGATGTGGCATCCAAAGACGCCGCATGTTCTAATTCGCATTGCATCCTTTGTTTCTTCATGTTTTCTCTGTGCATGTCCGATCTTGATGCGTAATTTACTAGTGCGAATTCAAGTAATGCCCCGAAGACAAAGGTCAGGCAAACGCCTGTCCAAACATCGATAGCCTTTGTGTAGGACACTGGCGGTAAAGAAGCATTTATGCCAGAAGTTTGTGTAGCCATCGTGAGTAAAGTTGTAACACCTGAAAAAATCCGACATGAACAGTGACTATCCTACGAAGTAATTTTCTTTCAGCTCTACTGTATATCTATCAAGTTAATTCAATTTGTTTTACAGGGAATAAATCTCTCCTGTTTCAACATAACTACGCACGAGCTTATGTAAAGTATATATGAATTTGCATTGGCGTCAAGTTATTAATGGTACTCACATATGTAATTGATTACATATTGGGAGTAAATGATTCGATTGGGGAATGCATGCAGCTTTAATTTATGTTGCAATTATTCATAATGAAGCTATGAAACTGAATTGGCAAAGGTACAATTAGATTCGAAATTGAATGCGATTAGTTATGTATCAATAAGTATGTTATTTGTGGGGAATTCTGTTTTGTCCCTTAACTTCTGAAGTTTCGAAAACCATCGTTTGAAAGGCCCAACGTAGTTTTGGAAAACCCCCCATTTCAAGGGAATTTTGAATTTGAATAATAAAGACAAAAGTGATTAACGTTTCAATTAACTAAGGTCAAAGAAGAGGTGACACTTTTTCAATGCAATAGCTAGTTGATTTTTTGCTCCGTCAATTAACAGTCCAGCCTGTTATTTTTGTATTATTGTGCTTATTTCGGTAACTTTTTCTGTTTTTTCCTAAGTATCGAGGTAGTTGTGCGATAAGAATTAGTCGATGTCATTCATTTTACATGACATTTTCCTGTTAATTCACGACGAATAACATAGTTCTAGAATGTCAAACACACACGATCGCAATCAGCAAGAACAATTTATGCAAAGTTCGTTATCAACATATGAAAATTTCGATGAATAATGTACAATTCTTCCGACTCTAGGGAATGGCGATAGGGGAGTTCAATCTGCAGTTTGATCGAATCATTTGCATTTAAATTCCGTAATTCGAATAGTGGCAATATTCGTGATCAGGAAAGATAAAGCGAAAAACTTGTGATATCGGAAAATTCGGGCCATGTGGGAAATACCGATCTACATTCTCGTAATCAAATCGCAGATTGATATCGTGTCCATTTTCGACCTCACCGAATCAGGTCACAGATATTTGTTTGGGAAACTGTAACAAAGGCCTTCCCCGCTTGTCTGTAAGAACTGTACGATTTTAAAAGCTCTCCTCCCACGAATTGTAATATATATGTCCGTATTTCCACCGTTCTTTGCAAGGGTTGAAAGCTGTGAAACTGAAGAAAGGTTCAAGAAAAAAAACGATCTATAAGTCCCTTTGAGTTTCTCCAAATCTTGAAATTTCATAGAAAACGCGCTAACAATTATTCACTTCACTTCGTCAATGAAATAAGTTCGTCTTTTTACGAGATTACGATTGGTATAGCAGCTGCAAATGAAAGAGCCTCACAAACAGAAACATGAATACTTAAAATTATATAAATTCCTCCCAAGTTTTCTTTTTGGAGGAACAAAGTTACTTCCAGCTTCGTTCATTTTTATCTTGCAATCACATCAGGAGCAATTTTCACAAAGAGAACGAAAAATTTTCATTATCCAGTGAGAAGGTCCAATTAAAACAATTTTCCGTTCATCAGAGGATGTATTTTCCGAAACAAAAAATCGACATTGCATTTGCCTTTTCATAATTTCCATTTACTGATAACATTGTTATGTTTTATTGTGATGAGAGTCACGAAGCAGATTGGCGCAGAATATATTCCAGGATTTAATTATGGAATCATATCGCTTTAACGGATGAAAGCAGTCAGTCCGTTGAATATTCAGTCGGTCCTCCGATTCTGCGAGAAAAAAAAAACGTATTTTTCTTTGATCTTTCAGATATTCAGCGTTGTGTGCAGCGTTGCACCAAACGAATGCAAGAATTCTTTAAACCTATTCAGGTCCAAGCTTTTATAATTGGAAAGGAAGTTCAGCATTTGGATTAAATATATCCTTGTACCAGAAAATTATTGTACCATTATATGTGTATACTGACTTCACAAGGTGCTCAAAAAAGGTTTCGTACATCATATCACAAACTCAGTCGTAATTTATAGTTAGCAGTAATAAACCATTTTTCCTAGAAAGTGGATTATTTTTCCTCCAATACCTGAAAATGCTTCGCTTATTTGCACAATTTGTCTTCTATATATAACCCCAGTTGTCCTGACAATATTTTTTCCGACGAAGCATGAATTCTGAGGAACTTCGTAGCTAGAAACAGGCTGGAGGTCGAAAGCCAAATCTGATATTGCGGGAGCTTCCACTTTTAATTCAATAATGTAACAAGGTAAACACCGTTGTCCGAGAGTCAATTAGGCGTCTCGTCAGTATTAAGTGTTTTTTTCACCAGAGATTTCCTGTTGGAATTGAATAATGTTGTTGGATCGTGCAATAGACAACGAACGGAAGTCAAGCCGACACATAATTTGATAGAATGACGTACTTTACTAACAGATACATACGAAGACAATATCATTCCAATTTTCGCATCACTCACCTAATGAAACTCTAGCTGGCACAGCTCCTTGGTCCAACCAGAAAGACACCCATGAAACAATTACGAGCATACAACAAGGTATATAGATTTGAATGAGGTAATAACTGAACTCTCTCTTGAACAATAGATCCACCTTTAAACAACTGTATTCCCCTAAAAATAAAAAAAGAATACTAGAACATTACTGAGAACATTGTGTTATTTCATAATTCATGATTTTACACTTAGGTTGAATCTAATCAATCGCTGGACAAAGCTATGAAGGTCTGGTCGGATAACAATAAGCCTCGAGGTATCATACCTGTATTCGTTTTACTGTTACAATAATCAGTAAGAAATTTTTCCAATGTAAAGCGTGGTAGGTGTAAATTTTTCACAACCTGAACAGGATCTCCTTCTTTCCACAGAAAAACAAGATCATCAGTAGTCCAACCATCTGCAAACAAATTGGTTTCGGATTTACTGCGGAATAGCAAAATTCAAGGTGTCTTGTCTACACTCTTCAGAAAATTAGAAAAAAAAAGGTCTACCTGACATTTAAATCAATATTTTATACTCACAGCTAGCCATTCTAAGTGAGCAAATTTGTCGATCCAATGGATATAATTTAAGGTTCATTGGGCATGACAAAGTTAAAGATATTCTGAAAATATTTACATATTTATTCATCCATCGTTCATTAAAAAACGAAAGCATTTATTCGAGGGCGTCGATAATTCTTTTTGCCAGGGTTTAAATAAAAAATGTTTCTGGTTAGCACATAAAAATACATGTGAAGAATACACTAGAATACCGAAGATAACAGAAGTTAATACAAATACATGAAATATTCTGATAAAAAAAAACTAATGACAGTTCAGATAATTCTTGTGGAGGTAATTATAACTATGAATATGGTTTTTTAGTTATAAAATTCTCTCTGGGCTCATAGTTGATCTAAGCAGAGTTTTCAATCTCCCAACATGAAGATACTTCTCTCAGAGCTTGCTAAACTAATGAGCGTAACAAATAATTAATAAAAAGCTCTATCGACGCCCTTGTTTTCATCAGATATCTTACCTTATACTGTACAATACGGAACCTTGTGGGTGAATTCGAATATAAACATTGGGCATGATAATATTATGAAAATGTCCCTCCTTTTCGTTCGAAAAGAAGAGATCTGGCATCCATACCCTGTTTGCTTCAGTCAGTGTTAAATATTTCAAGCGACCTCCGAAATCATTGAATTTCAACCTCTCGTCCTGCCATTGTTCTCTGAACGTCAGCTGTACGCTATATTCCTGAAATTGTTCATCTTACAGATTATGAAATTACCCCACAGTTTTTTCTAAGGCATGCATCATGCACATACAACAGCAAAATGTCGAAACGTTCTGCATGCTTCCGAAATTCAATAAATATGGATGACAAATAATTTTGATATCCTTCCTTCCAATTGACTTCTTTGACAAGGAGAAGGTGATAGTAATCTGAAACTGCATAATATTCCCCAAAGCATATCAAGAACCGTATTATTTACTGTTATCCTCAATGAGTATACTGATTTTCGAACCGTTCCTTTGATTTTTCGACTTTTACTTGCTCTATTTGCTGCTTCTCGAATTACTTCTGATAGCTCATGAGATTATTGTATCTTCAATTTTGTTTTTACGAATGTTTTTTCAACAATCAATTCAATAGAATGATTCAAATGAATTTAATAATTATATTATGATAGATTGATAAACAGGTTTCTATGGAAACGAATAGACCATGACAAAGAAATAAGCACAGAAATTCATTAATTATGAAGGATGTCAAGTTCTCTTTGAGAATCAGATATTTTTCAAACGAATAATCACGTTAATAAATTTTTACAACATCGATGAAACTGCATAATTTGAAGATATAGGAGAGTAGACTAATTGATCTCATGTTAAAAGTATTCAAATTTACAGTCAACAGAAATTTACACACTAGTGCAGGAAAGTAGGTAGTTACGCACTGTTGAGGAAAAAATAATTTTCGAATACGAAAATAATCCAACCGGTGAAAAAACCAAACCCCAATAATTCTTCTTGAAGTTCATTTTCGTTTTCTTTTGAATAGTAGCCTCGTCCAAGTCAAATCATAAAAAGTACATTCATTCGACTAATTGGAATAAGTCTAAGTGAATGAGATATGAATAACGAGACCTCTCCAATATGTCAAGATAATTTTCGATTTCAGAACATGAGGCGAAATCAGAAGCACATCTTGTTAAAGATTTCTAGAAGACGAAATCGAACTCATTATACAAGGATAAAACAGGGAAGGAAAAAGGAGGAATCATAAGGGAACAATAACACAGAATATACACGCAGCCTTTGATTCTCAGTCTGATATGATGCTCAATACGAGAAATGATTACATGAATTCTTTATTGTTCAGGAGCTCTTAGCTACGTTAAAAGGTTTGATTGAATGATGAAGAAACTAAAAAATTGCGCTATCACTCCCTTTACATGTTTGAATAAAAGAAGTAACAGGGTACTTATTCTCTGTATTCACCAAATATAATAATACATTTTCGTCATTCCCTGCTCTATATTCTACAAGGCAGGATGTTGGTTATAAGATTTCATATCGAGTGAACTCAAGGACGTAAGTTACAATGCATCAAATGGATTCGCAAAATGCATTAGTGCCAAGCAACGAAAAATCAACTCAGGAGCTCATTGACTTCATTAACGTCCATTTATGTTTGAGCATGCGTAAATAAGATTTAAGGACCGTTCAAATCTATTCACGCTTGCTCAGTAGAGTTCCGAATTTATTCTGAAAAATCGGAGATTATTCGATCATTATTTCTAGATAATGTTGGTTTATTCGATACCGTCCATACAGTGCGTCGATTTAAAATCGCTACACCCCGAATATCTCATCTCTATAGAAAATCTAAAAATATGCAAGAACACGTCAAAGTGATTCTCGATGGGGACATTTTATAAGCTGGTTTGTTATTGAATTACATCAATCCTCTAGAGGGGATGGCGGCAACTCCTGAAAATTGAATAGGGAAGAGGGGTTGAACGATATCCCATTTTGAAGGCTGTTAGATTGCCCTTTCAAAAATACCACTTCAACTTTGCTTTCAGGAAGCAGGAGAATACTGCATAAAAATCACAATGTGGTATATACCTGGAAAGATTATTATTTACGAAACGTAGATACTGTTCAAGTAGAAAATTTGAAAGTTAAACTTAATTTTTTCAGTTTTCATCAGATATCTCTATCAGCACTGAGATGAAGGGTTTAAAATGTGGCATTTCTGAAAAGGTGGTCGAACAGCCTCTAATCATTCAACCCCCTTCCCTATTCAATTTTCAGGGTTTGTTTTCATTACCGCTAGAGGGTTGATGTAATTTAATTACGAGCCAGCTTAAAAAATGTCCTCCTTCTAGATCAAGTTGACGTGTTCTTGCATATTTTCAATGAGGGTGAAACGTTTTCGAATTGACACACCGAACAGACTCGTGTATCGATTAAAATTTGTTTTGGGAGCATTCCGCTTTCGAAACCTCTTTTTGGGTGTTTACTTCCTATCTCTGGAACAAAATTGAGTGGAAAATGTCTCTCTTGTATAAGCTTTTCCGCGCATACAGGAAATGATGTAAACACAATTATTTGATTTTGTTTCTCATTCGAAGGTTTAGTTTGAATCATCTTGTGTTTTTCGATCTTTTTTCAGGTTGAATTCGAAACCGATTCGTATCATTTTTCAGACTCAGCCATTAATGGCGAATCTTCTGTTTCGTTGATATTTTGATAATCCAATTCGCAAGAAAGTAAAAGGGAAGGTGAAACGTTGACTGCTCCAGGAGTGTGCTGAAAAAAATTCGTTTCTAGTGGAAGATGCTGAATTGAAAGGGGGAATCCTCTATTCCGAGCAGAAATCGCAGAATAACTCGCTACGGATGCTACTTCAACTAATAGAAAAAAGATTTCCTTCTAAGATTGGGATCAACAAGTAGCGAACAGCTCAAAAGTGCATGCATCAAATCGAAACATGCAATTCGTATGTTCGTTTGAGTTAATTGCGTGTGTTTAAGGGACTGCAGCGCCTCGTTCATGCTTGCGCCGGTGCTGGTGCCCTCATCGCAACCGAGTAGACAACCATCTATCATCATCCACAGGGATGGGCACGCTGACAAAAATATATATACAGTATGGTCCAAGTGTCGACAAAATATCTTACTGCTATTACTACTTCCATCTCTTCGACAATGCGGAATTTATGCTGAAAGAACCTCGTAATTGAAGGACTTTTGAAGGTATTTTTACAAAAATTTTCCAAACAATTTTTTAACAAAAAAAAAATCAAAATATTGCCAAGATTCTGCGAAGTTATATGAAACAATTTCATTGAACTTGGGAGTTCATGATCGATTCTCGAAGATTAATAATCGCATGGACAACGCCCTTAATCTCTAATGGAAATAAAACAAGATTTCGCCTTGAAAACTACTATAGTATCATCTTTCGAATGCCCTCAAACACCCGTTTTTTATCTCTATGCTAGAGTGAAGTATCTCTTATTTGGAATATCACATAAGTTTTTCTATTCGTAATTCATCCATTTAGGCATTATTTTTCTTCACAGTGTAAATTAAAGCTTTTAACATGATTTAAATGATATCTTCTGAGCCCTTAAGACATTATCCTCGGTTCACATAATTATAAATTGAATAATAAAAATAATTGTTCAACAACTCGCTTCATGAAAGACACCAAAACAAGGTCCACATATCTGCCTTTTGAAAACTATTTCCCCAGAAAATTTTATGTTTGCTATTCAGAAAGAAGTAATACCAATGAAGAACTACTTCACAAAGGATTCCACAGTAGCAGATGGTAGCTATCGTTATCAAGAATCTTTTCAATACATTCAGAAATGTTGAAGGACAACTCAGGAGGCAGTGGAAATTGTCAGATATCAAAATCGCCCCTTTTGTCAGGATTAACACCTTAAAAACTTTCAGATAATTTCAGACAGCTTCAATTAGATGGGAATATTCACAAGATCATGCAGCTTAGGACAAGCTAAAGTTAGAATAATAAAAAAGTTATGTCGAACTTCCCTCTCTGGAAATAATGAGTTGATTTATTTCCGACAGTGCTTAATGATGTTTTGGAGAAATTCTTTGTGATGTGCCATCAACGATTCAATTTTCTATATACTGCAAATAATCTCATGGTGACACGTACAAAATTCCGGTGAAATTGATGTATGCCAAAATAAAAGCTCCAATATTACAAATAACTGAAACAACCTTCCACGAAAACCAAACAAAATTTTCCAATTCGACCTTCATCAATTTTATGATCAATGTTCATTTTGAATTATTTCGAGGAACCCGAATACATACAAAGGTTCACTCCGAAATGTTTGCAGAGTGCGAGATGAAAATTTCACAAGTACGATGAAATTTCCCTGATTGACATATGTATTTTTTCATTACTGCAGCGGAATGGCAACTGATGAACTGAATAAAACAAAACAGCGACAAATCATTTCATAATTTAAAAGCGTTTTTCTTAATTCATCATTAATTAAAGAAGAATTATTCAAATTGATTGTTTGGTCATTCTGAAAAAAATAATAAATCATTCAGCGATAATTATAAGAGTCTGAAAGAGTCACAATTCGAGGAGTTGAAGTGTTTCGAAAGGCCTCGGTTCAATATCATCTTCCAGTCAAGCAAAAACAATAAAAATAATAACATTTTATGAAAGACGCATTTTCCCTATCGTTTGAAAACGTATTCTCGCAGTGGTAATTTGAGTTCTAAAATGGAAAAAACCTACCGGAGCCATAACATACAATCATCTCCTGCAATAATAAATTATGCTCGATACTATAATCGACGCCCAATTTAAAAATCCATCCCTCGTCACCTCTTGAAGAAAATCAATAATCACCGATAGAGAATCACAGCAACTGTTCATCTCATTCGCAAGTAAAAACCATGCGAAGAAAATGCACGTTCATTTCTAGAAATATAAACATTGGAAAAATCCCAGGAATCTTAATGGAAACCCAGTTAGGTTTCTCGAACGTTCCAAATTCGAATCATGTTCCTGCTCTGAAAGAAATTAAAAGGGACAAGTGATATGTTTATAGTCGTCATTGATTTCGTTACATTTTTTTTTGGACACACAATTGTAAAGATTCGGAGAATACTTAGAAAGGTTTTGAAACATTGTTTACAATCTGAATGAAGCAGGCGAACAATGAAAATAAAGGAGGGACAAACAAGAGAAATTCAGTTGTTATGAATCAGTTGTATATGCACCCTAAACCGAGAAAAAACTCGTGCTGGATCAACTGTTGATATTTTACGTGAACACCTAGTATAATGGATCTGCATTGGTAACTGAAATGACTCTTAGCCATTCGAGACCTAACATATTCAATGAATTTCCACTCAACAGGTTGAATAGAAGAAAAATCAGAAAGACAGAAAATTGACAATAAAAATAATCTTTTTCTTTCGTTTTTCTTTTATGGTGTTCTCTTAATCAGTCATTTTCGGAGAGAATGCAATATGAATAATGTATAGTTTCTGAGGATATATATTAATATCATCAATAAATATTTTTTATTGGCAATAGCAGCAACTGATATAAATACTCTCTTTTCTTACATTATATACAATAAAATGAAAATGTTGAGGCATAAAATGAATTAATGAAAAACTTACGAAACAGAGATTGTACAGAAAGGTGGAAATAAAATAGCGACATCAATAAATAATGTGAATAATTATGGTAAAATATAAATGTTGAAAAAGGAAAATATTCAAGCTTGTAAAATTTCATGATATTTAAAGACGAGTACAGCCAATTCATATCTAGATCTAGGCAAAATCAAATCTGAATATTTTTTTACCACTAAGTGGAACTTACGGAATCTAAACTAATGAGATATGAAAATGAGGAGCTGAGACCACCTATATCTCCTCTAGAATTAATACTCTTCTCATGTTGAGCGATTCTTACCATTTCAAGAAAATTTTTTTTTAAATTTCTTTCTACATCTTTTATTTCTACACTATCAAAATTTGGTTCATGATGGTCTTCTATGGAATGAGCAGCAAGAGCACATGTATCTTTTTTTGTTATTAAGTTATGTTTTATGAAGTGAATTCTCTGTTTCAATTTTGTAGTTGTTCGACCTATATAACATTTATCACAATCATAACAATCAATTTTGTATATCAAGTTGCATTTATAATGAATATTTAGTTTATCTTTTAACTTTGAGAATATTTTCTTGAGTGGTTTAACATTCTTATTTTTTTTTTCGACTTAACATATCATAAAATTTTACAAGCTTCAATATTTTCCTTTTTCAACATTTATATTTTACTATAATCATTCACATTATTTATTCAAGTCGCTTATTTTATTTCCACTTTTCTGTACACTCTCAATTTCGTAAGTTTTTCATGAATTCATTTAATACCTCAACATTTTCATTATTTATTTATTTAATCATACGGCAAAGCCATTTAACATTATTGAAAAATTTTAACAATAACAATTTTATGAAAAGTACAAATATACACACACGCATTCAAGTTTCACGAACACATAAAATTAAATCTACAGATATGCTAGCGGATTCGAAGTGCTTCTTCAGGGTGAATATAGAAATTAAAAATATATATTGTATATTTTTGTCGGAACAGGCAAATTGCCTAATCCTGGAATGAAAGATGATGATGATGTTATTTTTGTAGTTTGCCTGAAGAGAAGCTAAATAAATCTCGAAAGCTCGAGTAAGAAAAAAGAGTATTCATATCAGTTGCTGCTATTGCCAATACACAAATATTTATTACTAACTGTCCAGCAAATAACTATTGATTATATTATTATTATCATTAAAAGCGGAAGGAACTTCGTGTAGCGAGTCACGTTTCCTGAATGAACTGGTTACATCTTGATATCAAAGTTTCATAAAGAGTATCATCCATTTGTAATCCCTTTACGGTATATACATGCCGAGCTCACCAACGTAACGTATATTCTTTTGATGTTGTGGCCTACCCGCTTTTCAATAGACATCGAGCAATAGTTAATCCGTTAGCCTGCGTTGCTTCAATCCATGGAATGAGAAATTGAATCAGTTATTCCCGAGAGATACGTCAAATGAATGCTCGAGTATCCTTTCAGCATTGTCGAAGATGGAAAAGAAATTGAAAATTATGTCGACACAAGGATAGACAATCAGTCGACGTGGTGTCGCCCATCTCTGATCATCATCCATCATCCAATACTTGACATGACTGGCATACCGCGTCTCACTCACCATTTTATAATCGTCTATTTTGCTGATAGACCGAAGAAAGAAGTTGATGTGAACTAAGGCAGGCCCGTCTCCTATGTGCCCTACATTGTAAGAACAGAATTACATTAAAACCGGCTTTTTTTTTGTTTTTTGATACCACACGACTGAATTCCATTCCAAACAGAACCTGTTGCTCCCGAAATCAACCAATGGACAAATCCAGAACTTAGGAATATACGAGTTCAGTGAATCTAGCTTGTTTTCAACATGAAATGGTCTGATCGATTAAAAAAAACATACTCGGGACGGGATGAAGGGAGAGGATAAGATCAACAAACCCCTTTGAGTGGAAGATAAACAGGTAAACACACCAAGGGAGTCTTTCAATAGGTTTTTTTTACGCAGACATAACAGAAGCAAAGAATGAGAGGATCAACAGAAATAGAATCAAAGGTTTAATCGAAAATAAACCTAATCAAAGGATTAATTTCCAGCTTGCTGTTTATCCTCACCTTACTCTCACTGTCCATTCACTATAATCTGATTAAAATCCCACTCACTGGTAGATATCGATGACGACGTCGTTTGATTTAATCTGAAACAGTTGTACAAGACGATCAATCTCGTCTTGTAGATATTTCAGATTTCCCCTGTCGTTGAATATTCAACATTTCCTAACATTTTTATCCTCGAAGTCGACAGTAATTGAATAGAGTCTCAAAGCCTATTCAATTTTTCGCCATATCCATTCTCTCAACAGAAAGTCGAGACAAAACAATGAGAGCATTTCGAACTTCCAATTGGCTTATAAACACCAAAGTCTAAATTCACACTTGGAATACGAATTATATCTCTTCTGGTCCAGATATTTCCTCTTCCACGTGTCGGTCTGCCCTTCCTTCTGTTACGCAATAACCAGCTTTAATGATCAACGCCGGGATGTCATATAACTATTCCCAAAATTATTGCAATTAACACTTGCACCATTGTTTGATGCTGAAGAGCATTGTAGGTTTCCTGATAACAAAATACCATTTCACAACATCCAGTTCCAGGAATTTACTCAGCTAGTGTCCCAAGAATGTAATTAAACAAGTTTGGAGCTCCCACATGTGCGAATTTTTTTTTATTTCAACGAGACAAGTTCAGCATTTTTTTTTCCTTTTTCGAAGCAAGCACGAGCGCGTTTCGCACAATAATTCAGCAGAATATGGAACGGGGAGTATAAAGGAATATATTTCACATGTTCGGAATATGAGGTCCGGACATATTGGACACAGACAATAGGAAAATTTTTCTCTTTTTTAATTAAAGGTACGCTAATTGCATCTCGACATTTCGAAACGGCATGTACCTGATGACCATTTACAAGAGTTTCCGGTCAACAGCAAGCTGGTGATGAAGTTCAATCATGTTTGTGCCAAAATCAGAGAACGTTGGTTGAAGGGAAAGCACATGTCAATGTCATGCCTTCAGAATGTTCTATTTCCTTTTCATGCACGGAAAGCTGTATAGATTGTCGAATAAAAGCAATTGTTATTCAATATTCTGAATTAAGAGGCTAACAGTTTTTGAGATTAAAAACTCACCTTTACTAATTCATTAAAATTAATGACATAAGAAAAGTAAAAGAACAAAGGAAAAATAAGCGAAATATTTAAGAAACTAATGAGCTGATGAAATTGAGAGAGCAAGACATAAAAGAAAGTGGTCAGGCTCTCAGAACGAAAAAGCTTACAGCTAGCATAAAAACTGCAGGATTCAGATGACAATAAAATAAATTTTTTTCACAAAATGTATTGTACAAAAATTGGATTCTATTTATCACTACCAAAAATGAATATCACCTTCAAGTGCTAGTTCGCTCTGCTATCGAATGAGATCCTCTGATATTCATAAAAAATTTAATTGAAATCATTTCTATTTCAAGTATGAATGGAAGGACATCAAAAATGTTTTTTATTCGCAGTTTATTCCAGTTCCTTCGAAGGATTGTTAGCAAGGACAATTTCTAGACAATTATTATATATAAGTTCGAAAATTTTGACTTGGGTACATCCAACAACAAAATTCATTTAGTTGAAAACATTTGGGTATATGAGATAAAATTAATCAACAATGAAATTCAAATATGGATCGAACGTACCAGCCAAAAACATTCTCGCCATATTTAAAGAGTAACAATAAGAAAATGCTCCGTCCAAATTTATACAATAAGTACTAAAATTTTCCAAGAGAAAGTTAATAAAATTATTACTTCAAAGTCGCTGTCTTTGTGTTAATTAAGAATGTTTGGAGAAGGTTTGACGTATTCAAAGTGTTCCTATATGTAATTTTGAGGTGTGGTTCAAATCACCATGTTAAATATGTAATTTAGTCAAAAATCACCTAACAATGAAAAATCAAGTAGACCTGTTCTTTCATATTTTCAGTTTTCCAATTTGAGATATTCAGGGTGGTACGCTCAAACTCACACAATATATGAATTGATATGCAGAATACACTAAACAATGAAGCTACTATTCATTTCGATAAGATATTGAAAGATGGGATTGATTTCAAATATATACATTTGAGAGAGGGATACGGTAATCAGTTGAGTTATCAAAAAAATATTGATAATTCATACATTCCTACAGCGTTAACAAGGGAAAATATATCATATCATCAAATCTAGGCAAGATTTGAGATGTTTTGCACCTTGTTTAGCTGAGAGGTTATTATCAAATAATCAAGATCAAGATAGTTTTCCTTGATTAACGTAAAGAACAAACAATTACACTTAGCGAGAGCAACGAGTTTCGGTTGGGAAACGGACAATCAAAAAAAACCTGCAAAACGATTTTCAAACAATTGAGCTCAGAGCCGGTTGTAGCGGCGGCCAATCATATCTCGCACTGGCGAATTCTGGCATGCAAGACGGCCGCCGGCACACCGCCCCTAGAGAAGACACTCAAAGCATCATCTAATGTATTACCAACATACCGGTGACCACCTTGTGTTCCTTTTAATCAAGGACTAAATTACCTAAATAATATATCTCTCGCTTCATTGATAACTAATTCATCGAATCTGCCTGGCCTTTCTCCTGTGACAATCGCCGCAAAAACCCTCCGAACGCGATTATAACTTAATCCAACCAACTGGTACTCGGTAAGGTCACAAAATGATGAAGGGGCCAAACCACGCATTCGCCATTTTGCAACCAAATATGAAATTCAGGCCCAGTGCTGATATTTTATTATTTAAAGTGTTGGAAGTTATTTCGTTACTAAATGACCGTTATAATTATGAGGGTGTCTACAGATTTAAATTCGTTCATTGAAAAATTTAAAAAATTTTGACACCTACTATCAAAATAACAATCTGAAACTGTATCTATATGATAGTCTCCAGCATGGTGGAGATATAATTTCATCGAATATTCCACTGTGACACCCTCGTAGAGAAACTCGATTTGATTTCATACATAATATATCATTTCTGAGCTGTCTGAATTCAATTCTCTAGAGACTGTCATAGGGAAATACTGAGAATTGAAACAGGAAATGCTTGAGTAGGTGAAAAAAGTTTCAAGTTCATCTTCCATGGGAACAATAATATATAGATCAACTCAGGATCATTTGTGATGAAAACATAAACGATAAAGGTACTCAAAAGATGATCTCGTTATCATTACAATTTCCTATGAGAAAGTGCAGTTTCTAAAAATGATAATCTGGCCCATATAATACACATTTTTTATGAAGATTTTCATTTTTTTAATGACCTTAGTTTCGACATGGAAAACTAGAAACTATACAGTGTTCATGAAAAAGGCGAGCACATTGATAGAAAATATAAACCCCAATATGAAAGGTATTATTTTATAGTTAAGTTTTAATATAATATTTATAGTTGATGAAGAATCTGTTCATCTAGTACTGATTTTCAATTTTGTGTAGGTATTTTTAGAGTTCGCATCGAAGTCATGTGGTTTTAGTGACTGTTAGGTTTCTGCGAGCGATTCTCAGAGGCAAAGACGAGTTTTCAGATTGTCGATTAGTTGTCAAATCGCTAAAAATAGATACCATTCATAACTACACACTTAGGTTCAAAGGCAGACCAGAATTGCCGCGGCAAATTTCACTTACCATGGTTACGTCATCTATCTTTGAGATACTTCTGACAAATATGTTGACCCATACTATAGCGGGACCATCTAACGATTCAGAAAAATGACACGCATTAGATTAGATGTGCCTCAAATTAATACACCTTACATAAGATTGAAACAAAAACAGAAACGAAAACTTCTTGAAGTGTGATTGCTGTGTTGATAAGATAAGAAACAAGAGTCAGAAACGGATTGTGGCAATAGGGCACCCGCACCAACTCTGATTACCACAAATTCTACCTAAATGACGACTAGTCAAAGTTAAAAACCCCTTCTTAGACATTCGGTTAACTCAATGCTGCTAGAATCAGCTAGAAGCTAGCAGGCCAGCTGTTAGCAGAGAGGCCGCTAGCTGACCACTAGTCTCTACCACCCATGCTGGCTGCTTGTTGTGTAGCTCGCTAACTAACCTACTGAACGGTGATGTTCCATCACCTGCCACTTACCATCTTGATGTCGCTAATGGTAGCGATGCTTCTGACAAACAGGTTAACTCTGACAATGGCTGGCCCATCTAAATCGATGGACAAGAATATCTAGGTTATGTGCGTCATCAACACGGAAATATCAACAATTGTAACCAATGCTTTGTTCTTGTCGTTAGCTATTTTTTCATACGAATTTTTGTGCGAATTTTGTGCCTTCGAGATGTATCGGAGGTGGACAATTATAACTCACCTGTACCATTCGCCCCTGCAGGTCTTATACGAGCATCATATCTTCCCGGCCCAAGAATTTGATCTAGTACCTCTTTTTCCTTCTCCCTGAAGTTGATCTTGACATTTGTTGAACTGAAACAAACAGAGAACTATGTTAATACTAATTCCAGTAGCTGGACGTTTTATTATCAACAACATTCCTCAAATAATAACGCTCCCAAAGTTGCTCAGGCTATTCATTTTTGTGGTATTCTCGACGACCTACTCATAAAGCTGAGCTTTGGGTAATGGTAAGTCTGCTGATAAGCCACTATCGGTACAAACATCTTACGTACTACATGGGAAAGTCAGCATATGTGCAGTGGTATGCACAGTGTCCAAAACTGGATGAACCACATGGGGAAGTCAGTCTTGAATCCTCTTGAGATATTAGCTAAGGCACCCAAGGATGTCATTGGATTTATTGATGGCCTCCTTGGGATTTGAATGAACAAGGTACAAAACCTTTTGTGACAGTGTCCTGTCAGCAGTCCCACCAGCTCAGCTAGTGCTAGCTTCATAAGCTTTCTAGTATAGCTCGATCTTGCCAGAGCAAGATCAGGAGTTTTACTCATGAGGATTGTTCTATTGCTTGTAAAATGGATAATTTTTTTAACTTTAGGGTACCCTCGAGTAGGATATTTAAAATATCAATGCAATCCTTGCTGAAAGACCATGGAAAAACAAAGGTTTATGACTTTCCATCAAATATACAACAAGTTTTCTTCAAGCCTTGAAGGGTATATTGAATAAATGATGCCATGACGTATAATTCTAACAACAAAACAAGATTCAACTTTCGCAATCTGAAATTAGGTGCAACTTCATTATTGAACATCGTGTAGGTAGCTTTATGTCATCAACTTCAGGAACTTCGCCTTATTAAACGTATTGGCATCAGCTTATTAGCAAACCATCATTGATGAAATTCCTGTCGCCAGAATATACCTTACACAAAGTTTTCCATAATGTTACGTCACAACCTTTGATCTCATATACACGTCGACTCTGAAGTTTTATTCATCCTGCTTCTCGTACATTTCACAATGAGAAATTTCAACCTCTCAAGTTTAGGGAAAGTTAAAAGCGAATTGTAAGGTGAAAATCAGTAATATCCCGCGTTGATTGGGGAATGAAATCAAGATAAAAACCATTGGAAATGTTATTTTACAATTAAAACTGCTTTGATGTTACAATTTGGGCCATGTTTTATAGCGTAACAAAATTATCGAATGAATACAATTTCCAATAATATACGAGTCACTTGTATATGATTTAGTTGCCTCGGTTTCTACCATATTCACTTTGCCCATGATTGATAAATCCATGATATGATTAAAGGTTCCATTCAATTTCTGCACTGAACATAGAGCAAATCTATACTCCATCATGTTTCATTAGAAATTTGATGGACCAATTAGATCCCATCAGACATCTAACAGAAGTTCACTCAGCTACAAGGGAGATGGAGAAACTTCTCCTAGAACTTCCTCCAACCTTTCTACACTTCTGCTCTTATGGAAAAGTGGTAGGTATAAGGAGTTGGTATAAATATAGACCTTTCTTCATAAATATACCATTCACGGAGAAACACTCAGTTTATATTGGAATCTAATAATAGATTTACCTGTGAATTAGGTTTGTAATACCCGAAAAATAACTGCTGTGATGATAATTAATAATCAAGTTATTAAAATGGGTCCTTAAAAACCACGAGAGTGATTCTATTTGGAATTTATTTTCAGAAAACGTAGGTAGATATTATGAAGGCTTGTTAGCCATACAAACTCAACAACTATCAAATAAAGGGCCTACAGGTCTTTAAACCAATGGCAAGATTGTATGAAGCATCTCTAGAATCCTCTTGGTGTTGAATAAAAAAAAATAGGATATCCATACAGATAAAATCTATCCTCCATTAGATTCAAGGAGGACATGTCAATGATTTGTGGGCCATTCTTTGTGCAATAAAGATCTTATAGTTTTGACTACCATCAAAAATTCTTGTATCATAGAAATTTTGTATCATAAGGTGTAGACGAACTATTGAATGAGAAACACTATTATATCGAGTAGAATCTACTTCAAATTGTTGCTAACAATTTGATATCCTGATGAATATCAGTCCTCTCAATCATAGAGACCCTTTTGAGCTACAAAAGAAATATACACATACCAATTATTTCTAAGGTAACATTGAAAGACATGGGAAAACATTATCTGTTTTTCCATAACATAACTTATGAAAAAAAGGCTATAATTCAATGTCTGTTTGATAACAACAAATATCAAATGAAGGGCCTAAAAGGGTTGTAAATATTTTACAAGGAGGAAGAGTCTCTTTAAAAATGCTGAAGGTTTGTGAAAATACTTCATGAAGTTGTTGCATTAAAAAGACTTGATGGTTGAAAATTATTGTTTCAAGTTCGTATTCCAAGCAATTCACTTATGGACTGTATGGTGTAGACCACCCATTGCTGGGAAAAGCGAATCTGAACGAGGAAGACAATTATGGCGAGTTACATTCACTCTGAATAAAAGCAATCATTTCAATTATGCTTAATCCGTGCTGCCCACATACGAAACTAACAGATAGCGAATCTTCTATGATGCATTTGAGGACCGCTGATTCGCGAAGACGAACCGAACCACTCATGCCTCAATTCCAGGAAACTCAACTAGCAGCACACGTGCTTTTTACTCTCGTCATTTCAGCATTGTATAGTATTTACTACGATGGCTTAAACCACAACTCGAAAGGTTATTAGATTGCAGAACTGGTCCGCGAGACGTTTTTAATAACCTGCGGTTTCTTCGGAAGGAATATCAATTAATGAGTTGAAGAACTTCTTAAAGTTATTCGTAAAAAAATAACGCAAAGTAGAAAGAAGATTAAAAAAAATTGTTCAGGATGTTTTCCGAAAAGGCCGAAATGTGCTGCTCATGACGGGACTATTTGATGGGCGTGCTTCTCTCTAAGGGCGGCATTCAAAAAAAAAATATCTGGGGGGAAACCCAATGAAAAAAAAATTAATTCACGTTTGGAGAAAAAAATTCATACTCACATTGTCACGTGTAACAAACACAGGAAGAACGGGATTGAAGTGTACGTTATCATAATTATTCAAATTCTTGCTCCGGTCAGATGGGCAAAATTCAAAAAACATCTAAAATTGACGGTCGAAAATTTTTTTGATTCTAAGTGGAGGTCTCCCTGCCCTTCGACATTCTGGAGGGCGAAGCGAGAATGGTCAAAATAAATCAGATGCACCTTATATACACTTTCTACGTGAATACTGGCAGGTTAGTGGCAGCGTCGCTCTGACGAAGCTATACTACACGTCCCGTGCCCGATTTTGATGCTCCTTGTATTGATCGTCTCAGCAGGCGCGTCAAGTTTCACGCGCAGTGTCAAAGAAAGAGTTGCCAGATTTTGTACATTAAATATGTGCTACCTATGTATGTAGTTACCCCAAGAAAGATTGAAGAATCCCCAGTTGGACCTGTCGAAAAAAAAACAAACATGTAGCGTCAAAGCTCAGGAGCGCCGCCTTTTAAACAATCACCGCCCCCCCCTACTATACCCAATTCAAAATTTCACAAAGTTACCGTGAAATATACAAAGACATTAGAATAAATGGGAAAACTACAACAAAAACAAAGTATTATTCCAGGAGCGCGCAAGCTTAATCAGTCGCAACTTCGCCGAACGCGCACTGAGTTTATTGCTATCACCACTAACTTCACCAATTCAGGGATCAAAAGGTCCCAACACGGACAGTCGTTGCCGTTTACTCATGTTGCAATAGTTCTGCAAAAGTCTGACTGAGGGAATAAAAGTATGTTTCAAGTTTTCTACACCGGACGATTTAATTCCACTACCGGGAGTTCCTCAAGGTTCTCATTCAGGTCGTTGCTTTTTTAATTTGATCAACGCAGTAACAGATGTTTCGGTAAAATTGCGCTATTTGTTTCACGAGTAATTCCAATTGGAATTTGATCCTCGGACATCCTCAAACATAAAAAAATCGAATATGTAGTCAACATAAGTTAAATTGATAGGAAATGTCCCAAGAAAATTCTTGATCGTAGGGTATTAATGGAGAATCACAGAAAGATTAGGTCAGAACGCCTTTTCACAGGGAACAGTTAATCATTATTATAAATGCTGATGAAATGTGATGAACAGAAACGTTCATTGCTTGAGCCTTTTCAATGTCGAAATTGGTTTTGTCCAAGAATAATTAATAATAATCAGTTCACCTCGACTGGCTGCAATCATCTGTTGATAATAATATGTGCATATTGTGACGCCACTGTCAGAAATTGATTCAAATTGAACCTTGACGATTAACTCAGATTGGTTATCACTAATAAACATTATTATCACAATTGTTCGGAACTTGGTCAGTTCCCGGTAGGCATTTCTTCAAGTACGTCAAAATGAAGACTCTTCCGACCTTATTCTGTCTTCTTTTTTTTCTCAAAGAATATAAGTGTGACTTCATATTTCAGACGAAATATGCTGAGGTTCCCGTTGATCACTTCAGGTAATTAAGTTCGAAAAATCTTCACCACAATGATTTTTTAAAGAATTTATTCAAACTCTATTTATCACTGAACATTAAACGGATTTAAAGGAATAACTAGTATTAGGATATTGTCGTGCATTTGGATGCGCATATCGAATTTTTCTTTTATTCTCGAGTTTCCAGAACGTTTCCCTTCAAAGATGAAAGGAATATTCCACGATCTCCTCGAACTGACAATATCATTCTGATAAAAAGTCAAAGGTTTCTAGTTGAAGTTAAGTCCACGTTGAGCTCCTTGATATGAAAAAATCCACTTCCCAACAGCATTGTGAAAAAGATACAGATTTCCCAACAAATGGCATCTTAGTGTAATCCGATCGAGCCTTAGAGTTCACCTTGAACTTGGATATAAGCAACAATTCCACCTCATGGAAAAACTTTCGAATAATAAATCATTTCTTTCATTGCAGCTACACCAACAATTCTACATTCAAGTTGAAATATCTCATCAATGACACTTTCTGGTCAGACGATGGTCCCATTTTTTTCTACACCGGAAATGAAGGAAGCATTGAATTGTTCGCACAAAATTCTGGATTCATCATGGAGCTAGCTCCTAAGTTCAATGCTCTCGTGGTATTTTGTGAACATAGGTGAGTATGTATAATACGACTTCAATAAAAATGTTTTCGTTGCCCAGATAATCACATACAATACGCTATAAGGCATTCCTCTTCTGCAAGGCATAATTTATTCATCAGGTAACATCTCTACTGACTTTCCATTTTTTCGACAAACCCCAGTTTTTAGTCGAGTTCCCGTGATCTTTCATGAAGAAGCAGTGTTAATAAATATAATTTGAAATAATAATAATTATTATTCTGGAACATTTTGCTCAACATCAAAAACTATACCTTGTTTCAATTTCATAAAATGGCGTCACTACAAGCGATAGCTTCTAGCTAAAGCTTCTGTGTTTCCATTTATTTGTTCACCTCCTTCATTTAAAAACTTATGAATCTATGACTTAATGAAATGTAGGCTTGTTTGACTTGGTGAATAAATATTATTATTATTATATTATTATTATCTCCAGGAAAATCCTCAGTCTTTCTGACTATGTATATATAGGTTGTATTCACCCCATAACCGTAACTTTATTTTCATGTCACCCTCATACAGGGTTTGTCAACCTTTGGTACACAACTCTGATGAAAAATCTGGCTTCAGTTGAGCAGCAATGATTTTTGCATTCACCAAGTATAATTCAATTCCTCCTTTCCAGATATTACGGCACATCTCTACCTTTCGGTAATCTTTCCTACACCAAACCGGAGTACCTTGGCTACCTTTCATCGGAGCAGGCCTTGCACGATTTCGTGGACGTAATTGATGTACTTCAAAAATCGAAATATGGCTCTAACGGACCTCTACCTGTTATAGCTTTCGGAGGTTCTTATGGTGGAATGTTGTCCACCTGGATAAGATTGAAATATCCTGCTTCTGTTCTTGGTGCCATAGCTGCTTCTGCGCCAATTTGGCAGTTCACCAATCTAACAGAATGTGGTATATTCAATGCCATCGTGACTAACATTTACGCTTCCACTAATAGACATCACAGCTGTTCTCAGGCTATAAAGAAGTTCTGGCCAGTTTTGAGGTAAGAGCCTCTGATTCATCAAATTTGAATTCTTAAATCTAGTTTTGTTGAAGGAGAGTGACGAAATCGTCTGATGGGAAGGCTTGGTTGAGTTCAGACTGGAAACTTTGCAAGAACATAACCAAAGACGAGACGTCCAAAACTTCGTCGATGATATCTCTAACGCGTTGGTTAATCTGGCTATGGCCAATTATCCATATGCCAGTACATTCTTAGGTGACCTACCAGCGTTCCCAGTCAATGCCATTTGCCAGAGACTCGAAGGATATGAAAATTACACGAAAAACGACAAAGAATTCATAAGTTTTATCGGAAAAGCCATGAATATTTACACCAATTACAGTGGCAAAGCTAAATGCAACGATTTTGGTGACGTAGACGGTTTGAGCACCAGTGGATGGGATTACCAGGTGAGATAACATATCCTCTTGGAAAGCAATTAAATTTTCATTCCACGCCCTTCACAGACTTGCACCGAGATGGTGATGCCCATGTGCTCTGAAGAGGGGGACATGTTCGAAACAACACCTTGGGACTTCGACAAATTCTCAGCCGACTGTATGAGGAAATGGGGGGTGAAACCGCGAAACCCAAGCGAGGTGATCCTGCAATACGGAGGGAAGAATTTGAAATATGCCTCGAATATTGTGTTCAGCAACGGGCTTCTAGATCCTTGGTCTGGGGGAGGAGTACTTAGCAACATCTCGAAAACTGTTACGGCTATAGTTATTCCGGAAGGTGCTCATCATCTGGACTTAAGAGCGTCAAATCCAGCAGATCCACCTTCTGTTAGAAGAGCTAGAAGATTCCACGCTGACAGTATTCGTAACTGGCTGAATAAATATTATAGCGAGAAAATTAATGAAGGCGAAAGACATCAGGTGATACGAGTTTGAAACAATAATTATAGATCGGTATACAAGTAAACGTGTTATGTAAGGCTGTTGAGCCTGAAAATATTTATTACAAGATTATATATAGGAATAATAAATGTGCACATAAGAAAAGCCTAGGAATAATTTCAAATCTATGAGCTATCAGCTCAATCAAAGCAATACCCCTTTTGTAGAAAACAAAAATGGTTGTGTATGTCATATTGGGTTTGATTACCCCAATACAAAAGAGTTATAAATATCGCCCATAAAAATCAGCTGTCGTTATTCAACCAATTGGTCCCAAAATGGGCACGTTTGTAAAATTTTCCGCTTATGACAGACAGAAAAACATGTATTTTACAGTGCAATCAAGTATATGAGTGAGATTCAAAATCTAAGCTTGTAAATTCAATTTTCGAATATACTCGCATATTTTGGATCCCTGCAGATTATAGAGATGGTCGATTTTGCCCGAAAAAAGTTTAAGGACTGCAGAGTATCACAAGCTACTTTCATTTTCTTGGAAGTTCAAATTATCAGGATTTTTTCTTTTGGGCGCAAAATGGCGGATGAGCTGTTACAACCCTAAGCTATTTATAGACCTATGATGAGTCTATGACCCGTACATATTCTCAGAATAACGAATCATAATATGGGGTCATCCAACCCTCAAGGTAATCGACCTTTAATTAAATCGAACAAGCAAATTCCACTGATAAGATAACTGTGAAAATGAATACAAATCAAGCAAATCCTAGACAATGAAACCATCGTTGAATGAAGAGATTTGATAAACTGATGACCCTCAAACTAAACAGAGTAGTATTCATTTATTTTCGTGTAGATTGCGCCATCTCGTGGAAATTTTCCAACCTTAATGTTTCGCCTGAAAACTTCCTATTTGTTACTGAAGCTTTCCAAGAAATTCCAGACAAATTTATACGAAATATTCAAATTTTAGAATAGAGTAAAAATACAATAAATGTATATATAAGATAGAATTGATAGATTTCAATAACTAACTAGAAAATTGTTGCTAACATTGTCTTGTTGGACAATCATTGACACTATATTTTCTTCATCAGAATGGCTTGTATAGATTCAAGTCTTGAATGTGATGGCAGATTGGATTCTTGTTCAATATTTTCGACGAATAGATCATTTAGAAAAGTTTTCTTAGATTTCCTTCGAGAAAACTAAACGTCTTTGAATAAATAAAGATGAAACGAATTTCAAGGATCTGAATTTTTTTTAACTCTGATCATGAAATATAAAAACCAGAATTTCCATATCAATGGTTGAGTGGATCTAACAACACACTTGTTGGCTATTATTATTATTATTACAACTGGTGATTACTTATTTATTCAATCCCAAATAGGCGATCTTAATAGTCATGTGTCCAAATCAGGAATAACCTTTATTTGTATCGCAGACATAACTCCCGATATCATCGAGGTCAGCAGAAGAAAGTCACGATCTCTGCTTTCAAACAGCAACAAAGACCCCAAAACAAGTTCTCTCACTTTCCTATCAACGTATTCGAAATCTTCGGTTGATCAGTTAAACCCCGCAATCCGTTCATTCATCATGAAATATTTTCTTCCGTTTCTTTTTATTATCTTCGCATTTCACGTCGTGTGCTCGGCTCCTTTGGATGATAAGAATAATAACGAGCCCGCTAAAGGTAAGTTCTATCCTTTTTTATCGAATATACGACTATGCATAAAATCAATAATCCATTGTTCGAGATTTTTTTTTCAATCTCAAGATGCTTTAGTCATCAAATCATTATTTGCATGTTCATAAATTTTTTTTCACAACTTTGACTCTGAACGAAATATTTCCGTTATTCTTTTTAGTTTATTAGCGACATGCATGAATATATAACCCTTGAAATGTTGCCTTATTCCAAGAAACTAACCAATCAAGAACTTTTGATTCGTTCATAAAATAATAATCGATTCTGATTGCATGATCGGAATCCAAATATTTTTCTTCCTGCACACCTTTGACAAATTGGGTACAAAATCCTTCATCCCCTCCAAAAATTATGGAGGAGGAGCTGAGTTGTTATTTCCCTATCCAATTTAATATTCAACCAAGTTGTACCACCAAAAATTTTTCATTGGCATCATGTGGAATGAAAAACAATATGTATCCACCAAATGACCCTTTGAAAATGGTGACATTTACCTTTAAGAACAAAACACAATATATATATCCACTTTATGACTAAAACCTGATATGTTCCCCCTTTGGAAATGGCGATATCAACCTCCAATAAAATAAACTAAAATTATTTCAGTAGCCAAGACCGTTTATCACATGAACTAAAAGAAAAAACTGAACATGACCCTTCAAAATAGGAAAAGAATAATTATATATATTAAATTAATATAACAAATAATTTATCAACTGTGTGAAGGTCAGATCGAAGTATTGAGTAAGATTTCAAATAATAATAAGAATCTTCTACTTGAATTAATAAAATGTTTAATTCAATATACTTTCCAGCTTCCTTTGGACAGCCCTTCGATGAAATAGTGGTACAATCATCATTAACCATACGAAGAAAAGACAGTGCAAGACAAGTCCGAGATCCACAAAAAATAACATCATCCTAATATCAATAAAGGTATATCATATTATAACCCAATAATATTTTTCATATTGAACATGTATGCAAAATTAAACGATAATATTATATTGTGAAAAATATTAAACTACACTGCTTGAAAACAATGTATTTTATTCATTGGGATGAAAAAAAACTCATTCAAGAGAATATCACAAATAATCATTATTTTGTATATTATAAAGTTTCACTACAAGAAAACGATCATGTAGTTAGAGTACAAAATTAGCACAAGATCTCATAAATACATGTAAATATACCAATAATGGTTACTTGACTAATATAATTAATTGGAATTATCATTTGTGTAAACAGAGAATGGAGCACTTCCAGGAAGTTTTTTTTTTAATGTACATAAAGGGTTCCATCGACGTTGAGATCGACATCAATACAAATCGCAAGATTGAAGACTGTACACAAAAACGACTCCGAAATTTCAGCGATCTGTATGCCTGAATACAGGAATTTGCTCTTGTGTGATGTCTATATAATTTGCGAATTAAGTTGACACCGATGTTGTCCATACTTAACGACTTTTTCATTCATAATGAATATCTCCCATTGAAAGCTACAATCAACAAATTTTTGGAAGTTTTCTCTTCTCTTGTAGCTTTGCAGCTTTCTTTTTCATATTTTGTAAACGTTTGTCGGCGCTGATGATATTTATATTAGGCGTTACATTTCTCGAACTACCACTCGATTGCGACTTCAACACTGCAGAACTGGAAGATTTTGATGAGGATGACGAATTTCCATTAGAAGCTGAGAACATTGGAGAATGTTAATTACCAAATTTTTTAATAAGCATATCATTAAAAGCCTAACTGCTTGTTGGACAGGGTTAGGAAACAAATGAACAAAATTGGTCAGCCCTTCAACTACCAGTGTGAATAAAAAAAAATCTTTCCCTGATCTACAAATAGTCAAATTCATTTTATGGTGAAGCACCCTAAAACGTTAAAAAAATTTGAACAAGATCAGGAGATCAGAGAGGGAACTAATTCTTTAGCAAACTACAATCTATATTTACACAGAATCGTTGAATGAGTCTTCCTTGAAATGCTTTCATCGGAGGATAATTACTTTTGACTATTGATGAAATATTTTTCGCATTCATAAAATTTCATTAAAACCCGGTGGCCGTTTTTGTATCAAATAATATTCAAATTTTACCGCACACTAAAAATATTATCTTAAACGACTTGACTATGTTCTCAGTATAGACAAACTATATTACTTATGTAGGAATATGAGATATTGTTAGCGCAAGTTTTAGTTCGAAATCTAATTTTGATCAATTTTTAATGTCTCAGAGTCCCATGTGTAAGAAATCTCTTGACAAGAGTGTATGTACAATAGAGTTAATCAATATTATTCAACACACTCATGCTAGTTCATTCAACTTTAATGACAACCAACGTATCAGGAAACTAGCTAAAGTAATATGTGCTAGACATACATAGATAACGTGAAAAAACATTACAACAGGGGAAATCCGTAAAATTCAATAAACAGACACCATGAGATAATAATTGTAACTGTTAAAAATTTTTCAAAAGCAACTAATTGTTCTGAGTTATCTCAATTTTAGTAACTTCACACAATTAATGAAAAACCTCCACGTTATTTTCAAAAGCCAAAGCATTTCGTGATATTAATAAAAGGCACAGGAATCCCAACGCCAAAATTGCAGAAATATATACAAGATAAAGTTCGAACTTAATCCAGAGGAACTTTAAATAATTTATGTTGAATAATTTCGATTCAATCAAATGAAATAAAATGACATCTCAATTCTGTATGGAAATAGGAAAGTATTTTCAGTTTTGAAGGTTTGAATTCGAACTACTCATATTAAATCAACTACTTACTTACATTCTACTACTATTACTCACACATAAGACTTACATTTATCGCTTGAAGATTTATAGTTGTCATTAGAACCACTGCCACTATGTCTGTGACTCTTTGAAATTGTTAGTTTCAAATTTGAAGAAGTCACTGAAGGTACAGATTGAGGAGTACTTGGGGTAGCATTATTTGAAGGTGAACTATATAGTTTAGTTTTTTTATTTACGTCCTGTAATAATTTGAACTAATGTTACCGTTATAAAAATTATTCAGTGATCAGAAAACTTCTTAAACAGATATTTTTACTTTCTAATGAAGTTTCAATGATCACTTTGCTTCATAAAGAACTAATTCCAAAACAAAATTGTTTATACAAATTTTCCTTGATGCGATTCCACAAATGCCAAACAAAAACACTGTTTTATTTCAAAATTTGAATGATTTGAGCTTCGAGTATTACTACCCCAATCATCCAGTGCATTAAATTGACACTGTTGACCAAAATAAAGTAATGACTTTGTGGTTTCTGTTTTAGGAAAATGTAAGAATTTGTATCTGAACAGTTTCGTAAAAACAAGAGATTTTCACATTTCCCGAAGCATCAAGTTTTCACAGAGTCAACTTGATTATAGGAAATTTAAAATTCATCCAGGATAAGCAAATATGAAAAATTAAAATTTCGAAATTACTTCAGCTTGTAATGAACTGAATATCAAGGTGATTTTTTTTTACACCATTGATACAAACACTGACAACTATAAACAGAACAGACAGCATTTTGATGCTTAAAAGAATAATTTGCAGCCACCATAGAAAACATAACATCAATCAGTTTAAACTTGAACAAATATGATCATGAAATCTACATCATTTAATTCTTTATAATAAAATATTTCGAGGGTTATATAGAGAAAAAAACATGAGTTTATAATAAGCTTGAGAATCATTCAAGGCATTCCCTTCCCTTAAGCATTTGTACAGCCACACAGCTCAACACAAGAATTAGAATAACCACACTTATATTGTGTGATAAATCAAAATGGAAATGCTCTCAATGTGGACTTGCTCTACGATTATCACTAATCTATGGTTGATATGAATGTTTGAAAGTAACTTATTGATGAATTGTTCTCATTTTATGTTATTCTGAAGAATGACGTAATGAAAGATTATTTTCTCAAATTATGGTATTTCCATGTAATAATTCAGTTCTTTCCTTTATGAAAAATTGTTACCTCTAAATATCATTATTTTTAATTATAAAATAAAACAGATAAAGCAGAAATGTTATCATAGGCAATGAAACAGAAACTTAGGCGAAGTGATCACTAAGCAAACCCATAATAAGCACTTTAATAAAACAAAAAAATTGATGCATATGATTTTTCTTTGTCGGTGTATGTTCATACTCACCTTACAGGTAGAACAAATCCAACTTTCAAAGGAATCCTGGGAAGTTACACAAGGATCATGACAATCCTGATGATAAAGTGCATGACAATGGGAACATTCCAGAAGTTGATTCTTAGCAGCAACATCCATGCCGCTGAAACATTGTATATAAAAATCTCTTATCCATAAAGATATTTACTATGGTAAATTAGAGAAGGGTTCGATATAATGAGTAAAGATTACATTTCAGCGCCTATTGGGTTAAGTAGGAAGGTAGCCTGTAATTATTCTTGACTGATAGAAGACGTTATATAATTAAGATACTTACTCGCACACCACACACATAAGATCTTCTTTCAGCAAGTCCAACTCTAGTTCATTATCTGAATTAGAGGCTTTACTATCCTCGTAAATGTTGAGCATGGGTTTGTATTCCTCCACTCTATCAATGCACTCTGGCTTAATACAAGATGAAACAATATTTGTGAAATCTTTGGTGATTCCATACTTATTTTTAATTGACTCTTCAAGAAAATTTTGTAAAGCTGTAGCATTCTCTTTGGTGAGAGAGTCACCTGAATGTAAGTAACCCACACATTTTATCAAATGCCAGTCCATATCAGTTATATTCAGCAAATTCATGTTGTTGTGGATGTTCTAATGTAGGGTTGAATTTAATTAAATTTTTAATTAGAGTAATTGTGATGACAACTCATAGAAAATTACCCAAAAATTGAAGTTCTTCTAATCTGTGTTCCTTTACAAAACTCATAGAACAATCAGGTGTATGGAGGAGGTAAAGAACACAGACTGTCCTTGAAACTGTTATCTGTGGGTCAAGAAAAAGAATCTTCAGCCTACAGAACTCTAGCAGAAAGATCTGATATCTTATTTGACAAAATCCAGACCAATTTGCAAAGATACCTGTATTATTAGATAGACTACTAGACATCGACACCAAGAAAGATTGACATTGAATAAATTATACTGATAATTACAAGATTTTCATTTGGAATTATTATCCTTAAGTTTAGGGAAGTTTCTATGGTTGAAGATTAAAAATGTCACTTGTTGTCAACAAAATCCCAAACTTGTCAACCAACAAGCAATAAATTGGAATAAAACATTAAACAATAACTAAAATGTATGAAGCTTAAGAATATAATAATTTTATCATAAAATCTTTTCATACATGATAGTAGGACAACCATGTAATTTTCAAGTATGGTCCCATTCATAATGGATAAAGAATATAATTTTTTTTGTTGTGAACCAATATTTCTAAGATGGGTAAGTACAGATATCATGTGGATTTAAGTTAAGTAGGATCTTATCTTGATTTTTATCTATTCAGAGGATGGTGTTTTGATGCAAAATAATTGTGTTAACATGGGAGCTACGAGTAACACAAATAGTGTTCGACTGGCAGCTTTACATGACAGAAAAAAGTCTATTGAAGAAGCTTTGAGTAGAAAGGAGAAAGAACTGAGAGAATTATGTCTGCAGGTATGTATATGACCAGCTAGTGATGATATTGCTAATAACTATTAAGTTTCTTCATGTTAAATTAAACATGATATTTACTATTTGCAATACTGTCAGGACAATTAATTTTACAGAATCCGAAGATCAAAATTTCCATTCTAAAACAGATTTGTTATGAGAATGCTGACACACGTTCAAAGTGCAGTATCATTAAAAGTCATCCTTTGTTATTTCTTATCAGCATGATTAGATATCAGATATCCAGTTTTTCATTAATAATTGATGATTTTTCATTTTAAATTCAGGGATAATACATTCAAATGTAAACTTGAATGGAAAAAAATTAATGCATGGAACTTTCATATTTATCGTTCATTTGCCCTTTTTAAATATATATTAGAAAAAAAAAATGGAGTACTTTAGCAACAGTATAATATGAAATCATTGCCTGTTGAAAAAATTATTTTGCTCGAAGTAAATCTAGATCGATATGGATTTCACAATGCTGGTTTTGCTGATCTGGAATTCTATGAATTAATTACAATGATTCTGGAAAATAAGGACAATCTTCAAACAATGTTGTTCAAATCAACAGTACCACAATTTTCAAGTGAAAAATGATTTAGGCTTAAATCAAATTAATTTTGATAAAAATAAAAACATATTCTTAATGAATTTTTCCGATCTTATTTCTTATTTTATAGTTTGTTCTGGCTTTTCAGGAAGCGGATCTCACAGGAATAATTCCTTCAGAAATGCCATTGCAACCTGGAGAGTCACCTCCAAGCATAAGAAGAAAAATTGGGACATCATATATGCTGCCAGAAAATTTGCTCAAATACGCTAACAACAAAGGAGAGAATATTGCAGATTTAGAATTACAGCTCCAGCTCCATGCTAATATGGCTGAAGCCGCCCTAGGTCTCGCTCATAAACAAAATCTGAGCAAGGTCATTATTCACAATTTTCAAGATTTAAATTCGAAATATAAATTTTATGATCCCTTCATGGATTATTTCAAATTTTGAATTTAATTGCTTATTGCAGACTATGAGGCGGCAACATAAATCCGAGTACCAACACCATAAAAGGGAATATAAAATACTACAAGATAAAATTACGTTGCTGAAGGAAGCGCAATTACTTCAACAACAGGAACAAACTTCTGTGAACAATCAACAGAAACAAAAAAAGAAACCAAGACCAACTGATCAAGGTGAGTGAATTCAAAAGAACGAAGAATAACTTCAAAAATTCTTGTTGATATATTAAAATAATTTTCTCTTGGAATATTTTCAGAAGATGGCTTATCTGTGATATCAAACGACCCATTCAGGAAGAATGAACTTAGACAGAGCATAAGATCTATGCGACATACTATACAGTCAGATAATATATCCGAGTTATATCCTCAACTTCACCAAAGGATGCCTAATAGGAATACCGAAGTTCCTTATGATATGAACCAGCATGCGAGATTTGAAGATTTATCCTCATCGTTTTACAAACTAAATTTCACAGGCTACAAAACGTACATTGAGAGGTTGGTGTATTTTATTTAGCTTGTATGTAGAACACTCATTTAATTTTCCGAATTATTACAGGAGGGAAGGTTGTGGACCTGCGCAACCGACATACAATCCAAAACCAACAAGCTATCAACATGTTCATGGAAGTCCAACATACCCACCAACCCAGTTTCAGTATAATCACTCGTCGTACACTCCTGTACAAGGCAGTCCTGTCTCATCTCATGGTCACCTATCATCACATAATCCTTCTATCTCTCCTCACAACCACCATATTCCCCAAATGTCCCCAAGTAGCTCAGATATGTCCACAATATACAGCTCGAAATACAACAATCCGAGGTATTACCAAACAATGGTGAATCCTGGTCATTTCCAGAACTATGTCAAATACACAAACAGCAATCCAATTCCAATATCCAGGCAGTCCAGTCCAAACCTGAACGGCAATATGAACAAATATCAGTATTCGAATTCCCCTGTGCCATCTCAGCAGTCCTACGTATACAAAAACAGCAGTGTCGAATCCGTTTCGAGCAATCTTCAGAACCCCCACCAGTTGCAGCCTCACCAGCAGTACGAACAAAATGCCGGTCTTGGGGGATGTTGGAAGAAAAAAGAAAGTGGCGAAATTATCTGGTGTAATTCCTCTACGGCAGATCCTAACTGGCAGAGAGATAAGAGGTATAATCCTCCTTCGAACTTGAGTGAAGAACTTTGACAATAACTATACTTTTCAGATTTGGTAGTTTGGATCGACGGAAAAATAGAAGAATCCAAAAGAGGGTTTCACCGAATGGTGACAACAAATCCGCAACATTAGCCACTATTTCCTATTCCCTAGATCAGAAACAACCGACAGTCATGCATTCACCACAAGTAAGAGAATTACTAAAATAATATAATGAGTCGTTTATTTATTAATTTCAACTTTAGGTTCAAACAAGGCATTCTCAAGATAGACAGTTGGTCAGAACTCAGTCGCTAGGAAGTGTTGGTGTACAAACTTTAGATAGCGTATGGCCTAGTGATGACAACTCCTCATGCGATAGTGAAAATCGCAGCATTTATGAAAGATCAAGCAGTACAATAAGACGTAACAAACAGAAAGAATGGTGTGTATAAAATTAATTGTTCACAATTTGGAAGTCTGAACATGTTTTTTTTTAGGAGAGAAACGTCTTTAGACAGTCCTGGATCTCCAGTTCCATCTATTGTTAGCCGTTGCCAATCAACAGTTCCTCCTGTTTTATCCCCAGAAGAAAAATATGTCTCCATACCTTCACCAATAATGACAAAGCCTTCATTAGAAATTCCAGCTGAATCAAATCCATCACCAAGAATACCTGAAGCTAATATGGAACTCTTCAATAATAATATACACAACATACCTAAAAATTGTACAATAGTTCAAGCAGGACACTGCAAACCGTATCACGAGGAAACAAAGCCTTTTGAAATGTCTGATTTTTACAAATACTCGACAAAATTCAAAAAATCCCCTTCCAAAAGTGTAACATCAGAAGACAGACTGACATTAGATAGATCAACACATTTTCCAAGAAACCTACGAGATCATTACGAGACAAAAAATATATACCACCACCACAATCTACAGGCTGACTGTTCTCCACGAGGTTCAGTGTAAGTTGTTTTTCATATTAAACAAATTATTAATAATAATGAATGATTTTATGTAGCAGTTCTGGTCAGATGGAACACTTGAGCAACAGTTTGGAATACCATCAGGCATCTCCAAACCAGGAACACTTTTCTCAAGACAAAAACATATGGTACAATTCGCAGTCGCAAGGGGAACAAGAAAACAACAATGCAACCTTAGTTTAATCAAAATGTCGAAATATTTGAAAGTTCAAAACTATATGTAAATACTCATCTAAGAAAGACGCATTCAGAATATATTTTCATTGAGGAACAATGATTTTATAGTGTAATACATGGCGTAAAACTTAATTTTTTTTAGTCAGAGGAATATATTATAGATTGAAGAGACGATTGTATATATATTTTTATATTGTTATTATGCTTTATACTTGAAGAATTCATAAAAGATTATTTTAAATCTTTTTCCCTATTTTGGAATATATCAATTTAATTTCTTATGTGAATAATTACAATAGGTTCACGACAACATTAACTATATATGAATACAGTCTGTTATTTAGGATATTCTTCGAACTTGCCTTTTTGGAGTACATCAAATTGAACTGAGCAGGTGATTTCAGACCAATTTCACTGTTGATGGATACATATGTAAAATTTATTTACTGTAAGTGATGAAATTGCTCTTTCATTCACTCTGTTCAGTCCGTAATAATTGTTAACAAACATACAACTGTGATAGTTGAAAAACCCTAATGAACTCATTGTATTTTCCAATGTATGTAGTTGATTGTTATGATAATTTTCAAAATTATTAAGATTGCAAGGAAAGCCAATGAGTAAGAAGTGATAATATTGAAACAAATTCCCTATAAACTATTTTATTAGGACGATGTTAACTTCTGAATATTATATGCATATTTAGTGATGAGATTCCTGAAGAGTTTGAATGGACAAAGTGAATAACTTCTTAAGAATCTCATTGGGACAAAAGTTCATTTTATTAATGTCGATATGGGTGCCTTTAAAGAAATTTCTTCAAGCCATGTGATTTTAATCGTGCCTTGATGGCATCTATTTATAATGTTGAAGTTTAAGAGTCAAAGTTATTTTTTTCGGAATTAGGTAGACATAAGGTTCTTATTTATATTTCGAATTTAGTCACCAAGGATTATATATAAATTTAGCAAATAAATGACATTGACAGACACATCCTCCTTTGTTTCATTCAAATACCCATAATTTAGAATTTTTTGCAAACGACATATTTATGTTCAGAAAAAAAATCAGTAGGTTCAAAGGATCGAATCTAACCTGCAATGAATCAAAGAAAAAAAATGAGCACAACTAGCTAATTATACCATTGTATTTTTACAATGATAATATCAGAGTAAAGAAATTAGTTTATATACAGAGGATCCTTTATACAATGTTCGTAATACAGATTGAATAAACAATCAGTACAGAGTTCAGATTCATTAGTTATACTGCTGATTCAATAGATGTCACTCTGCTATTAAATTCAGAACAATATGCAAATAGGCTTCGATTATTTCAGTGAATCATTATTATGGCAGTTACCCGAAGAAAAATAAAAGAATTTTACTATTTTAGGGGCAAAAACGAAAACATTGAAATTGTTTAGGTATCATTATTGCTGATAGTTATGTTATCGTTGGCTTAAACCATGGAGGTCATCATTTGGAATCCTTCATCGAAATATAATACAATTCAACCGTAGGGGAAGATGATTATATCAATCAACTAAAATAAAAACAACAAAAATAATTTTCTAGATAATTACATAGAACCAACACTACTACCTCCTTTTTCCCCTTCACGATTCACTTATCAACACCGCATTAGGATAAACAAGAAAAATATAAGATCAATTAGCTGTACTTGAAACACGGTTCACTGGTTTTGTGCTGTGTTTATTTCTTTTGTTCCACGACCTCTAAAAATTAATTTTGGGTTACCCACCGATGTTTTTTAAAAGAACAAGGAGGTAAATAGACTTCAACCACAATCATTTCAGTTTCATGCAGTTACTCAAACTTTTTGGAGTATCACCGAGTTTACTTCATAATAAGCAGTGCATTCTGATGAAATTACAAGAAACATAAAAAATATATATTAATTGTATCATGTATTAATTAATATATTATTTCTTGAATTGGACATCTAATAGAGATGGTCCAGAAGATCCTGGAAGACAGAAATTTTCATGGAAATATTTTAATGCGCTCGAGATTTGTTATTTGGATGGTTAAATGGATAAAAATAATTGATTGGCTTGAGTTAATGAAAGAAAAAAAAAGGATATTTATCGATTCACAAATCTTAAGAAAGACACCATCAGGGATTCAAATATTGCTTTGAGGACTCTGCATCCAAGAAAGTTTGAAAAAGTTTATCTGAATTGAGTAAACGATAAACAAAAGATTAACCGTTTTTTGGTACTTGCAAGGTTTGTTTAATATTTTTCTTTTCAACTTTAGTTCAATATAATATTTTTTCACCCTGAATATATCTATTAGGATGAAGGCAAATATAATGGTACTATAATTTTTGGTTAAAGGTATCTCTAGTGGTTTTTTGTCCTGAGGAGTTTACGCAATGGAAATTAAAAAAAAAAAAGTGAATTTCAATTGAATGACCGAGACGGTCCTGAATTCTGTCGAAAATGAATCAATCGAGGCGTTGAAAGAACAATTGAATTGTTTCGCAACAACAACCTCTGGAAATTGATATTCCAATTGAAATATATCTAGAATAATTGAACGGAGGTGTGTTAAAACGTCAGACGATCGGCGACAAGCGCAATTATCTACAAACAAAATCATCAAGGTCGCTTTATTTTACCATCCGATTTCGCAAACAAAATTGATTGAAAATTACATTGGTTCAATGGTTGACGTAGATACATCCATAACTAAAACAGTAAAACAAAGTCCGCTAAATATAACTCAACCGACAATTATTTTAATGTCAGCGGTTTACCAAGGACTTTCAACAGTTGAGAGGCTCGTCCGCTGGAGTGATTCCTATTGGCTGGTTGAGTTGCACACCCCTCTTGTTGGGCAACATTCCATATTATACTTTCTTCACAATTAACCGGTTGCCAGGCAGTGATCACTCAACACGAACACAAGATTCAGATAGCTCTTTTATGTTGAATCGGTAAAAATTTGCCGTAATTGTCCTGCAAAAAGGTGGCCATCGAACAACCGACTTATATTATAAGACTTCTTGACAAATAGTCATTAGCAAGTGGTTAAAACCATCATCAAAATCTGAATATTTTCTAATTCGAAGGCAACTCCCCGATTGGATAAATTCATTTAAACAAACTCCCAATGCTTTCTCAGCTTCTATCACCTCTAGAAGAAAATTAAATACCTCTAATATTTGCATCCTGCAAGGGCGGCCAAATGAGACCCTGTACCTAGGGCAGCTAGCAACGTCACTGTCTTGAAGAACCAGACTAATAGATTGCTTCTTTGTTTCTTGGTCGTAGAAATGAACCCAAATTTCATCATTAGTAACACCAGGGTGTTTTCTTGTGAATAAGTCATGGTGGTGCCAAAGTGATATTTTTTTGATAAGTGATGACACAAATAACCAGTGTTATTCATGTCTGATGTGAAGAATTACATGGCTTCACACAGTATCGTCATTGGGTATTAATATACTTAGGTATGCATAATACTCCATGGCATCGTCCAAAATGAGTGTGGTAACGTGTGTGGTTCCCTTTAGAAATTGATATGAATTTGCAATACCGGTTACAAAATTTTTTTCGTAATTCATAACAGCCTGGACCTAGAATCAGAGCAACGATGTTGTTGTTGTTGTATGTTTTGAACGCCATAGGGACAACCAGATTTTAAGTGATTTTTTTTTACCTTACTTGAACATAAAACGTAAGGAGTGATTCGTATTGCATCAGCTTCGGAAATGCGCTTATCTCTGACGTGATCGGATGTACATATTTGTCTGTTTATCAAAAAACCTGTGATGTTTTGAATTGTAAAATATTTTACTTTTATGATTTATAGTTTTCTTTCCAAAAGAAATTCCGTATACAAAATATGAAAGAGGAAGTTGTTTCAATCGGTATTTCGCAGATTTGCAGTGTAGGTATTTCTCAAACCGTATGCAGAATGTCCTTGTGGAAAATTACCAATATCGAAACGTTTAATGGCAATGCAGAGTTAATGATTCACTTTCTTATCTTTGAATTCACCGTGTTAGATGTATGAATGAAGATAGTTTTTGTTTTAAGGAAGCTTCATCAGCTTTCAAAAGATTTTTTTAAATTTATTTCATTCTAAGCTGTATAAAGCTTTAACCAATTTGAAATATATTCAAATTGAATAAGAATCGTCCTTTAATTCTTCCTCAAAGTCAATTGAAGAGCATGTTTATTCTAGTTGGGTAATTATTCCAGAAATATCTTAAGATATTCTGTTGTCCCACTCGCACCTAGAAATGGATAATTTCCAATTGGCGTTAGAACAAAATATGGGACCAAATAATTTATGACCAATTATGTTAAAACAAATTATCTATACCGACTATAATTAATGGTTTATCACTAATGATAGTGCTGCTCTGGTTATTGAGTAAAATTAAACAGCGTGAATGTTTCGTCTAATAGCAGGGTAGTTTAATATAATTCTTCTCATAATCAACCCCCTCTTAAAGAAACGGTTTTTATTTTTCATATCTTAGTCCTTCGCATTTATTTACAGACGAAGAGATTAATGTTGTTTTAAATTTTTTTAATAAAACTTTGTTATTTTGGATGATACAATTGGATCATTGAATCTTTTTTCACTTGTGACCATGGTACTTTAAGAATATCGAAATTCAATATGAATGAGAAAATTAATCAATTCGATCATTCCTAACATCCTGCATGAAAAGAGTTTCTAGTTATTATTTTTCACAAAGTCAAGAGAGCTAAGAAAGGTCGGTTTTTGAACTGTAGATACGTGCACAATTGACCGTAGCGATCATTTCGTAACTTAACCATCAAACCATCACGTATGCCAGACTATCCATTTCATGAACCCAACATTTCTATAGAATAGCAGACCAAGTTTAATCCAACTACTCGTATGAAATAATTAAAATTGACAAAATTGGCTGAAATAGGTACACAACCACATATTTAATATAAAAGATTTGTTAAGTTATATATGTCTTGTTTTTGGGGGACATTTCCCCAGAAATCTCATGTTACCAGCAAAAAGCAAAAAAAACGTGATTTAGGATTTGTATATCTATTAATATCCCCACTTCGACTACTATAATTTCTTTTCGAAACTGGAAAAGAATTCCAAAAGCTCATTAAGTTTTTTCTAAAAAAACAGCAGTAGAAACAGATTTACCAAAGCAAGATGAGAAATTGTTTCTTAAAGGTCTAAAGGCTTAAGATGTTCGCTCTATAAATTAAAGATGTTGATAATTAATGAAATATTTTGATTTTCATATTGTTTTTGCTTTTCTGGGAATTTTTCAATATATCCTCGATAAAAAAGCTGAAAAACTCGCATAATTGATAACTCCAATGGTGGTTAATTGAGGCAATCAATACATTCCATTGTCATGTTAATTTTTTTCCAGTTGGAAAATTATTAGTGGTAACTATGGGAATACATCGAAAATCTGAAACATGACCATGAAATCGCGCAATCATCAGTTTCCTAGTGAATTTAATGAGTTGAAGGTAAAAATCGTTAGGAAACAGCAGAGTCATTCCCAGGACATCATGCTTGGATCAGGAAGTATTCGGTATTTACCACAAAAAGATCTGCTAATCCTTTCAACAGTTTAATTTCCTTCAATATCCGGGTAGATTAAACGAATTCACCATAACATTCAAGATATATCCGCTAATAGATAGATTACTATTCCAAACCATCAATTAAAACCATGCTTATAGGTAACCGAAGAAATAAACAAAAGATTCAAACAATCTTATGTTCGAACGAATAAAAAGTATCCAAGTGCATTGAATAATTTTTCAATCCAAAATTTGCATCCATAGAAAAATGTTTTTGCAAGGTAATGAAACACTCGAATGGATCGTGTTCCTGCATTAACCTTGAATAATTCAATTGAAGTAACATTTCCTTAAAAATGAAGTATAAGGATTGAAAATGGAATCAGCGAATCGTCTGACAAAATGAATATTTTCATGATTCGAACCATCAATAACACGAAAACGAAAAAATCAACATTCGTAATAAAACAAGATACAATAAAACATTTTTCATCTTATTTAAAATCATATAATTAATTAATATTAATCATAATTGATATGCACAAATTTCATTACTGGAAACTTGTGGCAATACAAACAATTCATTCTATCCACATTCGGAGGATTATAATCTGACTATGTATCAGATATTGTTTCTTCCTATTTGTTGCTTTCTTCCTGCTTTAATTTTGAAGGTTTCCTCCTGAAAGGTACAAGACATGTAGAGGACTGTAATTCAACTTCTGCAGACTACCTACGTGACAGAATAAACGCATGCATACTTGGAGATGAATAAATATCATTCATGAAACCGTTACCATTAAATATTGATACAGGTTGGATTGGCATGAATACTTCTTGAAAATATCTGAATGAATGCTTCTCACACTGAAACCTCAAATTGAAGATTTACATTCATTCAAACAATATCAGATCAATTAAGAATAATATTGTTTGGAAACGTGGCAGATCTTTCTGGTACCATAAACAATTGTTTCAATATCAAGGAAAACTACTCTGGATAATACGTCATTGCAGATCAATTAAAATTATTTAACTCTTCCCATCTGTCCTTGATTCTTCAGAAAATATCCTCGTTTCATATCAATATCGAGACCTTTTTGTTTCAACATTTATTGTATTATTTTAGCTCTCTATTTTCATAAGAATATATATATATATATATATATATATATATATCGAGACCTCAACATATATTTTCTGAAAAAGCAAATAAACAACCCCAACACCTCCTATATAATTTCGCTCCAATGTCAAAAAAAGGACTGAGATGGAAATATTTTGTTCAGATGTCCCGCGTAGAATATATCTATATATAGATAATGCTCAACACTATAGTTTCTCACCCATTTTTAGATACACGTAACTGATAATCGTGGAATAATTTTAATCCAGGATGTACCTACTTCTGCGATGATCTTGATTAAATCAAGATTTATTGATCGATGAATCGGTCGAAGATTAAGTCATGATGACAATTACAAAGTTCAATAATAGTTGGAAATTCAATAAGCAAAGTAAATACTTTGATCCAGGAAAATAGGAATCTGAGAAACTCGAGTATATTGATACTGGTACTGTCCAACAGTCCAACTATCATGAAACATTTTAAGGAATCTGAAAAAAAATTGAGAATAAAGACGTTGTCGTCGAATATATGAATAAAGCTAAATCTAAGAGTTTAAGTTAAGTGAAGATATTGTAAATAATTAAAAGTTCATATGAATAGAATCAAAAAGCAATCTTCCATCGACTAGCACAGTTTCCAATGTCCATATCATATTTTATAATGTTTCGTATAGGTATCCTGTATCATCCAGCAATATTTAGTTATTGCAGGAGATAATGGGTTTCAATCTGGAAGAAAATTGCGATGATTAGGTCAATTGATCCAATTTGGAATTTTTGCATCTTCAAAACGAAAATTATCATTAACGTTACGATCTCTAATTTGAAAGCTATTCGTCTCACTATATCTTGTGATTGATTTTACCTTTTCAAGAAATATCCAAATCAATCCCGAATTAATGAAAAATTGAATATTTGAATTGAAACCTTCCATTGATCTAATATAGTTAGATCTATTCTCGATATTTGTTTTAATGCGTCGATCCAATTGCGAAAAGTATGCAAAAAAATTCAACATTGTATTCTAATCAGGGATGAACTATTTACCAATATTAATAACCTGTAATTTTGCATTCCAAAAGAGTTCGTAGGCCTTGTCTCATTTCCGAAACAAATATTCTCAGATCTCGGTTTCAGTGTAAGAAAGAGAGTACTCCTTGAACATGCACTTATAACTCTTGAAGAATCATGTTAGAGGTCAGGCGAACTCGAGTTGAAATTATTTCCTAGAATCTAGAAGTATTCTGGAAAATCTACGAGAAGGAGGTGTGATTCGAGAGCTGGATTCCTATTCGTCGAATTGGAAAGGTGTGAAAATATATGATGCAACATTTTATCATCATTTATCGCAATATGAGAGTTTTACCTGGAACCCATCTCGAAAACACCTCGTCATCGTTTGAAAAGCATCGTTACATTGACCCTCGACTTTTGCCCTATGGTTTGACTGCTGATCGTCGGTAATCCCATAAAAAAATATATTTCCTTCTAAAATTTCATGTTTCATGTTATTGCATAATTATTGACCATATATTTCCATACATTGACGTTTATACTAACTACATTTTCGGCGTTCAATGCTTCTCTTTTGACGAATGGAAAATTTCAGGCCTTCTTTTTGTTATTATCTGCCAGGAAGCAGTCACATCTGATTCCGTGACTTCCTTCTGAATTCGCTACAATTTATTGGTACACTTCCAACGAACACTTGATTGATACCAAAGATTTTCACAAACAAAATATTCCATAGAGCATCACTAGGAGGTGTTTTAAGTATCTTATGGTAAACAATAATATCTACGTGGACTCAAATCTCCCCGATTTTCTCTGGAATTTTCCCGAGAACATTCATTAGTATATATGTATATATTCTTTTGAATAAGAGAGCTAAAATAATACAATAAATGTTGAAACAAAAAGAACCTAAGCTGAGGTGAAAAAAAGGAACGAGGTACCACAACATTCTTCGTATGATACTATAGTATCATACGATACTATCATCACCAGTATCATACGATACTATAGAGCCAGGGAAAAAAAAAACCTCAGCCGAAAAAACCTGTCTCCCCGTTAAAAAAATAAAATTGTTGTATCTGAATATTCTATATAGAAGGACATCACGATCAGCGAAACGGCTCTTCGGAGGAAAGATTTCCAAACACAAACTCCAACCTGAAAATAAAAAAAGACAGAACAGCAAGAGAATTCAATTTATACTTCATCAAATTGATCTGAAATTTTCTACCCATTGCAAAAATGAGTTTGATATATTGTGATGGCTCTAATGCCATCTTGGAATTTATAAATCGAACAATTATTAATTAGGTGTTCAACTGTTTCCTAGTAGCATCGAAATATGGATCGTTATTTTCACGCCAGATTAATAGCATTGACAGAAAATTTGGAATCGGGGTTAGATCATCACCGAAATGATACGAAACTTGAGATATTATGGCCATTCTGAAGACAAATAGGAACCTCCAACTCAACCTGGAAAAATATCATTCATGAAAATTAGAAAAAAAAACAGAAAAGAAAAAGAGCAAAAATTCAATACAAAAATGAAATATATGAGGTATGGAAAATGGACAATTTTTACTACATGACAATAAAGTGTATTTTTCATACAATCTTCCTCAATCATGATGTTTATTTCTGTAGTTATAAAAGACCTAGGGCTTCCAGTTTTTTAGTATATCAATGTAGAAAATAAATATTTGTATTTAGATTCGAATTGAAAATGTCTAAGAAGGAAAATATGTGTCCTCGCTGCAGTGGTACATTCTCATCTTTGATGTTATCGCTTGAAACTTGTGAAAAACTGCATTTACCGTATTTCAGTGGCTCGACCCAGATGTTTCATCGGATCTTCGCGAAGAACTGACCTCGCCTTATTGTTACAGAGTGGAGGAGGTTGAAAGAAGTGGCGTTCCTCCAGCTAACCCGTGCTCCTCCAACGCAGGTGTGCTTGTGTGATGAGCTTTATCAAGCACGCGCGTTCATACAGATACCTATGTCTATGTTATACATATATATACAGTCAAAACTCCGTGGACGTATTGCAGTTCACGATTTCGTGAATAAAAGAACTGTTTTCTTCTCAGATAAAATTCGAATAGTAAATTGAAAATTCTTATTGAGATTTTTTTTTATATCGTGTATTTTTGAAAGAAATTTATTTTCCGAAATGTGCGACATACAGGGCGAGAACATGGGAGAATCTACATATTATCTACAGAGTAATGATAACAGCACAAGCACACCCCCACAAACATGGATCAACAGGTTGCAGATATGGAAGAAATCAAGGGTAAGTTCATTATTAATTTTTTTGAATAAAACAATTTTTTCCTGTAATTTCATTATTTTTGTTTGAATCAGATTAGGAAATCAAGCTTTTCAATGAATCAAAAGGGTAACTTAAGCATTTAATTATATAATTTCCGACCTCTCGGTTATTTTAATGAAATTCCAGCAGGCCAGTTCTCCTAGATTTTATTCTTGAGAGTATACAGTATGTTGTCCCATATGATTGTAGCAAGCGTGAACTATTTGCAAATATTTCGCATCGCAACTGAACTAATACCAAGAGATTTTACTCAATTCAAGCAAAATCTTGACAATCTAAAAATAATTCGGTTCTTATACTCTCTATAGAGTCTACTTGATTTCGCACTCATTTTATTACGTAAATTCACCGATTTTCAAATGAAATCATTATATTTCCTATTGTTATGGGCATCCAACAAGATTCGAAACTTCCCATTGATCTGAAAACAATAAATCATTAATCAAAAATGTTTCCAACATTTGCGAGAATAACTAGTCGAACATAAAATTCTGAATGTACTTCGATCATCCCCTTTCTCACTTATACAAATCGAAAAATTAAGAAAGGGGAGATTTGAATTGAATAACCACTCACACCAAGGTTTCTTGAGGAATCTTAATTTATTCAATAACAAATAAGCTGCTGCAATTTCTTTTATATGTTATATCAACTCGTAACATTCTTGTGTTTGGAAAAAAAAGTATTTCTAAAAAAAAACGTTGCGACTTAAATTTTTTACATCGAGATTGAGGGGGATTTTTCTATGAAAGAAGTTTTTGTATCTTCCCAAGTAGGTTACTCCCATGGTCTACTAGCAGTGTGATAAGTTGTATAATGAGAACGTCGAAACCTTGAGCAATTCTACATTTTTTTCATATATAAAAAATTAATAAATTCCATTTCTAATTAAGTGAGATTTGCATCACGCTATTTGCCAGCGTGTCATTGAAATTACGAGCGAAAGAAGCTGAACTACAGACACGATCATAAGATAATTCGAAAAACATTGCCATAAATCTCCAATCGGCACAAAAGAACTTGTTCCGAATGAAATCAATCAGGAAATATCCGAACCAGCGATTTTACAACGAAAAAAATTAAGTTCACTTGATCGCTCAGTACTACGTCAATTCATTGTACTCACTGACCTCGAAAAAATTAATTCAATACCTCGCAAAACTTGCTAAAAGGTTGGAAAGAGCTACTCAACAGAAGAACAGATTTTTTCTCGAATTGGGTTCGTTACCTTGAATTCAGAAGTTCATCCCAGCATTAGTTGTTGCTTTTATAATATTATCCAATATTTGCTAGACCCTCCTGAACATTTTGTTCATTTCGACGACCTTTAGAAAATTTGTGGTAGATATGGAAAAATCGGACAACGAAAATTGATAGACTCAGGGTTTGTTATTTTTCTTAATTTCCTAATTTGCGAACAGTTCTGGAGGCACCAAAATAATTCAGTTGAACATCTTAGGAAAGGTAGATGCTATGGGAAACATGCAAACGTTTACATCTCGAAAACGAAGTTATTCAAACTAGACACTTTCGTATGAACATTCAATTCAGGATCAGCCTGTACATATTCGACCTTTAACCTGGGTTCTTTTCAAGACCTGGCAGAAGCTGCTCACTCTCACTCTAGAAAAAGATGAATCAGATGCATACAAGTGTATCAAGTGAGATAAAACTCAAGTTCAATACTGCAATGTCAATGCCAACGCCAGATCATATGCCAGGATTATTTCGGAAGGAGTTTCGGATAGATAAACCATTGAATTCGGGAGGTTCATTCAAGAATTCCAATTTATATTCAAAGTAATTATTTTTCGAACAAATGGAAACCTTCGGAATAGACAAATATATGATATTATTTGGAGAATATACGATTTTTCGTACTTCTAATGAAGGGATATAAAAATTGAATACTGCATTATGATGACCATTATTAGCTAGTTTCTATATGAAAAATTATCGAACATACATACAGTTCAATTTTCAACCAAATTTTTTCCATTATATTCTGCCATCCCTTGTAGGTTTCAACCCTTGCGCCTTAGATAGTGCTGTCCATAACCTCTCCCCAACAAGTTCAGGGTTTTTGGACGAAAGAAACAGTGTTCATGCTTTGCAATCGAATTGGAAAGTTATTCAACTATATCCTCTTCTGGTTTGATTACAATATTAAATAATTGTTGTGAATTTAGAAATCATATTTGAGAGATTAATAATTCACCTGAAAAAAATCTATCAGAGAATGATGAAACACAGAAAATGTGAAATTGGATGTTTGAAACTTATTATAACTCACATGTTGATTCCAGGATAAGAGTAAATCCCACTGTACCTTCATGAAATTCACAGCATCAGAACGTGATATACATTTCTCTCAAATAAATATGTGATAATGAAAAGAATTTGAACAATTAGATCTGGCATTGTGTACCTATTTAAACAGGAACTATTTATGTTTGGTACTATGCAAATGCCCCTTTGATATTAATTTCCGATGATGCTGCCAGTGAATCAGTGATTTCATTTCAGTCTGACCAATATGTGATGTTTTTCAAAAACTGTTGGTGAGCAAATCATGTTATGTCTGTCCCTACGATTAACTCTTATCGCTCGAAAATTATAACATATTTCATTACTTGATTCGGGAAGAATTCGTTCAGATTGTCGGTTTCTAATGAACTTATTTCATTTTTTCAGTGAGCTGCACTGAGTAAATTCTTGTAAAATTCTCTAGACCTTAATCTAAATTCTCGAGAAGGACCTTGGTGAAAAGCAAATATAAACAGAATGCTCGATTTTAAATAAACCATGATAACTTCATGTGACTCGAAAACAAAGAAAAATAATATCTTAATTTATGAAATAACTAGAGGATGTTATATATTTAAGGACTTGCAAAATATGGGAATAAAGATCTACCCAAAATCTATTATGGTGAAAATTTACGAAAACTTTCATGTACATTGTATAGCATCCTCGAGTCTCATGATATCTCTTTCCAATAACATGTAAACAGTGAATATCAGAAAATATCGTCCAATGGTCATAAATGAGGTCACAATAATGCCAATAAGAGGTTATCAAAAGGGTGATCGGTCTCATGTGTAACTTTAACATTTCAGAACGAAAGACACCAACTTCTCACAAAATACACACAACCAACCATATCAGCATCAACAACAGCCACAAATCTATCAGATTATCAGTCGAGTGCAACATTATTCAAAGGCAAAATGGCAACTTTACAAGAAAATTTGAGGATATCGCAGCCAGAAATCGAACCATTGAACACCAAAGAAAAGGACCCTGAAGAAGCCCTACCATCTAACCAGAGATCCGCATGGGAATCATTCAGCACTATCCAAAAAATTAAAGCTACAAGCACACAGGTAATGTATTTTTTTGTTTTATATGAAAAATGAAATACTCGCAAGGTTCAAGCTAACAGTTTCTCAAAAAATTCGGCATTCATGTGCTCCCTTATCTTTCACTGTATTCAAGACATTCTGCTTTTATTTATTATCATTTTTATTATTAAAAATGAAATACTCGCAAGGTTCAAGCTAACAGTTTCTCAAAAAATTCGCCACTCATGTGCTCCCTTATCTTTCACTGTATTCAAGACATTTTGCTTTTATTTGATTGAGTTTTATGACCCATAAAACCCAAAATCTGACCAATATGAAATTTCAAAATGAATTAAGTTAATAAACCTCTCTTTTGAAATTTGTTGAAATCGGATAATGCAAATATTGGTTTTTGGAAATTTTATACATATTCCAGAATATTCAAGGAATTTACAGATAAAGAAAGTCGTTAGAAAGATAATCGGTATCTACAATTAATTCGAAGCAAAAAAAAAAGAAAGGACACTAGAAAATATGTCAAAATACAAATTATTTTATTGAAAAGTGAAATTCTTCCAAAAATCTTTCATTTATCACAATATTTGGTGAATGCGCATATTTAGATAGACATGAATCTTTGTAAGCGATGAACAAAGTGAGCAAGGGAAGAACTCGAAGATTTAAAATACCATTATACTTCAGAAAACGCAATTTAATATATCGTTTGAAAAGATGTCTTATAATTATCTTTAAAGAACAGAATAATTCTCTTCTATAGCTATCCATCTATAACTAATTATTAAATTATTCTAGAAAATCATGATCGCCAATAAATAACGACAATAGAGTAGTGAAAGGACTAAATTATTGTATCACGAAGCACAAGACATCGATAAGTGCTTCACCATTCTTATATGCCGAGAAATCTACCCATAATACCAAGAAAATTCTGGATAAAATATCGATACTTTTATTGTACTCAATAGTATCGCTACTTTTTCGATAAAAACTAAACAATTGTGCAGAAAACAAGGGATAAGATATACTGGAGCCCATTGATATTCGAAAGAGTGCATATTTAAAAGCAGAATTTCTTTCATTTCATTAGTTGTTGCAAATTTTCACCATGATCACATTAGAAATATTCGTTCTCAGATATGTCGAATTCATGTGTGAAATTAAATTTTACATTGTTTGCGTTACTCGCACTGTATCCCAGGTTGGTTTTTCAATTTTTTAATAGCTTCACTCAAGTCAAAACAGAAACGTTATAGAAAATTGTTTTCGATTATTTTAGTTGCAGATGGATAACAGAAAATTGTATTTCAAACGAACATCCATTACATATTTTTCGGCAATTTACTTCATTATCATGAAATTATTACTGTAACCGTCATTTTATCTGAGTATAGATATTAATAAGTTGCTTCACAACATTTGCTCTGGTTTGTTCATTTTCAACTAGCCACAAAGTACTCACAGCTTACGTCAATTTTTCCAAGATTTCATACGATTAAATAATTAAATCATTATGAAAAGAATATATATTGGCAAATGCGGTGAAAGTTCGATATTTAAAGTATAAAATGTACCACCCGTCGATACTTCTTGTACGGTAAGACCGATGAGGGAAAATACAATTAACTTGGGTCAGTGTATGTCATGAATTGTTAAAAGTGGTTTAGTGGTAAATAAATAAATAGTAAAGGCCGCGTTCACATTACATACCGGAGAGGGGTGATGATTAAAGAAATCCGGGCTTGGAATTTTTCGTTAACAGATATAAAACGATTGATTTTAATGGTCGCCAATTCAAGATTAAGATCACTGTCGATATTGATATATTCGTAATGAAGGTTCTGAATCGCGCGGACACACATGTCAGTATTATAATACCACAAACAGAGCCAAAAGCCATTTGTACAGTAACTCAGGTTGGAAACGAGTTGACCATATTTTCGTTTTGTGATTGTGATTTTTTTTTTGCAGCTAGTCACAGCGCTTGTAGTGTCATGGGTGTCGATGTTGGTTGGATACACATCAGGGTATACGTCACCTGCAGACATATCTTTAAGAAGGGACTTTGGAATAGGCGACTATGAGGTAAGCGATTTTTATGCAAAAACAATTGGCTTTACTTTACCTTCGCCAGTTCAACACACACAATTTTAAATTTCGTGAGGGGTTACGCACTTGTCAGATACTTGGCACCATTCTAACGTCATCAGTTCAACGCCAGAGATGTACCCTACAATCGATTTACTTTTAAACCCAAACTCAGATTCGGTGTAATTTACGTCAAGCTGACGATGCAAGCCAATCGATTTCAGAAGCAACAAAAGGTTGCTTGGGTAAACTTTGCGGAATTTTTTTTTCCCATGTCAATTATTGTGAATGAAATGAATCATATTTTTTTAAATGAAGAGAGATTATAGAAAATTAAGAAAAAATTGCACTAATTCTCCCTCGCACCGAGCTATACTCTTGGAAAAATACCTCTTCCTGAAGAAAAGAAGCCATGAACTGATGGCATAATTCTTGTTTCAGATGTCTTGGATTGGAGGGCTCATGCCACTTGGAGCCGTGCTAGGAGGTCTCTTAGGTGGCCCTTCGATAGAATATTTCGGGAGAAAATGGACTTTATTGATGACGGACGTCTTCCTAATGCTAGCTTGGTCAGTGAACTATTTCGCACAAGACTATTACTACCTATATGTCAGTCGTTCCCTCGTTGGAGTCGGAGTAGGCTTTGCTTCCCTAACCTTCCCCGTATATTTAGGAGAAACAATACAACCAGAAGTGCGAGGTACTCTTGGTCTTCTGCCGACAACCCTGGGAAATATCGGTATACTGATTTGCTTCACGTTAGGAATGATGATCGATTGGAAAAATTTAGCAGGAATAGCAGTTCTGATGACCCTGCCATTCCTACTGATCTTCATATGGATCATTCCTGAAACGCCGAGGTGGTACGTTTCCAAAGATAAACTTGAAGACTGTAGAAAGAGTTTGGAATGGTTGAGAGGAAATAAACAAGACATAACCAAAGAATTCGACGATTTGGTACGAAACCAGAAGGAGCAAGTGCTGAAAAATGAGAAGATCAGAGACGTTTTCACCAAGTCAAATTTCAAACCACTCTCCATTTGTCTGACTCTGATGTTTTTCCAACAATTCAGCGGCATCAACGCAGTGATATTCTACACAACATCCATTTTCACTGCCTCCAAATCAACATTGGCACCTGAGATATGCACTATCATAATAGGAATAGTGAATGTGTGTTCCACTTTCATAGCCAGCGCTCTGATTGATAGATTGGGTAGAAAAATGCTCCTCTACATCTCAAGTGTTTCGATGTCCATATGTTTAGGACTTCTTGGTACCTACTACTATTTCAAGGACGCCGGAGCAGACGTTACTGAATACGGTTTCATTCCCTTGGCCAGTTTAATCGTTTTTGCTCTTGGATTTTCACTTGGTTTCGGACCAATTCCTTGGTTGATGATGGGAGAGATTCTACCAGCCAAAATCAGAGGACCGGCTGCTTCAGTAGTCACTGCCTTCAACTGGGTTTCCACATTCATCGTAACCAAAACATTCCCAGTAATGAACAAGAATCTGGGATCTTGTTATACATTTTGGTTTTATGGAATCATGGTTGTATTAGGACTTTTTTTTACTGTGATATGTGTTCCAGAAACAAGAGGGAAGAGCCTCGAAGACATAGAAAGACTGATGTCCAATCAGAAAGTGAGAAAGATGGGCTCAACAGCCAATATGAAACCTCTACCCTCTACTTTCTGATTTTTAAGTTTTAACTGTGAATATATATATTATGAACAAATAGTGCAATCTTATAGTTTATTAAATTTTTATATATAGAACTCGAATGATGCTACGATCAGCATGGTCATTCATATACTCTTTTATAAATATTTAGAAGAATAATTTATTAAGACATAGAGCGTTTATTTTTATAAAATAAATTATTTCAATTAAATCTGTGTTTTTTCTTATATACCAAGAATAAAAAAATACACTTTTGCCATCATTTTCAAGTGTCATTTCTTCATCAGAATGATCCAGAAAATGAACAAAATGTTACCGCACAAGATAATTTCAAATGAATAAAAAATTTTAGTACAATCCGAAATGTATATTGTAACAGTCATATCAATTGAATGTTTTTCAAAACACTTTTTTCCTCACAAGCCAATCAGGCTGGAAATTGTGGAAAAGCAGGTAATAAAACATCGAATAAACTATCAGCATCCAACGTAATACATATAATTAAAAAAATTTATTGAATAAATAATAAGTAAACACATAATGAACACTATTATATAGAAATAGTATATAATTGTCACTGAAGTGTGAGGGGACAGACTTTTAGTTAACTATTGGTTTCCAACCCGTTTTGTGTACATTCCATAGATCTATAAGTTCTTTGTTGATGTAAATTCAATGGGAATTCAATTCCATTACCCAAACTAAAACAAAAAGAATCAATGAAAACCTTCAACAAATACTAAACAAACAAATATTATTCAATCTCAATCTCTCACCTTGACTTTATTGGAAGGAACCACTTCTTGGGATCATCGCCAAATACTTCACAAAAATTATTGTACCGACTCAGACTGAAACCATGTTTATCTTCTCCAGTACGAAATATAGGAGCTCTAAATGCCTCTGCAAGAGATCGTAAAATATAACATAGCAATTTGAGTTACTTTTCAAAATAATATTAAAAGGAAGATTTTTTGAAGTACATCTTTCTAATGACATGCAAACTATATCTTACTCAGCTGTATTTTATCAATCCTGTTGTGAAGGTAGTGTTTTTAAATGTTGAAATTGAGAAATAATAGACCTCCATGCATTAGGAAAAGTACCATATAGTACCAGAGAAAAAACTTGTTACACTTACCCAATGTGGTCCTGTTTTCACTAACCAAGTAACAGTGATAAAAAAATAATGATATCAAACTTATCGAAAACATAACAGCAACAAAAAACAGAAATAGAATATGAAATCTTCCTACTCCTGAAAGTTTTCCCTAAAATGAGAAAGTCTAGTTTTTAATTCTGAAAACCACAAATTTCAAGGAAGTGACTTTGTCTTGATTTTAATTATGTAAAAAACAATAAAAATTTTTCTGAAACATTGTGAATGAACCTCTTAATTCTTTACACCTCTCAAAATTCTTCAAGAATTTTAGCAAATATCTGAAAACATTCAAATATCTATCACTTTGATTGTCAAAACAAACTCACTTCAATATCAATTAAAGCCTTGCTACACTTACATTCCAAAATGCAATGAAATAAGGAAGTGCAGTAAGAGTGACGTATATACAGTAAAATAAGGCATAGCCTAAAAATAAGACAAAAAATTTATAGTTGGTGAATGACACGCAATTGTTGACCCACGGACAATGATGATCCATCTTGAGAACACATTCCCCACATACTGAGCAATGGTGTGCTCTATCAGGTTTGATGCATCTACATTTATCACAATATCTTACAGCTCCATTTATATTCACGTTGACATTTGGTAGATTTTTCGAATATTCCTCCAGGATGTTCTGTTGCTCTTCAGCTGATTCTGCTTGAAGTAGTTGCTCATGACACGAATCGGGTATCCTATACTAGAAATAAATTTCAGCCAACACTAACACTGCACTCTAGACGGATGATATTCTTTACAATGAGTGCTCCGAGTTCGACAACTAAGTTGGTGAACTATTGAATGCACATGTCTGCATTCTACATGCTTTTAGGTTTCTCGGTATACCTGTTAGTTACTATTATAATAATGCTGGAGGAATAATCCTGTACCTCTATGATTCTAAGTTTGTGGGGACAATGCAATGAAGCAATTGTCACTTAGGCCACAAAGTAGATCTGAATGAGATAAACAATATCTATTACTTTAAAGTTGATATGTGAATTATACCGACTGAAGACTATCAAAGAAAAGGAGGATAGGATAGTGAACTCAGACCCCATGTAACTGCTGTTGAAGAAAGAGGATTATTGATAAATTTGAAAAAAGAAGATAAGATCTCGTAAGATTACCCTTGATTCTCAGCAAGCAGGAATAATAAGGTCAGGAGTAACTACAGTGTTGTTATAGGTGTTTCATATAACGGAGGTATTATTGACTAAGAATAACACAACTTACTACTCTGAAATTCAGTCTCTGCTCACCTGAGTCACCTTATTAACATTGGATTATCAGAAGATATGATGAATATAGAAAAGGGTCATTATATGGACAAGCATGGTGGCACATTCAGCAGTAATAGTTCCAAAACTGCCGGTATGTTGAAAGCATTGTTACGACTCTTTGATTCCAATACAAAGATCCTTCAGAATGATCATGGGTTGGTGGCAGTAGTTGTTACCTTGCAACCTCTTCTCAAATTAGTTGACAAACTGAATTGTCGTACCTCGGAGTACACTGAATCAAATACTAACTTTTTGAGGCACCCGTCCTATATCCGTGAATACAGTTTGCCAATAGGCCCATAAAAACATAGCGAAAATTAAATGGTAGAATATTAAGTATAAAATTTTAACCATAAGTGAATCCACAGTCACTGAAAAATAAAAAACATCAGCTTCTTACCAGAAGTTATAACATGGGTACTTACAAAAACATAATTGAATCACATAGGCGTAATAAGACCATGCGATAATTGTCATAATAAACAGAACAGGGACCCATTTCATCACCTTTATACACCAAAAACATGGTCCTTTAGTATTTTGTGAGGCTAGCGGCATTTTGATTATCGCTTCATTCCATTTTATATCCGAATTTTTCAGCTTTACCTGTTCTCAGGCGAAATTTTGAAGAGTTTTCGAAAACCAGGAAAAATACCCTGAATAAGTTGTACAATCCAAAAATTTTGACATTTATTCAGGACTACCACAGAGCATGCTGTATGATGTGTCACCAGCATTTGAAGGATGGAGAAACACCCACACAGATGCGTTCAATAAAAAAATCATATTTTTAATTGCTTAGGTCACTTAAAAAAAAGTAATATCCTGATCGAAATGCCTTGAGAGAGATTATAATTTATATTTAATTTTGTTTCAATTATAATATAACAATATATAAATCATAATAGAAGTTTTGATATTCAGAATGATGAATCAGATATGAATATATACAACATAATATATGATTTACCCAACAACAATACCAAATTTTATATATTATAATAATTGTATAAATTCAGTATTCTCACTTTTGAAGGAATTCCTTAAATATTTCGTTGATAAATTATTAAACAAAAATAGGTAACGACTATAAATCTGGTCAACAATTTCTCTAGACTCAAATATCTATTTGTTATCAGTTATCACAATAAAGTTCAATACCGATTGAATTTTCCATTTCCCGATGTTTCCTGAGCTGTTCTGAAATACGCCCCCAAGAATCATTCATAATGCAAAACGATACTCAAAAATCTAACGCCTCTTAAATGCAAATGGCATCTTTAACTCTTTAGCTCTCCAGTAGCTTCAGTCGCGGTGCACCAGTGAACAAAATGTGCTGTTGACGTTAAAATGGATTTTTTCTATTTTATAGTTCTATTAATATTTGATTTTCTGTTGATCGTGTCATCAGCCAAATCAAGGTAAGTATATACAATTTGCGCAAAAAGTAAAATCGGCAGTTTGATTTGCGAGTGAAGGAAAAATCAAGTCTAGGCTTCAAGATAATTGTTGACAAAAAAGAAGAAAGATCCGATGTCTTTTAATGACTACGAGGAAATCTTTCAGGCCCAGAATAAGATCACAAGATGGACATCTTTTTATACGAGCATCCAAGAGCAGGAATATCAGTTTGGAGACTTCTGGAAAAGGAACAGTCATCTTGAATGGAGTTGACCTATCTAATGCTGTCAAAATGGTAAAAGAGAGGCTATTTCTTATTCACTTAAAAACTTTCAAACGTTTTTGTTAGGTTCTGAAATCATCTCATATTCTGGACAAGTATACAAAAAATTTCGAAAATTCCTTCAACAAAATAGACGAGTTCGATAAGATTATCCATGGCAAAACGACTGGTTTAGTAGGGAGGTTGAAAAAACTAGAAGCTGAAGCTTCGCAAATAACGAACGTCACAACCAGTCCAGTGGTAATAAAACCCTCTCTTGAATGTTGCATTACGGCAAGATAATCTTATTACTTTCCAGTCCAATGTGAAACTTAACAGACTGACGAAGCAGTTGCAATCTGCAATGACAGACTTGGCAAGTTTGACAAGCTTACTCAACAAAGACGAATGTAGCAGCAACCCTTGCTCCAATGGAGGTACGTGTCAAGACCTCTTCAACAACTTCATTTGTCACTGTCCAGAAGAGTGGGAGGTTAGTTATCACTCTTAAGAATTTTCAAATGACTCAAAATGTTAAATGAAACTCCAGGGTCAACATTGCGATGTAGATGTTAACGAATGCGCTAGATTTGTTGGGACAGATCTAGGATGCCAGAATGGTGCCACTTGCATCAACAAACCTGGATCTTACCAGTGAGTAAGAATAATATATTGAATCTCTAGAATATCATCGAGATGTTGCTTTTAGATGTTTATGTCCGAATGGTTGGTATGGTGTACACTGTACCAGAAGGTCTAAAGATTGCAACTCAGCTGGCTCATCCAGTCTTTGTGGCCATGGTACTTGCGTACCCCAAAACACTGACCTAGGTTACAAATGCTTATGTGATCAGGTAAAATTATAATTTTTTCAAGTTGATCTTGAGCCTCATCGAAGTGAGGTTGTTTCTTCTCGCAGGGTTACACGAATAGTGGTTCCTCCCAAGAGTGTGTTGATGTTGATGAATGCAAATCTAGCCGCCCTCCTTGTTCTGTCAACCCTCTGGTTAGTTGCATAAACACGCATGGTTCTTTTCGTTGTGGAAACTGTCCAGAAGGTAGAAAACTTACCGCAAAAAAAAATTGATAAAACCAAGTATCTTTTAAGGTTTCACTGGCAATGGACATTACTGTATAGACATAAACGAATGCGAGACCAGCCAGAATACATGCAGCAAAAACCCATTGGTTGAATGCATCAATACTCTGGTAAGTTTAATCTTGTTGGGTTAAATTTTTTTGAAATTGTTTCGTCAAAGGGATCCTTTAAATGTGGAGAATGTCCTCCTGGTTATATCGGCGATGGGACTACGTGTACCTTCAAAGGAGTATGTAATGTGAACAATGGCGGATGCCATCCTTTAGCTTTCTGCAAAGATAATCAAAGTACGACTATATTCAGGGAATTTTTTTCGAGAATCTGAACGATTTTATTTTCAGACAATGCGTTATCACTCGTCGAGTGCATCTGTCCTTCAGGTTATACCGGAAATGGGATAGGACCGAATGGTTGTGTTGCACCAAAGACCCCATGGTCTCCTTGTCATCCAAACCCATGTAAAAACGGAACCTGCGTCGTTGGTACTAATTCATCTTACACCTGTATCTGCAACCCTCCTTATTTCGGTACGAAAATCAAAATAGCTACATAAGTTAGTGAATAACCCCTAATTTTCTCCCAAGGTAAAAAGTGCGATATGAGTTTATCTCCATGTCAAGGCAATCCTTGCAAGAACGGTGGCACTTGCTTAGAAAGGGGATTCATGGCCAGATGTTTGTGTACGAGTTCTTGGACTGGTCCTACTTGTAGAACCGAAAGGAGCGGTGAGTGGTTCTGGAAAGGATATAAAAGACATACAGCATAATTTGAGATTTCAGCTTGTGGGGGTATAATCAGCCAAGAGAGTGGTACACTAAGATATCCACCTTCCAATTTTTCATTGAGACCAGATGTTCGAAGTTGCGCTTGGATAATCGAGACATCAAGAAACCAAATTTTGAAACTGAATTTCAAAGATTTCCATATGAAATATACAAGAGAATGTAACAAGGATTGGTTACAAGTAGGTTTTTCTCATGTCAGATGTCATAAAACTTAATAATTATTTAATTTGGTTTGATTACAGATCCATGATGGTAGAAATACAGCTTCGCACTCTTTGGGAAGGTACTGCGGAAACGATTTGCCCAAAAATGGATCATTCACAACTACACATAATGCAGTATACATTTGGTTCAGAACCGATGGCACTTCTTCTTATTCCGGATTCGAACTAAGTTGGAATTCTACAATCCCAAGTGAGTTTCCACATTATAAACTGATTCCGGGGAAAACATTTCAAATGAAACTTTTTTCTTTAGCATGTGACTATAACATAAATGCCACAAGTCACGGATCCATTCAGTCCCCAGGATCCCCTGGGAAATATCCGAATAATAGGTAAGATTGAAGATGAAGAACCTTTCATTGTTATTAATCATAAATGTTTCAATTCCTAAGGGACTGTTTTTGGACTATGAACGCTCCAGCTGGAAAGCGTTTTCTTTTCCATTTCTTCAGTTTCGACGTTGGAACTTCTGTGAATTGCAGTGGAGACTATTTAGAGGTAAACCATTGAAAACTAAATTGAAGCCTCGGCGAGAATTATCAGTTTGAAGAAAGCAATTGGTTACCTTTGTGGTTGAAAGGGTCTTTTATCACTTTTTGATTGATGATCTAAACAAGAGCAACATTATAGCGATTTTCCAGATTTTTTCCACTTCGAACCAAGATGCCAAGCCATTCGTGAGGTACTGCAATAGTTCAGTGCTACCGCCTTTACTGACCACGCCTGGTTCTGTAGCATTAGTACATTTCCATTCGGACGAAAGTGTTCAACATCCTGGGTTTCAATTGAGTTACTCAGTCGTCGAAGGTATTGAACATAATTCGAATTATGTGTCCTCAATTGAAATATGTTGTTTCCGACAGGTATACCAGGTTGTGGAGGAATATACACGTCAAGTCGTGGAGAAATCCAACCTCCCACGTATCGTGGTAGATACCTATCAGACCTCGACTGCGAATATAAGATCAAGTTAGCACCTGGCCTAAGGGTCAAGTTGGAGTTTATTTCTTTCGAACTGGAACCTCATGCAACTTGCAAATTGACTCTCTTGAAGTAATGATAAATTCGTTGTGTTTCACGATGATTATTTAATTTTTTTTCCAGATTTTCGATGGACCTGATACGAATTCACCTCTGATTGGTAAATACTGCGGATCAACATTACCAGGACCTTACCTTTCGGACAGCAACGAGATTACCATTCGTTTCAGATCAGACTGGGCTACTGGATTTGAGGGTTTCCTTTTGAGATACGAGACAGGTGAAGAGATTGTTTTGAATAACACATTTAAAATTTTTTACGGTTGTTATTCCAGTTTGTGGAGGAAAATTCACTGAAAAATCTGGTATCATAACATCTGATGGATATCCGACACGTTATGCGGCTGGTCTGTCGTGCTTGTACGAAATCATACAGCCTCCTGGATACATTATCACACTCTCGTTTCTAGATTTTCATTTAGAGGAACCGTCTAGTACAGAAGAGCCATGTTATGACTATGTCGACGTGAGTTTATGAAAGAATGATGAATACAGAGATGTAGATCTCATGACGAACAATTCTAGGTTAGAGATGGAGACTACGAAAATTCTACATTGATTGGAAGATACTGCAATGAAACTCCACCAGCAGAGATTGTCTCAAGTCTCAATTATCTCTGGATCAAATTTGTCACCGACGAAAGCGTTTCCGATAAAGGATTCAGAGCAAATTATAGCACAACCTACTTAGGTAAGTCTAACCGAGAGAAAAAATTTTATTTATCATCAAACTTTTGGTAGGTTGCGGAGGAATTTTCAAAGAAAATGCTGGAATCATATCACCACAATATGAGCCTGGCAGTTATGGCCCTAGCCTGAGTTGCAACTGGGTTATAAGAGCGCCTCCTGGAAATTTGATTCGAGTGATCTGGGCTACTTTCCAACTGAAACAAAAATACAATTGTGCCCAAGAGTATGTACAGGTTTTCGATAACAATACCTTCAGTGGTAGAGGCGGCTTGGTTGGAAAATATTGTGGAAATAAAATACCACCATCCTTCATTAGCACCTCGAATATCGTAACCTTATCATTGCATTTGCAAGGAACCAGTATGAGCACCAGTAGCGGGTTCACTCTTTCATACAATTTCGTCAAAGAGGCCAAACGTAAGTCATCTTGAATCTACAGCGAATTTTTTAATCCATTCTCTCTTTTAGTTTGTGGTGGAGATTTCCATTCACCAGGAGGAGTCATAAGATCACCTAATTATCCTGCAGACATTACACCCAGTATGGATTGTACTTATACAATAACCGTGCAGCACAATCAACAAATCCTTCTTAATGTAACCTATTTCAATTTGGAGGAGATTCATTCTTGCAAATATGATTCTCTGGAAGTCAGGTTTGGGATCTCCTCCAAAACATTTCAATGAATTGATTTCTTTTTTAATGTAGGAATGGAAAGTCCGCTTCATCACCGCTGATTGGTAGGTACTGTGGTAAAAATATACCGAAACTGATATCTTCTCATGCAAATCAGTTGTATATCCATTTCAAGACGGACAATCATGGATATGGTGGTCACTTTGAGATCATTTGGGAATCAGCTGCTACTGGTGAGTGTTTCATCAACACTTTGGAAGAGTAGTAACTCGTTTCCTTTCAGGTTGTGGGGGTATATTATCAGCACCTTCAGGGTCTATCGTATCTCCGATGTATCCAGAACCCTACAACAAATTCACGGATTGCCACTGGAAGATCTCTGTCAGTGCCGGATCTCTCATACAAATTATATTCACTGATATGGATTTGGAACCTCACAGTTTCTGCTTGTTGGACTATGTAGAGGTAATTAATCTCGAAATTCCTATTTCCATTTCTCACTCTCAATGTTTAGGTATTCGACGGATCTAGTGCCAATTCGAAATCCCTCGGAAGATTCTGTAGTCTGTCACATCCAACCTTCATTCGCACCAAACAAAATCATGCCTATGTGCGTTTCAAATCGGATGTGAGCTATCAGGGTAGAGGTTTCCAACTTCAGTACACAACAGGTGAGATTGAATTGATTCGAACCATTCGTCAAGTGTTGGTTTCGTTACTTTTCAGTTTGCCAAAACAATATCACTGGTTTTTACGGTGTTATCGAGAGTCCTAACTTCCCCAATAAATATGAGGTTCCTGAAGATTGCGAATGGAACATCCAAGTCGAAGCCAAAAATAAGATCAATATCACATTCACGACTTTTGATGTGAGAGCATGGAACGACTTCCGGAACTCCACGTGTACTGAGTATGGTGTACAGGTAGGCACTATGAAAATATACTTATCATCAGTTTCAAAAATAAGGCAGAATTCAAATATTCACTGATTCTCTCTTCATCCCAAGATAAAATATATGACTTCGGACTATGAAACCGATCCACCCACTTATGACACGTTTGGAAGATACTGTGGACTTATGGAAACTCCAAAATTACTCACTGTAGACCACGATAGGATTAAAATCATTTACAAGAAAAATGCACGACAGTATGGTATAGGATTCAGAATTGAGTGGGCTCTTGATGGTAAAAAATTCCAATATCAATTAAGACTCGCAATTCAAACAATCTTTTCCAGGATGCGGTGGGAAACTATACAATTCGGGAACGATTCAATCACCGAATTATCCTAAAGGTTATCCAGAATCATCAGCTTGCAGATGGGAACTGGAAACAGATTTTGGACACTCGATCGAGTTGACTTTCGGTGATATCGACCTGGAAAGGACGAATGGATGCACGTACGACTCTATCCAGGTGAAAACTTTTGTAAACCATTTATATTCACTCCAGAGTACAAGGGAATTCCTTCCAGGTTTTCAATGGACCCGACAAAACATATCCTGAGCTAGCACATTTTTGCCATCAGGATGTCCCAGTCAAAGTGACAAGCAACGGGAATAAGATGAGCGTGTACTTCACAACAGATTCCTCGTACCAGGGCAAAGGATTTTCAGCAAACTTCACCTCCATTAAATCAAGTGAGATCAATGCCATGAAAGTTCCTTTGATCGACAGTTTTAACTGAAATTATTCCAGAATGCGGTGGTAGACTGACATTGGCGAAAGGTTCAATATTTTCCCCCAATTATCCGAAGAACTACGACAGAAATACTACCTGCGAATGGCTACTTGAAACCGACGAGAACCATCTCATCGATTTGGAATTCGAAGAAGTTGAACTGTTGAAGAATGATGCCTTCTGCAACAAGAACTACATCAAGGTCTATTCTTGACTCCTTGCTTTGATTCATTATCTAGGTGTTATTTTGTTGTTTAGGTGTATGATGGACCCTCTCCAGCTTATCCAGTTCTGGCGAAGGTGTGTGGAACAGATAAACCGAACAGAACAATCACTTCCACCCATAACACTATGTTCGTCAAGTTTTCTGGAGTATCATTCGTGACATCCAAAGGATTCATGGCACACTTCCACAAGGTTAGAGTATGAACAGTATTTCAGAACTAATAGGTTTTCTGTAGAGAACAATAACAGGCATTTAAGAGTTGTACCCAGCACTTGGTTTCCTGTGATACTGGATGATTCAGTTAACCTGAATTAGGAAAACAATCAAGAAAGGTACAATCTTAAACCGAGGTTTCTCTAAAGATGCTTATCGCAGTTTTAGGCGGTGAAATAGGGGTTTGAGAGAACGGAATTGTTCTGCGATAGTTTAAACTAATTTTCTCCCTTCCATCTGAAGTTTCACCCTCTATTTCAGGCATGCGGATCTCGTATCACAGCTTCAGCTAGAGGTGAAATCCAGATGCATCCAGAATTCGTTGATAACAACCGCATAAGTAACTGCACTTGGACCATAGTGGCTCCTGAACCCAGTGAGTACAAATTTCGAATAATTTTCCTGATAATCCTTTTTTTTTTCGTGTCCCAGATCAACACATTGCCCTCACAATAACCCACATGAATGCTAGATTCCTGGAGTGCTCTGGGAGTTATTCAGTGGTCAGTATTTATGACGGTGAAAACGAGAATGGAACCTTACTTGGATCGTACTGTGGAAGATCTGTTCCTGGAATGATCTTCAGCAGAGGAAATGCCTTGCATATAGTTACAGACGTGTCCATATTCTTCAACGCAAACTACGAAGTCTACGATTCAAGTGAGCACACTTGTTCTTGAGAAAATATTATATATTAAACATTTTTTCGATAGCTTGTGGTGGAACGTTCAACACTCTTAGTGGTACTATAACTTCTCCTGGATTTATCAGTGAAATTGCCACAGCAGGAGCTCTTTCATCCGAGTCAGAATGTGAATGGACACTAGGCGCTGCTCCTGGTATGTCAAATATCATTTCCTGAAGATCCAACTAAGGATCTCAATTCCTTGGTTTATTATTTCAGGAAACAAGATTGATTTAACTTTCGAAGAATTCAAATTATCCAATTCAGAGAAATGTAAAGTGGATTATTTGGAAGTACGTCGTCATAACTCTAGTGGTGTACTTCTTGGAACGTTCTGTGGAAATGAAAAACCTTCAGACATCGCAGTGGAAGGTGGTTTATGGTTATATTTGAGGAATTCAGAAAGTCGAAGTTCGATATCCCCTACAGGATTCAAAGCTACTTTTGATATAGGTAACGGAAATTGATTAAAGTTTGAAAGTTTTCCACGAGGAATTTTTTTTCAGCTAAATCTAACATTCTTTCCTCACCATCGGGACAAATTGCTAATCCCCTTTACCCTAAATATTTCACCACATACGAAGACTATACCTGGAGGATTTCTGTTACCTTCGGGAAAAAAATTGCCATCAAGTTCAAAGAAATATCTCTGGGTTCCCATTACGAATCGGATTGCATGGGTACTGGAATGAAGGTGAGCCACAATAATAAAAAAACTCAAAATCATTCAAATTTTCGCAACATAACAGAAAAAACGCGAATTCAGAACTGAGAATTTTTTTATGTTTCGATATTTTCCAACGCAGATATACGATGGAATAGACAGTTCAGCCCCCTTGTTGAAAGAGATTTGCGACTATGAAGTTCCAGAACCAATAACGACGTCATCGAATGAAGCTTACATTTCCGTTTCCTTCAATGCTGGTCTTTCGAAATTCTTGATAGAATGGGAAGAAGTAGAGAATTATGTCTCACCACAGGCCGTAAACTCGACAGGTAATCAATAAAATATTCCTTTTTCGTATTGTAGACTTTATTGGTATGTCAGAGACGATTTTGGTTTATTATCTTCAATTATACCCCTTTACATAGATGTTAAATTCGATCCATAATGTTTCAGTTGAAGGATGTGGCTCCAAAGATATCATCGACATGACAAGCCTCAAGAATTACACTTTGAAATCTCCAGGGTATCCAGATGGGTACGCTGATTTGTTGAAATGTGAATGGGTATTTTCGACGTCACCTGAAAACCACCTGGTTATCACATTTTTATGGGTTGACCTGAAATCGTACTATGGCATGTATTACTCGTGCAACTACCTAGATTCGATCGAAATATTATCTGGAAAGGAAAAAACTGACGAATGGAAATCCATAAAAAAAATCTGTTCGACCAATGAAACGAATGCTATGTATTCCACGAGTAACTTGATGAAAATTAAGTTTTATACCGACTATAGCATGAACGGCACTGGATTCATGGCTGAAATCAAGGAGAGTGAGTATAAATTTTAACTCAACATAGGTACTTAGCTTGAATCTAGCCATAACTTAGTATACAGCTCCTAAAATACCCCATTTTCGTTAACATTTCCTCTTTTTTATTGATTCTTCATATCTGAAATCTAAGCAATATCAACCAAAATTCTCGGGATTTTAGTTTCTTTAACCTATCGACAAAAAAATTTCAGGATGTGGTGGGGAGATATTCGAATCGGAAGGGACAATTTCGTTCGTTGACCAACATATAAAAAGACGCAGAGTGAGTATATCAACAACTGAGAAATATACTGCTCCACAAGAGTTATGGATATCGTATTCAATCATTTTGAGAAGTATGTAATTTTCGAGAAAATCGCTGTAAAATCATTTAAAACTCAATAACAACTTAAATCGATCCAATAAAAATCAGTGTGAGACATTTCGTCAATCTGGTCGCCTTTTTTCATTTGGTTCTTTGCATATGCTTCATGAATGTTTTTATGTTGAAATGGAGTCAGTTTATCAACGGCTTCGATTTTTTGAAAATGCCAAGATGTTAATTAACAAACGCTGAGGCTAATAAGGCTATCGGAATGCTACAGGACAACCTAACTCAAGTTGTAGCGGAAAAGCTCCAAGTCAGTCACAGTGAGATATCTTTGTGATAACTTTGGAATAGGTTCAGGGAGACAGTTCAGTCGACGTTTGGGAGAGGTGAATCCAGGTTCCAGACGTCTATTATGAGGAGTTCCATTAACACATCACCATGAGCGTCAAAGACTGGAGTGGGCAAGGCAACATATCAATTGGAACGATCATCGCTAAGTCTAAGAAGTCCATCCATTCCGAGGAGGTGTTATGGTATAGGTCGGGATATGTTTCAACGGGCGTACAGATCTACACATTTGTCCTGGGAATATGACCGCCTTACACTACAGGGAGCATGTCATTGACAATGTTTTGCCAAATTTTCACGCTGCTATTGGTGAAACTTTTCAATTTCTAGACGATAACGCTAGATCGCACCGTGCAGCCATAGTTGAGAATGCGCGCGAGGGGCTTGGTATTCCACATTTACCAATACTTCCGAACTCACCAGATTTGAATTGCATAGAACAAGCATAGGATATGCTCCAAAGGAGATCAGATAATAATCAACCATCTCCAGAACCCTTAAATGATCTGAGAGAGCATCTGCCCCGTTTATGGAACTAAATTCCTCAATTAATGTTCAATAACCTCGTGTGTAGTATGCAAAGGAGAAGTCAAGCTGTTATTGATACCCGTGGGGGCCATACATTGTTTTGATAGTCTCAAATTGCTTGAATTCTCTACAAATAAATAGTATATTCTAAAACAAGTTGCAGAATGAGCTCCTATTCCAACACGAATGCGAAGTTCGAAAACGAGCGACGAAGGAGCGAGTTTTCGATAGCATGAGTGTTGGAATTGCCTTCTGCAACGAGTATTAGACGGTATTTTCTCTATTTCAGTCAATTTTTGTGAAATCCTCTTGAAATTCAAATGAAAATTCAGATTAGTGACTTTTGTATTGTATCTTGGCAGTTGGTGTGACATACGAAATTTGACAAATCACGGAATTTCCACAAAACTTTACTGAAATAGAGAAAATATCATCTAATACTCGTTGCAGAAGGCAATTCCAACACTCATGCTTTCGAAAACTTGCTCTTTCTTCGCTCGTTTTCGAATTTCGCATTCGTGTTGGAATAGGAACTCATTCTGCAACTTGTTTTAGAATATACTATTATTTCCTGCACCTTTAAATCATATTGATATGAATTTTCATCACAAAATCTCATTAAAACTATATTTTCTTGCAATTTAAGTCAATATCCCTAACTCATGTGGAGCAGTTCATTTGATAGTTCCTGAACCATCAACATATTTGTCTCACTAACGAAATCCTTTCATAGTGCAACTGGAACATCACAGTGCCAACTGGAAAAACCATAAGCGTAGACTTCCCCAAATTCGACATTGCTCCAGGGCAAGAGGAAGGATGCCAAAATTATTTGATGGTAGGAGAAAGAATCATTATATGTCTCCCATTATAGTCTCCCTTATTTTAGCTCAGGAATGGCTTACAACCTGATTCACCCCCTTTAGAAGCTGGGAAATACTGTGGAAGAAACGCCCCCACCCTCAAGACTACCAGCAATCAATTGAGTGTGAAATATACTGGATCCCCGAACGTTAAGGTACCAGCCAATAGTTTATAATCTAGTAGCTCAATTTTTTGTTTTAGGGTTTCATCCTTCACTTCAAAGCGACATCATACGACTGTGGAGGTTCCATAGTCTTAAATGTATATGAGAATTCGACAACGATCTCTTCACCCAATTATCCAAACGTCCCTCCTCCTCATACAGACTGTATATGGATCATAAGATCGCCTCCTGGTACCTCTATACAACTCGACTTCAACGGCAGATTTGATCTGACTCCATCTGAAGGGTAATCAGTGTTTCATCTCTCTAGATACTTTATATAACATTGTTCCAATGATCCGTTTAGGTGTTCTTCCGAAGCGGTTGAAGTTAGAAATGGGGCAACAGAATATTCACCACTCATTGGCAAATTCTGTAGATCCATACCAAGTTCTCAGTTCTCAGCCGATAACCTGATGTTCGTTAAATTCACCACTGATGTTGATGACCCTAGAAACGGATTCAGAGCAACTGCAAGCATAGGTGATTAAAATTGTTCTCCCAATCAACTTATCCAAACTCAGGAATTATCCTTGATACTGATTGAAAGTTTTATTTCAGCAACGTGTGGTGGGACATTCAGAGGTACAAGTGGTAGAATATCTTGGTCTTCGGACGACAGCAGACTCCACACGAGTAAAAATAATTGTACTTGGCGTATTGTAGCACCACAAGACTACAACCTAGTGATAAGTGTGGTCAGTTTGAAAATGCCGTTGAGTAGTTTCGGCTGTTTGGGTAATTTGACTGGTATCAAAATTTATTCTGTTGATCCGGTACAACGTCAAGGTGACCATGAAAATTTCGAACATATAGATTCGATTTTTATGTTGCTTCAATTACAGAGACGCCCATCAAGAGAATTTGCACTCAATATGATACACAGGATATAGAGATCAACTCGAACGAAGCTGTTATATACTACAAACATTCCCTCGTCTCGTATTCCATGAAAAACTTTTTATTATTGTACAACGCCACGAAACAAAGTGAGTATCAACCGGGAGAAATTTCATTTGAAACTCCTTCGATGATTTTTCAGATTGCACCTTCAATTTGAACACACCATCTGGAAGGATAAGAACACCAGGCTACCCCAGACAGGCCTACCGTCTGATACACTGCAAGTGGACGATAAGGGTACCCCAAGGTAAAAGGATACGTCTGACCTTCGTCGATTTGGATCTCGACGAGCATTTAGAAGCCCAGAATCAGGGAATCGCGATGTTGGACGGTGGACACTCGATGTCCATTGCTTTCGTCATCCGCTTCAACAACGGAAGCATCACCGATACAAGAAGGCAATTCAAATCGAGCTCAAACACGATGACCATGTTCTATTGGTCGGTGAATGCGCATGGCCGAGGATTTTCTGCAATTTACGATTCCGATGAGGATACAGGTATTTCCAACTTTCTCAATCCAAAGGATTATATACCTACGAGGTTTTGTATGATTTTTAGTTTGTCAAGGATCATTCAATGAAACCAGCGGAAGCATTGCTTTTCCAAACGCAACGTCTTTCTTCTGCTCGTGGAAAAGGCAGCAACACTCCTGGAATACTACTTTGAAAACTTCGGCAACCATGCATTTGAACTCTAAGCGTGCACCTAAAAATTGCAGAGGTGCAGCCTCAGCAATGAAGATTTATTACCGTAAGTCCAGGGAATTTCAATCTGGATTGAAAATATTTCAATATTCATGCTTTTCAGCTGATTTCCCAACGAACATGCAGTTCGCTTTATGTTCCAATACCACTAAACCTGCTGTTTTAAGGACATCCTACCCAAATCTCAATCTTCAGGTTTGTATCAAGAAAACCAATTGTACCCATATGAATTTAGCATACCTCTTTTAGATATGGGGTCGAAAAGAAATGCTAAACTACACTTTTGACTACGATACGTATCCTTGCGGTGGTATTAAAACAGAAGAAACAGGTCAAATTTCCTCACCGAATTTCCCGAACTCACCATCTTCTCCAATCGACTGCAGCTGGGTGCTGAAACTTCCGAAGTCACATCAAATAAATGTAACCTTCCACACGATGGACTTTGTGGATGATTGTGATAAAAATTTCGTGGAAATTTTCAATGGAAACTCGCCAAAATCTCCGAGAATTGGAAAATTCTGCAAGGACAAGATACCAAAATTGGGTGCCTTCTCCCTGATTTCAGAAAGGAATACATTACTTATCGATTACCACTTCAGTGCAGACAGTAAGGGAAAAGGGTTCAACCTTACCTATAAACCAATAATCAATGGTGAGAAGGTTGTTTCGAAGCAAAATCCCATAGTGGTCCAATAATTTGGTTTTCAGGATGTGGAGGCATATTCCATGATAGGAACCGCATCATACAAACACCAGGATACCCAAAGAACTACCCTAACAACAGCGAATGTGTCTGGGAAGTGCGTGCTCCAGAAGGCTACCATATTGGCCTTTCTTTCATGGGGAGATTCCATATTGAGGAAAGCGACAACTGCGTGGACGATTTTGTGAAGGTACCCCATCGATTGTAAATCGAACTTTGTTTGGCAAACCTTTTTTTTTAGGTTTGGGACTGGAAAAACGATGACTGGAAACCATTTAACCCATTCTGCGGAAGAACTGCTCCTCCCAATATCAATTCAACAGGGAATAAAATGAAAATCATGTTCAGGAGTAACGACAAAATTCAAGCTCAAGGATTCATGGTAAGGATATTGGTAGAAAGGGTAGAGAACATATTGAAATAAATTCTAAACTTTCACAGGCTAAATGGGAATTCAACTGTGGAGGAACTTTCGTCGCCACAAACACTCCACAATACATTGTTAGTCCAGGATATCCGGACCAATACCCGAATAACATAAAGTGCGTTTACCAAATTGAACCTTCCAATGCGCAACATGTGGTAGTAGAGTTCCAGGACTTCGATCTAGAATTCGGTTAGCTTAATTTCCTGAGATTATTTCGATAGTTCTGACAAAAATATTTTTCAGGTATGCCGAACTGCATTTCGGATAATGTTACACTAAAAAGCATGAGTTCTTATTACGATAGATCTGTTAGGACTCTGTACTGCGACACTGTGAAACCACCTATGAATACTTACAAGGATGGCGTTAAAATCACTTTCACAACTGATACATGGGTTGTGAGGAGAGGTTTCAAATTTTCTTTCGCCACGAGAGGTAAATACACTTTTCGAAATATCTCTTGAATAGTGAGAATATATGAAGGATTTTCTAAACATGAGGTAGTCGAATAATCTGCAGAATTAAGATGTTTCAAATTGGCAGTGTTGCATCAATGGCTGACAATATTCCTACTCATTTATTTGAACTTTCAGGTTGTGGTGGCAATATTACAAACCCCACACAAATTTCGTTAACGACAGTACCACTAGACTCTTCATATTATGGTTATATTGAATGCGAATGGAACATAATTGCTCCGCCTAAGAAGATAATAGCATTAAGGTAATGTCAAGTTAAGAAAAAAAATTGATTCAAAAGGAGTGATATTTGATCGATCATTATGGTTTTCGTAGGTTCGTAGAATTCGTGACACCCTACACTGCCTCATGTTCCTACGAAAACGTCGTAGTGTACGATGGACTCGAGAGGAAAAACGAGAATAAATTGGCCACTTTCTGCGGCAATCTCACCTCAGAATTGCCGAACATCAACAGTCCGAACAATACCCTTACTGTCAGAACAAATTTAGACCCAAATTACAAGGAGAGAAAATTCGTTGCTGACATTTTCTTCACTGCAGGTACTTGAGTCAAAAACGTTTCAGTGCAATCCTTCTGACACTCTTCAATTTTAGGTCCAGCTGAAGGGTGCGGAGGTACATTCAATATAACAGGACCTAAAACAATTAGTTCTCCTAGTATCAAAGAAATCGGGGATTGCTATTGGACTTTCATGGCTCCAGTGGATTATACGATAGAGTTTGAAATCACTGATCTAGAATTGCATTCGTGTAATAGAGGAGGATGTTCTTGTAGCTTCATTGAGGTAATTCACCCATTTATGACAAATAACTTTTCTCAACTTGAAAAAACAACCCTTCATTCGCAGTTAAGGGATGGAGGTAGCCCATTGTCATCTCTTATAAACCGACTGTGCAACTCATCGTCTTCAGTAACCAAATATCAAACCTCCACCCGTTATGGATTCCTCAGATACTACATGGATGGACCAAAGAGCAACAATTTTAGGATCACAGCAAAACCAATCGTGTGTAAGTGAAAGATATAACGAAAAAATCAAAAATATCTTGTTTTCTACAAATTCCCAGCACCATGTGGTAAGTCAGCCTTGAACGTAACTAACCAACTGCAGAAAATTACCACGCCAAACTACCCGAATATGTATCCGGAGAACATAAGGTGCAGATGGTTCCTAGAAAGCGTACCAAGCTTCAAGAAAATGGTACTTAGGTTCAAGGAATTCGAATTGTCAGATGAAAGTTCCGGTTCTGGACCAGATGATGAATGCAAATACGACTACTTGGAGATCGAGAATGGAAATGTAAGATTCAATATATATCTTAGTTTTTATCTAAATCAAAATTGTTTCGATTTCAGCAACATGAAGTTTACGGTACAGGCTTAGGACCTACCACTGTTTTTGCCGGTAGAGGAAAAAGTTCAACTACCTACGTAAGTACTTAATTCTTCCAAACAAGATTTCTTCTTCTTCGAATAAAATTACTTTTCCAGGAATACTCGTTACTGGGAGTGCACACGTTCTGCGGCAGAAATGATAAAATGTTCGATTATTATTCTCCTACAGGCTCTCTAGCATTGATTTTCCAAAGCAAATATGGTATGAACAGGGGTAGAGGTTTCGAGATAGAATATCAACTAGCAGGTGATATAGATGAAAAAAATTGATCTGAGAAACTAAGAAGATGTTTCAGGTTGCAACAGAAACTACACAGAAGACTTTGGAAGAATCGAATTCACAATCAGCGAACAGCAGGACTGCTTAATTGGAATAACAGTAGCAAAAAACAAAACGATTTCATTGTACTTCGCTGAATTCTACTCATTTTACTCTACGACATGTGCTGACGAGTACCTTCAGGTGAGATTTTCTTCTGTTTATTTGAGAGTTTATTGCTTCCAAAATTAATTTCAAATATTGAAAAGAAGGCCCAAATAAAAGAGACAAGTAAATGAATGGAATTCATGGTATTTTATCAACAAAGATCTTATTTCTATTTTTCAATCGTTTTTTATTTTTCAGATTCTTGATGGAAACCCGAATACAGGGAAGGAATTGCTCAAAATATGTGGCTACGAGAGAGCAAATTCAGTTTTCAGTTTATCGAATCAGGTTTGGTTGAAAATTCGATCCACTAAAAATCCGATGGACTTCCACATGGTCCTCACGTATACTTCAACAGATAAAGGAAGAGGGTGTGGTGGAACCATCTACGATATTGCTGGAACCTTCACCAGTCCCATGTATCCAAAGGACTTCAGAAACAACACATTATGTGTGTGGTACATAAGAGGACCACCCGGCACTAAAGTTGAGCTAGAAATAAACGGTGAGACAACAATATTTGCACAATTCCTCTCGTTTCAACATTTTTCTTGCAGTTTTTGACATACAAGCTAGTTGTGAGGTGAATTATCTTAAAGTAACTACCTACGACAATGTTCTCAGCAACGATCACGAATTTTGCAAAGGGGTAAGTGTATACGAAGTCATCCTTAAGATCATTACAATATTTTAAATTTCAGGACGCACCAGCTAAGCTTTTATCGGATGGAAAATTAACAGTTACGTATCAAGCATCGCAACACAACGGTGGGGCGGGATGGACAGCTTCTTTCAAAGCAGTAGCGGGTGGAAATGCACCAGACGCATTTTCTGGTAGGCTGAATATCTGATTAGTTCTTATAAACGATCTGAAAATATTCAAAACGAAGAAACATTTAGTAAGCTGTTTCCAGATTGAATTATACACAATTATAACCCAACTGTATTTTTTTATGAGAGCTAGGATGATCGAGTAGTACATAGTCACTTAATCTTTAGTTATTCTGTTCACGATGTAAAAAATTTCATTCAAATTCTTTCTTTTTTCTAGGTCCTATCATGATCGAGTGAAGTACTTGTCTGTATTTGTTAATATTTATAATAAAATATTCGTTTGGTGCCTGGACCTTTCATTTCTCAGAATAATAGCACATCATAAAATTCAATCGAAAAATTCAATTACTTTATACAATTGTAATGAAGACTAGAATCTGCAATGGGCAGAAGTTGAGTCAAGTCTCCTGATAGTAATTTCTCTAAAAGAAATTCCTACCGCTACCCAACGCTATTTTGTGAGTGAACCCATGCGAAAAATACTGATATTTGACTGAATGACAATTAACTATCGAAACTTCAAGCCACATCAGGCTCAAAGGCATTCGTACGAATAAAAACAAACACAACATCGTCAGTATTCGCCGGATAAAAAAGGATTCAGATATATAATTTATTAGGTAATGTATAAAAGTATATACATCATATTCGTATAAAATATAATGGTGTTTATAACGTGTATATAGAATTAAGTACAAAGGTTTTCTCAACCACACCGTCTACATCGAATGAATGTGAATAAATTGAAGGAACTATCACAATAATGATTTAACGCAATTTCGATCTGACTCTGCCAACCCCTGGTAATTGTTACATACGCTTGTTCTTCTTCAACATTTCACTCAGGGCAGAACTGAGAAAAACGTCTCCGAAAGAGGTAGCATGACTGCTGGCCACTCCTCCTCTTCCTGTACTGAAGCTATTGGCGATAGCAGTAGCTCCACCAGGACCACCCATATCGTCTTCTTGTCCAGACTTTCCTCTGCCTCTCGAGTTGCCCCCAACCATAATCGGAAAGAAGGTGTTGTAGAAGCTGGAACCTCCAGAACCGAAAGGAAAATTAGAAGGTAAGGAATCGTCATCTTCAGGCACGTTTTTCCTTTTTGGCTTTGTAACTGTTGGTTTCTTCGGTGTTGGAGCATCTTTGGTCTTCGGGTAACCGTGAGCTACTTGCGGTGATTCTGAGGATTGTTCCTTGAACTCTGTTTCTTCGTCAGCCACAACGAAGGAGTCTTCGGTGACTGCTTCCTTTTCGAAATCTTCTGATGCTGCGGGAACTGGGTCTGAATCTTCTTGTACATAATCCGGATACCTCATTGGAGGAATACCATAATAACCACCAAGCATGATAGTCCCAGGGTGGAAGTAACGGTAGTCTGAAAAAGTACATGAAAATAGATGCAATAATATGAGCTTTTAGGACGAAAGTAAACCCCTTAAATAACCATGGTAAGAATCTCTTGTAGATTGAAAAATTGTGGTACTTACCCTGTCCAGGGAAGGCGCTAGCAGCCACGAAGAGAACAAAAAAGATTGCGGACACCATTTTGGGCATTATGCTAAAATTCGTTGCAGAACTGGAAGTATACTCATCTGGGTATGTTTTATATGAAGCAAATCAGCTCCCCACTTCTGTCAACCCTGCTGAGATCGAAAAGGCACGCAGATTGAATTGTTCTAGCTAATAAAATATTCACAGTACGTTCCGCTGAATCACAGGATTCACGTATAGGTGGACTGTTAGTAATAAAACAGTACGAATGGGTTTATTGTTGTACCGGATCTGAATTTTGAGAATCGGTTATCTTATTCATCTGATTGAGCGTTCAATTTATTCATTAGGCGATTTTCTTCTCGACAGATCTAGCAGATATTCCGTCTGGAAATGATACAGCCTGACAGGACGATTTCAAGTGATCCATTGGGCCTATAGCTTTATCATACTTTTGTATATGACTTGAAGGACTTTTCAAATGAAAAATGTATCCAGACTATGAAGGAAGTAACATCTTCAAATGATTACCATGGACCAATGTTCGTAATAACTGAATATCTACGATTTTATAGATATATTTGCTTGAATTGGGTGAATATTGGCGAAGCGAAGGATATTAGATCGTGTGAAATATACATTTCCTCTCTAGACTTAGAGTGGGCTTGCAACTTCGTAATCTCTGTTTCTAGATTCTCCCTGTATATTGAATGAGTTCCTGGAGTTCCTTGGAAGATCAGGCAGACAGACGGACTTCATTAACATGGATTCAACGTATTATCTACGTTAATGTAATGTAACTTTCTGGCGATACAATATGTATTAACGTACGCATTGGCACAGTGTTAGGAATATATTAATATGATTGAATAAATTAAAGCTGGCAAAGAACTATTATTTTGTCTCATTTACAAATTTCTACAATTCTGTGGGCATAACATGCCGGATATTTATTTACGTCATACGTGATAAGCACATCTGTTCAGGGAATTGCAGAGGAAAAATGTAAAAATTCACAACTAGAGGACTCGAGACTAATAATAGACAAGAATTCACGTCGGGTGGGGCTAGTTTGAATTTTTAATCCTCGGCATGTAAATAATTGCGGAAAATTGCTAATGGACATTTGAGACGTGTAAGGATACAAAATGAGAGGAGGTGGGGACATGAATCTTCAGCTCTCCTCGTCTACTTCAACAAATGTTCTTGAATGAAATCCTTCCAGACAATGATATTACTCAGCTCTTTCAACTAACAATAAGGCGGTTTCGAAGATGTTTATATTTCAATATCATATAATTGCGATTCTTATGATTATCTTCTCTATTAGTGGCAGTTAACAGGTACCCTCCAAGCACTGTAGATACCCAAAAAAAAATTAAATCGTGCCGAAATGATAGTGCCGGTGTTGAGAAAAGAAATAAATAATAAGACAATCTGCAGTGAGTTTGAATCTACCAAATTTTCGGTTATAATCGATTTTCCAAAGAAAAATACGATTTTTAATTCAGAATTCATTTTATTACTACTTTATTGTTTTTACCACATCGTACGCCTTTATTTTTCGAGTTATGCAGCTAGTTAATGCATATTTTGCAGAACAATGGGTTCATTAGGCTTCCACAATAACAATAAGGCAATTTTGTATCTATTTTATCACAATCAACAGTCTGATCCTTCTGATTTCTGCGATTTCGTCCTTATCACAGTACGGTGACGTTCTTCACGAAACCAAAATCGAATATTACCAACAACTCTATCAATTAATCGAACGGTTAGAAGGTTTTACCAAGGATGGAGATGAAAGTGCTTGTTTTTTGTAAGTTTTTTCAAGATAGATACGAATTGCTATAACGCTCTTCTATTCTTTCTTGTGGCATGCTTCGATTCTCTTCGTGATTCTTGTTTGTTTCCGAATGATTGCTCGAACATTTTATCGTAGATCGAAAATTAAAATAACATTTTCAAGACTAGGTAATATGAATCCGTTATATCAGTGAAGCTCAGTCATAATAAGAATGTTTATATATTTATCGAACACCTTTGATTTTCGCGTTTCAATTCGGATCATCGCAATATCACGATATCATACATTGCGATTCCTTCATAATAAAAATTGATATTAGCCAGTTCATTCAGTTTGGTGATTCGACGTCAAGGAGGTAGAAATAATGAAAGTGGTGATAGGTAAGTTATCCAGTAAATTACTCTATGACTGCTTGCTCGTTTTGGAAAGAGTTTTCATAATTTTAGCGGAAATGAGAAACCCCTCCACATTTTTTCCTAGTGTATCAATGTATCATTAGCTATGTTTATTCTATTATCAACCAAAACAGAGATTTTTGTGCAGTTCACTTCATACATTCATTACATTATTTATAAGAGAAAAATGGTGGAATATGAACCAGAAATAGTTCAATGTTACCGTACGATTATCTTCTTGTATATATTTAATTTTGATATTTGTAAATGTTGTGAATATGTGGGTTTCTAGCCTTCTGTGAAATATACAAAATAGGACCTAGAAGCGTAACCTGTTCAACATGTTGCAAATTTCAAAAGTTGAATCATAATATTTTTTCTCTGAAACTCTTTTAAGTAATCCATTCAAAAATATTTCCCTTCACAGTTGATGGTGATGTTAAAACGGATGCTTGCTATTCAAAACCGATTTTTAACATCTCCAAATCGACACAGCAATGATGTAATGTAACAAAAATTTCTCGTCAAAAATTCTGACCAATGTGTCTAGCCAATATTGGAGTTCAATAGTTATATCATAAACGGGCATTATCCAGCATATCAATAATGGTCATTCGTCAATTATCCTCATTAATTTTCATAGCAATAATGCAGTAATAGGCTCATGTACTTGCAACGTGATATGGTTGCAATAAAATAATCTTTTGAATACAATTAAATAACAAGAGATCGGTGTAGGTATGTATATTGAAAAGGAAACAGTTGAAACGTTCGAACGAAAACTGAATTGAATCGGTCGTTACGTACCAGATAAAACTATACAAGGTGACTCGATGAACAAGTAGCTTTTTAATAATTTGATACTTTTCAACCTTCGTACCAAATCATTCATTCTTCACCTTATCGAAAATTGTTTTTTATATTTATATGTGTACTTGATTTTCAACGGGTAAGATTTGAGTGGAAAACCCCTCAAACTAGTTTTTTTCTAAAGCGCACCTAAATTTCATTCAATTCATTAATAGAAATTTCCATAAAAATGTTGGGAACCTTAACGTAGGGTATTTTGTTCGATGATCACTATTCTTTTCTTTTATTCCATCTACATGGTTATTCTTTAGTCCTCCATACAGCTTAGATGAATTAGAAGAAGTAATTTTGTAAAAACTGGAGCGCAGAATAGAAATATTGCTAAATCAATTCCAGATGAACCTAGCACCTTCGCCATATTGTAACTGGTGCAATATCAAACCTACAAAAAGATCAAAACAGAGAAAAAACTAAACAACCTATTCTGAGAGCAGAACAAAGAATATAGAAACAAAAGTTCATGATTCAAACCTTCATGATCACAATATTCAATTCAACAAAATCATAACTGCAATCCCGAAACTAAATTGAAAAAACTTATTTCTATTATATTGATATGAGATTAAATTACCGGAGATTTAACTTTTATAATTTTTTCGAGTTCATTGCTTTTTCAGATTTTGAAACACCGCTTTTGAAACAAGTCCAATAGTTCAACAAGTAATTTTAAATCTTGAAAAAGATACGATGAATTTGTCACACTGAAATTTTCCATTTTCAAATTCTCATTTTTGCAATATATAAATTTGAAGTAAAACAAATGGTTGAATACGACTTATTAATTATAATATACAACAGAAAGTTTTGATCAGATCATGAGAGTTTGAAAACGAAACATTCTATTAAATTACAACAACCAAAACATAGTTGAACAGTTTGAAACACGACCCATTGTGGATAAAATATAGTATCTGGTATAGTTGAGTTGAATTGTATGAAGAGTTCCTTATTCTCCATGAAATTCTTCACAACAATAGATCCATTAAGGTTTTCGTCATAACAATGAAGAAGATCTAGATGTTTATGCTGTATTTATCAGATACCTTGAAGTTATTACATTTAATACTTGATGATAGTAGTGGCCTGATAGTTATTTTCCTGAAAAAAAATTCGAAGTGTCGTTACCTATATTTTGTTCAATTACGACCTTACCTAGTAGAATGATGCTGAAGACTGTAGCCAGTAAGTTTGAATTCAAAATCCCGGAACAAATTCACATTTTCTCAAAATAAACGATATCGATGACATTGTCCTTTCATATTTAATTGTTAATACTAGCAGTAAATTAGTAATAGTGACAATTGTTCATAATTTCTCATTGTTTTATTATTATACTGTTATTTTATTCCAGAAGGTCGAGCGAAAAAACTTAATAATCAATTTTTATCATCTTCCACATTATTACAATTTTGAGTTACGTGCGGAAGTACAAAACCTTGTATGTTATGGCACTTCAAGAAGAAACAAATGAACACTTCTAATGCATTTGTTTGTTGCGAATTTTTTGTTCTCAATTTTTCTTGACTCTTCATTATTTTTGGATAATTTCTAAAAATTATAAAAATGCATCCCAATTACAGCCCTTAAAATCAAGAATTGAATATACATATTTTCTTATCAAATTTCCTGAAATTAATTTTAATTATTAGCATTGAGTACTGAAATAAGATTTATACTCAATGTTATTACTGAGGCACTTCTTCAAGCATTTGAAGAGTTGAATTAATAACAGGGAAACATTCCGTTTATGTCTTATCGTAATCAATTCGTAATAAAAAATGATTCAGCCCATAATGAACTTTTAACGTTCGCGGTTCCCAGAAGAATTCCATTGTCGCATTGTTTTTTTTTTATCTACAGAGGTGGTAATATTGAAACCACAAGAGCCGAGTACATTCTTCATTTCCACGAAACCTAACTTAAATACAACGCGCATTGCAGACCGCAACTTCACCAATAATTTATTTATCTACAGCTCTTGTGATATTGGCATTTTGGACCTGCTACTTCATGTACGACATGGCTGACAAAGAAAGGTCCTGTGTTAACGTGACCAGCAGCATGTACTGCCCGAAAAACTTGAAGATTGCCCAAGGAGAAGCGAACTATTATCACACCATTGCCATCAGCAGTCTGGCATTCTGCTTCATGCTAACTTTGCATCTTGTATTTTCTATACTGAACCACCAAGAATTAAGTATGCTCATGATGATGACCACGAGCATTTTGATCGCCCTATTTGCATTTTCTCACTGGGGAGTGGAGAATTTCACGTTTCACTGCTTGGGTTTCTTGATTGGAGTATATGGCGCGAATTTGTCTGTAAGTAATACATGGATAATCAAGTTATTTCCTACTCCGAATAATTCGTAACGACGAGTCATGCAAAAGAAATGAATACAGAACTTTCTTGCGGTGCTTTTGGATGAAAATTGGAAAAACAATATAATCACTGACGATAAATATATTCTATCGCGAATAAACAATTAAATTTCAGAAGAAGGATATTTACTGAAGCTCAGAAAATAAACAGAAAAATATTTGTTCGAATAAAAATTATCAAAATCATAAAAATAACAAAATAAGTATCATATATGGTTATAACGTTATGAAACAATTAAAAAATCAGAGGAAAAATCTGCAAAAAAAAGGTTAGCAGTTAGATAAAAAGGAAAAAATTCATCATAGAGAAATTTCAAGTATTGGCATTTAAATTAAAACAAATAATAGAATATGTAACTTTGAAAAAAGTCATGCAAATGTATATTTCTCAATTGAACTCCACAACTGTTCTATTGGAGAAAAATGTTTTATAACTCAATCGACTATTTATTGAATTTTTGTTTATTTCGTAGATCTTGGTACATCTTCTGTATATTTATTGCCAAAATAAACGTTTGAGGAAAGCTAAAAGTGTGGATACAGTTGATGCAGAGGAGGGTGATGATGGCATCTCAGACTCGATCGAATTAAGAAATAATCAACCAGGATATTTCTTCGATATTAACACAAGAACCCACATACTCAATTTCGATATAAATTGAAACATTATCAATAATTTCGTAACATTAAATTGTAACAACTGTATTTCGAGGTGATTCATAAATTATTTAAGGAAAACAGAAATAATTGATTCTTGATCCCAAAACAGTTTATTTGATGCATTAAAATTTGTTTTTTGCAATCACAACATAACAAATTCGTTACAAAACAGATAGATAAAATTCAGTCACCTATGGAAAGAATAATGTAAACAAATTCTTTCAATCCATATATTTTTTACATTCAAATATACCATATATACATAAAAACTATATCTTTTAAATAGATATCAGAGAACAGTTTTACTCGTAATTGAGAAGAAATTCATTGCCTAATAAGCCAAGGTAAATGTGGACACATCTTTAGAAATTTGAGCATTCGCAACTGATCGATTCAACACTTACAAGCTGGGGTACAATGAATTCAGTTCAGGTAAAAATCTGTTGAAAGAAGTTAATTAGAACCAAAAATTCAAATACTTGATCCTATTACCATTTTGAAATCGTTGTTCTTTCGAATGAATATCATTCTCCATATTATATTGATAAATATTATATTTATCACTGTGATCACTAGAACTGTGTCTGTCATCTGGACCATTGAGGAAGTAACTTTCACTTCCACTTCTAAAATAATAATACGTTATTTTATACCATAAACTTTAATCAATTTCACAACAAGAAATTCTAATCAAATTTTCAATTATTCGAAGATTCAAAAATTTCAGACCATAGGTCCAAAAAATGCAGGCAAGGCCTGTAAATCTACCATAACCTGTAAATAAGGTTTTAGTGGAAAACCACACAATTGATTCAAAATCTTTTCATTGTCACCTGTCATTCATTTTAAGATGATAGCTCTCATGTCTAGGAGGCGGAATTGGATGGTCTTGTAGACTGTGATAGTCTATATCATCCAAATTGGAAGGTTCTTCCATGTGGAAAGCTTGCTCAATTTCTGGCTTCTTTTCCCAGACTTCCTTGAAGAAAGGGGTGTAGAAAGTTGCTGAAATTAAAAAAAAGACCCTGAAGTTGACCCAACAAAGACCAGTATCATATGCACCGAATGAAAAATACCTTTTTGTGGAACATTGGCGGTAAAGGTCATAAAATGAGCATTCAATCGATCTGCGGTTGTATTTCCTTCAGTAATCAACAAATGTCCAAGTTCGTTGTTGAAAAAAGCATTGGCACCACCAGAATCAGTTACCGCTAATATTTGAATGGGTAAGTTTGGAATGTTCATTGAAAATGCACTGAAAAAAAGATTTTTTCAGTCTTTATATTTCAATATCAACCTTCACTTACTTAAGGTTTGCTAAAGAAGCTTTGCGTTTTGTGGAATAAGCTAGAATGAAGCCATGTACCAGCTCATCTCTGAATGAATTAGCACCATGAAATGAAGATATAATTATTTCTACTCTACGTCTAGAATCTCCGAGGAATGTCTCTAGTATAACACTGCGTTCAGATGATAAAAAGTAACACTGATGATGAAAAAACGGCGATAGGAGAGTTTCCACAGAGTAATCATCTCCACAGAACAAGGACATAATAATTCTGGAAATATTAGAGATTATAAAGGCCCACTCAAAGCTTGTTCATATTTTTTGACCTACCTGATGTCTGGTTCCAGACAGTCGATAACTGACTGATAGAAATAAATGAAACCAGTGCGATGATGAATACTTTGAACCAGTTGATTTAAAGATTCAGAAACAAGTTGATCAGTAGTAATTTCATCAACACAAACATGCATGAAGGTACATTGTAGACTGAAAAAAATTCATGATGAAAAAAACTATAACTTGAATTCCTTATTCAATAAAGTACCTATCTGCCAAACTTTGTCCCTCTTCTTTCAGCTTGCTAACACTGTCACTTTCCAAAGAAATATCCTGTAGGAACAAAAGAAGTATTGGCAGTCCTTGGAAAGGTAGTTTATCATCTTGTTCCAGATTAGAAAGCAGGGTTTTTTCAAGACTTTCCCTGATATATTCAAATGATTTAGCATCGGAAAAAACGCAAAAACCACCATGGGGTACAAAATCCGAAGTTTTAAAAGCATACTGGGGCAAGTTAACATCCCCACAAATAATCCTGTAGTCTAGACTATAGAATTGACAGTCAATCTTGTATTCATCATCTTCACATTGTGACTGAAAATGAAAAAATATACATCACATTTCAACAAATGAATTCTAAGTTTACCCTTATTTTGGCAACAAAATCTTCAGCCAAGTAGTTCAACCCTAAGATGAGTATATTAACTTTGTTGTCATCAGTATTCAGGAACCATTGGTTATGTCCCCAAGAAGAAGGTCGATGGTTTTTGGTAGCAAGAGTTTTTTCTATAAGTACATCCATACAATTCGAGTAAGTAGGACAATTTTCCTTCATTGGACAATGTATAAAATTCAAATGTTGATAAAGAATAGTTTTTCTATCTTGATCCAATTTATCTAACATTTTATAACGAAAATCATCTTGAAGAACTTCAATGATTTCCTTAATACACTCCTGTGAAATTGTACCCGAAGGAGTCATGCTTTTCAAATTATAAAATATGTTAGCATGTTCTAAAAGAAGTTCCTGTAAAATTATCAAATAAATGAACGAAATATCAAGTTTTTCATTGACACATACTTGAAAATTGTATTTGGCACTCTCAATGATTTGTCTCTGATGCTGATCATAAATCTGCTGGCAATCATGTTCAGATAGAGCCTCAAAGCACTCCCTACCCATGAACAAAACTCGTACTTCTGAAAGTGGCTTGCCTGGTGTTACATATCCGGTATCTTCCAAGAGTTGTTTGAATTGCTTTTTCCACCTGCACAGTGACATTATCATCAAGTGATGATCCAACCAAATTGGAATTCTAACTTACCTTTTAGGCATCCTTTATTAGTAGGCAAGAAATAAATACATGGTTAGTGAATTCATCAATGAAGATTATTAATAGAACTTGCATTGGGTAGTAACATCCAGAAATAGGGTAACTAGGAATAGAAATAAGCATTCATTAAACCAACTACCACATCGAATAAGCAATTATTCAGTACAGATACTGTCCGATAGAAAAAAGAACACACAGTAATAACGAATCTACACAGAAGTTTTTATCAAGAACAGTCAATTTTAAATTCAATTTCGGCATTTGATCAACATGAAATGAGTTACCCTCTCATGCTTCTCTTGTTGCCTTAGCCCCCTGGGTTTCTCATTGAACACATTACACTCTTTCAGCTTATTCTTATGCCTATAAGCAACGTCAGAATGAGGTCAAGTAGCATGGGATAAGGAAATTGATGTTTCTGAGTGCATGAGATTTAATGGAGACCCAAAAAGTAATAAATGTTTTATATTCTTTTCAATCAATTACCTACCTACCCCTATGGGGCATTTATACAAAAAATGTGTGTTGTTTTTCTACGTCACTTAGTATATACCGACTAAGCCTGCTATATTATAATTTTCTACCATAGGAGCAAATAATAATCCACATTCCCCAAATGCTCAAGCCATTCAATTGCTTAATTTTTCCATCGACTTACTCAGACTGTTGTTTCTCTTGCTGCAACATATTGATGTAATTTTTGAAAACAGTTTCTGCATCATTTGTATCCAACACATTCAGTGGCATCCTAGTTTCTTCGTTATCGGACTCCAATTCACACTCTGTCCATGGTATATCTTCAGGACATTCATAGAAATACTGATAGAAGTCCTCATGTTGCTTCAGAGTACACTTAACTGTTTGCCAATCCCTGAAATTCAAGCATTAATCATGTAAATGAAGATATCAAAAGGATATATCTACCCATCAGAATGTCTATCTGCACTGAGTTTGTCAAGAATATCAGGGAGAAGTTCCATATAGTGTGCAATTCTTTTTGTGATGGCTTCTTCCTTCAACATTTTTATGTGTCTCCTGAACAAACGCTGTGTACCATCCAAACCTGAAATGAACAATTATTCAATTGTTGACTCCATAAGAATTTAGAAACTCACCAAATATTTGCACAAAGTAGATCCATTCGTTGTGAGCATTTAAAATCTTGATAGTTTGCGACCAGGTTGAATGATAATCAGTCACATGAAGTCTTATAAGTCTCAGGAAGGATTCGCTTGCAGCATCCATCATTTCCCTACGGATTCTAGCGGCTTCAACATATGGTGTAATCTTTGTACGAAACTTTGTTTTGTCAATCATTTGTGCCAGAACAATGAAAGCCAGATCAACGTTAACATTCTCATGTGCAGAAACCTCAACAAGAGGTAGTACTCCTTTGTATTCTTTACGCTGTATGAGTTTATCTGCTTCACGTAGGTAAGCTGGATCAGCATCGTCGTTTTTAGTAGTGATGAACACTATAGGCTTCTTAGTTTTCAGCAAGTTGTTGAGGATGTTGGAAACTATTTCTACTTGTTTCTCTAGGGATCTACTGGGGACAATACTAACATCGAAAACGCAAATGAATCCATCGACATTGAATTTACCCTCGGGCAAAAGCTTTTGTTCGTATTCTTTTTCGATGCCTAACTGATTCTTGCAGATGTACATGAGTTTTTCTGCTGAAGTTATTTTGGTTGCTGCGCACCTTTTGACGTAAGGTTCCATTTTTCCACCTTCAAAACAGTAAAAAAAAATGAATGCAAAGAATTGTATTTTTATTCATTTATTCAGTTGACCAAAATGAAAATTACAAAAACTAGGATCTGGTTATGTCTTGTAATAGGAACATTCTTAAACTATGAATGTTTCCTGAAATAAGCTGTAAAATAAACCAACAGAATATATGGAACTTGAACCTGATGTAAAATGAGAATGTTGCAATAATTAAATATCAAAAGCTGAAAAATAAACCAACAAGATATTCAAAGAAGTAAGAAGCAAAATCATTTATTAACCCAGTATAAGCTACAAAAAAATTTCTACAGATTCAAAAATGTCAAAACATACCCTTGAAAGACTGGAAAGATGCATCATCAATGAATTCAGTTTGCTCTATAACACTAAAGTGGTAATCAACTCCTTCATCAGATTTTTTAACAACTTCTCCCCAATAAAGGAAATGATCGTTGTTTACAACCCTTCCGCTGAAGTCAGTCTGTTAGAGAGAAAAATGAGATCGAGGGAACACTATAGCAAGATCAACTTACTTGACTGAGAACAGATATATGATCCACATTGTAATCATCTGCATGAGATCTTATGAAACGATTACACAGACAAGATTTGCCAACACCAGAGTGTCCTTTGTCTTTTTCCACCCCAGAAAGTCCAACAACTGACACATTAATGTACCTTGCTATATCTGTCCTACGAGCCATCTTCTTGCAACAAGTTTCGAACAGGAAAATTTTTACCTGCAAGTAATGTAGTACCAAAATTTTTTGAATTATGAAATTATGATGAATTGAAAAAGACTACTGATGTAAAAATCAGAAAATATTTTCTTTCAATAACTTCAGTTTCAGCCTAAAAGAAATTTCATGAAGGATCATTGCTTCATATTTGCAATGAGGAGTAGAAAGGTTTCTCAATTAATTATTCATACACCTAATCTTTGAAATAGTAGTAACACAGATTCCACTAAGATCTTTCATGCTACCTCAACAAAACATAAGGTCAAAACATTATAATAACACTCACCTCTGAGACCACCTACAGCTTGATTTTTTAAAACCTTTTAACGATAGGGAATTGAACGTCATTTCAAAGAAACATGGAATGTTAACGAATTGACGAGCTTCTATAATTGCATAAACCGATGATAAAACTATTTATCTCAATTAAACACTGCACTATCACTTCTTTAGGTAGTATTTTCAAAATTTGGACGCCATTACGTTGTAACAAATTTTAATACACTTCAAGAAGGCAACATCCAACATCTGTTAAACCAATTTGCGGCTTGCGCTCTGATAGTGATAAGAATGGTTACTTGTTTTGTTTCTTTTTGAGAAGTTAATGAGTTGATACAAATGAAAATTGCCTCTAAAGAAGTTTTAAATCATCCAGACACATCTGCTCATTAGTTTATCTTTATCAAATAATTATTATTCACAAGAAAATTTCATGATGAAAGGTAAACCCTTGTAAAACAGTCCTCAATTCAACCTTGATTGACACTGACAGTTCAGAAGGAATTATTGGTTAGAATTGGGATGTCAGAATCGTAAGAGTGGCGTAGAGTAAAATGGGAAAAAGGGAAAATCTATCCCTGAATACATAAGGAAAAGGCTTGAACGATTTCAACTTGATAGGATAATGAAGCTAGAGTAACCACAGGGTCGTCAGTCCTAACTAAAAATTTCATAAGTATGGTATTGGTAGGAATTCAATTTTTTCATACTGAATTTTTCCCTTATAAAGTTTGATTCTAACCACAAGAAAACAACCCACAATCACAGCTCTTGGGTTGGTTCAACCATGGGTACCTCCATGGGTTCAACACCGGCAACAAGTGGTATTAGTTTTTTATGAACTTATTACATTGGTTGGCATAATTCAACTATCTTGATCATGAATTGGGACAAGTAAGACCACCATCTTCTAGAGGCATTTTCACTGCATGATAAGAATTAGAATCCTAGTTTAAGTTGCATCACTATTTTGATTTCATCAAAATGCTCATCGAAAAAAAATATTGAGAAGATGAGGAAAAAAGAACGTTTTTTCATGAGGTTTTCTCAGAACTGAGCAATATTAAGAGAATGTTTCTTACAGCCTGTAGAACCAATTGGCGTTATGAAATCACATTTTGATTCTCTTCGCAATTTTTATGCATTTCATGAATTGTTAACGTTATTTTCTACTGAATATTTCTTTAATTAATATTTACATGTTTTTGATGTTATCGTTCAGTCTGAAGAATATTCCTGAACTTTTCCAAAGCGTATGGTTGAAGAACAAAGTTACCCATATCGCATCCACCAGAATTCATGGATAGGGAAGAATTCTTCTCATGTCTGAAAGAAGATAGTAGTAATTAGTAATATGACATAAACATTCCAGATTCCAGAAAAAAATATCCATCGATGAATATATTAGGTTCATATCGGAAAAAAAGGTATCCTTCGAGAGGGATAAAAAATGAATCAAATGAACACAAAAAACTGACAAATTCATTGATGTTAATGGATAAAATACAACAAATTCTTCTCAAAGACGAACATTCAATACTTGTGAATGAATTTATAGAAATATTGTCTGGGAGGTCTTTGCATTTTCCTGAAAACTTAATTTGAGTTTTCTCTCCCAGTCACTCTGAAACAAGAAACAATTAGAAACACTTTTTGAATAATATAAGAAAGGCCCCTGCGTAAAAATTTGAGTTGTCAGAGCCCGAAATTTTACGAGAAAAAATTGTTGCCTAACCAAAAGGAAACACTCTGAACTCTTAAGCGTAACGTTTCGGAGTCTAAATCAGACTCCTTCGTCAGACAATTACTAGTTTTCATTCAAAAATTTTTTCTAATTGTTTCTTGTTTCAGAGACTAGGAGAGAAAACCCAAATTAAGTTTTCAGGAAAATTGTGAATGAATTCTCAAGTTCATCTTTCGTAGAAAATTCGTGTAAGAATGTCGAAATATCTTAAAAATGATGACCTGAAAAAATATTTCCAAACAAATATTTCTTCAGAATAAGACTCAAAAAGTCGAAATATGGAAGTAATATAGTGCTGACCAAATACAGTTGAGATATATCTCACATCAATTGACAATTTTATCAACATTGAAACACAAATCCTGATGAAGAATTGATATAATTAAGAAATATGATAATATTGGCTGTAAATCGTAAATCGACGCAAAATCGATTTACTGTCGATCAGTTCAGGCAATCACTATAAAAATAAATTAATTAATAGGTACCTAAATAGCTGAGTTTCTTACGGGTTAGCAGCACTGAATTGTAACATAATTCGTCTATAGCTCCGGAATGTTGAAAGAATGGTATTTTTTCGGGTTCCGTATGATGTGGATAGTTTATCGTTCACATTTTTCTTGTTCATCATTTCCCGAATTCTAACTTCTGGTTTTACATTCAATACTTGTGAATGATTTCTTAAATTCATCTTTCGTGAAAAGTTTGTGTAAGAATGTTGATATATCTAAAAAATGATGACTTGAAAAATACTTCTAAACAAGTATTTTAACAGAATAAGACTCAAAAAGTCGAAATGTGGAAGTGAAATTGTGCTGACCAAATACAGTTGGGATATATCTCACTTCAATTGGTCATTTTTATTTACATTAAAACACAAATCCTGATGAAGAATTTCTATAATTCAGAAAAATAATAATCTTATCTGTAAATCGTATATCGACTCGAAATCGATTTACTGTCGATCTGTTCAGGCAATCAGTTATATGAAAAATGAAGTTGAAGTACTAGAATATAAAATAAATAAATGTATAGGTACCTAAGTAGCTGAGTTTCTTACGGGTTGGCAGCACTAAATTGTAACATAATTTGTCTAAAGCTCCGGAATGTTGAAGGGTATTATTTTCGGGTTCCGTATGATGTAGATAGTTTATCGTTCACATTTTTCTTGTTCATCATTTAGCGAATTCTAACTACTGGTTTTACTATCTTTATCACAGTTGTTTTCAACCTTATGACTCGCTTTTATCACGGTTATTTTTTGTTTTCTCGCAAGTGCTTCCTGAATGTTAAATTAGCGGAAGCAACTAGATATTTCCAAGAACAAGACCAATAGGCGGTACCACATTCATAAGCCGTATCGTCGCCAATCCTTATCATATCATTCATATTCCGAATTTGACTAAATAGATGAATAAAATAGGGGGCCCCGACTCATAGTAGTAGTAGTGCAAACACATGCTGTCTCTCAGTTGGTTCTGTGCTATCCTGCAGTGCGGTATCAGCCTTCGAACCGTGTGGTAATCGACTTTGAGTAAGTGTTGCGCGCTGAGCGTTTGAATTGTGAAGACGAGCTACTTGTTTTGTGTTTTGTTTTCGCATCGAATTAATGACAACTCTTCGAATGCCTCTAGATAGCAAGTCCTCATATTTGGTGAGTCTCAGATCGCATCTACGACCCTTCTCAATTGTCCCATCGTGATTGAACAAATTGTTTCGATAACACGTGGGATTTCGTTCTCTGTATGACATACTCGCGTCGGCGGTTTGCTATTGGAAATCTCACCCACTCGTTCTTCACAAGAAAAACTCCATAATTAATTAGACCCATAAAATCGAGAACAATATACCATCAACGTCATCTGATCTTCGAGAAAAACGACACAAAACGATCAAATAAGCATTGATTCTCAACATACGATGTCTATATCTAATTAGCGAGTATTCTCAAATCATTTTTTGTAGTTTCATTTCGTTTAAAAGACGGATAAATTGCGGAATATTTCAAATTTAAGTGAATCATGTTGGGTGCGCATGCGTGCGTATAACACAAATACAAATTTGGGTAAACCCAAAAACTACACCTTCTATCAGTTCATAAGCAATTTATACATCCCATAACCCAATAAAGATACAAGGTGTTAAACATTCAAAATGTTTTCTGAAGTAGGTATATTTCCCAAATATTCTCAATTCACTTGATGAACACAATTTTTAAAATGATCAAACGGTATAAAATATGCATATTTGGCGTTTTATATAATATGGACTTTCAATATTAAGTGTATCATTTGAATATTACGTTCAATTAAAGAAAACTTGTATTGGAAGAAAAAAGTTTTTGCATTTATTTGTAACATGTTAACAGTGATCTCCCATACATATACATATTCGAATTTAGGAAGAGGCTTTGGTGATTCCTAAAAAACAGTTGTTTTTGAATGAGACCGCTCAAATTGTCATAGGCGAAGTAAAAACTGTACAAGATATCCCCATATTGATATAAAGTGATGTGGGTGGGAATTTTTAGAGATTTTAAGTAATTTAGGAGTTGTGGAAAAGAGGTATTTATAGTCATCAGACACACGAAGAGATACAACCAAAGAATCTGCTATCATTAATGAATTTTAACTCCAAGTTTCAGTCGAGCATTTGTATGTATGTTTAATTAAAGCATCGAGTATCAGCAGGCTGGGTGGCGAGATTTCTTATATATTTATTACGTTCTCATGCTAATTCAGCACCAATTAGCAAAAGGTTGAGCTCGAATCTTTCAATGTTTTCTGAAAACTAAAAGTTCACCCATTTCAAAATTTTTCTCCATATTTTTTTTAGTGTTCTAGTGATTTTGACAGAGCTGGTACGTTATTCATGCATTGATTTTTTAAATGTTATTTTGCAAATTTCTCCTCATTCACAATGCTGTGGTACATTGAAAAGTGTATAATTTAGTCACGAAAAGTTGGTATTTTATAAACCCAGTAAAGAACTTGAAACTTCGAAAATGACTCTGTTTATGCCCATCAAACTATACAAAAATTAAAAAATCTTTAAGTTCTACTTGCTATTCTTCGTATCTCCTTGATGGCTAGTAATATACAGAGTTCCATAAAAAAGAATACTGAGTAGTTATGGATTCATTATTACTGATGTCATTCGGAATGATTCTCCCCCTTTGATTCTTTATGGTAGTTGAGGAACGAGGTATCTTCACTGCTCTCATTTCAAGTAGGTAGATATTGAACTTGAAACGTCAGTCGCATTAAGAACATGTCTAATCCTTTATAAACCGCGATAAATTATTTTCATGTTATTTTAAAGCCTCTTTTATATGTCATTCGGCATGCCAATACATTATTTATGTAGTGGTAAATAACAGACTGAACTACTCTTCGTTGTTTTGTTTTTAGGTACGCAGACTGCTCGGTTAACCACTATTGCAAAAAGCATCAATCAAATATTTTACGAGGAATTATTGCAGATGCCATTCAGTACGTGCAATGTTTATTCAAGGAGAGAAAAACTTCTCTCGCATTCGATATTCCCGATAAGGAAATACTTCGAAATCTGACCTGCATCTTTTTTATCATTTTCCCCTGGCTCATTCTTATTCTTCGTGCGGTTTCGGAAATTTCGAAATTGCATACTGGATGATATTGGCGAACATACCATGATACTGTAACACGGTCGAATTTACGTTATCTATAATTGCTCTGGACCCAGAGTAATAAGAAGCTGATTATAGAAGTTTCTAGTATGGTGGATAAGTATTCTTCTGGCCCACCGGAAATAGATAAGACGTAAATATTTGCCGGCCCAATGGGTCTCATAAGATTGAAAATACTTCGAACAGGCGAAACCAAGAATAACAATAATGTTCACATTTTCCTTGCTGACAAATGCCGGTGTATTTTGGAGAAATTTTTTTTCCATAGGCAGAATTTTATCTTCCTGACCGTTCCAAGAGTTTATCTCTAGGAGAAAAAATTCAAATGGAACCCTGCATGTTTAATATTATCCTATTAAATCATGATGAACGACCTTTCTCTCCCATCTTCCGATTCATCAAAGGTCCAACCCCTATTTGCATCACAATACAATTGGTGTCTTTTCAATTTCCTACAAGACGTAGGTGGTGAAAAAAAAGTTTGTTATTCAGTGTCGGGTAAGTGAGGAAGAACATTCACACAATCTGTCACAGTTACCGGTATATTTTTCGTCAGCTACAAAATACTGTTTTGTTAGGTGTCAGGTCATGGTAATCACCCGCTGAGTGTTTCGTGATAAACTACGAACCTTTTTTTACCTGTTTAACTCCAAAAGAAGCACCGTTTAGTGGGCGTTTCAAATGTAGGAAGTTCGCCATGAAATTGCTTATTATTATTCCATTCTCTCGAAGAACGTCCAAAGAAAATTGGTCGAATTATGTCCCACTTTTTCCTTCAGCTATAAATTTAAAATAAGAACTCGTAACTTACTGTAATCCTATTCAGTTGCATTCGAATTTTGGATAATAATTCTATATTACCAAGGACAATTTTTTCATGATCTGGAGAAAACATGAAAATTATGGAGATCCGATAATTTTTGGACGAACCAGGTATTTCGAGTAAGCCGCGAAGACATCTACTGAATTATAGATTGAGCGAAACGCAAGCGAGGTATATACGTGTTGAGAAGCAGATCCTTCCATTATATTAAACCTCAAACAAGTGATAGCAAGGAGAACCGCTTTTTTCCCAAACAATTTCGTGTTAACTTAGGCAGCGTCAATATTAGTATTATTAATGATACAAATTTCTAAGATATCTCCACGAAGTACAGATTAAAACGACATCAAAATGGCTTTATGATATGAACGACGAGTCGGAGGAAATCTTCACATGGCGAAAAAGGAAGAAGAATATATTAAGAAATGGAATATATCTACCTGGAATTCTTTGAACAACATCCATATAGTTGCTGGTAAAAAGCGATAATGGTCATCCAAGATTACAATCTTTACTTTATTATTTGTCTTTGCCACTCCGACTGATATATTCCATTCATTCCGAATCTAAAAAATTGATGATGGCAGAGATATAAAAAGCCCTGGTGTGAATGATGCATTTTTCAATGATTGATCGATCTCTTGGAATGATTCTCGAACACGTCCATCAGAAGGACTTTATCGACTCATTAGTGGCCTTGGGTTCTTGCAGAACAACCTCAGACTGAGAATGGGACGAACTGAATAAATAAAACAAATATCAACAGAGTGAGACTCAAATACTGAAAGGTTTCTTCGAAATCAAGGCATCAATATCATATAAATCTTCTAACTTATTTCCCATTTCTCCTTGAAATATTGGTTTAATGCGGATTCTGGGTCACATCTTCCTAAATCAAAAATTTCACACCTTTCTTCTGGGAAGAGTACCACCCTCTTATTTATGAGACATTGGGCGTATCATATTTTGCATATAAATGAGAATAACTACATTTAGGTATTTAGGAACGATATCTCTCCTAATATGATGGCACAGGTAGACGAAGTCGATGGTTATTTACAGAAAAAGGGCGACAACAAAACCATTATACACACCATTCACGTCCTGTGAAACGATGAGCCCGATTGTTTAGGGCACATTATTTTTTATGGCCCTACAGTTCAAATTGACGGAAAATATACAGTGTGGTATAGACACATGACTCGCATATTACGAAATGAATACCGTGAAATATTTTAATCATCCAGATACATTCACAGTGCTACGGTCCTGTTGTAATAGTGGACATTGACATATCAAAAGTAGAGTCATAATATGATCCTTATCTACTTCGTGAAACATTCAATGTAATCACAGTCTTTGTCCATTCTTACCTTCGAAAGATTATAAATGAACCAATGATTATATGGCATTCACGTTTTTATCACTCATTCGAAATAACTGCCAAGTAATTACCGTAGAACTGAATGAATGATAGTATTGAGACAATCAGTACAACATAATTGTATTCCGAAGATGTAGGAAAGGTTCTTGATACGATATCTTCTACCGAATAGGATGCGGAAATTGGGCTCCATGAGGAAATAAGGATTCGATAAAATGTAATTTCACAGTTATTTAGTGCTCCTTTATTCCAGTTTAGACACGCATCTCATATGAATGTTTTCCATTTCGAATTGCCTGAATCGAAAGCTGAAAAACTAACAGTTTTATTTCTTATTTGAAAATGAGCTCACAATGAAAAGACATCTGTACAAGAAAGTGTGTGTTGAATGGGCTTAAGGACTCGATACTCGAGGTTTCCATTGTCCAACAGGAACTGCTAGCGTTCAAATAGAAGAAAGAAGGGAAATAGGAAAGAAAGCTCCTAAAATCGCTGATTAATTTCATTTCAACTGACTGACAAGAGTCCCTACCAGTGCAAATAAGATTGCAAGAGATTATATTGATTTATGAGAAGGTGAATGATAATACAACGTTACTTTTCTGGTTGGAGTGTTGAAAATATGAGAATGTGGAATTTTTTTCGAAAAATTGGTCGTTTTAGTTTCAGTCGATGTATGATTGGGGATGACTGGCATTTGTTTGAAACAAGAGACCATAAGATGGGAAATCCTCGGGTTGAATGAATTCGATTGAAGTTCCGCCCAGCACGCAAGCCGCTTTTTGAAGTGGTCAACAATAATTCAGAAGATTCCGCTAAATTATCGACCACTTTTCACCGAAAAGTGCCGAATGCGTCATTATAGGATGTAATTTCCTCTTCGATCGGTACAACTATCAATTGCAACTGCAGGAAGGATGACTAATTCGAATTGTAACTTTCGGCAGTACCACATGATTCATTTATTTGCGGCTTTAAACACGACAATCCGAACGTTTATTGACCTCAGCACAAATCAGTGGGCCAACGAATGTAATCACTTGAGCGATTTGTGTTTCTCTCAAGAAGACAAACAATTCTTTTGTGAGCGATGGCGTACCATGAATACGAAAGACGTCTTTCTTCTTCGGTGGTAGCTCCCCAAGCCAAACAATGGACAATTCAGTTCCTAGACGTAATTACAGAAATGGGGAATCATGGAGGAATTTATAGGCGTTAAAAAAGTTCCTGTCCCAACAACACTCTTTTTCTAACAGTAATTCCTCAAGTATCCTCAGCGATACAAGAGTTACAACAAGAACGAACAATTTCTCTTACTTTTATATTTAGTATACAAACGGACTAAATTTGAAGAAATTTTCAGAAACATAAGAAGTACATTGAAGATTGTACGTGGAGGCATGCCGAAACATCGCTAGAACCACACCAGAAAGATCATAAATAATCATGCAGCAAATACAAAAATGTCATAATTTCGATATTTCTTTGGGAAAGCTGAATATAACAAGACTACCAAAATCAATTTGACACAATAAGTGTCGATATTTCCCTTTTTTCGTGAATGAATATAGAATTTTTTCTAGAAAGATGATTCTAATTGCATTTTTGTGAAAGTTTTTTTTAGTGTCTCTGAAACAAGAAAGCAATTAAAAAATATTCATTTCATTAATGATAGAAGAAAGGCCCTTGCTTTAAACTTTTGCACAAATTCATCAGGGGACAAATCCTTCCAAAAATTGTTGCCTAACAATGAAAAAAGAAACAACACTGCGAACTTTCAAGCTTTGTAACGTTTCTTCTATTATTAATACATTTTTTCTGATTGTTTTTTGTTTCAGAGACTGGGAGAATAAACCCTAAAAAACTTTCACAAAAATACACTTGATTCAAGATCTTGACGTGAATTCTTTGAATATTTCCACTCTAATTAAATAGGAAAATGGATTTGGTTCCCTTTTTAAGACCATTCCTGAATTTAATGATTATATATTTTTCTGTTATGTTTCTGCCCTTGTATGAGTCTTGATTATTTATTATCTAAATATATATTTTATCAATTTTAATCAATAAAATTTTGTGTTAAATGAATAGATTCAAATGTGTATAAAACTTTTTATTCCAAACATGTAATAACTGTCAGTGAGGAAAATTAAAGAGAGGGTTTTTTTTAATTTGGAAGAAATTGAAAACTAGCCCAAGCAAGAGGAGAAACTTGTAAGTTTAGCTTTATTGACATCCATGGAGATATTGAAATTGATGTTGATACTCGTTCCATGATTTGGGATTTTTTCTGATCTCTCTAGTTTGTTTTAACAACGTTTTGGCATGCCTCCGCGTGCTGTCTTCAGAGTTATGTGTTTCTGACCAACTCCAGAAATAAATTTCGAATGAGCAAAAAAATTGTATATTGGGGGAAGTAGCAAAGGGTTGGCCTCAACGCATTTTTATGTATGCTTTCACTCTCGTCATGGGTCCAACAAAAATAAACATGACCGCTTTTGGTCTAAACTCGAAAATTTCGCAACGAGCCGATGGATTCCGAAACTCGTTTACGTCTTCGGACAATAAATCATACGTCGATTACCCATGAATAACGCGTTAATTAAATAACACCAATTAACTCCTTTATGATCAGATTCGCGTTCACACCCACAGCAAAACGGACACCTGCGTGAAGATATTCAACATTCGAAACAATCGTGTCCTCAAAACCTCTGCAACATAAAGAATAACCTTATTACGCTCACGCCCGAATTAATACTGTTCGACGTATCGGCTTATTTTTTTTTTGGCGGTGCTGCATTTCGTCCATTTGATCGCACAGACACACACAGTCCGTTCTGGTGTGGGTTGGAATTACATAATAACGTCTCTGCAACATTGAAATTACAGCCATCATTCGATTTTTTACGATTTTTCGGTGCAGTTACGATCTGACCTGCGCTGTGTTAAGTTTTTATCGGGACTATGTATCGACAACAAAAATAATTAGGTGATGTAGGGCATTGCAGGAGCAACTCCGCATATTGCCTTCTTCAAATCTATAATGAAACGCCAATAACGCACGAAGAAGATATATAATGAACGAACGGTATATTTGGCACATTGAAATGAGATCATTATTTGTTTATTCTGTTATTGCCAATAAGAAGTGAAATTCGCATTATTTGAATAATATATTCACAATTCTCGATAGTAATAGGTTGTATTGTTCCTCAATTTAAATTTCGAAGAATACAGATTCTTTACTCTTGTATGGATAGAGGTTCTTGCCAAAAGGTGACAATAAATTAAGAAACTTAAGTCCTGGATTCGAATTTGGATTCATATTTAATGATAGATATTACATCTTTAATTTCCTTTGACACATCAAAAATTATTTATCGCACGAATGAATAAAAAACACTACTTATAATACTCCTAAAGCATACACCTCATAATTCTATAAAATCCAAGGCATACAATTTTTTCATCTACTGTAGAGGTAGAGATATTAAAAATCAAGGCTTATTATTCCATGGAGTTTTTGTCCTTTCCTCAATCTAGGTATCGGTATAATTAACAGATTAAAGCAGTTTTTTATTTCTTATTGTTCGATGCTAAAATACAAATCTACGAAAACAAAAGTTATAGAAATAATTTTAGTTAAGTTCATTACTTGGTGTTGTTTTTATGTGATACTGGGTATACATATTTCGTTTTTCTACTGCGAAGTGAATCAATTCCAGAATGGAATAAAATAACTGGATTTCAAATTCATTTGGATAGTCGAAGAGATAATGAATTTATTTTCAAACATCACAAACGCAAAACAATTACGTATGGTTGAACGTAAACACTTAAAACCGTGTTTATGTCATGATGTCTGAAATGAACGTACAAATATACATGTACCATATTCATTAGTGTTCCATTCATTTTCTCCTTTCATTCTGCTTTTCCAATACGAAGCCAAAGTAAATAATGGAACATAAGAGGCACTTGAACTCTCAAATTAAATTATTTTTGGTATTGCAGGAAAACAATCCTTAGGGAAGAAAATTTATTCATCATTATCCAAAGCTTCTAAGTTACTGTTATTATAAGTTATGAAAATTTGGAGAAATGGTTTCATGGCATCGGGTCAGTACTAGGAACATTTATATTTCTTGTGTTAAATATGGAAAGGATCTCCTGTACGGCGACACAAAAGAAAACGGTTAGCTTTATTTGTCGGCGTTTGGTTTCTATGCCAAAGAAAGAATTCTAGTTACGCGCTATCCACATCTGGAGATCACATTTAGAGATCATCGTGTAACATAAGCCTCACTTGAAATATGAAATGTCCCCTATCCCACGTTAATCGTTTCACATTTTGTCCCAAAAAATGGGGAAATTATGAAGAAAGGAATTTCTTCGACAAACGCACCATGAATACCAACACGGATCCACCATAAAAACAAGGCAATCATGTCAGTTTTATCAATTTTACATAAAAAATTTCCAATAGTTAGGGAATTTGATATTTTGAACCTGAATGATCATCTTTCCAAACGTACCAGGATGTGCCATTTAGCCAATTTTTACAACATCTACATAAAATATTGTAATAGCCCAACAAAATAGCTGTGTCTGAGCTTTCACCGGTAGAACTGGCTGAAAATGAACAAACGTGTTGAATTTTATTTTCTAAGCTGAATATATTATCTGCAAGGTCGTAGTCAATAAAGTAAAATTATTAAATGGAAAGAAGACAACATATTTGTTTGCCATCTTTTATTTATGCTGTAAAATGTAATTGCAGCGTGTCTCTATTTTGCTGTTACGTACAAGTAAGGTATCTCATTTTTATTGCTCAATAAACGTTGGATACTCGAAAAGAATTAAGTACCTCTCGCCACACGGAAATAGGCTTTTATACTTTCTGGGGAGGTCCCAATATCAACGTATGATAACAAATTTTATTCATTCCAATTAGAAACTGTTACAGACGAATTGATTTATTTCAACGTTGAAATAAACTAGGCTCGGCAAGGTTCAAACTGAAACAATGTCAATCTCCTTCAAAACTACAGCTTTTTTACAAAACTCAGTGTTAATCTTCTTTCCCTTAAATATCGAATAAGTGTTTGGGATTCAATGTTGGGTCGGTGCAGAATCCTTCGATCTTCCCATACCAGTTGATCTTCAGTAATTGATCCCCAAGTGGATTCGTTTAGTTAAGATGGTTCAACTATCGCTCGGGGCTACAGAGTTTATTTGCTTTTGTTAGTCCTGCATTTCAAGAATAGTTTGGGTTTCATGTTACCATCTCAACGTGTTTATTGCCGTGTTACTTCCGTATCACTCTGAGATATTGCCCCCTTATTGAGTATCTGCTTTTTGTTTTCGCTTCCGAGTCTTGAAGGTCCTCTACGATGAGAGAAATATCAATATTATGAATCTCATTGAGGGTTGCCAAAAAGCAAACCCATTACTCACTGCTGCCTGTGTTCATTCTGAAACTAACACCTACATAAAGAAGTGGCGGAACTCAAATATCCACCAGGTGTATTGACAGATGCATGGATGGCTGTGTGCCCTACTGTATTCAACAATAATTGACCACAACCATCAGCTACTGGACGCAGCTTTTTTGGGGGTTCTTGGTTTTATATTAATGGGAATGGTTATCTTTGTCAGTGCAGTTTTGAATTGAAACATTCGGAAGTTAAATCTGAGTTTTCTCCAAGAGTCTATTCAGTGTTCTAAGAATGAGGAAATTTCCTAATTTTCACAAACGAAAATCATTGATCCGTCGAATCCCAAAGTAAAATAAGTACAATCATACGAGTTGTGAATTTCATTGTAGTCAGCGTTTCGGAAAAATGCTGTCGTCTGTTTAAAGGAAGTAAGACTGCATGGCTCCAGCGTTATAAAACTATACGTCATCGAGAAGTTACCAAGAGAGGTACAGGTGGAAGGATTTACGAGTTAAAGAAACGCTTCATAGCAGGTATGCATCTGTGAAGGATCAATTTTTCAATAAAAAGGATTAGAATAACCGACGGGATTAGCCTTCTACGTTTATTCAAATGGGGATAAACATATTCTGACGGCCTATCAACCCAGGTCGAATTTTGGAATGACTGAATCTTTTTTAACGAAAGGGTTATGTGAGACGAAAAAAAACTCATTGTTCGGATCCCAACCTCATATGGAATTACATTCCAGTGGTCTTGTTCTTCACGCCGATGATTATACTTATCCTTTTACGAAAAAGGATAAATTCATGATTGATGGGATTCTTTCAAAAGTTATGGGGACCCCATGCCCAAAAAAAAAACGAACCAGTGGATCAAATTATATAAAACGTCTTATATTTCGTCTTTGAGGTTTACTCCGAAATTTTCTGTGTTCGTGAGTTCTGCAATAACATGTTCGATTTTTTATTGGACGTCTTTCAATAGTTAACCGTTGCTTTTGGCTTAATAATTACTTCCTTGCCGAATTCAAATGGCAATAAGGAGGCAAGCTCTGAATACAGTGAAACAGCATCGGTAAAAACCAATCAATCAATCTTCCTTATGGTTATCAGCCTCTCCTACGAGTGGTCAATACGTATTATGGTCGTTGTTTCTTATTGATGGGTTCCGATGATTCATTTTGACAACGGAAAAGAATCGTTGGCCCAAATAAGGAACAAAACACATGGCGTTATTAAGCAAAACCGTTGGAAAGTTGAAGAGGATCTGTGCCCTTCAAAACACTCCGAATGTCCTAACCTTATTGGGAAAGTACGAAAGTATACAGAGCGTCCGAATTGAGCGTAATTACCGACGCAATTCATGTATTGTGGATACGCCAATGCTAGTTATTATTGATGCTGTATGTGGTTAGTTACCAGAGGAACGAAATTATGGTTCAATTTCCTCATGCAATAGATCTGCTCAATTAATTCAATTAATTATGAGCTGGCATTTGTTTTGCTGCAATTCTATTCGTTTTATGAGTAATGTGCTATGAACTCCGAACCCGAATTCCAAGCGTGAATAAAACATGGAAATATGTGATAATGGGCCTAGAGAATCCTGGAAAAACACCCCATATATGTTCAAAAAAATACCTTCTAATAGTTCATTTTATTTTAAAAAAGACAGTTGATTGTTTAATGGAGTGTCATTCATTTTTTTATAATTTACTCTACTCATGCCGTAGGATTTAAATCGACGGCAAACATTGAGTTTTAGCTAGAAGGTAAGAATACTTTCACGTTTTTTCGGTGAAGCATATCATTTAGCTTTCAGGAAATAGCGTGAATTTGATGTTGAAATCGAAACGAAAAAACAAGTCACTTCATGCAGCGTTCTCTGCACAACCTAGTGATTACCTGTCCAATTATTTCAACTAGTTTTTTTCTGAGCTATTATACGACTTGGACATTGATATAAAACGTAACTCGAATAAAAGCTCATCTTTGTTAAAAAAGTATTAATTATGTAGAAAATAATTCGAAGCCACGGATAGTTGAATTTTCTGAGAATGGACATCGACTGAGTCATGGAATGACCAGTGTATTCTTCCGCGAAGATAATTTCACGTAAAACCACCATCGCCGAGCTGAAATAACCAAATGAGCCGTCTCAATTTTCACAATTCCAGGTCAGTTTTCAAACGTGATGGTACCCACATACTCATTTCCGAAATGAACATGTTAATTACGGTTTTTTGTATGGCAGAGAGTACCCCATAATTGATTTTGTTGCCTCGAAACGTTCATTAATGAATTCCGTCAGCAGATTTCCAGACATCCACGATATTGATGATGTTTTAAAGGTATAATAAAAATGATAATGTTGAATAATAGTTATTTTTAAGTTTGACCTGCCTTATCAAGGTTGTTGGTTTAAGGTTACGTTATGTTGTGAGGTGGTTAACTTCTGGATCAGCAAGAATCTGTGTGTTCTTGGGAAAACGGTCGATATTATCAGTAATCCCACACAGTCTCGTGCCTAGAGGCCCCTCTGAACCAACAAATGTAATTATAGATGAGAAATCTCCTTTCTTCAGGAATGCCAAATCCATATGTGTCGAAAAAAAAAAATTTCAACATTTTGTTGGACAGTTTCCTTTTCCTCGAAAATTGCACTTTGTTTTTTTTATAACAGTTGAGTTTCCTTAACAATCAATGCTACTGTAATCTGGAATTTCAGATAGTTCTCTACGGTTTTAGGCATTCTGAATTCTTTTCAATTTTTCCTTAATTTGAGCATTATTTTTGAGAAAATCCACAAGAAAATTAACGTAACATATAAAAACTCGATTTGTCAAGGTCTCCCCATGAGAATTCTTTCAAAATATCATTAACAACCTTCGAAATTCAATCAATTTCACGGGAACGAAAACTTCGAATCGCGAACAATAAATATACCTACAATTAACACCTTTCTCCTCATAATGAATAATAATTCCACTCTGATCGAATAATACCTATCAATTTTGCTCATTTCAATAAAATTACTACTTGTTGCCATTGAGATATCGTCATATCCACAACGGTAAATCGATCGATTGAGAAAAATCTCAACTTGATTCTAAAAACTGAATTGGACATAAAAGTGAACAACGTAAGATGGAATAAATGTGATATGTCTTGGTATTGAGTAAAAACTATTATTGGCAATAACTCGTTTTGATCTGTTCAAGTGTTTAGCGAAAATGCTTAATGTCAAGTCAGTCTGATTAATAAGTCAGTCTCTGCTTGAGGGAATTACGTACAAGAAATGATTCCATGAATCATTTGACGTAAATTCAATTTACACCACTATAACTCATTCGACTGTCCAGCTTTTATAGGAAAATACAAGATCTAAAAAATTTGACTATTTTAAATGTGTATTATGTTCTTTCTTATCGAATTTCTCTATGAATTTGCTATGACGAAATATGTTGAAATCATCATATTCACTGTTGTCAATAAATTCAGTTTGTGTTCTTCACAATTATGCCTCATAATAGTCAGAGACGCTTCTATATTAAAAAAAAAATTGTAATGAAGATGAGGTCCACGAAAATAATAATGGTGTTTTATTTTATTTTGTTGTTTCATATGAACCTTTTTACTTTAATTATTTCAATATCTATTTCAGGCATGGATTGACTTGAATGTTCAAGTTATAGGCTAGTACAATTTATTCTTTTCAATAAATTATTATTCTTCTCGTTTTCAACTTAACGTTACGTAACATTACGACAATTTCAGGGCACAATTAAAAAATTGAGTTTGAAATATTTGTAGTTATATTTCTGGACAATACCGATAAAAAGTGTTGCGCATTGTTGAAATTGAAATTTATTGAAGTTGCCTATTCATTTTTTAGATCGAAAGAATGTCTGTAGCTCTAGGCAAACCGTAAAACATGTCAAGCCGCTGACTGCCCATCTAACATTAATGAGTAGTTGTTACGAAATTAATGCAATGTAAAAGCTTTTATTACTGAAAGAACTCATTACTAAATTAATAAATGTTCGTGTTGCTACGTACAAATTGTGTAAAACATGCTACGGGCGATCATAATTAAAATATTCATACCATACAACTCTGTATTCATCACTATTACGAGCGTTAAAGTTGATCTAAAAATTAACAACAAACTATCCTATTGTTTTAAAAACGGGAGAGTGATAACAGAATCAACAGAGATCATCCTTAGATTATGAAATAATTATCTACAGGACGAAATCGGCTCTGGTTAATTTGTGGTATTTTCGAACCAATTGTTTCTCGACTACTCTCTCATTATGACAATTACTATTCCAATTATTGAATCGAACGATGCCTTCATTGCACTTAATGACCACGAGAAAGAGCAGCATTCATGGGAAAGGATCTTTTTTCACATTACTAACTGATCTTCACCTGCCTCGCAAAAGTTATTGTTGATTCAAAATTTCAAACTGAATCAATTCATTTGGTTATTTTGATTTACAAAGTTTCTTCATTGTATCAATTTTTTTTTCAAGAATTGTCAGATATAATTGCGATGCCACGTACTGCTCATAATTGTACCTCTGTAATGATCATAATTCATTCACTGACTAATTAATGATTATTGAAATTTCACGATTGAATACAAAAAATATAAGATCGATTGAAATATATTCTGAGGGGCCTCTACATTTTTTCTGAAACCTTTGAGGGTTTTCTCTCCCAGTCTATGGAACAAAAAACAATTTTTAAATAAACGACCCTACGTAAAACTTATGCATTGTTGTCTAACAATGAATCGAAAAATAACACTTCGCACTATCAAATTTTGTTAAAAGGATTTGGCCCCTGACAAATTAGTGCACAAGTTTTATGCAGGGGCCTTTCTCTTATTATTTAAAAATTTAATTATTATTCCAGAGACTGGAGAGAACATCCTAAAAATTTTCAGAAAAGCAAATATAAGAGTATTCGTTCGATATAACCAAGTTACAAACTTTTTTAATAGATTTTTTTGCAGGCAAATGGATGATGCATGCTATTTGGAAGGCTGAAGGAAATTACCTGAAGTGGTAAGTGTCCTTCTTTAATTGAATTAAGAATCAAAATTTTTGACAAAAGTGTTTTTTGAAGTTAAAAGAATTTAATGGGGTAGGTTGATATGAATTATGAAAATAATTTTATCTATCAAAAAAGCTCTTTCTAAGTATGAGTCCTTCATTCTGTACAACCTTCATTGATGACTAGAAACTATCTATCCACCTCCTGTTGTTCAGCGAATTATATTGATTGATGTTATCATTGAGATACAGAATAACAAGGAACTATACTCAAAGATAATAGGAAATAGTGAGGATTGATTAAAGATAACGCGTTGATACGTTTCCAGTTGCAGTCTGTGTTAATTGAGAATAAAATACATGTTGCGTTGAGGTGAAAATATTATCGATTATTAAAGTATCATTACATCTCGCGTGATGCTCGTATAATACCACAAAAAAATTCACCGATTACACAAACGCCAATATGAGACATTAACCTGAAGGCTTAAAGGAAAGTAGAAGAAGTAAAAAGAGAACTTACATGTTGCCCAAATTTCTCCTCTGATTTCCAGAGCGATGGAACTTCTACTGAAGAAATTTCTCTCTCCTTAGAATGTAACCTCAGTCCGATTTTTCTTAAAATAGAACGAAATGTGAATGGTCAGCACCTCAAAGGTACGCCTCTGATTGTGAAATTCATATTTATATTGCGAAATAAACTCCGCCCTTTCAGCCAGTTTCCACGAGGATTCTTCATTTTCTGAAAATTTCAAGGGTTCTCATTGCCAGTTCAAAAAATTAATAAAAATAGTTTAATAATGGAAATGCTCTAAGGAAATAAGTGCACTCATTTGCCAGGTGTTGATAAAATGGAAAAAATGTTAAATGACACTAATAGATAACTTAATTTTTATTTCAATACTCAAGTAAGTATCGAGGACAGGTATTATAGAACTATTTTATGAAATAGCTCATTTAATTCCACCAGAAAGAAGTCAAATGTGAATTAAAATATTTTATGGGAGATTTTGATTTTTTTAAGTTAAGTTAAGTTTTCTCTACCACTCTATGGAACAAAGATAGAAGAAAGAAGAAGATAGAAGAATAGAAGAAAGGCCCCTGTGTAAATCTTGTGGACTAATTTTTCAAGGTACAAGTCCGTTCAAAAAATTGTTGCCTAACAATGAATAATGAAGAAACACTCCAAATTTCAAACTTTGTAACGTTTTGAATATTTTCTTGGGGTTTTCTCTCCCAGTGTCTTGAACAAAAATCCGATATATGCTCCGAAACGTTACAAAGTTTGAAAGTTCGAAGTGTTATTTCTTTTTTCATTGGTGAGCATTAATTTTTGATGTTTACAACTAGAAATTAGTAAATGAGGATAATGGGTTTTCCAATACCGAAGATCACATGATGGATTGTAATATCGCAAAGATTCTGATGACGGAGCCCTTTAAAAAAAATTGCATAATCCGATTGTACTTTGTTGGATTACATTGATTTCAAAATTTGAAAGTACACTTTTATCCATTCTCTATTCAACCAATTACTCACATCATTTCCTTACAATAGATTATTTAAGAACAAATACTTTGGCTTATTCTCTGACGTAGATATTTCATTCTCGGGTATTTTTTTACTCTACAAACCTTCAATGGGTTAGAAATTGATAATATGAACAGGAGTGAACTAAGTAGCGGTATGGTCATTTGTAGTTGGAAGAAGTTGTACGACTGATGGTAAGTGCTGAATGTTGTATAACGCAAAAACATATCCCTGAAGGCGTATTTACATTCCCGCTGCAGCTTCTAACCGTATGAATTCCATTGAGAAACAACTTTTTACGTGTTGTGGATCACCTTCCTAGATAAGAAGTATGAATGAAACCATATATCTTTTCAATCTTACGGGAAAGGGGAAAATCAATATTTGCATAGCTATCATAACAACGATCTTTTCAATTTCGTTCACACATGCTCCGAGACCCATCCTAGATTTGTTTCCGTATTTCGCTACTTATTTCACTGATTTAAAAACACGCGAAAAGGGTAACACATAAATTGAGAGCAAATTTCGTGAAAAAACTGCTAGGTTCCTATAAGACTCCTAGAGAATATATTTCGTTAAGTTAGTAACAATCCAACTTGAAATAAAATAATTATCATTTTCTATTATGTTCCTTTCGAATATATATATATATATATATATATATATATATATATTCTTATGAAAAAGAGAGCTAAAATAATACAATAAATGTTGAAACAAAAAGTACCTAAGCTGAGGTAAAAAAAGAACGGGGTATCATAACATTCTTCGTATGATACTATAGAATCATACGATACTATCAACACTAGTATCATACGATACTATACAGCTAGGGGAAAAAACCTCAGCCGAAAAAACCTGCCTCCCCGTAAACAAAATAAAATAAAATATCAAATATCAGGAAAATCTTGAAAGACATCAGTGTGATCATCTTCATGTTATCCGTCGATGGGCTCGGATACACAGATTCTTCCCAAAACAACTAGTAATTCTTAATCTGAAATGAAAAAAGACAAAAGCAGAAAAGAAACCGATTATTCAGAATAAATCGAATGCATTTTGGAAATGCATTTGCTACTTTAAAAAACATCAACATTAAGATTTCTTGGCCAAATAATGTTCGGAGGTTTATAAATATTTATGACAGAAATGTTACAAAATTTGAAAGAAATGAAAAAAAAACTCCATCAATTTCCCCTTTCCGAATCTGTTGAAAGTTACGAAACTGATAATTTTTCAACATAACAAGCTAAACTTGTAAAAAATCAATTAATACATAACCTTTCAACTGTCCTCTTTCACGAGGATTTTTTTCTGTTGCCGTGTGGGTTTCTTGCAGAAGAATCTCTTTGATACCATGTTCATCAGCTAATTTGGAGACGTAATCACACTTGTCCTTCGAAATTCTTTCGATATTCAAATTCAAAATCCACAAATTGTTGCTCTCTGGTCGTGAGGGTTTTTTCAAACCGGATACGACCTTCCAGGTGATGATTTTTCGGCACTTCAGGTGTTTGAAGACCGCTACGGGACCCCAATGAAAGGCAATCATCTCCCATAGAAAACCCAAACATGTTATAACACAAGAAAAACAGAATATTTTTCAGGACCAAAAACTAAGACATATTACGAGAATTGTCATTCTGACAATTAATTGATTATGTCTATTCACTCTGTCTAGGAGACATTTTTTAATTAAAATGATGAACGAAATAGAAATAAAATTAAAAAACTGGTCCATTTTTAATCGAATTCAATTAGTGGCTGCAACATCATAGGCAAATTTCTCTAAATTACCACGAATGGTTCCGAACCAAGTGCTTTCGACTTGTATAACATAATCAACTGCCTCGTTTCCCTTTCTTGTGAAACATCTGCGAATCGAATTTTTTTCACTTCCATGATTATTTGCATTCCTGTTGTTGATTAAGAATTTTCAAAGCTCTTTTGGTATTTAATGACGCCAAGTAGAAAAGAAGATTGAAAAGGAAAAAACTCAACGAAAAAGGCAAGAGTAACAGGATAACCTTATTTAGAAGTATTCATTTTTCAAAAGGTTTTGGATGAAAATTGGCAAACATGTTTCAAGTGAGATTTGGACTCAGCTACTCTGTCTGTTGTTGCTTTGTACTGTTGGCAATCTAATGTACAACAAATAAAGAAACTAATAAACCAAATAACAAAGGACAAGTTGTTTGAAATGAACACATAATATAAGGAAGAGTGAAGAAGGGTCATTTTATATTTGTTGCAACTGTTTCTGTAAGATATCTTCAACATTGTAGGAGAAGTTTAAATATTTATTGCAAATTTACTTGAGATAATGTAGATCATAATGGCATACTTTCTGAACGAAAATGAAGATGTAAATTTCCGGCGATTGATCCATTTTTCTCGTTCGCTTCTAATCGTGAGATAAGAGGAGACCAAGAAGTAGTTGCACGTTTTTCCCACGTCACAAATTACCGCAATCAGTGAGCTTGTATAAGGTCGAACCGTTCGTTTTTCGTGGAGCGTGTCTGAGTTGCGACACCGGGTATTGTTTGAGCCTTTAGTCATTTCGAAATATGTTCAAATTTGTCCCGCATATTCGAATAAATTACGACTTTGCGCAGCTCAGGCTTGTGACTTCTGGCGGTTTTATTGTAATAATATCTTATTTATTGCATCGGCCACGTCCTGGCGTTGGTTACCCAGCAGATAGATCAACATTAATTACGTTATCTCCGTGAATAGACGCTAGCCATCTTCAGGATGAAACCTTACTAGATCCCATGTGCATATGTCGTAAATCGACTGGAATAAATGGCTCTACTTCTCGAGATGTTGAACACCTTCCTAAATTAATCACAAAATGATGCTTCCAATTTCTAAATAGCGCTGATCATACCACAAATTCAGCGTTATGATCAAGAAGAGAAAAGTTCAATTGCTCAAATACCATTAATCAACTATTAATCTTTGGGCGTCCTATGGTTTAATCGGAAGGAATGCTTTCCATGAGTTTGTCACCAGTAATTTGTTGTTAACTACTTGTGAAACAACGCGTTACTTCCTGCAACAAACTAAACAGATGCGATCTCGGCTTTCACTGGATGCTGCGCTCATTGAGCTGAAATCATCAGGATGGATGCAAAATAATTTATTACATAAAGTAGTCAGGCTGGATGCTGATTGAGGTCAACGCATCTAGGAGGGTTTCTGGATTATTCTGGAGATATTAAGAAGTGGAGAAACGCACAAAGAGATATGACAAGGATGTTGAATCAAGAACAAGAAGAAGATATATAAATCCTGAACGGTTGAATAAGATTCCGCGAGATACGAAATATAAAAACATCAAATGCTCGCCGAATGAGTATTGAATGACATTTTATGGAATCAGAATCAACACGATTTCGAAATAATGTCCAATTAGGTGGCACAATCTTTCGCCATTTATGGAAGCTTGAAACTACACACTGTGGAAAATTGAGATTCCCGCAAAAAAGACAATGGCCATTGAAGAGGAGAAATTGAAATGAGCGTAGCGGACTGTACCGAAGCCTTACCACTTCTTGCGGCATGAAGAAAAGTAGGTTCGAATCAAAGCGGCATTTTTGCCTCGTTTTCTACACGCGAGACGCAGAAATGTCGAATTTTAATCGATTCGATCCATACGGGTGATTTAGATTCCGTTCAGGCACAGATGTTTTTCAGTTCGAAAATATTTCGTAATTGAAATTAGCTCGCTTCTTATCGGCTGCTGCGACCAGCACGAAATTGGATTTTTTACAAAAGCAGCCGATTGGTACTGAGCAAAACACAACATAATACAATACAATGTATGGCAGAGGTGATCTAACGGGTTAATGCAACTAAGCGAAAGATGAAAGGGAAAAAACTTCAGCAAAAAAACCTGTAACTAGTTGGTGTAAAGACTTATAAAGAGATGAACTATTCCATGCTGAAGGACACTTCTCTCCTCCAAAAAATGATCATCTTGATTCTGATGAACAAACTCAAAAGTAACTAAAACTCAAAAGAATTCAGGAAAGAAGATCGTAGATTTGACCAAACCAAAAATCAATCTATGGTTCAGAAGATTTCCTTCTGTTCACCAATACTCAAAGCCAGTGTAAATCGTGGTTTTAGAACCATATGTGTACCATTTGACGGTATTTTTTTTGAGAATTGGGATTGTGGACCCCCTTTCCCAATCTTCTTTTCAACTTAGCAACGTAGTGAAGCATTGTCGTTTTCTTTATCTTCTCGTCACTGGGGAGGTTAGCTGATGGGATGTATTTGATCAGATAGGCTCTTCCTTTCCTAATTTCCTCATTGCCGGTATCCTCCCTGGATAGTTTTAGGACCTATAGGTCTCTCGAACATGAATAACTTCCACACCATGATTTTTTTCACTTCGATTCAAATTTGAAATATGCTCATGGCCAGAAGAGTTTCATTACTTCGAAGAATAGTACAATAGTCTGGTAAATCGTCACAGTTGAACCAGTATTTTTGAATCCTTAGAGAATTTGTCGAATTATGCAAAATGAACAAACTGAAAAATTGACCAAAGAAGACCGAAAACCTCATGATTAAAATGCACGAATTGTCCTCGATTCTGGACCCAATCAATTATTCATGAAATATATCATTACCAAATGAGGCGAATGACCAAGAATTTGAATAACATTCAGGTGTAGGTAAAGTTGAATTTTAACGGACACAACAGATTGCACAGTTTATCATGGTGACATTAAAAAACTGCTAGTAGGAATACATAATTTATCAGTGACGATTTGTTACCGAATGATATACCACTCTGTAAGTTTGTTGATTTTGAAGATCATGTAATTAATATTGATCTTGATCATTTTTAATTTCTACGTATTATACAGGGTTATTCACGAATATGGCTCTATAGAATATTTTTAGAAAAGACACAAGATTCAGGATTGAGATTCTAAAGGAGAGTGATATTTTGCGAAGGTTGTAGCACTTCCGGTTTTTCCGGAAGTGACATCAACTTTCGTTTTTCAAATGGAAAGACCCATTTCTTATTGCATAAAAAGATTCTCCATTGAATTCTGAATCTTTTTGATTCCAAGAGTTTGAATTTTCCCGAGAAAATTCTCTTTAAATGAGGAAATACGAAAAAAAAATCTCAAAATTGAACTCTATTGAAATACAGGCAACTTCGAGGTTCTCATTTTTTAGAATCTCCGAGAAGAAAGGCTGATGCTTCTTTTCCGATAGCGTGATTTTCAGAATATGATACAGGAGGTCACAAATTCCTTGTCAAAGTTAGAAGTGACGAAACATAAAAAAATTGTTCTTTTCAAATTGGAACCCCATTCCTTCGAAACATTTTCGAAATCTTCGTCAAAAAATAATAGGATCATACTTCCAAAACTTTTATGTCAAGATGAATATTTTTCGAGATATTCAGGAAAAACGATTTTGCTTTCAATTCTCAATCTCATTAAGAATGTGTTTTTTACTAGAACATAATTAGCGGACAAGTGAAATTTTTGGAAATCTCTGTTATCAAGAAAATATTTTCTTATATTTCAGACTTGAGATTGAAAATTGAAGAAAAAATCGTTTTTCGTGAATATCTCGAAAAATATTCATTTTGGGATAAAAGTCTTGGACGTATGCTCCTATTATTTTTTGACGAAGATTTCGAAAATGTTTCGAAAAAATGGGGTTCCAATTTGAAAAAAACAATTTTTTGATGTTTCGTCACTTCTAACTTTGACAAAGAATTTGTGACCTCTTGTATCATATTCTGAAAATCAAGCTATCGGAAAAGAAGCACAGCCTTTCTTCTCGGAGATCCTCAAAAATGAGAATTTTTAATGAAAAAATTTCGAAGTTGTCTGTATTTCAGCAGAGTTCAATTTTGAGATTTTTTTTTCATATTTCCTCATTCAAAGAGAATTTTGTCGGGAAAATTCAAACTTTTGAAATCAAAAATACTCAGAATTCAATGGAGAATCTATTTATTCAAAAAAAAATGAATCTTCCCATTTGAAAACCGAAAGTTGATGTCACTTCGGGAAAAACCTAGAACCTTAAAAAAATATACGAGAAGTCGTCTTCTTACTTGAAGCTCACCTTTAGAATTTCAATCCTGAATCTTGTGTCTTTCCTAAAAATATTCTATAGAGCCATATTCGTGAATAACGCTGTAAAATGAAAACAACAACTGGATGGTAAGCTCAATAATTGCAATAGTCCATTCGACCTAATGTCAATTTCTGACTGTTGATTTATTGAATATTAATGGAATTACTAAAAAATTGTGCAATTGTGCTGGGTGTTCTTCTTCGAGGCCTGTCTATGCTCTCTTCTTAGTTTGCAGCTCAAGATATTCAGAAAGGAAGGTTAAAATATCTTGTTGTGTACCCGAAGATGTAATTAATGTATCCACCTAATTGGCGACTGTTCTCTTCCTTCAATTTCAAGGTTCCGAATGCACGAAGACTCGTTCAAAAGAGAATTAACCGAATCCAAGTGACATCATACTTTGAAATGACTGTGCTGGAGGTGGCAGAACATTTCAATCCAACGGCTGTTTGTTTAAGGAAATACGAATGTGTGCTGGACTCGTAGGATTAATTTTGTAGCTTTGTACGATCAGTTCGTGATATAAATTTCGGGGTCACCGCAGGCGTTTAATGTTGAATGATACCTCGAGGTCGAAATGTGGAATATCTGAATGAATTAGGTCTATCTCCTTCCATAGTTTTGCTTCAGTTCGAAGAAAACTGACCCCTTGGAACAAATTGGAAAATCCAAGAGAAGGAATCCATCGACTTATTCCTCACATGATGATATCATGATGAAGTGATGGGGTAATCAGGAAAATGACGAGCGAATTTGCAAGAGGTGAAAGACATATCGATTAAGTGTGTCGATAATAATCGATATCGAAGATCGGTTTGGCATGCATCTGAATGGAACGTCAGAAGATGCTGTTCTGCTTCCATTCCATTTGATCACTTCTCACAGAAAAAGAAGTTGAGCTCGAAAAAAAGTTAAACCAAGAAGTTTTCACCTACTCTTCTTCTCCATTTGATTTCCCATGGTCGATGATGTCGTCGAAATATATACTGTACCGGGAATCGTAATTTTATGAATCATATCGCTGTCCGGCCTATAATTAAATCTAATAACTTTGAAGCATGTTTTCATTATGTCATCACTGCGAATAGTTTCTACGAAATCGATACTCGTATGGTCTGCTGGGCGCTTACTATACTAATGGTCATCAATTAAAACGCCGAAATAGATGTAAAGGTACCTCCCATTTGATAACTAAGAAATTAATCAATGCGAAAATCCAGAATCAAATCGAAACACCAGCTACGGTTCTATCGATTGGTCATCGTTTTTTCCTGCGTTTACCACATGGTTGCTGGTAACAACAATTCATCTACATACAAGGATTATTCCAGGAACTATCATACAGGGTCCGGCAAAAAAACCTCCCTGATTTCAATAGGCATTTGCAAAAAAAATAAGAAACATATAGAACAATTACTTATATTTGTAAATAGCCTATATGATGCCATTTTACATCACTTAGTACACTTTACTTGGTTTTGAAAATTATGTCTGATAAATGATGTCCCCCATTGTTAAGACATTCACGAAGTCTTTCCCTGAAGTTGTCCATAGTTCTTCGTGTAACTTCCCTTGGAATGGCTGCCACTTCCTGCCTAATGGCATCTTTTAGTTCTTGCAGAGTTCTGGGACGATGTTTGTACACTTCAGTATTTAGGTACCCCCACAGAAAGAAATCACAAGGGGGCCAGGAAATGTCTCCTCTTAAAGAAACAAGACGTCCAGGGCAGGGAACAACTCTCTTAACATTTCCATGGACCGCTGAGCAGTGTGAGCTGTGGCTCCGTCCTGTTGGAACCAAACTTCTTCTTCCTGATGGTCTAAAACAAACTGGTTTATCTTGGGTCGGAGAAATGTTTCTATCATGTGACAATAGCGATCGGTATTGACCGTTACTGTTTGTCCATCTTCTTCAAAAAAGTACGGTCCCCACACACCAAATTCCCAGAACTCTGCAAAAACTAAAGGATGCCATTAGGCAGGAAGTGGCAGAGCCATTCCAAGGGAAGTTACACGAAGAACTATGGACAACTTCAGGGAAAGATTTCGTGAATGTCTTAACAATGGGGGACATCATTTATCAGACATAATTTTCAAAACCAAGTAAAGTGTACTAAGTGATGTAAAATGGCATCATATAGGCTATTCACAAATATAAGTAATTGTTCTATATGTTTCTTATTTTTTTTGCAAATGCCTATTGAAATCAGGGAGGTTTTTTTGCCGGACCCTGTATTTTTATCTTCTCCATGATCACAAATCCATTGAATTTTTGAAATTTGTAATTTCTATGGGAAGAATCGTGTAGTAGCTCGTTGTACCAACTTTTATTTTGATTCTGGCTTGTTTAATTCATTGCTCTTGATCAAGAGATTTCGACCAGCCTCAACCACTAAATGAAACACTCAGTGTCTCAACTAATTACCGATACTTCCGAGAATCCCCCCAAAGAGATATGCAAGTCTGATTATGTTGTTAATACTTTGGTAAAAAGGCAGAAAGAGGCAAGGGTCCCCTGTAGTTTGGTTAAGAGCTTCTCGTCCCATTTCTCGCGTTTAAATTTATGACTTATTATACAACCGTCCTTATCTACCTGAAGTCATTAATTATCATGTCTAATTACTTATTTATTTTATTATCATGACTCGCTGGTTAGAGTCATCAGTTAGTTTGTTGATCGGTTCAAGAATTGATTGAACTTCTTTCCGCTGCCATAAAAATTTTTGCTCATACGACTGGTCAGGAAAAATTATCAGTGGGTATTTCACGAAAGATGACCTTCATTCTGGCAAGACAAACGAACTGTAAAATAATTCATTTCCTACTAAAACTGTGATATATGTAAACGTCAATAATGACTTATCTAAGTAAATACATGGCGATATATCTAGAAACCACTTTCGTTTGCCATATATGCGACGGACCTGATGATGGACAACAATTTTCTTCAGTGATTAGTGCACATAACACGATAGAAGCATTTTAGGAAATCGCATGAGGACAATTATAGTACATCGAAAGCTACTTCGATCTAGGATAATGCTCGGTTATGTTATTGTCCGAAAGGATTGTATTCCGTATGCGGCAGCTAATATTATATAATCGATAACATTTTATGAGGAATAAAGCACATGATTTCAAATTTGTCCTTAATAATATTAAAAAGCATTTAACGATACCAAGAAAATAACTGCTTGACATATTCTCTGCATGATTTCCACCAAGTTTATGAGAATATCCTCTTCAATTAGTTTGCAAAAGTTGTAGCAAAAGATGTTGGATCTATTTTATCTGTGGGCATCAAGGGTTTTTTGTAATTCGTGCCAAGAATGGTCAATTAGATTCAAGTCAGGAAATCTTGGAGGCCATGGAAGCTGTGGAATAATCTAGTTTTCCCTACAACTGATTTCTTAGAGGGAATTGCTGCTTAAAATTGTTGCACTACTCCGTTGATAACGTCCTGAATATATGTTTGAGATGTCATTATTTCCAATTAGTCAATTCTGCAGCCCCAAACACTTTTTTGATACTTCAAACCCTTCGATTTTATGGAAAACTTGAAACCCATTAAGGAAAAAATCATTGAGAAGATGAACTTGTAAAAAATTTGCTTAATTTACCCGATTTTTCACATTTTCTAGTTGGACCGATGTATATATAGAATATGCTCAAATATCCTCAACTTTTGACTATCAATATATTAATTATTAATGAGTTTACTAATTTACCTTTGTTACTTAGTGTAGAGGAAGGATATGATCTGAAAGACATTATTCAGAAATATAACCGCTATGGTTTCGGAGAAAAGGCTGAACGACTGCTTTGGAGTTAGTGTAGGAGGTGTACAAGATAAATTTGAAGGAGTTTGTAGAACGTCGGCTCGCGTTCTCAGAACTCGCATTGATACATTATGGGTCACTTTAAAAATCAATCTGTGTGTCACAATATACATAAGAAAACTCATTAAAGTGTATATTGAAATAATTGTTGGAAGAAATTTTATTCAGGGTTGCGTTTTCCTTTGTCCTTCCACGGAGAAAAAGCCACTCCCAATCACGATTGAGCCATCATGAGCGTTATATGATTGTGTTTACTGGGTCTGTTAGAATAGAATTGTTGATTAGCTCAAATGTCTGGTCTCTGCATTGACTTGCAGATTACTGGATATATCAATTCCGAAGACAATTGTATGAAACACACGGATAGTTGCGATGATAAATCCTTCACTGAGAGGTATTTCTGAACCACGGATATCAATTTTTTGACAAGCAAGTCCTTTCTCTACAAAACTCAATCATCAAAATTGAAGCGAAAAAGATGATTTTTGTCCTGTCATCCAAACAGATTAAATAGACAAAATCTAGTGGAAGTGGTGAAGCATATTGAAATTCTTTTAATAGCGTATGATCAAATTATAGCTTAGACTGTGTACATTACCATATGAATGAAAAATTATTACCTGAGTGACCTTAAACCAGTAATAACCTCTTTGTTGTATTGTATCAAGATGAACATCCACCTTTGTTATAGATTTTTCAGACGTAGTCTTGAGACCCGGAGCTTTTGTCCTGTAATAAAACTGGCCCGACCTTATTACTAGGATTACGGGAAATTTATAGCTTCCTTCTATGTTATGAAATGATGATGTTAGCAGATATTCCCAATATTTCTCGCCAGTACATGACCCAGAAATACACTGCGCAAAAAAATTAACGCACATTATGGAAATCTCAAATTTATTCTACAACTGAATGTGTTCTCGATGATAATTATGGAGCATATGTTATCCACTTTCAACGTTTTTCTTCAATACAGATGTTTTTTCCCAGCAGGAATAAAAAAAGATGATATTATCAGATTTTGAATGTATTTGCTCCATTCTAGAATCAGTTTTTCTCGATCAATTCTAGTGATCTATAGTTTTTCTTTCGTTTGATTTTCTACACTCGATCGCTATGCAACGAGAAACACGCAATTTGACCCAAGAGGAATGTGCCCAAGCGGTAGTTTCGCGAGAAGAAGGGTGGACATACACAAGAATTGCAGAAAGGTTTGGAGTTTCCCATACAAGTGTGTCCAGAATGTTGCAGCGATTCAGGGAGACAGGTATGAATGTCCAAAGACCAGGACAGGGTAGACCACGGGTAACAACTGCCATTCAAGAACGTTACTTGAGAGTTTCTTCGTTGAGACAACGGTTTGCAACCGCTCTCCTCCTTCAAAATCAGCTTGAGTAAACTCATGGGGTGCAAATTAACACTCAGACAATATGAAATCGCCACAGAGAATATAATTTAAGGCCTCGTGTCGTGGCAAGAGGCCCAGCTCTTACCCCAGCCCATCGAAGGGCGCGTTTGGGTTTTGCGAGAGAGCATATCCATTGAGAAAAGGCCGATTGGGAAAGAGTTCTCTTCACAGATGACTCTAGATTCTGCCCATACCATTGTGATCGACGTTTCTTTGTATACAGTCGTCCACATGAAAGATATGCTCAGTGCAATTTCCTGAATACTACTGGTTTCGGGGGAGGATCGATTATGGTATGGGGTGAAATATCTTTGACTGCTCGCACAGACCTAGTGGTCGTTGATAATGCAGCTACGAATGCTGATGAGTATATAAGGAACATTCTTGAATAGCATGTAGTGCCATTTGCTCCATACATTGGTGAAAATTTCATTTTTATGGAAGATAATGCCAGATCCCATCGTGCGCGCATTGTTCAGGAGTACCTTGAAGAGGTTGAAGTCTCTCGAATGGAATGGCCAGCAAGAAGTCCAGATCTCAATCTGATTGAGCAGGTTTGGGACAACCTCAATAGAAGGCTGAGAAGTTCAGAAAATCATCCAGATACTCTTAATGACCAACTCGGAGAAATCTGGCAAGCACTAGATCAGAACATTCTAAGATCACTCATTTTGAGTATGAACCGTCATTGCCGAGCTGTGATTAACGCAAGGGGTGGAAATACCAAGTATTAAATCACTTATCAGCATTTCAGTATTTTGAAAATTGTTCATTTCTCTTCTTTCACATATGATTCGGTGAAATCCTGAATTTTTCTTCCATTTAATGTGTCTTGTTTCGTTCAAAACCTTCCCGAGAGAACATAAAAAATAAGTTATAAAGTCAATGTAGAGTTAACTTTCATTAAAATTGAGATTTTCAGAATGTGCGTTAATTTTTTCGCGGAGTGTATATCGAATTTCAGTTTTCGGGAAAAAATCCACAGTTGGGAATACATTAAGAACGCGTGACCGGCATGTGTACTTAAAATTCAATGCACGCAAATGATGTAACACAATAATTATCAAGCCATACAAGGTTAATACCTAAAAAAAAGGTTCTTCTGAAAATTGAATTCGTACACATTACGACGCTACTGCTAAAACGTTGAAGCATTCGCTATGACATAATATTTACACAACATATGTACAAATATTGCAAAATGCATCGGATTGATTTTATCGATGAAATGTAACCTACATTTCCGTATAATCGAATTCGAGAAATGCACTTTTTTCAGGTTGCCTTGATAACGATAACGAATTCTGGCTCATTCATAGTTATTTCCTCGGGGAAATTGGAGAGCGGACGTCATCCGCGCAGATGTAACATCCCATCAAGCCAACTTGATGCTCGGATGTGGGTGTAGCCCACACCGGCTATAGTGTTAGCAATATGAATGCAGATTTCGCAGTATTGTGGTTTACATGCAAATACTCATTATTTATCGAGGGATAGCCATCCTAGGAGGATATATATCGGCCATCCCGGCATGAATTGGTAGAATTCCATGTGAAACGCTGAAGAACAGATTTAGCAGGCTATTTTTTTACATCGACTACGATGGTCAATTAGTCTTGAGTAAATGACAACCTCCCAGTTATATTCTACCTGGTATTTGTCAACTCAGAATGATATCAGTTGAAATTTATGCTGAGAGGATTCAGAATTTTCCTAATTCATTCAAGGTTTTCACTCCAACTTTCCGAAAAAAAAACTACTTCAGATTTTTTTAATTATGGAAATGCTCCTCTGTATTATCATGCATTAAAAGACTTTTGTTGCCTGAAGTGAATGAAAAATAACAAAATTGAACTATACTCCCCGTCAATAAATTCCGGACAGGCAAAATTTTTGTCAAATTCAACACCCTGTATCTTTTTTCGTGGTTCTCCGATTTTGTTGAAATTTTCACCAGGTATAGTATTAGGTCTTGTTATATTAACCTGAAATTTACTTTGCGAAAATACCTTTAATTCATCCGTTATACAGGGTGAAACAAAACCTTGTTTTATACCCTTCATTTCTAAACACCCTGTGGTGAATTTGAGGCGGAAAATTTGATATCATTCAGTTTTAATTTGAAGTGTGACTCTTTCTTAACAAAATGTTCTTTGATTTACGTCACTATCTGATTTAAAAAAAAAGATACACATTTTCAAAGAAAGTGTTGCATTTTTTCAATTTTTATAACAATTCAAAACATTACAATACTTGATAAAGTATTGTTTATGTATTGTTATGTTTATGTATTGTTATGTTTACTAGTCGATAGACTAGTAAACATAAACAAACATCTGAAAATTAATAGCGTGTATTTCCGCCTCGCTTTCTCAGCACTTCTACCATACGACGTGGCATACTTTCAATGCATTTCCGAATTGCTTCTGGGGGAATATTTTTCCGTTCTTCAAGAAGGGCTGTTCGTAAATCAGGCAAGGTATTGGGCTGCCGATTTCGAACATGTCTTCCTAGCATATCCCATACATGTTCAATTGGATTTAAATCTGGCCTTCTGGCTGGCCACACGAATCGTTGAATATTCGCCTCTTCTAAGTATTCTGTTACAACCCGTGCAACGTGAGGACTAGCATTGTCCTGCATTAATAGAAATTGTTGCTTCCCCCAGAAGCAATTCGTAAATGCATTGAAAGTATGCCACGTCGTATGGTAGAAGTGATAAGAAAGCGGGGTGGAAATACACGCTTTTAATGTTCAGATGTTTGTTTATGTTCAATAGTCGATAAGGTATTGTAATGTTTTAAATTTTTATAAAAATTGAAAAAATGCACCACTTTCTTTCAAAATGTGTATCTTTTTTTGAAGCAGATACTAACGTAAATCAAAAAACATTTTGTTAAGAAAGAGGCACACTTCAAATTAAAACTGAATGATATCAAATTTCCGCCTCAAATTCACCACAGGGTGTTTAGAAATGAAGGGTATAAAACAAGATTTTGTTTCACTTTGTGTAACGGATGAATTACAAGTATTTTCGCAAAGTAAATTTCAGGTTAATATAACAAGACGCAATACTATACCTGGTGAAAATTTCAACAAAATCGGAGAACCACGAAAAAAGATACAGGGTGTTGAATTTGACAAAAATTTTGCCTGTCCGGAATTTATTGACGGGGAGTGCATTAATATTAAAACAACGTATGAGTGCATCAATTCTGGATGAGTGTTTCATTTGCAGAGATAAAAAGACGTATCTATCAGATGAACTAGGAAAAGCATGTTGCTTTCATTGAGCAAACTATTTTGTTTTGATTCTGAAATCCGAACATTGATCTAGGGGCTCAAAAAACGCAACATCTACATATAAGTTTACTTCTTTTTGCTTTTAATCGATTCTCGAAATTGATCCCAGCATATTTCTGTTTCATTTATACCTTTTCCTAATAATTACATAACTGAAAACACCCCAGGGTACGGTTGCATTAATTTTTCCATAAGCATCCCTAAGAGTCCATTACTTGACATATTTACATCTGAAATAATAAAGTTAGATAGGGTGTAACCAAATGTTTGGGGAGTCATTTTTCATATTGTCGTCAAATGAGGAAAAATTTTTTAAGAATCAACATACAAATTTTTCCACTGCTCAAAATTGAGATTGTCAAGAACATAATAGAAGTCCCCAAATCTCCAAGTGGAGTCTTTCGCGCCCAATTTAGACGCTTTTAGGTGTCAGCTGTTTTTGAGCCCGCATCAGTTGTGCAACTTCATATTTATCAGTATTGAGCAGTGATTACTTAATAGACCTGATCTCCATAATTTTAAATTCATTTCTCGGATGAAACCGAGCACCGGATGAGGAATAATCAAGTTATAGGAGTAAAAGAAAGGCACATCGGCCTACTCATGAGAAAAGAGCCCGTGGGATTTTCATTCAGGCAATATGGTGTTGCTTCAGACGAAATTCATTAACTCTTAACTCTTCCATTTCACGAAGGTGTGACCGTCCAATATATTTGAATAAATGGAATCATTAGAAATTACAATGAACGTTGCATATCTCACGAAGTAAATAAATTCGACAGGAAAACCCGTTAGTATTGATGGACAATAACTCCAGCTGAAAAAAAACTTCTTTACGACTATCACGTTTGCTACATGAAAGCATAAATCCAGTACATTTGATGAAAGAAAGCACATATCCTTCAGAAATGAAGAGGGAAAAGTCTTAAAGAAAAATTAGAGATGAATGCCGTAACCATGAAATCATAACGCTGGAACATGAAGTTTAGATGGCAGCTGCTAGTTAAGCTACTGGAGAGCTGAACCTCAATTAGCCCAAGAAATGGGGGCATGTTACATCATGAGATCGCCATGATTAGCCACCTATAATTTTCAATCAGGAAGAAACGACGTCGATATTGTGTGGTTTCAATTCTTGAGTGGAATTCAGGTGAACGACGATGTGAAAAGAAAGAACAATAATGAGTATTAGAAAAAGAAACCGTTCTTCATTGACAGAATCAAAGACCATCGACCGAAGTCCTTCAGCCATGTAAAATTAAAAAAGGGACCCATAAGTTATATTAGTGTTATGTTATTCATGAATTTTCCAGTAGTTCATGTGTACTATTGTGGTTTATCATGAAAATGTCCTTAGGGTATGGTAACTTCTTATAGCTCTGTACATAGTTCTGAAATGTTTTTCTTTATGATTTGAGAGTATGCTTTTTGGTTCGCCTTATTGTCTGTCAAGATGCCAAGATATGTTATAGTATGGGACGTGGCTTTTCTTTAATTTCCAATAGCAATCGTCATCTGATACTTTGTGGTATCGATTGTATATTATTTTCAGGGTACAATCTCAACGAGGTTCTCAAAAAAATTGATTCGATTCAATTTTATGACCCAGTGTTTTTATCGTATAGTAGGAAGGAATTCAAATTGCAAATCGAGATGATGTGATTGGGATAAGGTTCACTGGCCGGGATCTATCAATATTTTCTGTTTCTCTCAGTAGCAATTGAGAGAGCCTACAATGATCCTCTCGTTCTACCCAATAATATAAACAAAACCGTCTGGTAGATTGTCCAATTATGTCCCACGCATATTATATGATGATGTTTACTATCCACAAGGAAATTACAAAGCATTTCAACAAGTGTTTGGAGGGAGCAATTGTGTTATTCTCTCTTTATTGCAGTGAGACATTTAATTTATCCGATGATACATTTTGGAAAATTTCGGGCAAAAATTTCATCATTCTTCCTCACGAAAGAAATTGGTTCAAGTGGCGCATCAATTGAAAATGCGTTGAATTCTGAGAATATACTTTTATCACGAGGTACCTTTTTTTTTCTGAAATAGCAATGAACATTATCAAAAATTGAAGGGATGTTATGAATTAGTAACTATATGTCACTCTGTCTATGAAATCGTTTCCTCTACAATCACTGTTTGTTGCTGTAATAAAATGCAGAAATTCACATCATGATCGTCTGCTTTTCCCATTTATTTTTGAAGTTGTGATATTTACTTTATGATCAAAATACTTGAGTTAGAAGTACCAACATAAACCAAAGAAGTCAATAGTTGAAACGTTTCTTACTCAAGCATGTGTAGAAAATAATGTTGTATGTCATGCAGAACTTTTTCTCTAAAGGTTCAAATGGTAAATGTTGTTGGCAAGTAATAGGAATAGATCAGTTTGGTAAAAAAAAGGATTTGATGAAAATAAAGTAGACATAGCAGACCACATATTCGGAGGTGACAAAGAGAGTAACTTTTTAGGGAGTGAACCAATTTGCAACAAGCGTTCTATGATGAAGTTTAAAAAAAAAGTGGGGCCTATTTCAACAGCTTATACTGGCAAAATTCTTGCATTGTTGGTCGGTTTCGTAAAAATTGCATTACATCTTATCGTATTACTCGTTTTTACTGCATCGAAACTGGATTGAAAAGAAGAAAAGCAGTTCCCACAACATAAACCGAAATAACTCGGCTCCAATTCAATTGTTTTCTCTATTCCAAATAGCCTTATTACGATGTCTCTTGTTTTTATTCAAACGGGAGTATTGACCGCGCTCCAGCTCTAGATGCACATGCCATATACAAGTGTGAAATTCATTAATCTTTTCATTCGACCGGATCTCGGAGTTTTTTGAAACAAAGCAACACTTAAGCCCAATTCGGACGACATTGTTATAAAACTGGGTTACACACACAATTAACGTTACTACGGTCCAGTGACACGGTACTTTTGTAATTTGTGCTCGCAGAAAACCGACAATTATAAAATGGATCATTGTCAGATAATATTTCATTCCGAAACAGACTTAAATGTGGAAATATCATCATTTTCTACTTATCCTTCTTCGAAGGCCCAGATGTTCAATATGGGTAGTACCCCCAGCTGTCGAAGAACTTTACGGTGGGAAGAAATGTTGCTAGCCATCAAAATAAGGCCGCGTGAGGTCTGTTCAACACTCCATCATGATTTGGTAGCCAGAAAATTAAATTTTAACTACATTATATCACAGAATTCGTAGACTTATTATATCTATTCTTTGAAGTATACGATAAACCATACGAAAAATATACAAATATCATTGAATGACACCCAAAATAAATATAAGACTGCTTTTAACATCACCTAACTTTTTTGTTTCAGTTCCAACTGCTTCTGAAATGACCAATCTCTTATGGAAACATTTGGCATTTCTTCTTCATATAGGTAAGTGATTAATGCCTATGTCTCCTCCAACAATAAAATGTGTTAATGTTATAAGGGTACTACCATCAATGTTCCAGCTCTTAATATACTAGAAAAATTTTTTATTTATTGATTTTGGGCAACGTGAAACATTGACATTAGTAATTGCATTACAACCCTTACAACATTATTTCATAGGATGAGATATTCAGGGTAATACGTGTTGAAAGAATCAAACTGTGAAACCACAAAAAAAAATTTGTAGATCCTTTAAAATATCGCAATGACTTGATTTTTTTAACGGTGTTGAGGACGTGTTGACGTTTTATTATTCTTGTATATGGGAATGGAATTTACAGAATTCTTCCAACATATTGATGAAAAATAATAGAAAAACGATTAGGAAATCAATTTTCATTGTTACTCAAATTCAACCTAATTCTTTCTATGTAAAAAAAAATTGTAATATGTCTTAATGTGACAATTACAAGCATGAACTAGGAAAAAACCGGATTTTTGAATGAAATATTACAGAGGACAACTTCATTATTCCTTTAATTTTGATTGAATTTCTGCAGATGCCGAGTTGGCCTTTTTTTTAAGAATGTTCAGCGTGCTCAGCATCACATGATATTAATTCACCACTGTTCCAACACCTGGTCTTAATCAGTTCGTTCGAAATTGTACAGAGGTAAACTGATACACTTGGGGAGGTATATGTGATATATACCAAGCAATACCTGGCAATTTCCAATTTTAGCTCCATCTACGCCCCTGATATTATAGCCAGCTGAGAGCCCTATTATCACATTTCAACACATCCACCTTTTCTTTGCTGTGCGTGAATGAGGTGTTCCGTACGATTGGTGAAAGATGTTGCAGCCAGCTGCTTTAAATTCATTCATTGCCATTCAGTTTTTTTCCAGAGTTTGCGGTCGAAAGATTGGTATTCGATTGAGCAACATCATACCAACACACGTTCCACTATACAGTGTGTCGGTTTCAAAGATAACCCCAGGTCCTGAAGAAAACCTGAGAATATGCAGAAACGCGTCTGCTTGATTCAGAAGAGTGTTAACTGGGTTTTAATGACATAAAAACCAACCTCTAGAAGGGATCTGATGAATCCAATAGGAAGAGAAGGTGAATGACACCTCATTCTGAGAGCTATATAACTACTTTTCCAAATATTTCAAAGATTTTTCATATTTCATTGGGAGAAACCAGATGAGATCTGATGAAACTTGTTTTTACGGTCGTAGACACATCTTCCCTGTGAGAATTCCTGCTATTTCTATTGGAAAGTCAAATAGCTGCTTTTCTCAATTATCCACATAATCGTGGTATAGAATTTCACTCAAAAGCGGTAAGTACGCAAGAACGTACGCAGAATACCGTCCCATACAGGTGTCTAACTGTTCACAGAAAGTAGAATCCGATTGAAATATAGCCGATATTGTGTTTCATGCAGGTACAGGACTCGTATAAAGTCATATATTCGAGATTTATTGGACCTCCCCGAACCAGAACGCATTTTTTTTAACTGTAACAATTATGCCATCGGATGGATATACAGCGTGCCACGAGAAATCTTCGGAGAAAGTAAAAAAGATATTGTTTCACGATAAGGCAGAATCTCACATCATTGTGAAAAAATTCGGATTTCTTCTCGATATCTACATCTCACAAGAAAAGTGCCTCAAGTAGCTACGTGACTCCCAAAATCAATTTTCCCAGTGTGTGGTCAAAGTCATAGTTGGGAGGATATTGGATATCTATTTTTAAGAATTCCAATCAGCTTCCAAATTGAAAATATTAGTTCCGAGAGAAATTCATTTCGACGATTTGAGATTTTGCCAATATTGCGAAATGACATGTAGGTGTTTTGTCATGTTTCATTACCTAAGAATCCAATTCGAAACACCAACCTACAGGTTGTTTTATTCAGGAAGGTATCGTGCACATCTTTCGATAACGTGAATAATTCAATTGAACAACAGAAAACAGATCAATATTAATGGTGAAAACTTTCATTGGATGGGAGTTGGTGAACAAGAAAATTACGGAATTTCTCGAGTGGAACACCCTAATGAAATTATATAGAGTATTAGTAGACGGAAGTCTGCAATTCCTAATAGCTACTGAACAACAGTTTGGAACATTCCTAATATCTCTGTGAATAAAAATAAATGCACGACTGTGAGATAGATTAAATTTTTCCAAATACATTTGCAGCCTTATTCCATATCTCTGAATTAAAAAAATTTTTCGTTATGGAATAAACTAATTCTAAGTAAAACATTATCAAGGGTATCGATAGCATCCTCTGACCTTTCAGCTATGCGTTAATTTAAACAGGCATTGTGTTTGATATCTGTCCCGAATGATAAGCACAGATTTCCACTGAATTACGATTGATCTGAAGCAAGCGGGAATGTCGTCATACTTTCTGACCACCCGTATAATGCACAGTCCCTGATGAATGGTTCGGTATCGCACTAAATTAGAGGACTGGCTGATGTTTTTCATGAAACAATTTGGTCGGACGTTGCTCTCTCAATCCACCTCGCATAAAGTGAAAAAAAAAAACAACGATATTATGAGTGGTATAGTATTTGGTATGAAATATTTATATTTTTCCCCACGAACAAAGAAAGCAAATATTGCCAAATTACCATAAGAATCCACTAAATGGTGAAAATTTTCGTGGAACTAAGAAGGTTTGAAAAAGATACAAACTTCCTGATCTTCCAGTAGCTATGGATGAAACTGGAGTACATATCATTTTTCCGACCCAGAAACAAGCAGCAATTGATGGAATCGAAGCACGTGTCCGAAAAAGTATCTTGTTTCAGTTCTTTGAAATTACCATTATCTGGATGAGGGTAGAATAACTAGATATTTCTATGTACGTAATGTTAAAATGTGAAGAGAAATTTAAAAAATCAACAGACGGATGAAGAACTCATTAATAAGACTAACATTTCAAGTAAACGATTGAAAAAAATGAAATGACAAAGACTGATGAGAAAAAAAGAACAAAAATAGTACAATGTTGAAGATTAAGCCATCAGATAATTGCCCTGGGAAAGAAATAACAAATCGTTAGATCAACGAAAGCTCTCGAAATGATGTTTTAATGATTTGAAATGGATATGCCCTTTTTTGTCCAAGGCAAAGATCTCCTCTAACATGCAGAACAGGAAATCTTCAGGGATCAATTCTAGAACCCTTGGCCTTAAATTGGCTACATTAATGATCCCTTCTTCCATTAGGGTTGAAATATATCGAATATGATTTACGTACATGGCCTGCTTTGAGTTTTGAATAACAGCCAAAGTAAATTTCGTCTCTTTTCAAGAGTTTTCCTCGAATTACTCTAAACGTCTCAAAACGTAGTCATAATCTCCAGATATTACCTGGCCACACATCAATTGCTCTGGTATCGTAAACAACGACATACTTATTGTAAACAATTCGCTCTTTTCTGAGAACTCAGAACTATAACACGACAATATGAAAATAACACAACCATATGAGGCGATTTACATTTTACAATAGGTTCATTTACTTTTACAGTTATTTATATGAATGTCTTGAAGGAAAATGAGCAGAGTGCCATTATGGTTGGTCTTCATCGATGCCAAGAATTAAAGAGAATGAAAAATCTAAAAACAAGATTATTTGAAATAAACGAACACCTCAGAACTCTAATGCAAAAAAAGTCTAGTTTCATTGAGAAAACATTTAATGGAAGCGTAAAATCTAAATATATCCTTATCAATGTACGAAGATTAAGACACGGTGAGGAAAGCAGTCATAAAAATAGCATTTCAATGAAGTAAATAATTATAAGTAATTGATAGTATAATTAATGTATATTTCGGAATATCTTTGAAATATCGATTCAATCGACCTCGTTTGAGGTCACGAATTAATTTTCCTATTTTCGGCCAGATTTTTACTGGTTCCGGATCAACAATATCCCCGAATTTATCGAAATAGTCGATGATAAAATTCGACTGAAAAAAAAATGAGTCAGTTTCAAGGGACTACATGTTTCTTGTCAGTTGTCGGACATCAAAGTCGAAGGAAACCATGAAGAAATCGATTTCTTAAATGAATGTTGTCTGAATTACAAATGAGTGGATATTGAAATAATTTCACGTCTTCAATAAAGCATCGAGCCGAAGAAATGGGCTTGTGTAAAAACTTTTTTACGAGAATTGAATGTATCATGAATTATTGAATTGCGAATTTCTGCATGTACAAGGCTATGCGACAGGTCGAAATTATCAACTTTGGTTGAACGTGAATGATGCAAAAGTATCGGCTATTCATCCTGGCAGGATTCTGTACGATCTCTGAAAAAATTTCAGATGGAGAAATCTGTTGTAGATTTCAAAAAGTTTACTGTTTCAATAGTTCGAAGATCTGTTGTTTATTCATTATAAAGCAAAAATTTTTGTTGGAGCATTTCTATTATTTAAAATGATAATGAAAGGAAAAAATACAGAGAGAGTTCTTCCAAGGTTCCAAAACGTAAAACCTGAAAAAAAAAATCTTTAGAAGCGACTTGATTTTCCCTATCTGTTCGTTCGATGACAATGAAACTATGGAGGAAATGAATACTCTAGGAACTCTCACAGAATATATAATCTTCGAAACGTTGTACACTCACAGGTGATGGCATTCCAACACTCGATCGATAAGTCATTGTTCACGAACAATTTGAATCGTATTGTTCAAATCACACACACATTGTTCAATTTACACACTGTCAATTAATTCAGATGGATTTGTTTTTTCTCCATACAGATTTTGCACAATTTTCAAGTTTTATACGAAACAAGGAATGAGCTTAGTCTCAGAGTGCAGTTTTTACGTCCTGTGTAGTTTGAAATGCCAGAAGAAGTCCAAATTTCAAATTGTGAGTCCCATTGCAAGTGCATATCTGTCTCATTGCAATTTATTCGTTAAATAACGAAGAGTTTAGCATGGCCAGGGCATTTTCCAGACCTGGATCCCATCTAGCATATTCAGAACATGTTTCTTAGATTAGACATAAAATTTTCATTTTGTTTTCAAAAGAGTTATCTTTTTGAAATGTTCTTAGTTTTAAGGAAAATCTTAAGGATTGTAATGTAATGATTTTAAACAAGACTCGTCGTGTTTGGATCTCATGGGTGTCTATAACGGTCATTTCCCATATATGTCGTATCGATGCTCACATGTTCTAGTGAAAATAGAAATATTTAGAGTACACATCGTATGTCGAAATGTGTGTCAACACCCAACACATCTTCAATGACGTTACTGTTTGGTTGAACTAGAGAACACAGGAGATAAGATGGTACTGATAAGTAATGAACAGCTTAATTTGAGTGTGCAACAATGTCTAGTCTTTTATATCTCCGAATTGTACCGAATCAAAAGTTCAGAAACAAAAAATCGATATAACACTAATTTTTGTTCTGTTATTTTATTTCTAACAAAAGAAATATCGAATTGATATTGGGTCAATAAATTTCATTACCAAAGTTAACTTCCTCTGAAGACACAGTAGGCAATTTAGAACTTCACAATTGTCACAAATACAGTTGGAGGTATATCCCTTTTCACTGTTTTTTTTTCATAAAATGAAAGTAGAAAGAACCATGGGATGGCAAGAATCGAGACGAAGATATTCGAGAGATTCTGTGTGATAATTCTCCTGTGATAACTATGCAGATCCTTGATCCTTCTTCGAATAGAATGGAATGCAACCTTCATATCGAAACCTGTTCAATTCAGCAAGAAATAACCAACAAAGTAACTGAGATTGGACAATTAACATAATCCGAAATATATGAAAAATCGTAGATTGGTATGGACGTCAAGAATAATCCCATTCGTTCCACATTAGCAAAGAAAAAAGCTGAATAGACTATCTCGGGTTGGTAACCTTTTTTTTTCTCGATGCACCGCCGCATTTTTTCGGTCGTTTTTTGTAATTAATTTTTTTGTTGCATTCGGAATTACGGGTCCCCAAAAAGGGTACAAAAACCCGAAGGCTTTTAAATGTTGTGTCTGCGATATTCGAGATCTTATCAGTTGGGCCGTCTGAAGAGGTCGTGCTTTTGGACATAGAAAAGAGTGCCGGTCAACCCACGACCTTTGTGTTTTCGTTGCCGAATAAACCAAATATTTCCATAAAGAACGGGCCAGCGAGCCAGGACCGTAACGAAAAATTTCAACGGAACGAACAAAATGGAGAGCCATAATGAAAAAATTTCATTTCCTTTTAGCTCGCGAAGAAGAAACAACCATTATTAGTATTCAGAGGCTGCAGCGCGAGTCTGGGCAGCATTGACTTCAAGTTTTTGCCCAATAATCAAGAGAAAAATGACACACCATTCAGTTATCGGTCACCATCTTGCTTTCTAATTCATACATGCTTCGCGGAGAAGCAAGAATTCCTGGTTACATTCACAGGATGATCATAAAATGAAGCAGCCTCTTGATGTACGTCGATAGACGGTAATAAAAGTTCAAGTTATAACGAGTCGGGTATGACTTATCGAATGCACCCTGTATTAAACCGAAACAGTCGTCTTGCTTGAAGGAATATACATGCCTTTGCCTATTCTAGAAACTAGCTTTCTTGTAGCGCATGGTTCAGGGTGCTTTACCTAGATATACTTCCAACAGTAAACAAATGCTTAGGATCTTTCTGTGTAAAAGAACGTTGGATAAAATTCCCTCCTATGATAAGAATTCACAAAGTCAACGTGAAATCTCTTCCTTAACCTGCATTAAGTTGTTTCGACGATAACATACACGTAAGATAAGGGTATCGAAGAAGCTTTCCAGGGTAGACCACCCTCATGAAAAAATCACTTAAGCCATAATAGCTTTATTACTTTGAACATCCGGACCTGAAAACCTTCTTTTCTATTCTCTTCAATTCGTTAAATATTTGTGAATTCCTCGTTATTCCATTGAGTCTAAACTTTCCAGTAACAAATTTTACGACATCGAAGGAGCAATGAATGTAATTCAATACCTGATAATTGTTTTTTAGCCATAAACATTTTGATGTGGTGTTTTTCTTGATGGGAGTGAAACAGCGATGAAAACAGAGATACAGGATTGGCATGGTGTTGTGTTGCCTTCCAGTTATTAATCTGATGAAATGTTGCCCATGGCAACGAAACATACAGCAGACCACTCTTCTTCATTATTGTAAATTAGATAAGACATAAGCAACGATAAAAGTACCAAACCAAGATCTTTCATTGTTGAAACTGATAATGTCTTTTTGAAGACACGCTACCATAAATTCTCAACTATAGATTTATTAATACAAATGCCCGTCCATTTTGGCGTTCTCATAGACGGTAACGAAGCTATGTTAATAGGTTCATTAAAAAGCCTCTTAGGTGAACAAGATTTCTAGATCTGATTACATTACGAGGAAAGCTAGTACCTAACACAAATACTCCGTTATAATCGGAATCATCGAAAAGCAGCCTGTTTTTCACAGATTCAGGCTTATATCTCATCCTGCGATTGCTTAGATTTCGGTAAAATAAAAACAAAATTCACTGTTATTGTTTAAGTTGCACAAACAAGGCTCTCATGCAGATAATATGAGAAAGAAAGTTTTCCAGTATAAGATTCGGAATAAAAATTGAAATGATCGAAAATATTAGGATGTGGGTGGATTTATGCATAAGTTGGCGGCAAAAGATAAAAGCCGAGATTTCTCCTTAAAATATTCAGCTGATAGCACTTCAACAGCGGCACATTGTGTACTTATATAGTCCTTTATTTATGCGACGGCATTGTAACACATAAATAGAAAATTTAATAAACACAAATATATAATCGTTCCATTCAAATGTACTGATGAACACGCATCGTCTCGAGAAATGCATGGCCGCACCTTAAAAGAATTGTATTCGTCTGTCTACAGGCTGTGAAGACAAATAGTCCGGCATCTATAGCGTTGCAATTTAGACAAACGTGGTAGAAAAAATTATATAGACACTTGAAATAGTTATAAGAAGAAATAACAGTGGAAAAATCCAATGTTTTTCACGAAATCTGGTGAAAACTCATGTTTCGAACACACTGCAATTTTTTAAATTTAAAATATTGATTTTTTCATCTTATTTTCATTCAATATCGAAGGAGCAGCCTTATTTCCAATCTGATATTCTCACGTCAAAAAATCTGCTCTTTTAAAAAAGTCTGTGGGCTTTCTGTTTTTTGAAATCTCTTCTTTCTGATGATATAAAAAAATAAACATTACTGTGGTAAAAGTTCTCAGAAAGAACTTTGCTGTAGCTGTGAAACTGGATGTAACAGTCCAAGATGTGGCTGTGAAAAATATGGTTTGAAATGCACAAAATGTATAGTTACTCGAAAAACGTAAGATACCATGTTACATTGATGAAAAAGAAATAACAAATCCAAAAACATAAAGATTGCAAAAACCATGCGAAAATAGTTGATTTAGTAAAATTTAAAGACAATTTCATCTAAAATGTGACTGCTACAATTTTTTTGTGATAACACAGTAGTGTATATTTTTCATAACATCAGAAAATAGATTTGGATTTAAAAGGAGGCTGCTTTTTCGATATTGAGTCAATACAAGGTGAAAAATAAATATTTTGAATCAACAAAATAACGGTGTATGGGACATTAAAATGTAGGTCTTCACCAAATTTCGTGAAAAATTTTTTGTGATAGATACAAACAAATAATCAAATACTTGGTTATTTGGATTTTTCATGCGAATTTTGCGGAATGTGAAAAAGGTGTATTACAAAGTTGTAGTTTTTTCTTTACCTACAACTTTGTCATGTTTTTTTCAGTAGCAATTGATATAAACAGATTTTTACCTTTAAAGGCTCACCCCTTCCATCCTTCTAATAGTTTTGTCACTTTTTACTATTTTCAAAAGCGTCAGCCCTGATATCTATTGAAATACATCATGGGAGGTCTCTGCACTTTTGTAATAGAATTTCTTTCAGTCCCTGAAACGAAAATCATCTTTAAATGATATGTAGAAGAAAGGCATCTGCGTAAAACCTGTGCACTAATTTATCAGGGGCCAGTTCCTTTCAAAAACTGAAAAAAATTACATTTTGTACTTTTAAATTTTGCAACATTCCATAGTTCCCTTTCTTTAGAATTGTCTCTCCCAGTCTATGGAACGAAAATCAATTGTAAAATTTTTTTAAATGATATAAGGAAGACCCCTGCTTGAAACTTGTGCACTAATTAATAAAGAGCCAATTCCTTACAAAAAATTTTTGGTTCACAATGAAAAAAAAATTGATTTTCGAACTTTTGAACTTTGTATCGTTTCGGAGTCTATATCAGACTCCTTCGTCAGACAGATAAATCTTACAAAAAAAAACTTAAAAAAGGCTTCAGCCTGGTGTAATTCCGAAGCATCTTTTTGCGCGATGCTGTTTTCAATAGAGGCAGTAAAAAGTTTTTTTAAAGCTGCGCACGTAGTCTCCTAAATGTATCCGTGTTAGATCAAATGAGCGTTGCGACGACATATAATCTACGAACATTTCTTGGAAGTTCGCGTCGTCAAAATGACAATAAAACACCCAAGATGAATTTGAGCGAAAAAAATGCAAAATTCAATCTAGCTTTATAGCGCGTGCTAAATTGCTGTGAAGATCGAGCGATCCACTACGTGCTCCTGTACGCTTTGAAGTAATTATTTTTGGCAACTCAGAACTTCAACGAGTGGCCAAGAGCGAAACCTAAAATTGAATCTTTTGAAAATCGGGTAAAACCGAAGATATTTTCAAAATAGATATCAGTATCCACAATACGCCCCAAAAAATGTGTAGAATAGCGGTCTCTTCTTTCTTCCTTATGTTATTTTCGTATTCATTAATATCCATAATGGATATTCTAGAATTGCTATAACTAGCATTCGAATTGTCTAAAATCTCAACTATCAAAATAACATTGGAATTTTTCTTCTTAAGCCCTTCTGGGAGCAATAAAGATTCGAGAAGAAACAATTTTGAAGTTTTTTTAGGAAGAGAATTGAATCGAGATTTTTCAAACATTAATAACTGATAACGTATACTTATTTTATTTTTCCTGACGAACTTATGTTTTGATCGAAAGAATGTGATAGGAATTGAAATGAAACCGGTCTCGAAATACCCCAGTAACATTATACAACTTATTTTCATAATTCGAAAACGGCTAAAGCTGTTTTAATTCCACACTTTCTGGAAAAACTCTTCAAGGTAGGTGAGAGACGTGTTGCTTTTGCTTAAATGATTTATGTAGAAGCCAACTGAATCATTGTTGAAAACACAATAAATATGAGAACTGATTTCGAAATCACTCGTATCGAAACCAATTCAATAACCTGATTATTTACACTTTTAGTCCCAATAATGTATGGAAGAAAGGAAAGCCATTAGTGCAGACCATAAACAGGTCATAAATATGTCCCTGGTCTTTGTTACGAAGATATCATTTCACAATGGAAATAATACGACAAACATTGATACTTTTCCAGAAAATTTTAATGATCATTCGTCATTGTGAAAGTTCCATCAGAAAAAAAAATTTTTAACATCGTCGTTAAGTCCAACAAGCAGGAACAAAAAAATTTGATAAAGCACTTGATTAGACCGTAGGTATATCCGGGTGCCACTCTAAAAACGGTAATCCTCTCTACCCACTCCTGAATATGATTTTCGGGATTTCAGGACTCGCGCAATCTGAATCTATCGTGCACTACAAAAATCATTTGAATCGTTGCAGCTTCAAGTGTTAGTTCCCTATCGAATGGTAACAATAAATTGATGTCGTTAGATGTTGTGAATATTAACCACCATTGTATCAGACAAAATATTAACGCAATTGAAACGAACAATGATAATTCTTGGTGACGAAAACCAATTTTAAATTTTTTTTCAAATTCTCTCACAAAGTATAACAAATCTGATATTGTGTGAAGTGATTTAGATTTCTCATCAAAATTTCACTTCCATTTCGAAATAATCATAACATTTTGATAGGTAAACACTCTTGTTAACTTGAAGTAAATATTTTCAATCGTTCTGAAAAAATTACAATTTTATTTTATTCTCTTCACTCGATGTTTCTTCAAGTATTCAATAAGAGTGAATGTGACGCAGAATTCTTAATCGTGCAGCATATTTCGTCTTCTGCAACTCTTCAGATATGGTTTAAAACTTTTTTGAGAATCTAAAAGAAATTGTCCTGGGAAATCTAATAATATCGATAAGTTTGGAAGGGTCCAAATCAAAGCATTTGAAATACTTCAGTCTTTCTAAGGTTTATCGATTATTTCTGAATTCCGAGAATCCATTTTTGTTAAAACGAAAGCATTTTCTTCGAGTTGAATTTTCATTCGCTAATAAAATGTTCAGTTCATATTATCGAGCTGAAAGTTAGTTTCGCTTAGAGAAACTGTGTGTGTTTTCCTGAAAACTTAATTTGGGTTTTCTCTCCCAGTCTCTGAAACAAGAAACAATTAGAAACAATTTTTGAATAATATAAGAAAGGCCCCTGCGTAAAAATTTGAGCACTTATTTATCAGGGGCCAAAACATTACGAGAAGAAATTGTTGCCTAACAATGAACAAAAAGAAAACACTTGGAACTCTTAAGCGTTACGTTTCGGAGTCTAAATCAGATTCCTTCGTCAGACAATTGCTAGTTTTCATTCAACTTCGTAGAATCGTGACAATATTTTGATTGACATTTGTCAATATATGATGAATATAGATTAATATTGATTACTAGGTGTTGATATCGTTATTTTATTCCAAAATTCCCTGAAACCAGTTCTTTTTTCAATAAATCCATCCAAATTCGATCTATTCCTACTGAAAAATTGGCGAGATTATTAGCCTCATCAAACAAAATACAAGCTGACTCCGTGATTTTTCTTTTATAACCATCATGTTCCGTCATTAGAATTTTTGTTCCATTCCAATCCATCATATGATTTCCGGTATTGGAACACACAAGACTTGCTATCTACGATCTACCAATATCTCTATTTTTTATGTTATTCTTATGTTCATGTTTTCTGATTTCTAATGGTGTTGATGTTTCTTCATATAAGATTTTCCACAAATACAGGGAATATTGTAAATACAATTCCTTGATTTTTGGTTCTCATTCTAAGATTCAGTTTTTGTTAATAAAGATCGTAAATCATTTTTTGTATCGAAAACAGTTCTTAGGTTGAATTTGAACCAATTCTATTAATTTTTTCCATGAACATAAAGAATCAAATTTATTAAAATTGGTTGTTTTTGACGGTTTGTTGTTGGTTCTTGATAGTTAATATCGTTTTGAAGCACAATTGTTCTATCTAAATTTGAAATAGTTTTTTCTATGAAATTAGTTGGATATTGATTGTCCTCAAGAATAACTTTAATGAAATTGATTTCGTTATTTCGCATTTCAGTTGTCGATGAAATTAATTGCGCTCTATCATAAGGTGTTTTTATGATACTTCTTCTAACACAATTTCTTGATTTCTGGTTCTCATTCTAAGATTCAGTTTTTATTAATAAAGATCGTGAATCATTTTTTGTTTTGAAAACAGTTCTTATGTTAGATTCAGAACCAATTCTTTCAATTTTTTCTGAAAGTCCATGAACATAAGAAATCGAACTGTGTGTGTGGTTCACCAAACACTGGCCCTTTCAAATATTAATGATGAATGTATCCTTCGATGAAATTGAAAGAACATAAAAAGGCCTCCGATATAATCTTAGGGTCATTTCTTTGAGTCCGTCCTCTATATCTCGGGTTCATTTGGAGGCGCATTCTGGTGGAGCACCTGCATAAACGCGTGCCATGGTGACAATGGCTCGTTATTCAGGGTCCATTGATATGCCAAAGGGAAAAAGCCTAAGCTGGTGGATCTTCGTATGCACATTACCATTATAGTCACGTATGCCGACCGCCATCAACTTCATTGTATCCGATATATTCTGTTTAAATTGTTTTCAATGAAACTGTTCCTTCTGCTTCGCATCTAAAAGCGGTTTATAGTGAAGGCAGATTCCGATAAAATCATGATCATACCGAAAAAAATAAATTCTTTTTTTTTATCGATGCAGAAATTCAGAATAAAAATGCAAAATAACTACTGTACTTATGTCAAAATACAATATAAAATCAGGATTTATTTTTAACACCAATTATCTGAGTAATCTTGACCAATAACTTGCTAAAATGTGAATAGACCTCTCTCACTTTTACCATAATGCTTCTCAACAATTTTTTCAATTTATTTTCTTTCCAGGACTACATGAATTTGAACGATCAATATGAAGAGCTCGCGCTCTACTTGGCGAAAGCACAGGTGAGTCAAAATCATCAAATGATCAATTTTTTTCATCTTTGAATATTGCAAAATTTGAAATAGTCTTCTAGTGTTTTTCCTCAATTGAAAACTAAGAACTTCTAACTTGAATAATATCCTTGATCATAACAAATGAAGGAAAAGTTAAGCTCTAATAACATAACGATTTTTCCCAAAAATATTCAAACACAACTTCCACAAATATTTCCAAAAAGAAGTTTCAATAATGCAAATAAATGAGAGCTCTTGTGGTTTTTTATTTCGACTTAAAATATATAATTATGCATTCACGATTAACATTTCGATACATGATAAAATTTAAATATTCGGCAACATCAAAATACATAATACAATAAATTAATACATCATTAAGTATACATCCTTCGCGAAAACGAAAACCATATTCTCTTCGAAAAATTTAAAATTACCAGCTTCTAAAAATCGTTAGTGTTTTTCTTTCCTCTTGCTGCGAAAAATGGGTCTGGTGCTCCTTCTGCTCTTTTGTCTTGCAACGAATCCCTCAGAAGCCATGGATTATTTCTTAATAATTCAAACCTCTTCTTACCTAAAAGACATTGATCATCAATCAATCTTAACTTTTGTTCAATAAACTTGCCTCTGGTCACAAAAAAAGGTTCATTGTAGCCGAAATGTTCGTCAGATAAGTAAACCCACATGGGTTCCTGAGCGTACAACTTACTCTGAAGGTATTTCGGATCCTTCTTACCCCTATTGGCCCAAAATGGACCATCAGCATCTGACCTCTTCACTGAACTGCTACTCATAAAACGAATTGCATTATTCTCGAAATTCTCATTTTCCTCAGGCCAATCTATTGAATATGGAGAGGCTACAAATCGCTTTCGGGGATCTTGAGCCTAGAAAACAATAACATATTGAACGAGAATATAATGAAGTATGAGCACGTATAAACAATCGAAATAAACCGGACAATATAACTTAAATTGGAGGAAAAACTGAAATATTCTGATAATCCAGATTAGCCTGACCAATGAATTATCTCAAGCTTGTTTTATCGGTGATAAAAAATTGGAACTCACCTGAAAACTCCTGAGCAAACTCAAGAAAAATATCAGTTTCGGTAGGAGGTTCATGTCTTGATGCGAGCCAAACTGTAAATCTGAACTAAGAACTAGAAACTGCCTTATATACCGTCCTAAAAATCTTCAACTGTGACCAATACCGAACTAACATCAGTTTCTGTATTAGAAATGGGATTAAGGGAGTTTGCCAACTCTCTGTCACTCAAATTCTCATTCGGCGACGTATTTCTTCCATAAAATATTACTTTTGTTGTTCTTCTCCAACCCACATGTTTGAACTAGACCCAGTTAGGGGCAAAAACATACTTAATTGGAAAAATTCCATAGTTAAAAATTTATGTGAATCGAAATAAATAGAGCATGTTCATTTGTAAGACTTTCATAAGGAATAGAATGAGAAATTCGCACCCTTTACCAAGCAAAACAACAATCAATCTGATCCCTGAATTGTCCCATTGACATTTACAATAAATAGAATATAGATGATTCCTGAATTAAAATTTGGTGGAATATCGCAAAAACCTAATTTGATCGAGCATTTTCTTTGCAGAAGGACATTTCGCAAGTACTGGAGAACCAATATGCGACTCATTCAACAATTCACAAGGTCGATGAAGGTCACAACATCATAGCGAATGGAAAAACTTCATCGAAGTTGAGGAATGGTGCCAATCCAAAAGCGGATAACAATGGACACAAAGTGCACTTCGCTGATGCATACGAAGAAATTTATATAGAGCCAGATGTTATTATTAGAGAAGGTGGAAGAAGCTCTCCATACCTACAAGAGACTTTGAAGAATAACGAACATTCTCTGAAGAGCTGCCTGAAGAAAACCATGAAGGAATCTCCTGAAATCAAGAGTAGGTGTTTAGACCACTCGTATAATAGCTTGAGGACTAACTTCTCCAGAAAAAGCGACAATATGAGAAGCAACAACTTTTCTGTTCCCAAGATAACACTTTCTGGGAGCTATCCATGCTTAGCGAGTCCAGAAAAGAATCTCCTTTACGCTCCTGATGTATCCTTTAATGGCAACCATCTGACGTCTCAAAACATCATCCCTTCGGTTCGAAGATGGAGTCCTAGTCCTGTTTATTTCCAAGAGAAGACTTCCACTTCTTACCAAGACAACAGTCCTTTTTACTTCAAGGAACCGACCAGTCCTCTTTGCATTCCAGTAGTTAGCCCTATCTGCGGCAAAGAAAACAGACCGTTGTGTTATGAGGATCTCAACACTGTATTTTACAAAGATTCCCAACCTCCACTTTATCAAGAAACAGCCATTCAGTGCGACAACATACCAAGCGACATCTACCACCAAGATGAAGCCCACGCAGAACTCAACAATGAAGCAGATGAAAATCTTCTTGCTCTGATTGCATCCATCAAAGCGGACATTCAAGAGCTGAAAGAGAAGTATGAAAACGATGACGAGATTGAGAGGAATAGGTTCTTGACGAAGGAACTGGATGAGATACTTCAGATGTACAAAATGAATATGTCCATGGAGAAAGAAACAGACATGATTTCTGAAATTGGAAGTACCAGCAGCTACCAATCAGTGAGTATATTCATGAGATGTTTCACTTGTATAGGGAATTATTTGTCTGAAATCTGCGAAGAAGATGAAGACGAAGTTTATATGCCGAAATTGCAAAGGCAGAGATATTACAATCGTTCAACGATGCGTAGGAGATCTCATCGAAGGAGGCACTACTGAATATCTTAGAACAAAATTAAAAAATACTCAGTCATTTTATTTTTATTAATTTATGTCGTGGTTTATTTAATTTTTATCAACTTGCAGCTGATTATATTTTTTTATATAATAAACGTTTTAATTCTCTGTTATGAATTATATTCCTTATATATTTACTAATTTTCATCTTTGCATTTCCTAAAAAACAGTTTTATTTTATTTTTTATTTTTTTTTATTTTCGATAATTATTTTTCAGGGAAGCTTAGCAAACGTTGTTCATAATGCAGTTACCCAAACCTCCCCTCCCCTCTCATTAAGCTCGACTAATCTCTCCAAAGGCTCTGAATGCTCTTCTTCACCTTGCTTAACCTCAGTATCAGACACTGAGCTTGCAGACGACGAAAGTATATCCTCGAATGAAATAAAATATCAATCACCATCTATAGATTGGATGGTCCATAGGACACCACAAGCCGTGCTAAGGAACAAGTCATCTTCAGCGCCAGTCTTGAAAAATCAACAACCGAAGGTAAAAAAATTTTTTGGAAATTCAAGAAATCGACATTCCCAAATCACGAACATCTGCAAAGGCTCAGCAGGTTTTTTATACTTCATGCGAAACAAAGTTGTGAAGATAATTCCATAATAAAGTTTGTCCCTGTATACGAGTCGGAATAAAATAAATCAACGCTATTGAAACAGAATCTCAGCCTCTTTGTGAATGTATTTTTACCTTACCATTCTCCAAATTGTGTCAATCCCGTATGGAATCGATCAACTCGGAGATCCTCTAATTAAAGGTCTCCACACATGTTATCGTTCGGGATATGACGAGTTCACCAACGATTCTAATTCCACATAAGCAGAGGTTTGGAATTGAGAACGAAATTAGTGAAGATTATTTTCCCTTTCAGAATGAGATAATACACTCCCCGTCAATAAATTCCGGACAGGCAAAATTTTTGTCAAATTCAAAACTTTTTTCGTGGTTCTCCAATTTAGTCGAAATTTTCACCAGGTATAGTATTGGGTCTTGTTATATTAACCCGAAATTTACTTTGCGAGAATACCTGTAGTTCATCCAGGTTATACAGGGTGAAACAAAACCTTGTTTTATACCCTTCATTTCTAAATACCCTGTGGTGAATTTGATATCATTCAGTTTTAATTTGGAGTGTAACCCTTTCTCAACAAAATGTTTTTTGATTTATGTCAGTATCTGATTTTAAAAAAAAAGATACACATTTTCAAAGAGAGTGTTGCATTTTTTCAATTTTTTAACAATTCAAAACATTACAATACTTTATCGACTAGTAAACATAAACAAACATCAGAAAATGAATATCGTGTATTTCCACCTCGCTTTCTCATCATTTCTACCATACGACGTGGCATACTTTCAATGCATTTCCGAATTGCTTCTGCTGGAATATTTTCCCGTTTTTCAAGATGGGTAAGGTGTTGGGCTGCCGATTTTGAACATGTCTACCTAGCATATCCCATGCATGTTCAATTGGATTTAAATCCGGCCTTCTGGCTGGCCACACGAATCGTTTGATAATCGCCTCTTCAAAGTATTCTGTTACAACCCGTGCAACGTGAGGCCTAGCATTGTTCTGCATTAACAGAAATTGTTGCTTCCCCCAGAAGCAATTCGTAAATGCATTGAGAGTATGCCACGTCGTATGGTAGAATTGATGAGAAAGCGAGGTGGAAATACACGCTATTAATTTTCAGATGTTTTTTTATGTTTAATAGTCGATAAGGTATTATAATGTTTTAAATTGTTATAAAAATTGAAAAAATGCAACACTTTCTTCAAAATGTGTATATTTTTTTTAAATCAAAAAACATTTTGTTAAGAAACTAACTTAAAACTGAATGATATCAAATTTTCCGCCTCAAATTCACCACAGGGTGTTTAGAAACGAAGGGTATAAAACAAGGTTTCGTTTCACCCTCTATAACGGATGAACTACAGGTATTTTCGCAAAGTAAATTTCAGGTTAATATAACAAGACCCAATACCATACCTGGTGAAAATTTCAACAAAATCTGAAAACCACGAAAAAAGATACAGGGTGTTGAATTTGACAAAATTTTGCCTGTCCGGAATACATTGACGGGGAGTATATAATGGAATGGAAAAATTCCTGAAAATAAAATATGAAACCCAGAAAATAATAAAATTCCTTTAATTTTCACTACAATCTTATTCCAAGAGGAAAATTCAAATAGGTTAGCAAAAGGAAAAAGTAGAGGCAAAAATATTCTTTACCAACATTGATACTTAGTTGTATTAGTACTTATATTAGTTGCTCATAACAGATTTCTCATTGAACGCTCTCACGATGAAAAAAATTGTTAAAAAAATCAATCTTGAACATCTTCAACCGAATTTCTTTTAAATTAAGCATCATACTTCAAATCTCATTGAAAGGGAGCTTAGTACTTTACTCTCTAAATTTTTCATATTTTTTCATAATTCATATATTTCAGTGTCATTTTGTACTTATCAGCATGGAAATTTTTGTGGTACCTCTATTTGAAAATTATACCATCTCTTCGTTTTTATTTTTCCAAATATTTTAAGTAAATCAAGAAAATTAGATGGTACTTGGAGGAAGTCTGTAGAAATAATGACCTAATAATTTTTTTATGCTTGTTTTGCAAAAATTCTCATGGTGATATGTAAAAAAATTAGGCTGAAATTGATTAATGCCAAAAAAACGATCAATATTCGAAATAACAGTTATTTTGGTGAAAACTGTTTCACATGACAAGGTGAATCAAGAAGTTCTTACTTCAAGAATCCAGTCCTCTCGACATTAAAAAAAGGTCCAATTAATTAGAGAAGTTTACGAGGAGATGATACTATACCTCAAGAAAAAACTACCAAACATTTCAATCTCAACTCAATAAAATACCTAAATGTAAACATTCTTTCATGGTGAAATTGATGGAAATTCTTGTGTTGCGAATGCTGGGTTTTATAGCGGAGATATGTGACATGCACATCAACCCTTATTCACCTTGCTGGTAGTTTCACATATAAAATGGCAGCGATGAGCCCTTTAGGTTTAATTGATATTCACATGGTTGGCCATGCATAAGTAATCTGGTGTTTTCAGGTGAACAAGCAGACTCGCTCGCAGTCGGATCGACACCTGGCTGGTGAGTACATCAATATGTCCATCCGCATAAAAGAATATAAGTTCTTTCGTAGCCTCAGTGTTAAAGTTAATGACAATTGGCCGGTACGCAAAGCCGAACAGCTATGGAGACAGCTGCGAACGCACAAAATCGCAGGTTTGTTGGCTGTTCAGTGACCATTTCGATAAAACGACATTATGGAGAAGTGCATATGAGTATTTTCAGCGATAGTGCCTTCGATAATGGAAGATAATTGTTCCCACCTTATGAACCCTCAGTCAATTACCATGCATCTCTTCAAAAAACTTGCATGTTCTTATTGTTACATATCCCTTCATACCACCATCAACATAATCCCAATTGAGACATTCTCTCTCAAAAATATCGAACCAATTCAGTTTCTGAACGCATGAAATGTTCGCTCCTACATACCAATCCAGTAAATCATGCGAAACTTTCCAAAAGAAATGAATCACAGTGTGTAAGAACGCCCAAAGTATATAAATCCGGTCACTTGAACCTGCTGTGTAAGCTTTGCTTCCGGTCTGTGGGTGCAATTTTTTAAGCTCAATTTCCTGTTTCAGAAATCGAAGCGGCAGAAGCATGCAAGTGGCTAAGGGCTACAGGGTTCCCCCAATATGCGCAAATGTACGAAGGTAAGTAATACTTCAGAGCAGGATCATGTTTCCGATTTGATCAAGGGGTAACAGTTCATGATTTTTTTTTCAGATATGCAATTTCCCGTGGATATATACACGGCAGCCCAAGACCACCCAAGGTTGGATCCTGACATTCTCAATTCGCTGTTCAGGAGGCTTCAAATCCTCAACAATTGTGTACATCTCCACCAGCAGAGAGTGGCACATAACACTGATGAATCAGAGGATGAGAATTATGCCCTCAGCAAGAACTGGACGTTTCAGTCTGACATCAGAAGATGGTCAAGGGCGTGCATAGACGAACGTGAGTCGATAATTCCCTATTTAATATACAGACCCTTTGAATTATACAAGGTGGGCAAAATTGGTGATATCTGAACTACAACTTTTTAACCGCGAGATAGAGGAAAATGAATGACACGTTACGGTGGTCTTTTTTAGAGAAACTGATAATGCTATAAACTACATTCCTCTATCTTCTTTTGTTTTCGAGTTATATGCCAAAATTGAAATTTGACTATTTCATTTTTCGATCATTACCTCCGTTTCTATTTTTGCTAGGATGTTGACATGAAAACATTATACAGGCACTTTTTTATATCAATCCAGTAGCGCACTTTGTTATTTAATAAGAAGTTTCCTTGCTGAGCTATAACAAAAAGCTATGAAAAGAGTGCCTGTATAATGTTTTCATTTCAACATTCTAGCATAAAGAGAAATGTAGATAATGGCCAAAGTTGAAATCGCCCAAATTTCAATTTTGGCCTATAACTCGAAAACGAAAGAAGATAAAGGAATGCAGTTCTTGGCATTATCAGGTTCTCTAAGAAATACCACCGTAACGTCATTCATTTTCCTCTATCTCCCACGGTTAAAAAGTTGTAGTTCAGGTATCACCAATTTTGCTCACCCTGTACATATTTTTTAACGGGAGATTCCTGAGATCAAAAGAAACACTTTTTGTGTTTACCATTTTACTCTATTCGGCTCGGTTGACAATGTACAGGGAAAATCCATGAAAAAATGTAATTTTCGTAACTGATTTTATCAAAGGAAATAAATGACATTCGGAATATAGATTTTTAGTGATGTATTCAATCTTATAATTTTCTCATACATACCATAATTATACCAGAAATTGAAGAGAAGCAACTTTGTGAAGTAGGTAGGTGAATGCTAATTAAAGAATATTTGGCCATTTTGGAAAATAAAATTATTATTATTATTATCACGTAAAATGTGCATTTTTCTAGTAATTTATCATAAGTCCATATCAGCGAAATTTTAAAAAATGTTTACTTTGGCTGTTCAAAGGATTCACAGAATCAAATTTCTGCTACATTTCTTCAAAGTTTCAGGCAGTAGATCTCATGACAATTTAAAATGGATATATCTGTTTCTCTAGGCAGAAAAAAGTATACGAAAAAAGTATTTCTTCCGACCTCAAGAATCTATTGTTAAAATATATGTACAAGTCGAAAACGCACCCTGTATGTATAGTATGCTGAAAATTGAGGAAAAAAAAAAGAAATAGGCGTAGTTATATTGAAATTTTAAATAATCGGAGCAGTTTATTTGAATGTCCAAGTATTTTTTCAAAAGGTTGATCCAACTCTCAAATATGTATTTCAAACATATATTCTCCAAGTGTGGCCTACTTAAAGAAATCACAAGGATAGATCGAGAAAGCAAGACCTGAAAAACAAGGTTTATAAAACTCTTGCTTCATTCTGTTGGAACTATCTAATTTTTTTAAGTATTATGAAATGTTAAATAATATCACAGATTTTATATCCATAGAACATATTTTTATGTCATTTCAAATACACCCTCCAGATAAATAGAGTTTTTTTCGATGTGACACAAAAACTTATTCAGAATCGATCCCATCTGTTTTATTTATTCATTTACCTTATAATCACATAACTGAAAACAAGGGTATGGTCACATTCAATTTTTAATAAGCTTCCCAACGATCATGCGACATTTGAACTAAGCATTTATTCATTTTCCTAAAAATTACACAACAGAATGAGAAATTCTATCTCTTGTAAGGTTTCAAACGAGCCTAAACACAACATCATTTATGCATACATTTGAAAAACAAGAGGGTTGAAAGGAAATTAATAATCAACTAACAGGTTCGGTGCTTTTATCCTCTGTCATCAATTACAAAAATTTATTCCATCGCTCAACTTAGAATACATTTCCCAATTGCAACATTCTGCTTACATTGAGGAAAGTTGGTCCAATAATTTTTCTTTAGTTGAAATGGAAATAAGAAGCTTCAGAAATATACCTTCTTAACATAGCAAAAACCTTCAAACAATTGTTGAAGGCTAGATTGTGGATTTTGAGGGAGTCTTATTGCAAGCCCCGTTCCATCAGAGCTATTCTCACCCTCACGTAGTCTACAACTATCCCTCCATAAATGACAGAGATAGTTCTAATCAACTCCAGCATCTCATACTACTTAGAGATGGTAACTTCCTCACTTATACAAGTTTCATTGTCCGAAGCTTTGGCAATGGTGATCAGGTGATCAGGAGTTTCTAAATCCTCCACATTATCTTCTTCTGCTAGACCCATTCTCAAGAAGCACTTCCGAGGTCTTAGGAATCCAGTGAGGGAATGTAGCCTTATTACTAAGATCCAGATACTTCTAAGATGCTGTAGGCTAACATTGTAGATGAGAATCAATGACCACAATGTATAGACAATCTCCATTCAAATTCCTGTAACATTCCCCAACAAAGCATATAGCTAAAGGAGCTTGAGTCAGAAAAAAAAACTCGGACAAATCTTCTAGAAGATACATTTGTTATTTCGCCTACCTACTCTTTCTTCTCGTGGTATACCTGAGTTCATTTCTTCCTTTCAGCAACCTCTCAAAGTGACACGGGGAAGTCGAAAACAGCTTCAGACTCAGACGACGTTTTCGAATCGCCGAGAGAAAGGATCAGGAGGGGTGGTTCTGTTAAATGTCGCAGACGAAGAGAAGGTGTGATTATCAGCGAAAATGGGGCCAAACTGTTGGACTCCCTTTCGGAGCAACTGAGCGGTATTTCAGTCGCTTCAAGTCTAAACCACGCATCAGACTCCGAACTCACTCCAAAATTCTACAACCGAATATGGAGGAAACCTTCAGAGGGTGAATACCACCCCAAGTACAACGCTGTTCCAGACAATAGGTGAGTTATCCCGACATTTCTTCGCTGAATGGTCATTACTTCAGTTTTGAAGCAGATTTACCAGTATCTGGAAACACTTCTTGGGTCGTTCTCAGATATTGATGGTCTGTTAACTCCTTAAGAACCATCTCAGAAGCTGAAGTCTTTCAATGATCTTAAATAATGATCATTCTCCAATAGATTTTATCCATTATTATTTCCCCTAACCCTGATTTTATATCCAAGAACCGAGTGCCAAATACTATCTGTGAAAGATGAGGAAAGCAATGTGATCTACTGTAAATTCTCGTCCCATCAACTGGGCCAATTAGAGAAGATAGCAATGTTGAAACTCACAGCCTATATAGAAAAATATTGTCCAACACATAGGACTGGATGGAACTGGGAAGTACCTAAGAATCTGATTAGGAAGATGAAAAACCCAGCATACAAAGGTGAGTCAATATCATGTCCGAATTTTTTCAGGATCTTGGTCATGAAGATTTGACTCTATCATCAATTTGTTGCAGATAAAGCAGTTTTTGGGGTGCCAATTCAACTAACGTTACAAAGAACCGGCCAACCTCTACCGAGAAATATAGAAAATGCTTTAGAATGGCTACAACAGAACGCTGTTGATCAAGTGGGTCTTTTCAGAAAATCTGGAGTAAAATCAAGGATCCAAACGTTGAGGAATACTATAGAAACCTCGACCGAAATATTATCTTTCGAGGACCAACAATCTTACGACGTCGCAGACATGGTGAAACAGTATTTCCGAGAACTTCCTGAGGCACTCCTCACGAATAAACTTTCAGAAACCTTCAAGCTAATATTTCAATGTATGTTCTCTAGAACTTTATCCAGTTCGAATTTTTTCAATGAAAATATTATTTTTAGATGTTCCACCAGAGCAACGCTTGGACGCAGTTCTTTGTGGAATTTTCTTGATGCCGGATGAACATATTGAAGTACTTCAAACATTAATTTCCTTCTTAATTGCCATCGCAAAGCATTCCAAGGCGAACCAGATGAACGAGAGCAATTTAGCCACCTGCTTTGCACCGTCTCTTTTCCATTATTCCTCGTTATCAAAATCAAACCTTGGATCACCACAAGCAAAAGACCTGGCCGAGAACAAAGCAGCACACGACTGCTTGTTGTTCTTCTTGGAAAACCACGAAAAACTATTCACAGTAAGAAAAGACAACAATTTTTTCTTCAATTTCTCAGATTCTGGTTGAGACAGGCTGTAAAAAATTTAGATAGTACAGGCTTACTCTCCCGAAGCTTCTCAACATGATGCTCTTTAAAATTTTTAATGAATTTTGTATGATTTTGCTATCTCGTTGCAGATCCCCAAAGGACTGATCAATCAGTGTAATCCAGCAGAAATGAAGGAATGGAAAGTGTTGCATTTGAAGGAGCTAGGTAAAGCTATGGGAGGTTGGAAAGAATACCTGCACGAATGCGAACAGGCTCATCTCAGAGAAGTGAAGGAGAAATCCCGAGGTTGGACTCTGTTGCCAACTCTCAACAACTCGAAAGTCGAGATCTACTTCAAGAAAATCGATGATGGTCTTTCTGTGAGGGTTTGGAAGGTGACGGCTGACATTGATGCGCCACCTTCAGAAGTAATGCATAGGATTCTGAGGGAAAGGCACTTATGGGACTTGGAATTGATGTCTGCCAAAATCGTGGTCCAACTGGATAAAAATACGGAAATTTTCCAGTACGGGAGGAAGAGAATGACACCATTACCTGTGGAAGAATATTGTGTGGTTCGTCATTGGAAGTCGGACCTGCCTAAAGGCTCATGTTTGATAGTAGAAACTTCAGTGGAACATGAGGATATCATCCATATTCCCGATTGCATAAGGGGGATAGTACATGCTTCCAGGTATTTCATAGAACCCTGTGGATCTGGCAGATCTCGACTCTACCATATGTGCAGAACAGATACGATGTGAGTATAAAATAATACAAACTCGAGAATGATCTATTAAAATATAATTTCTCGATTCCAGGGGGAGAAAACCTGAGTATTATTATAAAAACTACGGTCATCTGATTGGTTTTTTCATATCCAATATACAGTCCTCCTTTTATCATCAGACATGTGGGCCTGAAAGCAAAGTTTGAGAAGCCAAAGATTAAAATAGTTCGAATAACATTTGTACCTAATCATAGATTTTTTTGTTTCGTTCCGAATGTTCGTCAATGCCAAGTTTATCTAAGATTTTTTAGTATTTTATCTAGTTACGTTGTATAATCTTGACACCATGAAATAATTCAACTACCCTTTCCCCCTTGTAAATATTTCTCTACCTACTAATGCACATAAACTTATCTGCTCACACTAGTCATGATAAGTTCATGATATGAACTCAAATCATTTATTTCAGGTACTTACAAATCAAAATGTCACTACATATGGGTCAGTAGTATGTGAAAATTTTTCAGCATTAATTTTGACAATATATAAAAACAAATTTAATCATATCTACTTATATTTATACATATATTTATAGAATGCAGAGATGCGACAATTTTAAGAAATATTTTATTTTTATATGATATATAGGAATGTTAACTGTTTCATGTTATAACCATAAGTCCTTTTCTTTTTGAAATTGTATAAAGTTTTAGATAAGCTAAATACATTGTTGATAAAAACATTATTACTCAATTAGATGATTACCAAAAATAACAGCATCACACCCAATAATGATGAATTTAGCTATCAGCTATCTGCACCAATGCAGTATTTTTATCCCCATACAAAAAACATTCTTAAATTCAGCAGCTATTAATCGCAATTTTGATTTACCATCTGTATCAACTTTACCGATATTTAAGGAATAATTCAAATACTCATAGTTTGGACTTTAATTTTTGTGAAAATACAGACAATCATTATTTCAGTCAACAACCATCCAAATTGCAATTGCAATGGTCGATTGTGAAATGTTGAATTTATGAATTGTCCCAATCCATAGTCAACAGATCTTTAAGTAAATAATTTTATAATGGAATCTAGTCAATTAAAATAGGGTTAATTTTAATATGATTTTCAATTATCTCGATTAACAGATTAAACGTAATGCTTCGTTTCTATTTTATCATTATGGTCAGAGTATCTTGTGAGCTCTTGGTGCAATTATTGTGAATTCATGTTTTCATTTGAATTTTCCAATAATACATGAATATTTTTTTTCTACCAGTATATTCGAAGTTTTCAAAATGAAATATGAATAAATTCTTCGAACAATATGTTGATCATTTCACCCATCCCCAATAAACTCAAAAACTTTCTTTCTACTCTCATAACCCATTTTATCAAAGAAAAATTTTTTCATGTCAAGGAACATTTTGGAAGGTGAGTTAAAAAATTCAATTTTAGGAAGACTTCAAAGATGAACTTTTGAACGGATATTAGGATTGGTATTCTGAGGAAAAAAACTCCATTCCGATACTGCCCAGTTATTCCCAGAGGAAACGTTTGTACATAATAAGATCAAATACATTTTATTATAAATCTTTTAATATAAAACAATATAAAATTAATTGAAACTATATATAAATTCTAATATAATACACGCACTTTTTCAATAAACTCAAAATATTACATGTATCTATATATTACATTCTTCTAACAAGATCTCTACATAACATTTTTATAAAAATACTTTGTTCAAGTAGAATGTACAATTTCCTCCTAGTTATTTTAAAAGTAACATTCTCAACAAAATTCATGTTTCATTTTAATTACTTTTCATGCAGAGACCAAATTCAAGATTCAATAATGTTTTTTTGTCAGAATTAACATGCAGTCTGTAAAATCAATTAAAATGACTACAACATTGAATCGAAAGTACGAGAAAAATTTTCTGAAATTTTGAAATTAACCGGAAGTTTTTTATTGCATATTGCATCACATATGTACCTAATACGCTCTAAAGTAAGTATACTTTAAAATTTGCATGTTTCCCTTCAAAATAGATGTAATTGAAAAAATAATATTGTTCAATGTTCGATTCTATATATACCATCGCAGAAGTATTACAAGGCTCTTATTCTTATGATATGATTTAGTCAACTTTCAAAGTGAAAACACACACGTTGGAGAGAAAAAGATAACTTCTTTAAAAAAACTTTCATAAGAAATAAGATTGAAACAAGCCTGTTTCAAAGAAAATATTTATAATTGTTTGAAGTGATTTTCTAAACTTACTGGAATAATTACAGTCTTAAACCAAATATAATTTTGTCGTTCGCGATAATAACGTAATTAATGGAATCTAATTATTTAATGCCTTATAGCGTTGACGCATATAATTAATGAGCAAACTCTGAACTTCCGTAGCACCAGAATATTTAACCACAAGCGCGTCTGTAACAAGCAACAAAATTCAAGGGTCTACACGCTATACTCGTATTATACGAATGTATTGATTATGTGTTAAGACAACGAGGGCACATACCTTGAGGGAATTTAGTCGTTTCTGGAATTTGGTCTTGAATACATTTTGTCATAACGACAATAATAACAATTCACATCGTACACAATACTCAAAGGATGTCTTTTCTTATTGTAAGGTAGTGAGGAAAATGTTTTATCGTCACTGCGAACTCTGATATTTTCGCAATTTCAGTGCAAAATGCATAATATGAGGTTTATTTTCATATATCACCTAATTTTGCGTCTCAGAAATCGAAGTTTCTTTATAACACTGCCTTATACTTCTTTCTCGTTCCGATTCAGAGTGAAAAACTGAACACTCAGTCTAACACCACGAGAAACTCAATATAATATTCGATCTACATTTACTAGGGGATCATAAAACAAGCAGGATAACATTTTTCTAACACCAATATGTAACAATAAATTAAGGAATTAAGGTTAAACTGGTTTAATTTCGAAATGTTCCTACTTAATGATTAATAGCAATTTCAAGCATATCACTACTAATCCACATACCAAGTTATGGAACGAATATTCTGTTTGTGCACAATCAGGATTTACTTTTCTCAAGAGCTCCTACGTTTTTAAGTCATAGTCACAATTGATGCCAGCTTGATACTTTTCAAAATGCTTATAATATATGGGTTTTCAAAAAAGTTTTTATGGGCAATATGCTCTGTTTCATCAATCAATAGCTAAGACTCATGGACAAAATATCATATCATCTCCAAAAACAGTAGTAACTTTCAATTTTTCAACTCCTGTGTCAAAGGGGAAATACCTAATTGCTATCCTCTTATAGAAAAAAATATCTCTGGGGCGAGTATAAGAAGCATAGTCAAAAATCATTCGAGAGAAGACAGTAAAAATTTTGTAACTTAGGCAGTCTCCCCACTGAAAGGCATCAAGAGATACACCTGTAATGAGTTGAAATTCTTAGGATAAGAATAGTTACTCATCATTTTCAGACACATCTCTCTTTTATAAAGGCATAAGTATTGTCCGGAGTAAAGACTTTTTTCATTTAATAAATGAGAAGGTACTAACTATGGGTTATGTATCAGACAATCCGGCATAAATGAGAAGGTATCTAAAAAATATTTTCATAATTACTCCTGCGGTGAGATTCCGAAATTAAGAGAAATTCAAGAACCACAACGAATTCATCATAACATAATTCATATTCAATTTTGATTATTGTTGAAGAAAGTATGATTTCCGAAAGAATATTGCTACCCATCCAAATGACTGTCGAATTCCAACTAATTTCTCATGTACCTTAATCTATAGTGTCCCTGTTTATTTTATATTGTCGTTTAGCATAGACGGAGCTATCTTATGGAAATATAAGGCAGTTGCTTTCACATAAAAATCAAGCTCCTGATATAATACGTTGGAGAATACTCCAAAAAAAGCTACATCTCAACTGATTCGTGGTAGACTCCAGAAGAAAATTTAACATTACAGTTTTTTAATCACATTTTATTGATCTGCACTCGTGAACTAAAAAAATTTGTGCTATTGGAAAATTTTAAATTGTTCAAGTTCATAATTTATTTTCTTCTGTAATTTTGATCACTCATATCTCGAAGAAGCTGTTCGTTATATTGTGATATTCAATATATCATTGCACCTTACGAAGAAGTCTTATGAAAATCAATTAAATATCACGCTATCCTGAAAAATAATAAAAACAATTTCGATTGCTAAAATAGATTTTTCAAAATTTATGATATGTTCTTCATTGGCTATTCACATTTAGAAGTTTAAAAGTTCTATCGTGTGAAATTCCAATTATTCTATTTATTTCCATGACTTATCACTTGAAGTTCGAAAATGTGAAAGCATAATTGATTTGATTTTTATAATATATTTACAATCTCCAATTTGAAATACATACCTATATACAAGAAACATACGTGATTGTAATAATCAGCGAAAACTGAATCATTTCATGGAATGTATGCGTTTTTAGTTAAAAGGAGAATTAATCAAATAATTAAAAAGGGTCTCTCAAATATTCGGATTGTTTTTCAGAAGACCAACTTCAGGCACAATGTTGAACGTGAAGAACTGAATTCTTACATAGGCCTTATTGCTGCAATATCAGAAGTATAACTAGTTGTATGTCGAAGATCCACATCTATCCCGAGTGAACCATCGCTGAGATCTTGAATTCTAGGTCTCCTACCTCTCTTGTGATGTGTGGTAGGATGACATCGGCAGTCACAGTGCATTACACATAATGCAACTGAAGTAGCTAAGGTGATTACAAAAGGAACGGCAAAATAATGGATGATTATAGCAACTTGTTCGTCCCTTTCATAATGGGAAAGGACAACAGTACGATTGATTTTGGAGTGATAGCACGGGAATTCAGTACCTTCTATACCGTATGTTTCGGTGAAATTAGCACAAAGAACACTAGGCGGATACCCGCACCCTTTGATATTCACAAGGAGTACCGCATCGTCCGTCTGATTCTGGTAGGAATTTATTGCAGACGACTCGTTGTAACTTACATAGATATGAGTACAATGGTAGGCATCACTAGTACAGCCTTCTCTGCAAGAGCTCCATGAACAATTCGCTAGTCCTGTCAATTTTTCCATCCGTGTGGTAACACAATTAACTGGTTCTGATACAAAATTCGACACCAACGTTGAAATGGCAGGGTCGACATATAGAGGCACAAGGAATAGCAACGAGGATCCAGCTGACAATGAAATGACGGCCAAAACTGCAGTTGAATAGAACAGAGCCTGCTCTCGACACGATCTGCCTGCTATAGGTTTCACAATCTTTTTCTGCGCTGTTAATTCAGCTAGTTTTCGTCTTCGTAACTCCTCTTGTTGATCTAGGAGCAGTTCTGAGCTGCTGCTCCTCATTTTTACTAAGACATCACCACCAACACCCGGATTTTTCAAGTTCGACGTTCATTGTTGTGACACTGACAAAACGACTGAAAGAACAGGCGTCCGGTCTTCTGCAGCGACGCTCTCGACGCCATGCGCCGATATTTCCGATCATCCTCGATCCGACCTACTAGATTAATCACCCATAAAAATACACTATTCCATAAATCAAATGAAAATCATTCTCCCCTCAACGCTCATTAAATAAAACACCTTCTACAGAATAATCAAAACTTCATCAATGCAATTATCCATGAAGTTTCGTATAATTCCAACGTAAAAACAGCTCTGAAATTAATACCATAATATTGTTCTCCTGTCAAAAAACCCAAATAAACAAAATTATCTGATATTCGTACTAAAAATCCTTTGATTCATTCATTGGCGCAAAGATCAAAAGTACGGCATCTCCAGATTTTCTGATACGCAATCACACTTTCATCGTGGTGTCCGATAACCTGGACGAAACGCATGCGCACCGTTATTCGTCCGATGTCAAGCATCAATACACTCGACAATGTTAATCATTATTACTTCAGGGTGTTTGCTTGAGAATTCATCAAGGTCCAATAACCTTTAACCACTTGAACTCTGGTAAAATGCGTGCGCAAACATTCATAACAACGGTAGAAACATCAATATTTTAATATCGGAATAATTTTCACACAGCAAATGGTCCCATAAGACATGGGTCAACATGCTTAAAGATTTTACTCTTAATTTCCTAATTTTTTGTTCAGCATTGATATGCTCAACTTCAACAGAACATTCCAAGACTATCAAAATTCATGATTTGGTTCAATGGTCCGGGAAATGAAATATTTCAAATGCTTCGAGAATATTTTCATTTTTATAGTGCGATAAAAACTTAATGATCTATTGTTTTCGGTAATCAAAACAGCAATCTCAGAATTAAGAATTTTTATTGGCAAATTGAGACATAAACGATCCGACTCATAATTCAACTATTTGATAAATATTTTCAACTCAGTATTAACTAGATCTGTATCACAGTAACAAAATACAAATATTACGTGGAATGGAACGGTTAATTCAAGTAAAGACATCTTTGATATTCTGGAACTGCTGCACGGCTAAATCCACAGGGAGATCAAATTTGTACCCAGTTAAAGTATCCAAGCTACTCAAGCTGTCTTTGAACCCTAAAAGAAAATACATAGCTATAACAAGGCCCCCAATAAATCTAGCACATACCTACAAACACAAATATAACATATAAACCCTACAAAATCTGAATTATCATGTCCCAAAACATAATTTGTATTAGATATTAATAATGTTAGGAATAATAATTGGTTAGTATCCCAAAACCAGTCAAGAGGAAGAGAACGTTTAACACTCGCCTTCTTTATAATAAATCGACACTTTGTGGAGTTTCGCATAATTCCTTTGAATAATTTTAGTCACAGAAGCTGACAAGATTTTATATAAGTCTGCAAACTAAAATAACTTTTCAAAATATGGTAACCTAGCGCAGTCATATCATTTGATTCAAGCAGATATCAATATTTAGCGACATAGGGCCCCCTTTTTTGTGGTCAATTGTCAAAACACTGATAATATTCACCTGTTTTGGCCACATAGCTCCAGGGCTGATAATGCGCTTTGATAATGGGTTTACATTGAAAGAAGTGGTTCAACCAGGAGACCAGTTTATTTGCGCTGAAAAATAACAGTTCTTAAACTGTATGTCCCCTACAAAAATTGAACTTACTTGAGTCCAGCACAAATGAAAGCCTTAAAATGGGAGTCGTTACTTCGTTTGTACCTAGAATGAGTAGAAATTATACTACCAATGGCACTGAGCATTGTCTGCTTGCTGTTTATAGGAGATGACCCTGCAATATCTAAGTTAAAACTCTGAGAAAGTTTTCTTGCAGGAGTTGAGTTGAAGTTTTCGCCATTTTTCAGATGATAATATTGAAGAATTAATTCCCATGCGTGAATCTGTGTCTGGTCCGTCGAACCCCTTCGAGGAAAGCAACCTATGAATGGAACAATACTCGAAGAATGATTAGAAACCATGCAACCATGCTGCATTAAATCACGTATACTGGTAGCTAAATATTTTCGTACAGCTCTTGTTAGTTGAACATTACACTTGACTCCTTCTGTTTCTGAATCGCTACTGTACTCTTCTTGCGCGTGTTTGTGTTTCTGACTTTCTATAACCAATTCACGTACATGGGATATTGCCATTTCGAGTTTCGCACGAAGATCACTGAAATAATCGACATCTGTAATATGCTTATGAACAACAAAACAATAAAGAACCTTCAGCATCAATTCAATGAAATTGTTCGTTTAAGATACTATGCACATTGATTCAACATTTCTACACTATATTTTCCAAATAAGAGCCAAACTAACCCATAATGATTCACTTTAGTATTCTTCAGATCATTCTTCCTAAATTTTTGGGGCCCACACCCAAGTTGTAGTACTGCAAACATTTGGAGCAAAGTTGCAGTTCGCTGTATCAGGCCTATAGTATCGCTGCTGAATGGTTTCTTAACAGAATGATATGCACAGCCACATGAACACTTAGCTTGTTTTGTGTCAGTTTGTAAATAGCTTATAAAACGTTCCAAATCAGCTACTTGTGTTTTGAGTTGAGCGACAAGATGTTCTTTAACTCTCAAAGGACTTACAAGTTGATCTAATGCAAGATTAATTTGTTCTTTCACATCAGCAGGTGTCATCTAAAAGACTCAAATTATAGGAATACAAACATAAAATGATGATGATACGAAGTAAACAAATTATTTAGTATTGTCTTAACCTGAAGATACTTCCGCTCATCAATTTCAAGATTCATTCTTGTTTTCAGTTCATTCAGAATGACTCTTTGCCTTTCTAGTACCACATCTTGAGGAACTGCAGAATCCCCATTTTCGAAGGCATATTGTTCTAATTCTCTGAGTTGTGATTTCAGTCTATCAATCAATTCTCTCTGTTGAGTGCGTCTCAATCTAACAGCCTCAGCAAGACTAGCTTCGTCCATTCTTTCTTGTACAAGTCCAACATCTGGTATCCCTCGAAAAGCAAATTCTTCTAGAGATTTGAGGAGTTCTTCTCTATCTTCAGGTGGAGAATTCACCACTTGTTTGAGACGGAATTGTACCTATACATAAAAATCTATGTTGAGGACACTGATTTCAAAAATTATGTTGAAAATAATAGGAATTAATTACCTGTGCAAAATGAGTGGTCAATGCAAATAAAGATGAATTTAGGAGTTCTTGCTCTTCTTCAAGACTTTCTATCTTTTCAGCTGTAGAACTGTAAGTAATCTTACATCAAACATTTAGCAAAAGATCAATTTTATTAATCATCATACATCATATGAGTCCCTTCCAAAATATATTTTAGACATTAAATCTAACCTAGAACTTTTATTTAAACAAAAAGCAATAATTTGATTTATAAATAATTTATTTTCGAAATGGGTATCGTGAGATCCTACAAGAATGCTCGAACTTCTAAAAAGATATGTTCTCCACTTACTGGTCACAACAATGGTATTCAAATTTTTCCATAGCATTTGATTCGGTATCATGATCATTTGGTGCTCCAAGAGGATCCCATCTTTTCCCAGTGGGTTGTTCCTCTAAGGAAGGTTCTGAAGAATACATATTGTCTTGGCCATCCATGTTGATGGTAGTATTAACAGAAAATTCAATATTGAAAAATTAAATTAAAATTATTAAATGAAATCCATTATTGGCGACAGCATTGCAACTTTAGTGAGCGTGGTTTACTTTACATATTTTAACATTAATATTTGATTAATGTAACCGCGGAATGATAACAAATACGAATTCCCAAAAGGAACACAAATTAAGAAATAATGAATCAACCACTAACTTGTGTTTATTTTCTCTGACAATTTGGCCCCAGAATAATATTCAAATGAAATACTCTTTAATGTAATAGTATTCCTAATATAAATAATTGAGGAAAATGCAAGTCAGCATATTGCACATCTATAATTATTATTCAATAATGAAAATATACTAATATTGTTGAGCATCTGATCTATTTTAAAGAAGACACTTTTCTGTGATGCAGCACAGATTACAGATATAACGTTTTCTGTGACATTCCGGAAAAACATAGAATATTCTGTGGGATAAACACAAACACAAATATTGTCAAAATCGTAGACGTCTATGGTCAAAAAATACATCTGTTTTCTTGGAATTTCACTTTGTCATTTCGAATGTTCTCGTTTTTTGTAATTTTCCCACATTTCTTTATTCCTTGAAGATCGATAATTCAATGCAAAATGCGAAACAAACCACTAATCGTCAATAGTTTCCCGTTGTTTCTCTAATTCCAGGACTAAATTGAATTATGGGTTATGATCATGGCTGAATCACACTCTGATAGTAATGATTTTCACACTGCAATATTCAGAGAAATTTACAAAAACAGTTGGCTCAAAAAAGTATCCACATATTCCAAAAAGGTACTGTTCTATCTGGAATAGTAATTATGTTTGAGTGTCAATGTTAATTGTAAAGAAAATGATACAATAAATTCAAATGTTTCATTACAATGTTATATTTTCCTATTTTTAGAAGAGAGAAAGGCTATGGATAGTGTTTTGTGTTCACGACGATGTGATTGCTTTTCTAGAAGCATACTCTGATAGTAAAAGTGCGATATTACATAAACCAAGTCAGTTTTTTTCTTTGAATACAACTCAGCATGTTACTTCTGCAATTTGTCCCAATAATCAGGAATATGAATTTTGTATTACATTGCACAATGAAATTATTAGATTGGCAGCTCCTTCTCAAGAAGTTATGCTCGAATGGGTAGAAGTCTTGCGTACTAAATTGAAAGAGATGAAAATTCTCTGCCCTATAGAAAATCTATACACAAAGCTACCCGAGCCAAAAAGCGGTCTTCCTTTGTTATCAACCAGAGATCCAAATTCACCTCTGCCTCCACCCCCTGTGGGTACAAGAAGTGACCTTACAAGAATTATTAATGACGCACCTGGTTCGTCTGGTCTTTCTAGACATACAAGTACTCCATCTAGAAGAAGGTAAGATCATAAATATGCACAATGGTTGAGGTTAATTGAATTTTGAAATTATTTAATGATTCTTGAAGTCAATCTGAAGTGAATAAATGTTTTCAACAGATCAGAATCCAGTTCTTCATGTGAAAGCTTTAGTATTTCACAAAATGCTCATGAAAATGAAGTATTTAGCTTCGATAACTTGAATCGACTACTAGATAGTCCCCCGTCATCTGCTCCTGCTAGTTTAAACCATTATGAACCTGTCTTCCAAGTACCTTCTTCCCCAGGTAAAGTGTTAAATATGTAAATTTAACTTCATCAGTTGAAATTTTCAACAATTTCAATTTTTAAAGAGATCTCAAAAGAAATATGAACTTCTCAAGTGATGTATCACATTTTAGGCCCTTCATCTAGGCCTGAAATAGATTTTCAAAATAGACTGGTGGCCACCACTTGTACTAGATTTTTAATGCCACCCCCTAGACCTTACCGAACACTCAGAGAGCAGCAAGTTCAACAATTACAGAACGAAATGAAACATCCTGGTGGAGTTCGATTACAACTAAGGAGAAGAGACTGTTTAAATGCAATAGCTTTCGTTGATGCCTTAGATTCAGTATGGTATGTTTTTCAGTTTTTTTTTTTCAATACGATAGTCAATGTTTGTTTTAGGATTTGTGGATGGAAGCAAAAAGAACACCCTATGCTTTATAATGCATTGCACATTGGTGATCAGGTTATGAGTGTTGAAGGTATGGCAGTAAAAACAGCTTATCAGGTCAGAAGGATACTCAAAAGCCATAGTGCTATCTATGTAAGTTGATGTTATATTGAAGAATTAGGCGTGCTTTTTCAATATTTTGTAATGATTTTCATAAAGTTGAATCAATAAATATTCAAATAATGAATAAACACAAAACAAACTGAATATCCCTTATCAGTGAAAAATCTTTCAGATAAATATCATAATCAAAAGAATCCCGTTTGGCAAAGTGTTTGTCATCCATCGAGAAACTGAGGGCCAATCACTAGGTATAATACAGGAGAATAATACAGCAGTTATTGAAACCGTTCAGGCTGATAGTTTGGCAGCTAAGTATGGATTGCCTTGCAGAGCAATGACCTGCGATGGTACCGCCTTCACGAATTGGGTTTTAACAGAAATAAATGGTCGTCCTTTAAATTTGTATTTCAAGAAAAATCAAGTCAGAGATCGATTAAATGCAGTAGGTAGAGATATATCAATTTTAGTACAACCTCTGGACTTAATTAAGCAATTTAAAAAAGAATTGAAATCTATTAGAAGCTACAAAGAATATCTTCTGCAATGATTTCAATCAATTCAATGTGATTTTTAGCAGTATTATATGAATTTAACAAATTTCTTAAAATTTTCTGCAGTATAATGCTGACATGATCTTAATGGACAAATTGAAAGTTCTAATTTTCGTAAAGATTACCTGAACACTTCAGATTGCATATCTAACAAATTATCACATCAACAATGAATTGCTATAATTGACAATCAAACATATATTAGTCCAAAAATGTAATCTTAGTGGTATCAAGGTCTGATGTAAAATATTCTGTGATTTTAGATATTGCTTCTTGTATTATATACAAATAACAACTAATGTTTATGAAAATATTTCAAGGAAGTACATAACTAAATTATATTTTTTTGTAGTTTATATGAAAAACAAATTGAATAAAACCTAATATTCTGTAAATATATATTTGAACAATTATTTCACAACAAATTAATACAATTCATGACAATAGTCAGTAATAACTTCAAACATCAAATCAACTAGGTCAAATATAAATCGAACAAATCACAACATACATTGTAAATAATTTTGAGGTAGTTGTAACGAAAAAATATTCTGAATTTTGTTGAAATACCTCTAACGTCTTATCACTAATTTTTCTTCACTTTTATACTGATTAACCTCTTAGTAGAGATGAGTTCTGTGAAAATTAATGTGCCTGTGAAAACAAGCAATGTTCCAAACCAGTGGTAAACAGTGAATGGATTTTTAAAGTAAACAATTGATATCACCAACGACATGAATTTTCTCAAAGTCAAAACGAGAGTAACTGTCAAAGAACTACATTCAGTGGTGAGAATATAAACTGAACTTATACAGAAATACTGGGTTATAACATTAAAGAGTAGAAATACCCAAAGTATGGGCATTCCTATTTGAATAAATGGGATTTCAACCAATTCAGATTGATTGGCTATAGAAGCATGCTCCCATATGCTACTTCCATATAAAATAAATCCAGGCAAAGAAAACAAGTGCTGAAATATAAAAATTACATGAAGTACTTCTCAGTCAACGCATTCAGAAAATAACGTTTCATATTGTCTCAGCTTCAGATATTGGGTTAAAATAGTTCCGAAGAGAAAAATGTCTCAAAAATCAGTTAATATGAGGTAATAACGGTTATACCCGAATTTTTCGCATGAAACCAAGAAGATATAATTTATTAGATGAATTGACTCACTGTGTAAAACAGAGCTTCACTAGGAAATTTTCCATGTTCCTTATACAATGTCTCTTGGTATATACCCATACGGGCTGATAACAGTAGTGCAGATGTCAAGAGCACAATTCCTATCAGCCACCAAAAGAAATATGCAGAATCTTCAGCAGCATCAGAAGCTATTGGTATATTTGTATCACAATCAACACATGACTGAAATTTTATAATTATAGAAGAAATATAATTCAAATCATGTGTTATTTTCTTACTGCTTTTGGTTTTTTATTACCCGTAGCAAGTGTACATATTATAATTCCTACTGTTATCATAATCACAGAAACATATTTATCCATTGTATATTTCTTATTCAGAACGATAACTCCCATTATTAAATTTGCAATTAGAGATCCCTGAAAATTAACTCATCACTGTACAACAACTTGAAAAAGTTTTATACTTACTGCTCTGAAAATCATATGTAATGGGACAGGTATATTAAAAGCAAATGCCCAATTATTAACAACACTTGTACTAAATAGCATAATAACTAAAACCATATACAACTTTATTGGAATCTTTGGTGGAGCGGTTCCACATTTCGAGGTGAATATGAACCCATGAATTGCAATAAACAAAAACTGTAAAAATGTTATCAAATGTCCTGCTCCAGGGTCTAATCTAAAACCAAGAAGAATAATTATGAGAACTTGCCTTTATTGGTTAATACTAATCCGTAATTTCTATTAAGTTGAATAGAAACAACTTACTTTATAATATACTCTAAAAACACATTATTCAAGCCGCAGCCCAACAAAACCATACAAACTGCATATATCGCTTTACCCTTCATTTTCAGATTTGAGAACTAAATGAATTCAGAATATGAAATTCTTCCACATAAATTCAAATATGTAATAGATAAAATTCAAGTGGGCACTTCAGAAATCTTGAAGGTCATACCTCAGATTTACTTTGTACCGTGAATAATTGGTCCAAGCAAAAAATTGTTACGTAAAATAGATTAATTTGAAGGTTACTACAAATATATCCTGAAATTCCATGAAAAAGGCAAGTAAAAAGATTGTGATTCGTAAATTAAATACGAGCTCCCCTCACATATACAATTTATTTTTATTTTGTGTTAAGAATGGGGTTATCAATTGTTATGTCATAGCACAGAACATAGACCATAAATTACACAAAACAAAACCATAAAGAAATACATTACTTTTTCTATGAACATTTCAGATGTTCTATGCTTAACCTTCTATTCTATGGTGCTAAGACCACAGATCGTGATAACCACAGAATTCAAGTTTTTTCATGATAAGACTTATGGAATCATTAGCCAAGAACTTAAATTAATTACTTACATAAACATTCAATTAGAAAGAATTACACTGAGATGAACTGAGCTATGTTATTAAAAGTAGAATTGTATTCTCTACTTCCTATTATACCTAAGTACCAAAACTAAATAAATTTCAATTTTCATTGATATGAAACACCCGATTCACAAGTAACATGAGTACATTGCACTGCTGTTGGCAATATGTATGCCCTTTATGTCTTTTAAGGGATATAGAGGATGAGAGGTGTGCAGTTTGATATATGTTGAAATTCATGTAAAAGGATACTTGTTCATTTTGCCATTATGAATGTGGTTAGTTATTAACATGTAACCTTCAGGTTACATGGATCTGCTGATGCTGCCCAAAACGAGATATTAATGGTCAACAATGGGATTCCACATATGTATTTTCTTCACCTTAATATCGACAATTAATTCAACATTAAATTCAGGTTCCAAGATGAATCTGTGATCTATTATAACCTTCGACAAGATATATAATTAATTCTGCTTTGAAATGTTCAACATACCTCCCTTCAAGAAAATTTTCCTTGTCCATTTTCTTTAAAAAAAGGCTAGAGGTTGCTGCAACCCTTGGAGGTGGTTTTTTCAGAACAATGTCGTCATATGAATTCTTTTTTCCTTATACATAACTTGGAAATTACTTTTGTATTCTTCGAGGTTGTTAGGTTCTAGAGTTTGGGAGGTTCAACATCATCTTCTAACTGTAAGGTAAGTTTAAGACTACACTATTTCGTGAATAATGAAAGGATTTTGAATATTTTAAGTGCGTTCATGGAACAGAAATAATTTTCAAACTAACCACAGAACACAAAAAACCAACCTAGAAACTAACCAACCCTCGACATAGAAATAAATTTTTCGTTCGTCTATGGTCTATATCTATGTGTTACGACCATAGAGGAATATAAGATCCTTGTCTATGAGTATGTCTATGGACATCATATTAGTTTTCTGTGATTATGATTTTGTTAGGTTATGACCACAAAACAACAATAAAATGACCATAGATATAGATAAAGTATCCACATAACAAGGGTTATGAATAGAATTTATTATTGAAGATTTATTGTAGGAATGACATATATACTTCACTTACCAAATATAAAATATGCTCCACACTAAATATAATATTCCCAATAAATGAAGACCACTACTCTTCTTGTGAACGTCCGACATCTGACAGGCACGTTGTGAAAAGAAAAAAAATTCTCATGTCTATGTTTACTATTTGTTTACATATAACTTAAGGTTATGTTACTACCTTGTGCAACTTCAACTTGTCCCATTTAACTTGAATGAACTCAAACGGATTTCGGATTAGTCTTGTGGAAAGAGAGTTTCAGTTTCTCGATTTCGTCTCGTGGTTAAGTGTGATTTTCTAATATTTGCATTCTCAACAGAAACCTCTATTGAAATTACAATTTGTCCCAACTGTACATTGAGATGGATGCCAGATTGCTAAAATCGTTAATGGAAAAGAAACCAAATGAAACCACTAACAACAGACTTGAATCATTGAGGCTTCCTCGAGATTTGAGTCTTGGTGGAACGAAGCCGAAGAAAATTTTTCAGCCTAATTTGAACGTTTCAAGAGCTAAGCATAGGGCGAAAGAGTAAGTATAAACATTTACTTTCTTCATAATCTCATGAGACATAATTTCAGGAGCAATAAAAAATTGGAATCAACGAGAAAAGAAAAACCTAAACCTCAACCTAAGAAGAAATTCACAGATAATAAGAGATTTGTACAATCCCAGGGAATATTTTCTGAAGGTTCCACACATGAAAGAAGACCTACAGAATTTAGTAATAGATCTAAATATGACAGTGACCCTTCATCTAGTATGACAATACCTACATTTCGGAAAAGTGATTCCATTGTGAGTTGAACATTCCAAATGTTTCATTCTATAAATTGTTTTTGTGTATTTTCAGATTAATAGCGACAGGGAAGAAGACATATTTACCAACTTAGTAGATATGAAACTCGAAGATACTGAAGAAAAAGTTAATGTTGCAGAGGAATGGAAATATACACCTGGACATGATGTTGCAGATGAAGGTAAATTCGATTAACGTAGAAATAGTAAGATTAATGCAGTAACAGGAAGTTCAAACATTTCTGAAAATTCGTCCATAGCTTCTAGAAGAATAACCACTTATGTATCAGTCAAATAGATGCAAAATATTGGTATCAAATTGAAATATCAGTTTCTTGCTGGAGAGTGATGAAAATTATTTTGAAATTGTATTCATGAAAAGAGTGACTTGTCAGGTTTTGCATCTAGAGGACTGTTATTTGATGTGCGAGAAATTTTATGAATATACAAACTTTTTTTAGTCAAAATGGACGGGATCCATCCATATTTTTCTAAAATGGAAGAAGCTGACATAAATACTAGGTTAGCTCTCATCCAGGTAAGATATTGATCATGAAAAAATTTTGAAGCTATCTTTAATATTGAACATTCTTTAATAGATGCCGCAGTCCTTAGCAGGAAAAGTATTAAGTGACAATGCAAATGATACAAAACTGTCGCACTACCACTTGAACATGATGACAGAAGGCAAAATAGGAACATTACAAATTACACAGTCAGGGAAAATGTATATGAAAATAGGAAATATGAGATATTTGATGGAATCCATTGATTGTACTGGTGGTTCAGAAATAGTAGCTACCTACATAAACTCTGCAGTTGAAGGAAATAAAGCCAAATTTGCAATTTTAGGAGACATTGATGGAAGATTTCAACTCGTTCCGCAGTGGAATGTATTGTAAAATGAACTGAATGTTATTGTTATTTTTAATGTTATATGGATTTGGGATTTCAGAAAATCAAGTTGAGAACTTAGAGCTCCATATATTATGGTAGTCTTCAATGTCACTTAAAAACTGAAATCAATTATTAATAGCCAATGTTGATATGTTAACAGATTATTTTTTATTTTATATTCTGTACCTTGTTTAGAATATGATCTACACATGATATTGTGATAGGAATCTTTTCCATTTGAGTAAAGTTTTCAGTTTATTTATTCAATAATTTTAATTCAAAACATCAAATATGTTCACAATTTGAATCAATTTAATAACTGTCAGTCTCCCACACTAAGTGATGAAATGAACAATAAGAGATTGAATTGTTTAATAAATTCGTGTTTTTAAATGATTTTTTCAATAATTCCCCCTCATCTGCTGAACTGTGAACAGTAGATTATAATTTGAAAATAATATCAGAACTTAATTGTATAACTGGAGTGTTTCAGTAGATTTGAACTTATACAGCAAAAGGGAACAGTTATTTAATCAATCAATAAATCATCAAAAATTGGGAAACACTTTATCGAAAACAACTATTTAATTGGACAAATTTAAATATTTACAATTGTTGGTATTCATAAGGAGGCGGTGATTCTTATATTACGTCTGAAGATTTTCATAACAACATTGCCTTTCTTTATATTCTTGAAGAACTGGACAGCATCATGATGGGTCATGTTTTGAAATGAATGTCCATTAACTGATAATATTTGATCACCTGCAATGAAAAGATAATATTTTTATGTCATTAGGGATTAATTCTGGGCTTTTCAGTCCTGGAATATTAGATATTTCGACTTACGATGCCCTCATCATAATTCATTTAATTTGAATAATTGGTTTACCTGGTAGCAGTTGTCCACATTCGGCAGCTTGACCATTCTCGAAAATGGTTTTCACAAATATGCCCATTGGTCCTCTAACAGAATCTTTTCCTCCAACTATTGAAAATCCTAATGACTTCATTTTTGGACCCTTAATGAAGGTAACATGCAATCCTGATTCGTGTGCATCATCTTTTTTCTCGATTTTACAGCTCGAACTTGTGTGATCCTCTAAACTTTCAAATCTGTCTGGTGGATTATTTTTATTTCTCTCTTCACAAAATGTAACTCTCGTTTCATCCTCTTCTAACTCTGGTTTGAACCTCGAAGTTTTGCCAATTTTGTTGGTTGGTTTTCTGAAAACAAATGGATCTTTTTCCGTTGATTTTTCTAAACTACTATCAAACGAAACTCTACTATCGTTATGATCTGAAAGTGTTTTGTGTATTCTGAAGTCGCTGAATTTTCTGGAGACGGAGTCCATTTCTTTTCCTCTACCAGATTTTTCATCACTGCAATCATGTGTTTCGTTAACATTTTCAGGCCTATCGGTGTTCCCGAGAATTTCTCCTAATGATATATTTTTTTCAGTTTCTATTCGATCGTCCAGAGGTGTGTACTCGCTTTGGCTCAATCTGTTTCTCTCCTCTCTTTTAATGTTTGGATTTTCTAAAAGTATAGAGCTAGTCCTCTTCAAACTTTTCAATTGTGTTGCAGATGAATATCTGGTGATCAGCAATTCTAGCTCTCCATTTTTTGGTTCCAAAAGATTCTCGGGTGGCTTCGAAATTAGTTCATCAATGTTTTTCCCATTGATTTTCACGATTTCATCTCCAACTTCCAGTTTTCCACTCCTGAAAATGAAGTGAAAAAAACATTTTGAATCGGATAAAAACTTCAAAAATAAGATATTAATGAAAATGTGTATAAGGAAATGGATAACATCTATATAGGACAAGATACTCAAAGGGTACTTACCTTGAAGCTACAGAGTCCTGAATAATTTCGGTTATGCCTAAGCTTAATACTTTTCCGTCTTTTTTTTCCCATGCTAACTTGAGACCGATTGATTTGATCTCAGGAACTTTTAATCTCACGTACTTAAATTCTCTGCCTTTGATATGTTTGGCCCCCCTTGTGATTTGCAGCTTATTCAATTGTTCACAAGCGTCTGTCATATCTCCCGAATGCCTTATAACACTAGGTTCGAGGTTTTTATTCAAGATTCTTTCGTTTTTCTCAATTTCCCTGGATCGCACTCTTAGTCGGACTTTGTCCTCGTCAGTCGTATAATTCGATTTGAAAGGTTTGAAGCTGAAAATGCCGGAATCTAGAGAGTCAAGAGAAGCACGATTTGGCCGTTTCTTATTCGAATCTTGAATGTCTGAGACTTTACCGAAATCCCTGTTATCAGGAGATAATTCCGGATTTTCTTCATTGATACGATTTTTCGTCTCAGTCTTATGGAATGAATTTGAATACTTGATAGTGCCCTTTTTCGACCTATCCAAGGAAGAAATACTGAACATCGAAACATCACTGTCGTATTCGGTATCACTGGAGGTAAATATGGAAGAATTTGATGAGCCGTTGCGTTTGTGACGTTTGTATTTAAAAAAATTCGAAATGTTCGTTAGAGTTCCGGTCGATGAGCTTTTCGATCTCATTGTATCGGCCTCGTCTTCGGATTCAGATCTAATGGACTTTCTCGAGAAAATATTGATTATTTTACTGAAGTTAGATACTTTCTTGTGGGATGGATGGTGTTGTTTTTCTTCATTTGACTCTCGAGATGGAAGCGAGTCCAAAAAACTTTTGAATTCTTCTGGATCGGGCTGCATTATCATGAGATAATCCATGAGCTGTTTCTCGCTGAGTGCGTAATTTCCTGATAATAGATTCTGGTTCCTTTTCGTATTTTCTCTACGTAAAGTCATTGTTTTATTGGAGTCTTTGTTGTCAGTTATGATTTTGTATTTATCATAAATATTTCTCAGGTCTTCCTTGGAACAACTATCACCAAATTTATCGAATAAACTTCGCAGTTCACTTTTTTCACATGATTTTCTATTGTATGGTTTTCTGTTTGCGTTAGGTGCAATAAATCTTATGTCTGCTGATTCATTATTTCTGAGCTTATCTATTGTTTTGCCAACTTTCTTGCTCCACGTCGATAAACCTGGAAAATAATTGATTAATACAGAAGAATAGAACAACAAGGTCCGTATCTAGACTACGATATGCATCATACTTACTGGAATTCAAAGCCATAATTGATGATCAGAATAAATCGAAAACTGTATTCCTATTCTTTCATCAGCACATAAATTGGATATTGAAACCCCTGCAATACAACTGATATGAAAATAAAACATGCACACTCCGAACATGTGTTTTGCTAGAACTGAAGATGCAGAACAAATCACAACTGTTTATATTGTACCTTCACCAAAGATAATGCATTTTTGTTCTAATCTTTGGTTGAAAGGCAGATTTTAAAATTAAATAATGACCCCCTTTTCGGATTCATTTAAATACAAATCCAAGAAATGTACCTGAGTAGACATCGAAAGAAAAGAGTAAAATACCTTTTAATTTGGAAATGATGACGTCGGTATTACTTTGCAACCCATCACAATATTATCGCTATCAACTTCTGAGAAATTTGAGCAGAGGCAAAAACCAACCCTTCCCACGCCTGATCTCCGACGATGCAAACAATAATGATTTTATGTTGTCGAGCAAAATGATTCAATTTACCGAAAAACTCGATTTCAAAAAGATAATAGGCATTCACCATTTCTTATGACAAACTGTTTAAGATAAAGAAAAAGTATATTTCTGAAAAATTCCGAAACCTGAAAGAATGACGAAGAGGGTGGTGAATCATTTAAGTTATACCGACTCTATATTTGGAATTTGAACGCGCTTGATATTTAATAATAGGAGTACTGCAAATTTTGATCACTTCCGGCGCCGGAAGTGGTCTATATTTATATAAGCTCCATTCTCCATCTCTACCTTGAAATATTTCGCTGACATTTTTGAAGAAGTTGAAAAATCTACACCTCCTGAGAAAAATTTTTGTTCCTTCTATAACTGAAACTCTTTCATTCAATCTATTCAAAATTTAGACATCCGTGGAGAATTAAAATAGTAATGATAAACGATGAAGTTATTGAGTAATCCTTAACGGATGGTTAACTGAATATACATTTTCAATTATTATTTAGTGATCCTATGTTGAAAGCACTTGATGTGATCTAAACTGAACTATTATTATTAATTAGAAAAACGACTACAGTACACAAATGAATTTTTTCGTTTTTATTTGCAGAAAATTGGTAAAACAACTCTTTTGTTATTGCGAGCGATACATAATTCAAATCAGTCAGAATCAATGATTACGAATGAGATCGGGTCCGGTTTCGAAAAAGTTAATCAATTAATTTTCGATTAATCAAGAACCAAACAGATGTGAGTAAGTGTTAAGACATAAAGGTACATTAAATGAAAAATGTATAGTATGAACGTACGATGTAGAACGGATGCAGTCGTGAAAATTGTTTCCACAAGAACAACTGAAAGGAAGTTATTTATACTAATCCATTTTCAACATCAGTAGGAAGTTTGTGTAGGAAGCGTAATCTGGAATTATTAATTTACCTGTCTACAACACTCACGTTCATTTGCCACTGACAATACCGAACTGCCACATGTTTTTCAGCAAATCAATCGGCTCGACACAATCTGATAAATTTTCCTCCAAGATGTTTATCAGTAGCACAAACTTTTGTATTCGCAGAGGAATCAATTCAGTCTTAGGATAATAATTAGTCACTCGCCAACAGAACTCGGAAATTGACAACGGTTTGATTTAATCGAGCGGATCAACATGTTTAGTCATAACACACACGATTGATGACCTTTTCGTATATTTCTTGAAAACAGACCGTTGTGGCGCCTTGTAAGAAATCTTTTCGGAAATGAAAACACAAATATGTCAGTGAATTCATACAACTATTAATTCATTACTCATTCCAAGTAACGGCCTACTACCTACGAGACTATAAAATTGCAAAACACTCAATATTGAATGTATTGTAATTTTTTCAATATTTTCTCAACCTTGCAACAGGTCTAGTTCCTCGACATTAAGATGTGGGCAAAATAAAACAAAATCATTACCTACACCAACACGATCTCTACTGTGTGTTGAAGTTTGCTTAGGTGTAGACTGCGGAAATATCGGATATTTTCGTTTACGATTCATTCGTATCATTGAATAACAATAAACAATTGAATCTTATCGTGTTTCTTATTGTAAACCTCCAGATCAAATATTAATTTATAGCCAGAATCGCAAAACGATAACCATTAACAATTTACCATATGAAGATAATGGTAAAATAATATATACCCATATTATGTGCATAAGACTGTTAATAATATAGTAAACAATCTCCGAATTGTATGCAATATTTCCTCAGAAACGCTCCTATGAGTAGATAGAAATGCGAAATATCCAAAACGCAACTTAAGTTAAACTCATTTAATAACATAATAAGAATAGGTAGATATAATAGGCAATATTATTGGTGCAATAGTAATCTATCAATCTTTGAGTTAAATCCAAAATACGCTTTTTTTTTCAATCCTCAGGAGCGCATATGCGGGTTTCACCTGTAGAGCTGTAAAATTTTGTGTTATCAGCAAGTCCGGCAACTAGCAATACATTTCACTTCATTGAAGATAAAAGAGTAGTAGTCTACTCTGATAGGTTTGTTCAGTCTATCTTCTTCTAGTTGGTAACCCTTTGTTTGTGGCGAGTTCTCCAAACAAAGATAAGGCAGAAGATAAAGTTGGTTTTACTGTTTTCGTCGAACTCCCACGCAGTTGGTAGTGTTGGCACTACTGTTGAGAATTGTCAAAGTCTGGTAACTGTCAAAACAGGAGCGCCATGTTTTCGTTGTCGGAGTTTAATTTTCGCAAAATAATTGAAAATCTTAGAATTAACTCCACGAAAAATTAAAATTTCCATGATTTGAAAGTACACTTAAAACGAATTTGTTGTAAATAATCTTCTGTATTCACTCCGTAGAAATTAAGGTTAAGTGCTAATTAAGAATTAATTTAAACTTACCAGACTGAACATAAACAGATTAATGAGTAAGTATGTGTGATTAAGTTCTGCATTGTATATTACTTTGGGACGCGTATTTGAAATATGTGAATAAGTTGAAAATATAAATAAGAAAATGGCTGGTTCATTTGATCCTGAAGATAAATCTAGGTGAGTTTTTTGTTTCTATTGAATACACTACTTTGATAAGACCAATTAGTAGGAATGCAATAATCTGTTTTCATTTTAGTTGGTATTTTGGCCACATGTCTCGGCAAGAAGCAAATGATTTGCTTGAAGCCGAGAGAGAAGGTGGAGTATTTCTGGTTCGAGATAGTTCAACCTGCATTGGAGACTTCGTGCTGTGTGTGAAGTAGGACCTGACTCACTTATTTGTATTTGAGACTTATACATTGTTTCTTTCACAGGGAAGATAGTCGTGTTAGTCATTATATTATAAATAAACTACAACATGATGATAGAATAACATATAGAATTGGAGATCAAGACTTTCCTAATTTGCCAGAGTTACTTGCTTTTTACAAATTGCATTACCTAGATACTACACCATTGATTAGAACTGCTTCTAGAAGAGTTGAAAAAGTAATAGCTAAATATGACTTCATTGGTCAGGTATGAATCTAATTATTGATAGTCTCGACCAAAGTACAGGGTCATGTAAGAATATGAATTGTTGTAAATTGGATCAATATTGTTGTACATGAGATAAATGTGTGAAGGAATTGTTATGAAAATTTCCAGGATCCTGATGATCTCAACTTTAAGAAAGGAGATATATTAACCATTGTATCGAAAGATGAAGATCAGTGGTGGACTGCAATTAATAGCAGAGGTCTTAAAGGATCAATACCAGTACCATATGTGGAAAAGGTATATATCTATATAGATATTTCTATTACGAATTTTTGTAAAATTTCATTTTACTTGAATTAGACATGTGAATTTTGTTGCAGTATGTAGAATCGCAGCCATCGAATGATATATCAAGGCCTAATTCTGGAGAGTCTTCTACACAACTGCAGGCAGAAGCAGCAATGAAAAAAAATCAGATACAAGTATAAATTTAAATCAACCTAAATATTCATTCAAATATCTTATTCACAAAATGAGAATAAACTACAAATTAACACTTTTTTCAGCGACAACTACCAGCTAAGGCCAGAGTAAAACAGGGTAGAGTGCCTAATGCTTATGATCAAACTCAGTTGAAGCTTGAAGTTGGGGACATCATCACAGTAACCCACACAAATATCAATGGCCAGTGGCAAGGAGAACTTAATGGCAAAGTTGGATTCTTCCCATTTACTCATGTTGAATTTTTAGATAGCGATAATGAAAGTTAATAAATTTAACTTCTTCATTGCTGAAAGTGTATAGGTGCTCTATGTATATTTATTACTAACTAATGATAGTTAACTGATTCTATTTAATGTAATAATCATGGGCTTATTTTATTATGTACGATTGATTATAAATTCTGTGCTGAAAGTTGTATTTTTCATTATTATACATATCAATATTTAGTTATTCTGGTGTTTTATTTGGTTTTCTGATTCAAGACTAAACGCACCTCTATGATCATAATTGTCATTTGAGTGGAGGAGGAAATGAATTTGTCAGTGTCCAGCGAAGAGAATTAATTAAATAATATAATTAGAAAGATCTGTAGTATATTTTCTCTCAATATTACAGCAAACGAAAACTAAACTGAATTAATATTTAGTTTTATATATATATATATATATTTAGTTTATATTTTAATAACTATATCCTGGAAGTTTAAAAAAACAAAATATGTATTTTCCCGAAGAGTGGAGATTCAAAAGGGAAATTAATCGCTTTGTAAACATACACGAAGTAAATTTATGCAAAAAAATAAGATTGTAGCAATTGGACGAAGTAACAATCATCTGAGACCATATTAATTGTTTAAAGGTAAGAAAAAGAAATATCTCGAACACAGAATTCGCTCTGTGTGTACGTTGACAGCTTGACAGTTACCTTTTCTATCAACACAGGAATGAAGTTTGATTTGAGTGCTGTTCTCCATTTTTCTATGGTCGAAGGTGCTATTTGCAATGAATGCGTGATGCGTCTACTAAACACTTTATGAAAATGTAAACTAAAACTCTAGTTGAAAATGGGCAGATCAAAATTTCCTGGAAAGCCCTCAAAGCACGTGAATAGGAAAAGGGTAAATGTTCTTCCTCCAAATGGGGAAACGACTAGCATCGACGATTCGGTGACAGTTACTGACGATAAAGAGGTAAACATTCAGTTGTTTATTCTGATTAAATTTCGCTGTGGACTGTTTTAAATATTTTTATTTTTTAGTTCTCAAAAAGCAACACACCAATCACCCCACCGAATAATGAGAATGTTCCAAATATTCCACTAAAAAGACGAATGACAAGAAATCTGCAGAATCCTAATTTGAGGAATAAAACAGTCAAAAGAAACCTTATTTCAAGAATGTGCAGTAAAAATGTGATAAAAGCGAACATTTCCAACAAGAGAAACAGGACAAAAACTGGAAAAAGTTTGGTCCGAAAATGTTACAGTACACTCAAAACTGTTTCTCGTAATAATCAAAGGGAAACAGGAAACTTAGGAAAGTTTATTTTGCCAAGTAGAAGTGTACACTCATCTAGGGTTATTAAACCAAATAAACGTTTCCTAGATTTAAATGAATCTCTGACACGTAAACAAAAAATCCATAAAAGACACTGTAGTGAAAAGGAACAGGAAACAGGTGGGGAAGAGACAAGCAACTGTGAACAAAGTAATGGAAAAGAAGCATCTCCATCTAATAATTGTTCGAATAGGAGAATAATTCTGAGACAAGCCAGATTACAGTTTCAGTCTCATTCATATCCTTCTAATTCTCAAGGACCTTTTTCCAGTACATCCAGCAATGGTTCGGGTCCAGGAACTGTTACATGTGGTGTGTGTGGTGCAGTGAGGTTTTATCGTTTTATCAAGCAAGCCAGAAAATTCAACATCTATAGTTGTGAATCTTGCAGAAAGTTTATCTCGAAGATGATAAAACGCCAGTCGTACAATAAAGGCACTACTCTAGTATGTCATAAAGGACAAGGAACTTGTCATGTGCCCCCTATCGTTAGAAGTCAACAGTGGAAACTGATCAAATGTGCCTACAGGGCTAGATGCCCTGCGTGTTGGTTAAAAATGTGCCTTCGTTCATTCCAAATGCCAGTTAATTTGAGAACTAGTCTATCTCAACTCTTGCCACCGTTTATGCAAACTCCTGACTCCATGTTCGGGAACAACTCGTTATTTTGGTCTTCAAGTATTAGATCGGTTGACGTCAATATCAACAAAGCAACTACTCCTTCAGTTGAGGAAAAATCGTCTACACCTAGGCCTCTCAGAAGCAACAACAGTATTGCAGCTACTAGCAATCCACCTTCAGGTTCAGAAATTAAAAGACAAAAGGTTGATCTGAAAGGGCCCAGAGTCAAACATGTATGTAGGAGTGCGTCAATTGTACTAGGACAACCTGTTGCCACGTTTTCAGATACTGATAAGAGTAAGCCAGAAAAAAATGATGCTGTAAAGGAAAATACTTCGTTGGAGGAAAAATGTATAGTTGAATCAAACCCTGGATCTGAAAAAAGTGTTAGTTGGAAAGAACCTAAATTAGATTTGATTTCTAGTGAATCCGAGTCGATCGATAGTGATAAATTCAAATTTTCTTCTGTCAGTGATGTTTCAATTTCTACAACCAGAAAGGATAGGAGCCACAGGATAACATCACAATTCTTAGCTGAGGTGAGTTATTCCGCAATGAATCTAGCATTTGAAGTCTTAAATCATTTATAAAACAAATTTTGTTGCCATAATTGACACTTCAGAATATTTAATTTATTGTCTTCATTCATTATTTCAGAATAAATCCAACGAGAAAAATAGAGTGTCTGGTCAAATCCAACACTCCATTTCAATTGATTTCTGGGAGAACTACGACCCTGATGATGTTAGTCAGAATGGCTTCTCTTTGATATCCTGTGAAAAATTTCCGATGCCATCTATTTGTTTCCTTTGTGGAAGTGCAGGTTTAGAGGCTCTTCTACACTGTTCAGCTTGCTGCGAACCTTATCATCCTTTTTGTCTGGAACAGGCACCCCAGTTAGATAGTTATAATATAAAACAATCCATGTGGCTTTGCCCAAGATGTACAGTATGTTCTTCGTGTAACCAGAGTGATAGAACCAAGGTCAATTGTCAGAAATGTTACAAGGCGTATCATTTGGAATGTTTAAATTATGGTTTCAACACCAAGTGGTCATTAGAGGAGAGACCAACTGTAAGTTAAATCACAACATTGTCTGTTTCTGGTACATATGTTTTGAATAATCTTCATATTTGGTTTATTTTTTTCTAGGTTTGCTCTAAATGTTTGAGGTGCAAAAGTTGTGGAACGGAAAATATAACAAAATTTGTAGGAAACTTGCCATTATGTCTTACTTGTTTAAAGCTCCGGAAGAAAGGAAATTTTTGTCCACTTTGTCAAAAATGCTATTATGAAAACGATTTTTGTTCCAAGGTAAGTGGTTAAAGTGTGAAAGTGATATTTGTTGATAGTAATATTGCTGGATAATTTCAGATGATGGAATGTGCTAATTGTAACAAATGGGTTCATTCAAAATGTGAAGGATTGTTAGAGGAACAATATCAAATACTTAGTCTTCTACCAGAATCGATTGAATATATTTGTAAGTTATGCTCTAAGAATACAACTCCCCTGTGGCGCAAGGCGGTAGACTCCGAATTGAAGGCTAGTTTTAATAATGTCCTTCGAATGCTCAGCAAGAATAAGGTAGCTAGAGATCTTTTAAAATGGAGCCCTTTGAACAACAGTTCTTCGTCCCATAAAACAATAACGACAGTCAAAAGAATTCAATTCAGTGAACATGATACTAATACAGGTATTGATTACCAAAACAACAACAATATAGAAACCATGTTTCCTACCAAACAATCTATTCCGAAAACTTCGAATATTCGGACTATGCTTGACATAAAAAACAAGTTGAATTCTAACGAGTACCACTCGGTTCGTGAGTATGATATGGAAATGGAAGAAGCGTTAAACAATACGCACTCTGATCAAATTGTTAGCATTTATCGTTCTATATTACACAGTGTCTTCCCGTGGTATGAGAATTCTGAGAAAGAGGAAACGGACCATGTATCTCTCAGCAAGGTAGAGGAAAGAAGGCAAGAAAGTTCTGACGGCAATATCGAAATAAATTATTTGCCTCAAATTGAGTCGTCATGCAACGATACTAGAGTCTGCGGATTTTGCAAGGGTATTGGAGATGGTTTGGGAGAACAAGAATCTCGATTGTTATATTGTGGCCAAAATGAGTGGGTCCATGCTAATTGTGCTCTTTGGTCGTCTGAAGTTTACGAAGAGATTGATGGTTCTCTTCAAAATGTACACGGTGCTTTATCTAGAGGTCGTTCAATAAAATGTGCTCAATGCAAGCAGAAAGGAGCCAGTGTCGGATGTTGTTTCAAAGGATGCTATGAAACGTTTCATTTCACATGTGCAAGGAAAGCTAACTGCATTTTTTTGCATGACAAGACCGTTTATTGTTCACCACATCAATTACCAAAAAATAGTAACATAATAACATCATCACATGATTTTGATATAAGAAGGTCAGTCTATGTTGAGTTGGATAAGAAAAAGGGTAAATTCTGCGAGATAGACAAAGTTAATTTTATGGTAGGATCTCTGTGTGTTACTAATTTGGGTAAAATAAATCCAGCATTATCTGATAGTTACGAAACTATAATTCCAATAGGATTCGTTTGTTCTCGATTATTTTGGTCAACAGTTGAGCCTTGGAAGTTGGTGTGTTACAACATTACTACTTCTCCGAACAATAACAATTCCAATGCATTCTTCACAGACAGGAATTTCACAATAGATCACACATTGCCGAAATCTACAATAGATAAAAAATTCAGGGAACTTAACATTTGGCAGAAAGACTTGGAAAAAAGGAAAAGTGAATTAATGGATATAGATGAAGACGAAGAGCCCCAAAATACGGCAGATATTCTATCCCCTGAACTAACCGATGCTATTCTGAAAGAGCTCCCTCATGACCTTCTTGATGGAATTTCCGTTCAAGACATAATTCCTAAGTTGATGCCTTTCGAAGATCTGCAAAATATCGATACCAGTAATAGTGAATCAAGCAACATGGAGGAATCTGAACAAAGATACGGCAGGGAGTTGAAAAGAAGTAAATCCGATTTATTTTTGCAAATGAATGAAAACTTCGATAAATCCAAGGACAAACAAAATCAGAGGTCGTGCAGTGTTACTCTCAGCTGTAAATTGGACAGGTCACTTTCTCCTGTGTTGAAGAAACGAAAAGTAGTGCCTTCTCATGAGAATAATCTCTATTTTAAGTTGTTACAAGTTGATGGAAATTTTGATGACAGTGCAAGCGAATGCGGTTCACCCACTAGATTCGGTGGTAGTTCTTGGCATATGGTTTCTTCAGAAGAACCAGTCACTTGCGAGAAATGTCAGTGTACATACAGAACACAAGCGAGCTATAAGAGGCATTTGGATAATTGCGAATTATTATGCACAAGTGAAAGTGATTCTGAATTAGTCCATGAGCATGAAGGTAATTCTTTCCAAGAAACCAGACTCACTGCTACATGCATCAATGCCCAAGTTGATAGTTCAATTGTAATGGACAATTCACAACCAGTCATGATTAATTCATTTGAATCTTATCAGAACCAGCTCCATACATCTGTTCTCAACACTTTTGTTAAATCTAAGTCGTCCCAAGTAATTTCAACACCTCAGAATCCTTCAGAAATGATGATGCAAAATTCACAACTGGACCAGAAATCTATACTTTCCACTCTTATACCCACTCAGTGCAATATACAACACTTGAATACTGTAACACCAATTACAATAAATCAACAAAGTATAAATGAAAATCATAGTGATCAAACATTCACAATAACTCAACAAAATATACCAATGAATGAATCTATTTCAAGCAATCAATCTCTGACAATTCCCAATAATTTTTGTGTCAACCAAGCCGTGCCTTTATGTGTTAACCAGCCTGTACATCTACAGCCTAATACATTGACTGTGAACCAAACGCCTTCTTTGATTGGAACTTCAAATGGAATGTTGAATCCTATTACGTTGAATCAGATAGCCCAACCTAATTTACAGCAGTCTGTAGAATTTCAACAGCCAGTAACTTTGCAGTCTGTACCATTCACAGGAAGTGTTAGTCAACCCATCATCAATATCGGTTCTCAAAACCACCCAATTAGTCTGAATGGAAAACTTCTATCGAATAATAATATTTTGAATTCAGTGGTTACTCAGGCAGTTAATGTGCCTTCAAGTCAGTGGATTAAGCCAATGGGAAAATCGATGATGCATGAAAAACTTGTGAAGGCGAGGCCTAAAACTAAAACAATTATATCGAAGAAAAATTTTGGTGATAACGAAGCCATCGTGATAAATGCGCAAGCTTCCACTCCAACCCCTGTGATCTTGCAGCATTTACCATCGACCAATTTGGTACCAACTTTCATGGACACTTTCCAGCAACAAGCTGGTCAGAATGTACAATATATTGCTACGATCACTCCACAAATTAATCAGACAATTCAGAATCAACAGTTTGTTCAGATACAGCCAGAAAATAATCTCATTAGTCTAGTTCCTGGGATGCAGCCAGTGATTATTCAACAGCCTAGAGTGCTGGAAAACCAATTGGTGATGGATAGTAATGGAACTATTTCATGGGCTCAAGCGCCTCAAACGGTGCAACCAGTGTATTACGGGTTTGAAACAATTGTTCAAAATACTGTGATGCAATCTCAGCAGTTCTTACCAACAACAGTCCCAGGAGTCTTAGCTGCTAATAGTTCCTACTCAACTACTACCCAAGTATTTCAAACTAGCAAGTTGGAGCCGATGTTAGATGTTGCTTCCAATAGTTTTGTGTTAGTAAATCCTGGACAACTTATAACATCCCAAGCTTCTGTCGAAATTCCTAGATACTCGCATCCCATTAAGTCTATTCCAGCCACAACTCCAGTGGAAGACATGAACAGAGTGCAACCTGTTAAATTTTCCATCGTCTCTACTGCCCCATCTCACAAACAGCCTCAACAAATTATTCAACAACCTGCCACAACCAATAGTATTAACCTACCAACTGCGCCATTTGTTCATGAACAAGGTATTCCGACTAACATAGTTACTCCAACTCCCAAGCCTGTTCAGGTTCAAAATCGACCAATGAATAGGGTGTTGCCAATGCAAACAACCCAAATCAAAGAAAAACAAGTCATCAAACCTATGGATATTCAAAAACTCCAAGAAATTAGAAAAACTAAAATGGACCTTCATACTTTGATTGAAACACATAAAGCTTTGGAATCCAAGAAACTGATGGGTGAAAATCGGAAAACATCAGTCGACATTCACGACGCATTCGTGGAAATCCAGAAGCCCTACTCGAATATTCACGAATCGTTTTCAGAAATGCAAAAACCATTCTCGATACAGAAGTCGTACGCAGATATGAAGAAACCGATGCCAGAAGTACAAAAGCCTTTACTTGACATACAGAAGTCATTTTCTGAATTACAGAAAGCATTCGTTGATAGTCAGAAGTCTTTACTAACTAATCAAAATCAAGAAACTGAAAACGGTGTTATTACAGATTCTTCTATACTGGAAATTTCGAAAACTGCAGATTCTTTTCAAACAAATCTTCCTACTAAAAAACCGAAACCTAAAGAATTGACCCCTACATCCACAGTGGATATTCATATGCCTAGTTTGAATATTCAAGACATCCAGTGTGAATTGAACAAATCACCTATTTTTGAGAATCTAGCTATGGAAGTTGATGAAATTACATCGAACCAAACCAATGATAAGAACTGTACACCTCTTGAAAGGATGAAAGAAATCTCATCTCCCATTCCTATGCAAACTGAAGAAATTTCCGCCATCACAGAAAATAAACCAATCGAAAATAATAAAGTTAAGCTTTCAGCTGATGAGTTATTCAACAGTCTAATTCAAGATCAGAAACTGCAACTTCCGGAAAAACCTGAAATAAAACCTGTTCAGAAAGAAAATATCGATACGAAAAACGAGTCCTTGAGGATTGTTTTTCAGAAGCAGAGCAGAGATGGCACTTACAAAATCAGCAATAACTTTGTTACTAAAAATACAAATGTCCAAGTTGCCCCTCTGAAGCCCATCAAATCGAATAACTTAACAGCTCCTTTTTCTCAAATGAATAATCGAATAAACAGTTCCCTCCCGAAATATGTGAAGAAGGAGAAGAAAACTTTGGCCAACCTTGAAGTAAAACCTGTTATCCAAGACAAAAAAGTCAATGATTCTCAATCTATATTATATACGATCGAAACCCAAGATGGTTTCAGGTACACCTCTACTTCAGTTGCTGAATTGTGGTCTAAAGTTTTCGAAACAGTACAAAATGCTAGAGCGGCACATAACATGCCTCCTTTACCTGAACAGTCACAAAATGCTATGAATGATCTGCATGTATTAGGATTGAAGCATAATGGCCTGAAATATTTGTTGGAGCAGCTACCAGCAGTTTCTAAATGTTCAAAATACAAACCCAGTTATCATTTTTCATCTGTGAACATTGATTTAGAAGATGAGTACGCAATTGGTCACTCTTTTGGATCTGTCAGATGTGCCCCTCATAATAAACGATACAACCAATATGATATGTTTGGTTGGTTATCATCCAAGCATCGAAGACCGGAGAACACAGTTATCTACGATATGGAGCTTCCTAGGTATGTTATTTATCAACCAGTTTTTTCTTGGTACTCAATCATTCCCACATTGTATACTCTACAAATCTTGTCTGGTATTTATTAATTTACAAAAAATATTATTTGTAGAAGAGGATCAATCAACAATTTACCGATGGCTATGAGATTTAGACAATTGAAGTTGACATCAAAGTACTCTGTTGGAGTATATCGTTCAAATATCCATGGTAGAGGATTATTCTGTCTGAGAGATATAGAGGCTGGAGAAATGGTGATTGAATATGCTGGAGAAGTAATATTTTGTTGAATTTATGTTGTTCCAAGGTTTATGAGTGTTTTTTTCACTTCAGGTTATCAGATCAATATTATGTGATAAACGTGAAAAGGAGTATAACCAGAAAGGAATAGGTTGCTACATGTTCAGAATTGATGATAATTTGGTGGTTGATGCAACTATGAAAGGAAATGCAGCAAGATTCATCAATCATTCATGTGATGTAAGTTATTCAGACATTACAACTGTAATTTTAGTTACTTCACTTTTTTACTGATAATAACAATTAACTGATTAAATTTCAGCCGAACTGTTATTCAAAAGTGGTTGAAATTCTTGGCCATAAGCACATCATCATATTTGCACTGAGGCGAATTATATATAGTGAAGAATTAACCTATGACTACAAATTTCCCTTCGAAGAGGACAAAATCCCTTGTACATGTGGAACTCGCAGATGTCGCAAATTCCTCAACTGATATTCAGTGCTTCTCGTACATTGTACGTTTTATATGTATTATAAGAGTGTAATTAACGTTGTACATATTTCTAGACATTTTTGTAATTTCTTCCCTGATACCAGTTAGAGATTCAAATTTTATGACTACATTTCTTTGGTTGTTGAGTTGAATCTATCTCGAGTTTTGTCTGAAACAATATTGAATGATGTTTGAGGTATAGGATTGTTCAAATGTGGCCAAAAAATTGGTGACGCTAAAACTGGTACATATATAGCACCTACATTGTCCACGAACATTTAATTACATTCATGGAATCTTGAAATAAAATTTTTAAAGTCGGTTTTTGAGAAGTTTATTTATGAAATTTGGCTGTGAGGTTTTATGCATTTGTGCCATTGGCTCTGTAGGTGTTATGGGTTGTCAAAATTTGTTACATGTAAGATGCTATGTGATATGTTGCATATAGTTCTTCGAAATTTATCTTGTTGAATTGATGAAACGCTTCTGACTTCAGCTATACTAAATGTCTGCTACTACATTTGCACCTTTTTTAAATATAGAGATTGTCCATAAGAATCCAGTGTATGACTTTAAACGGGTTGGCAAAGTTTAGTAATTTCTTCAACATCACGTGAAATACTATGAATGCAAATAGTGCAGCTGATTCTGTATTTCAATTATTTTTACGATGATTTTGTTTAAAGTTACTTAATACACCAGAAGCAAGCAAACATATTGACAGTAGATAGAGTAATGCAGTTTTTATGTTAATTTATTCTCATTTTTTATCATTTGATAATGTTATATAGGCAATGAGCTTTAATTTCTGTGATCTCTATTCATTGGTATATCTTATATATGCAATTTCAAAAAGAATGACGGATTTCCTAAATCGATTTTTTTTATCAATATTATATTAATACTCACCGTGTATTTTATGTCTTCAGCAGATTTACTATAGAAACTTATATGAATGGATTTTATTCAATCACATCACATTTTTTAATTATGATTTAAACTTTGCCTACCCACTTTTCGAATATATTTAATATATAATTATATTTTTTATTTTTTGTTAATAGATTTGTCCAAGCATGTAATGCTTCTGATTGTTGGTAAATTTTAACTTTTTTTATGAATCTCCAATGTATTACTTCTTTACCATTATATATTTTTTTAATTGAGACAATATCTACATATCATAAATGAACAAATATTGTTCTTTAGCATGTTTAGAGGCCTTTTTGTAATAATGTAAATAAGATACATATTATAAATGTATATGAAATTAATTGTACAGTGTTTATTTGAACTAACATTTTTTCATTATGTGAAAGCAGCTGTACTATAAATCTTGTAAGTGATAATTATTCAATAAAATATTTTCAAAATACGAGGTTTTCATTCGCATTCTTTATCCCAATCTTCTGGTATTAGAGGTTTTAACTGTTCCTCAAAGTCTCCCAACATGCAAGAGTCTCCACAATTATTCAATTTCAATTCCTTCTCTTCGCACCATCCACAGTTACTGTAGAACATCTGAAAAAAAATATGGCTGCAATTTGCAAATATCCTAATAAATAATGGTGGCAGGTTTTCATAATTAGATAAAATGAAAAATACCTTCACTTCCAGCGAAGGAGTATGGTGAAGTTCTAGAATTAAATATGCTGCGAAATTAGGTTTTAATGATTCTGTTACACCGAGTGTACGTAAAATATTAACCAAAGTTACATCATGCCCAGAATATAGTAATAATTTTGGAAAATTTGTATTTACAGAACTTTGTTTCATATCTTCCAATACTTTTTTGAGGAATGGACCTGAAAATATAGGGGTTAATTCACGAAAATCAAACTATTAGGCGAACATTGCCGAAAATCACCTCCTTTTATTCTTTTCATAAACTCTGATTCAGTGAATGAAGAAAGACAAAGGGCGGCTATAGGTTCCATTGAGGTTGGAAAAACTTCATCTGTCCATTTTGGCAATGTATAATTTTGTAATCTTTGAATTTCTAGGGTATTGTAAAGTTCTTCCACTTTTCTTATGGTGTCAATCTTCATGCCTGTATGCCGCGTAAGATACTCAAAGAGTTCAGAGTTATCTTCTAAAATTTTTTTATACTTTGGTGTGGTGAATAATTTGGCATAGTACTCATCAAATTTCGGGCACTTTTTTCTTGTAGCTATCATCTGGAACATACTCAATGAATTTCGATTGAGCTTATAAGAGGGTGTAAGCTGACATTGTCTTCATTTCTTGGCTTGTAACTTATTGGTATTGGTTGCCAAAGTATCGCCGGATTCCAAATCTGTTCATTTTTTGGGACGAAAAAGCCACTATTGAAAAGCTGGGCACTCATCAAACATCTGTCTGAATAGCTACTGAGCACCTCAACATCATCAGGGAAGAAATAATCTGATGTATAACAAGAGTATTTATTGCTCATTCGTTGCCCCAAGTTGTACATTTGTAATTTTCCTTTCTGTAAAATTATTTCATTAATGACATGAAGGGTTTTGATAGCTCACCGACTTTTGTAAGGTACCCCAATCCATCAGACCAATTGGATTTATATGGATCATTTGGGTAAACCATTGTTGGACTCCTTTCTCCATGTCTGAATAGCTGTCGAAGTAAAGAATACAAGTAAAGTATTTCAGGAAAATTACTTGATTCAACATTCTGACAGACTACAGACTCCAAAGTTAACATAACTTGTGGTAAATGAGAGCCGTTGAAAGGATATTAAAATATGCGATGGTACAAATTCAATTCGAAATTGAAATAAAACATTTCGCGCATTTTTAAGACATTTTCTATGCAACCTGGACTGACTAATCCGAAAGTCTTATTGGCTGGTAGATTTACAAATTGTTGCAAATCGTATTCACCAGTATGTGCATTGTGGTCCCTAGGCCAAGCTATAGTAGGTGGTATATCCGTTAATCTAGTCAATGTGAGAGTAGTAGAGTTGTTACTACGAGTTACAAAAAATCCTATCAAGAGAAAAAATGTATCTTTGTTATTTATAACCTTCAACAGACGTTAGCCAACATTGATACCAGGTTACATTCCACAATTCAAATGATTAATATTATATCGACGTAATTCAGAATAAAGTTTCCGAATCAGAAAAAAATCAGATATTGATATAAAATCTAGAAATTAGTTTACTTAAAAATGGAAGGTTTAGTTTTAAAAATCCAAGCAATTTGAGTCAATGACCTCAAATGATGCTGTTAGGAGTCCCAATCAGACATTGTATGATAGTTATGTTTCTTTGAATGGCAAAACCAAAGTTTAAAGTTTTAGATATACTCTATAATCTTTGGCCAAAACGTATGAAGATTGAAAAATATTCTTTCCCGATATAGGCAGGATTCAATTAACTCACCAAGTGAATTTGCCTCAAGGTTGAGCAATTTGAATTTAGTGCAACTTGTAACAAGCACAAGAATGTAACGACTAAAGCTAACCCTATGATTGGATTGGAATAAATCATTTTTATGCTTATTCATGCATTTTCTATCACAGCCCAGACTCCTAATCACATCATATGAGATTAATAACTTATTAAGCTGGTGTTTATTTTTTTATGCAACCATTCTATCGTATAGAGAATATTTGTGTAGAAAGCAGTTTAGTTATGTATTGAAATGGCTAGCCTTTTATGTACAATTAAATCTGGACAATGCAAAGTAATATCGCCTGAGTGAACATCTCCAAAAGGGCATATGTGTTCCAAGACTGGATGGATTTGTTTTTATTGTGCTTAATCTTTAAAGATTCTTATTTCCTCCGATAGTAACTTCAATCGTTGAGAGGGTGTAATTGGCTTACTAAAAAAAAGGGGGATCGATTTTCGTTAACTGGCTCAATTCTTTATCCCTCTCAACCCATATTTCCCGACGGGATATTGTTTTACAATTCCTCAAGCGCGCATGCGCTACTATTTGAATCGATAGTGTTTCACGTGCAGTGGAGGGTGTTCCATCATCCCTCTCGTGAAAAATTTATAGTGGCAAATCCCTATGATGGGTTCCAAGGGGTGCAGAATAGGGGGTGAGATGCAGTTAGATATGTTTAATGGAAAATCAATACAACTGCCCCAGAGAGATATGCCAGTGCAGTTTTTGAATAGGGAGGTCTAGTGCGCTTCAAATTCAAAACAAACCTTGTTGTTTGGTCGGATAAGTGTGTAGCGAAAATTTTGTTCTCGATTAAAACACGGATAAATTGTCAACAGGTATAAGTCACATGGGTCGCATGCTTTCTCGATTGAGCTCGTTGACTAATCATATTTAGACCTGGTAGTTTAGAAATTTAGCCATAGCCATTTACATTGTCGTAATTTGAAGCTAGATCAGTTGCTATGTAGATTCTTCGGGATCTGTAGAGGATAGAGGATGCCTCAAGATTCATCAGCAGCCGATTGCATCCGCTTAGAACCTCTAGGGAGGTTGAGGCAAACTCAAAACGGAAATGTGAGAGGCACTGATCAAGGTACGTACGAGTTTATCAGCAGTTGTAGTGTTGCTTTTTTAGATTTGGACAACCAAAATTCAAAAAATCATCATTGATTGCACCCTATCACGAATATCCGCATGCCGAACTTGACGAACACACGTGGCTGGAATTTTCGCGCTAGCGCTCATAGTTTTTCCAACATTGACGCACGCGCACCTCAATCACCTTAGATGATCATTACCGAGGGTTGCGGCTAAAACTAAAGCCTCCTTGATATCGTTTCGTTTTGGTTGTTCTTTTTTTCAAATGCCAAAGGCATAGAAGTGATAACAAAGTACAAATTGAAACTCCTGAATATTCATCAATAAAACGAACAGGAATAAATGAAAACAGTTCAAAATCATTCATCAACTTGTATGAAAACAATATCCGGCGTTACGTCTTGTGGTCCAAAATTTTGAGCGCAGTGTTACGTTTTGTTAATGGGTGATTCTCTGCAACCTTCTTTCTCCCGGTTTCAGCTAGGCTTTCCCATAAATATTCAGTGAAATCATTTCTTGATCGTTAGCTTTAGGTGAGTTTTATTAGATTAGCGTTGTCGCGAGATCAGTAGGTATGTATCTGCAGATTCACTCCAAGCACGCATAATACAATTACCAAGCAACTCATTACTCAAATACTCTTTAATATAGGTCACCTATTCTCATCTCAAGTGAAAACAAATCAATTAAACATCATCATTGAAAAAAAAGTAACATGTATTCATCATTTCAAACTTTTTTGTTTTTCCTCTATTTGTTGCACTAGAAATTCACTGAAAAAAGCTTTGCATCCATTTCAACATTCATTAAACAATTCAAAATAATCAAACACAGGTGCAGATCTTTTCACTACTACCGCATCTGCAGATACTACTCAGTGGCGTAGATATTTTCTAATATAGATTGAAGCATTAGTTTTTTAGAACCAGGCATCAGTTCATTTGAATTAGATATTTTTGAATTTTTCGAATGATTGACCTATAGTGGAAAGTGACCACATATTGCAGTTTCTCTCGGGAGTTATAATCGTTATTTTGTTGATGTTGATTCAACACTACTTTGATAAACGCTGATATCTTTTTATAAATAGAGATGAATCTAGAATTTAATTGAGAATTCACATTGGGTACCATTTAAATTGATTAATGTTGTGACTATACTAAAAGAGGCAGTTTTCCGATATTTGGTCACATTTCGCTATCGTTGGTAGTTCGCAATTCACTACGCCACTGACGTTCTCACTGTCGACAGAAATAAAGAGAAGAAAATGCGGCATAATTGAAAGTTCCAGAGAATGGCCCTTAAAAATCATTTTGCGCGCGAAGTGTACTAACTGTGGAGGGTGTCATAGCTAGGGACCAGTTGGTGAAATTTTCCGTTGTAACTGGTGGAAACAGCGTTGAAGCGGTTGTCTGGAGGAGGGGAGTGATGAGCGATCAAGATGTTGACGATGTGGCATTTCTTACAGGTACCATAGTTAGCTCCAAAATCACCCATTCCATATCTCACTCACAGTCATCCCCTCTGCTCATAAATAACCCCTGTGATTCAGGAGCTGTTGCAAGAAGTGATAGTCCGGATGGAGGGACCAAAAAAAGCTTGTATGAGAAAAATGGTGTGGCTGCATGCTCCCATAACAGAGCGCTCTGCATCGCTACTGTGGTGTTTGCCCTCCTTTTCACCGTTGCTGTCATCATCGCTTTCACAGGACCACAAAGTGGTATATTCAGCTGTGGCTACTCGACAATCTAGTCTAACTTATTTTACCTCTTCAGATTGCACCTGTGCTGGAGAAAAACCAGAGAATTTCGTGGGTGAAGAATGGAACGTGACTAAAATATTTGTGCCCAGGGCTACAAATGGTCAAATCTTTCCTTGGAACAATATCCGTCTTCCTAACAACGTGAGACCTTTTCGATACAACATCACAATCCATCCAAACTTAACAACTTTGGAAGTCCATGGTGAGTTCTATCTCTATCTAAGGTATTCAAGCTCAAATTGCCTGTAATGGGAATGAGCTTGTTCAGAATTGAAAAATGAATGATAATTTTTTCAGGACATATAACAATAGAGATTTATGTGGAGAAAGATACTAATTTTATAGTACTAAATAGCCAAAATTTAACAATAACAAAATATATGGTCCAAGATAGAAGAGGGCATAACTTGACTGTTACAAGATTGTTAGAATATACTGGAGCTCAACAATTGTACCTTGAAATAAGAGAAAGATTCAAAAAGAAGCATAATTATACTTTGTTCTTTAGATACAATTCTAAACTGAGTACTGAGTATGAAGGTTTTTATATATCAAGCTATACCTCCAGCGATGGGGACAAAAGGTGAGATATTGTACTAAGGATTTTCCTAAAAACATTAAAAAATTTGATGTTTCATCATGAAATCCATAATTTCAGATATCTCGCCACTACTCACTTCGAACCAACGTATGCAAGAGCAGCGTTTCCCTGTTTTGACGAGCCACATTTCAAAGCTAGATTCAGAATGACGATATTGAGGGACAGGCATCATATTGCCCTGTTCAATATGCCAATTCGAGATACAGAAGAAGCAGGTTTCTATGTGGGGAAAGGATTAGTAGGTTTATACCAAAACTCGGAAAAAAAATGATGATAACACTTTTTTTTTCAGTTACAAGACGATTTTCAAGAGTCGGTCGAAATGAGTACATATTTAGTGGCTTTCATCATATGTGACTACGACCATATCAGTAACACTACAAGAAAGGGGGTCTCTGTTTCTGTTTACACACCTCCGCCTTATATATCCCAAGCCTCTTTTGCACTGAGTACTGCGACTCATATGATGGACTTTTTCGAAGACTTCTTTGGTATACCATATCCTTTACCGAAACAAGGTAAAAGAAGATTTAAATTCGATAAATAAAGATGAGTCTTGCTTAGTAATTCTGACATCTGAAGACTAGGTGTTGCTATTTTGAAGGAAAAGTCTATTTTTTTGAGATTTTTTGATTTTTGCAGATTTTGCTGCCATACCAGATTTCGCCACAGGGGCAATGGAAAATTGGGGATTGATCACATTTAGAGAAACGGCAATTCTATATGACTCCGTAGAAACATCAACATTTGCGCATCAGTGGATTGCAGTTGTGATTGCTCACGAATTGGCACATCAGGTAATCAATCGATTCTATCGAAAAAAATGCAGTAATATATTTTTCAAACTTTTAGTGGTTTGGTAATTTGGTCACTATGAAATGGTGGAATGATCTGTGGCTCAACGAAGGATTTGCTAGTTTTTTGGAATACCTTGGTGTCGACAGTCTATTTCCTGAATGGAAAATGTTGGATCAATTCATTTTGGATAAAACACAGCCAGCACTAGCCCAAGATGCCCTCTCTAGCAGCCATCCCATATCTGTTTTGGTCGATGATCCTTCTGAAATTAAAGCTATTTTTGATACAATTTCTTATAGTAAGGTGAGGATCCCGTATAGCTCTAAAAATAATCAGATTACCTTAAAACGAATATTATAGGGTGCATCAATTTTACATATGTTGGGAAGTTTTCTACAAATGGACATTTTACAAAGTAGTCTTAACGATTATTTGAATACCTATAAATTTAAAACAGCAGAGACCAAAGATTTCTGGAACGTTTTCAGCAAAAATACCAACCAATCCTTGGAAGTGAAGGTTGAATTACACGTAAGTTACTTCCTAATTACTTACAAATATTTGTGAATTCTAGAACATCATGGATACTTGGACCAATCAAATGGGATTTCCATTGATAACGTTAATCAGGGAAGGAAATGAGACATTGGCAGTACAAGAGCGCTTTCTTCTAACAACTGAAAGCGAAAATCATACAATTCGTTCTCTTCCAACTTCAAAATATAATTACAAATGGTACGTGCCATTAACATACTACACAGATATGGACCCACAGTTGACCAGTATTGTTTGGATGAACATGTCCGATGGTGAGTAAGCTTGAGATGCATCTCAAAATTACTTCAAGTTTGAGTTTGAACATCCTTTATGTTTCGCATGAAATGCATATTTATTTCAGCTCGATTTGAACTGAGTCCAAACGTCAGATGGATAAAAGCTAACGTGAATCAGTCAGGTTTCTACAGAGTCATGTACGAAGATGCGATGTGGCAAGAGTTAATAAATGTCCTGAAAACGAATCACACTCTGCTGAATCCAGCAGACAGAGCCAATTTGATAGATGATGCGTTCACTTTATGCAGGTATAAAAACGAGTTTATTCCCAATCTTCTAATAAATAAAAGGCGCATAATTCCTTTAATTGGAGACTTTTTTAGAGCTGGTTTACTGAACGCAAGTGTTCCCTTAGAGCTGTCTTCTTATTTAATTCACGAGAGAAATTACGTTCCTTGGTCAACAGCGATAGAACACTTTCACGCATGGAGCAGAAGGCTATCTGAAGGATTGTCATACAAGCTTTTCCTCCAGTACATGAAGAAACTGTTCACTCCAATAGTAGAACATGTCGGATGGGAAAACAAAGGATCTCATTTGGACAAGTGAGAATTCATAATGACAAACAGACCTAATTTTTTATTTTATATTCCCTACTTTTTTGTTTCAGATTGATGCGTTCAAATATTTTAGCCACTGCAGTAATGTATGGGTTAAATGATACCGTATCAAGAGCTAGAGCGGAATTTCAAAAGTGGATGGAGGATAATAAGTCCATTAATCCAGATTTCAAGGAAGTTGTATACTCTGCTGGCGTCAAATATGGAGGACCTGTCGAATGGCAACATTGTTGGAATGTTTACAACTCAACTAACATACCAAGCGAGAGGAGACTTATGCTCAAAGCGTTAGGAGTTGCCTCAGATCCCTGGATTTTACAGAGGTTTGTATAAAACTTCTTCAACTCTTTGTTTGCTATGTGATCTTCATCAAGTAACCCACTAAATTTACAGATACTTGCTCTACTCTCTGGATAGTAAGTATGGTCAAGCCACAAGACATGAAGACAGTATTAGCTGTTGTTGCCTCCAACCCAGAAGGAAGACTTCTTGCATGGAGACACTTGAAAGCCTACTGGCCAACAATGCATTCTACATTTGGTAACGCAACCTTCATGATGGGTAGTCTAATTTCTGCAGTAACTACTCATTTATCAACTCCGTATGACCTGTATGAGGTGAGTCATTCGAAATATGTAAACAATAAATTTATTTAGTAAATTTTACTGTGTCTAATGATTTATATTGGAGAAATATTTCCTGAAGTTGTGTATAATGAGAACAAAGTACATAGTTCAAAATGTAAGTCATGAAAATAATTCAAGCTGTTGTTTTAGGTAACTACATACTTCAATGGAATGAATGTTGGTTCAGCAACAAGAGCACTTGAGCAGAGTATAGAAACTATCAAACTCAATGTCAATTGGGTTAGAAACAATGACGCAGATATCTATAGATGGTTGAAGAATTATTTGAAATAGGATAAATTACTTTAAAGATTTATTTCACCTTATCATCACTCCATGTTACTTGTCTATTTTTATATATGTATATAATAAACGTGCTCTTTTCAGGAAAAACGATTTTTTCATCACAGATAAGATTTTTCTACAAAATCGACATCGCTCTACATGAAATGAGTGAACCTGCTGACTATTACTGCTGAAAATGCCCGTAATGATGTCAATACAAATATGTTTCTGAGTTTATTCCTAAATCATTCTAGTGTGGTTTGACTTGTTGGGGTTGTTTTTTCATATATCACCTCCAGAGACAACCAAAATTCATCAAATCTCCAGTTATCCAGTAACCTATATTGGCTTCAAGTCCAGAAACTTGAAATTGTACAATCAAATGAGTTATTAACTTATTCCCCAAGTTCTCAATTGATTATTACTGAGGTAGGAAATGTTCGTGATTCAATAAACTCACTAGTTGAAAAAAAACTTTATTCAAACAGTATATTAAATATATACGATGTTCCAGAGAAGTTAAAGAGAGAAAGTTGAAACATCTTCAAAAAACTTATTTATAAATTATCAAGAAATGAAACTTAGAGAACGATTATCATGGACTTATATACACTTTATTTCCCATCAAAACTCAAACTGAATTCTGAAAGAAAAAAGATAAATAAATAAATAGATGAAAATCTCTAAGCACTACATTCACTCCCATCAAATGTGGCAAAGCAAGGGTTAATGCATTAGCAGTGAATAAATTAGAATTAAGGAATAAAAAAGCAATGAAAAAAAAAATTAAAAATTAGCCAAAGAATGTTAATGAAATAACAAGCATTTTATAAATAAGAAAAAATAGGAACTTATTTCAGGTAAAACAGCATTTATATGTTCATGCATTCATCTCTCAATATTGTAAATTGTTATATGAATTCTTGACATTAGTTCTTGAGTTTTCATGGAAAAAAATGATGAACATATAAATGCCTCATAAAGTAAACATTCTTCCCACACAAGCATGATGCACAATTCAAAGAAAAAAGCTTTTACAGAATTCAGAAATTGTTGAAGCTGAAGAACTTCATAAACTACAAACAATTTCTAAAAATTCAAAAATAAATACAATCAAGATGAGATCATTTGAGTATTTTATGGAATGTACTGATAGTCTAAAAATTAAAACAGAAATCAAAAACAATAGTTTTTGAGAAAAAGTTCTACAATTATCTAATCAAGACTAATTTAAAATACATGAAAAACAAAATCAGTCTTATGTTAAAATAACTCCCTGAGGGTAGTTCGAATAGAAAAAGCTTCATGGATCAACTTCAACATTTCTTAATGGAAATAAGTAAGACGGAGTTTTCAGCGCAATCATCCCACAAGAAAATTAGTAGACAAATGAAAATAATTATCTTTTATACCAAGGTCTGATGTCAGACTTGTGGATGTGGTCAATGATTCTTTGAATAACATCAGTGCTCTTTGCAGTTCCACCCAAATCTGAAAACATAAGTATAAATTTAATGTAATAATTAAATATCAAGTTTGGAATAAATGTTTATCCTTTCAATATCACCTAGCTTACATCATCCTGGAACTAATTCAACTTCAAACCAGAGTAAGAAGGAGAATTTGATTAGGTTGCTTACCTGGAGTGTGTATTCTGTCTTCAGAAATTGTTTTTGACATAGCACTTCGAATAAGATCAGCATGTAGCTGATGTCCTAGATGTTCTAGCATATCTACTGATGCACTCAGCATTGCTATTGGATTAGCAATATTTTTACCAGCAATTGCTGTACCTGTATTTCTAGTGCCAGGCTCAAAGATTGCATACTAAAATCACAATTTCAATTAGAAATAATGTAGGAGTTATTAGTTATTTACTGGATGAACAAATTTCAGAGTTCTATTTTTGAGTGAAAAAACATTCAGTATAGTATTGTTAATGAATAATAATACAATCAATGGATAGACAAAGTACATAATTGTAAGTAAAATAGAGGTAATAGGGAGGAAACCTGCATAAAAAACAACTGCGTTTCTTAACCTGAAACAAGAAGTGATAACAATTAATTATACTCACATGGTCGCCATAATTTCTTCCTGATAGCAAGCCTGCTCCTCCAATCAAACCACAAGCAACATTCGATACAACACTACCATATAAATTAGTCATCATCATGACATCAAATTGGTGGGGATTGGATACCAATTGCATACAACAGTTATCAATAATCATGTCATTGTGCTCAATTTCGGGATATTCTAGGGCCACTCTTCTAGCAGTATCTAAGAAGAGACCGTCAGAGATTTTCATGATATTTGCTTTGTGAATGGTGGTGATCTTCTTCCTGCCATTCCTTTTAGCAAACTCGAAAGCGTACCTTGCAACTCTTTCAGAATTAGATTCTGTCACTACTTTCATACTCTCAACTACACCATGTACGCTCTCATGCTCTAACATGGCGTATTCCCCTTCAGTATTTTGTCTGATTATCATTACATCTACATTGCTCTGACGAGCTGGTACTCCAGGAAAAGACTTGCAATGAACCACATTAATGTAAAGATCTAATTCATTTCTTATAGCAACATTTCTTGACAGTACCCCTGTGTTCTCACTTTTTGTCTCTATATTTCCTATGAAATAATATACAACACATAATTAGCATTACAGCAAAACCAATAAGGTTCAAAATTAATTGATAAACCATTGTCATGTTATCTGCACACTGCTAATTCCTAAGACAGTCTGATATAAGTATATAAAGGAAGGGGTGAACAACCCATAAACCTTAAAATTAACAGAATTTCCGGCCTCACTGATAAACAAAAACAATATGAAGTACATGAAGAGAATAAAAACATAAATTAACCCCATTGAATAATCATATAATTCCTCATAAGCTTAAAAAAAAACGTGATGAATAATTACCTTTAATGGCAACACCATTTCTTTTGATAGATGTTATAGCATAATCAATCTGTTTAGTCTCTTCACTAGGATCAATATCTATTACTTCAAAATCTACAGGAGCTCCCGCATATTTAAAGACTTCTCTCACATAAGACATGAGTTCTGGACCAATGCCGCCACCAGGAAGCATGGTCACAGCATTTCTTCCTCCATATAATGCTACAGGTATTGGCGTCTACAAAATAATTAAACTTAGAATTTGGTCAGATAAAGGAATCGGTTCAACACAAACCATTTTCCTAATAACTGGAGTTTTGTGCTGGATTTCGAAAGCAGACATAGGCGCTGAAGACTGATTCTGCAAAAAAATATTCAATTTTGAATATCTAGAAATTAGTTATATAACTTCGATTTACCCTGCATATTAAAGTCTTAATTAAGGTATTTTGTCGGCTTATAATTCGGAATGCCATTATGGTTTATGAAGATCTTGTGCTAACTAAATGAAATTATTCAAGTCCGAATTCTCAAACAAACAACTCTAAATCGCTACCATAAAAGACTGAGGTTAGAATTAATAACGCCTTGACCCTGCCTTGACCTCACACCTCTCAAATTGATGTCATAGAGTACTATAATCTTTTTCTACTATGTTGGTGTCGTAATCATAAAACATTTTTAACACAATCTATGGAAGGTTCTCGAAATTTTTGAGATAAATCAATTTCAATTCCCGAACTGTAAGAACTCTCCTATTTATCATTAAGTTTAGAGAGTAATTCAAGTGCTCTAAATACATGAGAAGTCATAGCCATTTTACATAGGATACATAATGCATAGGATTATTTTGGAACGCAAGCGCAAATAATACAATTCAAAAAAATTTTTCAGCGGATTGGCTGATTTCAAAAAATAAACGGAAATAGAGATCGTTATGCTTTTCCACGAATTTTCCTAACCAAAATCAACATCGGTATACCGCGACATCTAACTCGCGAGTAACATAAATTTTTTGATTCTGTTTTTAATTACTGTTGTTCTCCTCATCTTTCTTGATATTGTCAAAATAATCATCTAATTTTCTAGTATGTTGTGAAAACAAAAGACTACTATTTTGATTGTTTTTGGACGCTTCCAGAAAGAGATGCTAATAATGTTTGAATAGTTTGGAGGTGAGTACCATCTACATTAAATATCATTTCCCTTGGTAATTGTGTAATATTTATCGATTAATCCGGAAAATTTATTAATCATAATCATGATTGCAAATTTCCACTATATTTAGAGACATTCACAACATCATTAAGTCTTGTTTCATCAGGTTGGTGTTTGTTCAATTTAGCCATCTTGTTCGATATTAGGTGAACTATTTTCTGAAATCCTTTCGATTCTAATCACTATTGTATGTTATATTCTTTATCATAATATTCATCATCATCATCATATAATGATATTATATATAATATCATAATATTAGAATTAGAAGTTCAGACTACAAATATTTAACAAGTATGAATCAACAGGTTGAATGCAGCTGCAAGTACAGTGTAACAAAATATAAAATTGGAATTTACTTGAGTAACTTTAATTGATAATTAGTGTTATGAAACTTCAGAAATATCTATGAATGTAAGTTCAGGTTATTCAATTATGTTCGCACTAAAACTCATTCTTGTTCATATCAGGATTACTTCTGAATATCTTCTTCAAAGATTTGCCATAACTTGCAATAGAGATACATATAGGTTTGATAATCAACTCTGATATTAATGTGACACAGTTTTTATTAATGCACAAATACGGTAACATTCAATTTGTATACATGTGTATTAACAATATTTTGGCTTGGTAACATGCTACATATAAAAAAATATGGCAAATAATAACAAAATACTTCTATTTTTCTTGAACTGCAATAAAAGACAATAGTTTTTGTTGTTAACGAAACAATAGAGTCTAATTACACATGATATATCTTTAGTTGAACAATTTATTGCAACAGACGTCGTTCAGATACCCATAATATTGATATGATAATATCAATATTTATCATCATGGAATATAATTCTATCTTCCAATTTCACTCTGATATACCTGCACTATGAAGAATACTATTTTAATAAAATCTCAAATGGGAATTTCTTCCCCAACTGATATCCAGTCCCTCCAAAGTTCAAATTAAATTACAATTTTAGATATCTTCTCAAATTATTATGATATTCTAGCCTGGCTGGATGTTAAGAATTATTATAACCTTATAACAATATCTTAATCGGTTATACTTATTCAACTTTAATTCTAATGTATTGTCATGAACCAGACATTTAATATATTTATATGATCAGTTTGCTCTATATTGAGTTTGACCTAGAATATTATCAACTTGACTAAATAAAATTATCGATTTATTTTAAGAGTATCATTCGAATTCCCAACGGGTTGTTTATATTGAAGATATTCAGAAAAATTGGGAAATATTTGTTAGAACATATTCATTGATCAAAAATCTGCCCATTTCTCTTAGGCAAGCATTTAATTGAGAATATTTTCTCTTCTGTCTGAATAGTATAGCTTCTTACTCAATACAAAGCAAATTGCATATGAATTCTATCTGGTAATTTACACAATTATAAGGAATACATCTATAGCATGTCAAATGACAACGTTTAATTAACTGTTAATATTTCAGCAGAAACTTTACTGATATCACAACTGCAGAGAATTGGTTTATATCATTGCATGCAACTACCTAAGTGCAGAGCAATACATATGTCACAGCACCATTTACAATGAGTTCAATCAACAGTTATGAAACAATTTAGGGATAAAAAGTAAGTAAATATACTTAGTCAATAATATCAAGCTCCTGATTCTTGATGCAATAAAGTTTCAGCAGAAATATACAATGTACATTAAAACATCAACAAAATTTTTTTATTAATATACCAACATTGAATTTCCATGTCATGCAATAACATTTTTTGGCTATTTTCAGTTTTTATATATCGGTTTGTTTGAAGAACCACATATGAGAAGGCTGCCAGTATCATATTTTTTTTAACCTCAATCGGTCGCTCTTAAGCAAGTTGAAAGAATGACATTATATAATGGAGTTTAACAAAATTCTCGCCAATATTCAAGGAAAATCAATTAGTTTTAGAGATAAAAGAACGAGTCTATATGAAATTTCAAGGAACAAAACTAGCTTGCACTGATTAGTTAAAATTTTATCAACATGAGCTATCTTTTACATATTGACAATGTTTTCATGAATGATTTTCGCATCTCATTTCATATTTCTTCTCAATTATAAGCTACACATGTAAGGTACTTATTATTAATATTAAAATTGCAAATTATCGATCTATTCTCAGTGAATTTTCAAAAATAGGATTTTAAGTGATCACGTTTCTTTAGTTTCATTCCAATTAGTAACAAGAATATTAACATTCACAATGTCCACTTTATGCTATTTAAGCTTCATCATCAGCAGCCATAATTTCTGAAATGTTACCTGATGTGTTTCGAGTATCACATAAATTACATATTCAATAGCATAATTTGAATATTATGTTCTAACAAACTTCTAATGATTAAAATAACTGAGCTAAAATACAATATTTACAACTAAAGCATATCTTGTACACAAACTCTTCTCATAATCAATAATTCATTCAATGATTATCATTATTATTCAAATAATTTGAATTCAACTGCACATCTAGTGATGTGAATTGATTAGATGCAGAAAATGTTAAAAAATCATCGAAATCAAATATATACAAACATTTACAAAATCACTTCACTCTGCTTAGAAGATCTTGAATCATTTCAAAATTGTAAATTATTAAATGCTTTTTTTATCACTTTAGTTATTTCAAGTATGGCAAAATTCACTGAGTGCAGTTGAAGAACACAACATAATGAATTCAATATAAACAAACATCCAATGACATGCAGAGTTGAAATTATAACATATATGTACTGGGGGGTTTTCTTCTTATTCTTAACCCGTAACTCATGGTAATGGCACATCTACTCTTACATAGTTCACTGGGAAGTATCCTGTACGGCCATTTATGCTGCCCTCGAACCAATTCTCATCTATTTTATTCAGGAGAGTGATTGAATCATTTTCCTGAAAAAAAAAATCAAGTTTCTAAACACAACTAAACCACAAGTGGAACGGAACTTGGAGGAACCGATTGTCCCTCAGGAGAGGATCAAGACTTCTCTGCTTCACAAAAAAATTGATTTTTGGATATCGGTAGTACTACAGTAACGCATGAAAATGTGTTTATAAAATATTTTAGTTGGATCTGTTATTTACCTTAAATCCGAGTTCTCCAGGGTTTTCAGGATCGAAGTCATAAAGTGCTGTGCAACAGGGCTGCTTGATCATGGGTGTCCTGGCAGGAGATTTCATTGGGGACGGCAATGGCGATGCTAGAACGAAGGAAATTTCAGACCAAGAAGAAAAAAAAGGATCTCGCACACATAATGATTTATTTTCGTATAACGGACAAACATTTCTAAAATGAATATTATGATTGATGATAATATAGAATAAACTAGTTCTAACATTAAACTCAGGAATCTATAAGATATAATGAATTCACCAAAACATCCTCTACACCTCTACACCTTAAACAATGCAAATTCCAGAGCCATTCAATACCTACAAAAGCCAATGTCTATCAAACTCTACAATCAGTTTTATTGAAAGATAGCGATGTTAAGAAACAAAAACTAAAGCTCTTGGCGTAAAACAAAAATCTGCTCAAGAAATACAATGAGAATGGTAATTCTTTGGAGCAGAACTGAAGCAATAGTACTAATCAAGCAACATTCATCCTTAAACTTCAATATTGTACTCTAGTTTTTGTTCCACAATGCATTCCTCGAGAGAAAGTTACCATTAGCAGATTGTTGTCCAGGAATTAGCTCAAGTTGATGGGGTTTATGTTGAGGAGAAGACGCTTGTGAAGTTCCTAACAACACATCTTTGTCAGAACAACAGCTCAAGCAATTGAGAAACATGATGGCAGAGACAAAGTTTGAACTTACACTGTCATAAATTAACGTGTTTGTTTAGCTATTGGGTATATCCAAAATAAAATTTGGATATCAGCCAGATTCTATTGGCATAATACGACACGGATATACTGCACAACCAAAAAGTTTACTCAAACCACCGAAATGAACGAAAAAAATTCCCTGATGGCCTAATTTAATCGAAATAATGGAATTGAGACAATTTAAAAAAAAAATTATTATATTTTAATAAAGAGAAATTTCTCCCTGACCCCAATTCACAAATTTCCATTAATTCCCCTGTTTCCAAGTTGATATGATATTGTGCAATTGCATATGGCATCAAGAATTGAAACTGACAATAAAATATTATATTATAATGTACTTTTTGTACCCTTCAACCATATATTTATTTATGTTTATAACACGTTTTTTGAATTAGTTGGGAAACTTCAACACCTGACAGTATAAGCACACATGTACTCAAGCAAGGGGAGTAACACATATAGACATATAATAAAGAAGAAAAATATTCCAGATTCAAAGGAAATTCACGATGAAGAGAATGCATTTTTTATATCCTAGCAATTTAAGTTTCAACAATTGGTTGGAAAGAGGGAAGGGAGATGGATGAGATAAAAATGAAAGAAAAAACCAAACAATCAAAGAAACTATTTTAAGTAATTATAAAACAAACACTTACCGTTCTTGTTTTCATGTTGCAAGTATAATTAAATAATAATAAAGTATAATTAAGTGAAGGAACCAGCAAAAACTAGCGTATAAACAAATTTTGAGAAATATCTGAAGGTCTGTTTACAAAGCATGCTTTACACTCATTGTGTATGTCTTAATGTAGGTTAAGTCATGTCTAGTGAAAGCGTTGTTTCCAGCAAAATTTCTTGCTTTTTACTGGTTCCAGAATATAAATGAAAAAAAAAAAAACAAAATACCTTGGGGATAGCTCCAAGGGTCAAAAGGATCTGGTTGCGTTCGATTGGGGATTGATTTAGGTACAGCAGGTTTTTTGAACTGATTTTTGGAAATATTATAAGAATTATGATTCTGAATGTTCAAATTTGGATTGCTATGATGTGTACCATTTACTCCATCCAAGACACCTTCTATATTCAAATCCGTCAAAGATTTTGGAACGAATTCAACCTTTGGACGTTGTGCCGCTTCTTCTCTCCTACAAAAAACAAAATTAATTGGTTACATCTGAAATGATTAAGTATTTTCAAGGATAAATTCTGGGAAAATTTTTCATACGAGGATCACTCACTTCTCTTGTAATGTTTCAGTGAGATTTCTCAAAATGTCTGTACATTGGCTGTGGTAGTCCAAAAGACCTTCCGCAAATGTTGCTAACTGAGATATTTGTTCTACCTAAAATTTCGATAACATCAATAGGAGTAAACATTTTGCATGCGGACATAAAATGGGCACGAATTGGAAAATCGTAATATAATGTTAACTAAAAATATAAGTCAGGGTAATTATTTTAAAGGGTGTTCAAATTTGGGATATATTTCCATATGGGGCTTAGTTATTTGAATGAACTTGTGGAGAAGAAAACATTCTAACAAACCTCAAATGACACACCAAGTCAGATTAACATGATCCAAGAAATAACCGGTTTTAACAAACAATTTCAACACTTCCAGTATCTTTTATCGTCGAAAAACCTAAAAATAACGTGCAAATTTCAACACCCTTAAATAAAGATGTTGTAATTTATTGTCGTACTTACGTCGTTTTCTAATAAATTGAACATGCCCATTTGAGCAAGATGTAGCGATTCTGCAAATTTATCTTCAGCAGTCTTAATCTCTTCATCTGTAATATGGGAACCTGTCAATGTAGGAAATATTTCGTGCAAAATTAATGCTCATGCTTTATCTATAAAATAGGAAAAATAAAAATAAATCTTGACAGAATTCTAATAAAAATGCCATAAAAACTAGCAACATACTAACGGAACTAAAATCATTCCTATAACAAAATATTCAAAATCAATTGAAAACAATACATTTCCAAATTTGGGATAAAAACGTCTAATACTAAGATTCAAATATGAACTTTACTACATACATATAATGTTAAAGACTGATATTATTTCAATTCTGGATGGGGTGTAATATTGAATATATAACAATACATTAAACATTTTTTCAAAGACTTAGATGTTTTCATGCATCTACAGTCTGTACTCAAATGATTGAAATTTCTCATCAAGCAACATTCTGGTTCTAATGGAATTCGTGCTAATTAATTTTTAATTATAATGTTGTCAGATGATACATATGTAGAAAACTGAGATACATCTCTTTGTCCTCAGATATTGATGCTGCTATTCTACTTTTAAATAAAAATATTACTTCAAATAAGCAGGGTATCAATAAAATCTTCTTTACAACATACCAACACCATGTCCCTGCGTTTTCGAAGGACTTGACTGGCACTTAACTGTTAGATATAAATCATGCTTGTCAATTTCGGATTCGTGCTCTGAATTTCTTTTAACACCACAACTCACCTTTTGCCTGTCTTCTTCGTTTGCAATCGAAGTCCAGCCTTCGTCCAGACAGTTTTTTCCTGTGATGCTGTAATATCATTTGGACTCACTCAGTTTTCAGAAATCTTCTTGATAAAGAAAAGATGCTTATGAGATTGAAATGATTTTTACCATAACTTCCTTGAGGTCCTTAGTTTGTAAGTGATGTAAGGGTTCCAAGAAGTTCTGCTTGATATTGTCATCAAGTGAGTATTTCACATCTGCCATCTGTTTCAAAGATTCGCCCATTTCCACTAGAGCCTGACCAAACATGCTGTCGTCTCCCAATTTTTTTCCATACAGAAGCATACAGTCGCCGAGTACCCCTTCTGGTTGAGGATAAGTATTGGATTTAGCTTGGCCGCTTAATTTACTGATGCCTTTTACTGCTGCCATTTTCGCTCTAGCTGTTGGATTGGGTTGCAGAAATTCTTTTGTTTTTACTTGAAGCTCCTCAACTAACTCATATGTCACGTCAGTTTTCTAAAATATTATATGCATTAGTTAAAACTTTTTAAAAAGCTGAATTTAGTTACCCTTTCCATATCCATGAAATCCAAGTCCAGTTTAGTGCCTTCCGCACCTCCCATTTTTTCTGTGACATACTGCGAAAACATTGATACTTTATTGTAATTGATTTAAAAATAATGATAAGGCGTGATAATTTTTTTTTAAGAATTTCCAAAAGGTTCTCATTCCATTTTTTTCAACTCACAGAGGCCAATGAAGAAAAATATGTATATTATTTCGAGTTCAGATTGAGAAAAACTGGGGTTCACTAGGTGGTTCACTTTTACGGCATATTTTTTTCTATGAATCAATTGATTTTATAATTTACAGAACCATCAAATTATGGAATATAGACAATGGAGCATATTACAAATTGAGGGAAGAATGAAAAACGAAAGATGCAGCCTGTGTCCCCTAAGTGGTAAGTTTAGGTTGTTCATTTGGGAGTTATTGAAATAACTTTTTCTGAAAAAGAGATTAATCTTCGTTAATGAAATGTAACTAGGTATCGTTATGTATCTAATATATTTTGGTTGTTTCAGGGCATTCTAGTGTTAGTGTAGTGATAAGTGTCCTGTGTGGTACAACGGTCTTCAGGGATGACTCCATCGATGGACCAAGAGCGTTAAAGCAAGATTTTAAATCGTCAACGTGAGTCTGTATCCTCTTTTTCTATTTACTGACGTTTTGAGTGATTCACACTATGCTACGAATTTTTTTTCGGTGTTCAGACATTTTGTTGTGAGAAAATTAGGGTAATCATGGCCAAGAATGGTTGGTTCTTCCTTTGAAGGTTTTTCGCACAGACAATTTTTCGATATATCGTCATATATTCGAAAGATTTTCAGAGAGAAAAATACCTTCAAGGGTCGAACCATGTAACTGGAGGACCCCTAAGCTTTCCCATAATTAAAATACCAAGTCCGAACCTATTTTCGCGAAATAATAAAAAAAGAGAACGATTGTGGATGTGTTAAGTGATTGCCCTCAGTGTGATAACTTGAAAATATTATTCAGGTAATTATTCAACACAGATTGAATGAAATGTGATATAATATAATAATAAATAATGGTGCAAAACTATTGTGGATGTGTTAAGTGAGTGCGCCCAGTGAGATGACTTGCAAGTATAATTCAGGTAATTATTAATCGAAACACATAGGTATTAAATAAAATTTGATGGAATTTTGAAATTAACTCTGGAAAAAGAGGAGGTTTGCGTTACTGACAATTTGGCAGGGATTGATTTTCAATCCGGATTTTTGAAAACGCAGTAACGTCCTCCGTAGAACAGATTTTTAAATATTCTAAGTTTCATTACAGTCCGAAAAGATGCCAAAGCTCAGAGTGAATAATGTTGGAAGGAAATTGTATTCTGCCTCATCTGTTTCTCCTTTATTAACATGGTGAGTGAATAATCCTAGTGACCAACGTTCATTTTGATAACATCCTTTTTTCTCCATGAATCGACTATTTTTCACAGAACGTCCAAACAACAGAATAACGACCATTGAGCCTACGAAAAATAGGGATGAGAATAAAAATCGACAGAAGCAGCCTGCGTTCCCTGAGTGGTTAGTCAAGGTAATTCGGTGCAGGCATTATTTTAATAATAATGTGAACGCCGAAAAAGGATCGAAGTATTTGGTGAGTGAATAAATGTGTTCTGTATATGTACTGTTGTGTACAATTAATTTTTTATTTACAGAACGATCAAATGATGGAATATAGACAATGGAGCATATTACAAATTGAGGGAAGAATGAAAAACGAAAGATGCAGCCTGTGTCCCCTAAGTGGTAAGTTTAGGTTGTTCATTTGGGAGTTATTGAAATAACTTTTTCTGAAAAAGAGATTAATCTTCGTTAATGAAATGTAACTAGGCATCGTTATGTATCTAATATATTTTGGTTGTTTCAGGGCATTCTAGTGTTAGTGTAGTGATAAGTGTCCTGTGTGGTACAACGGTCTTCAGAGATGACTCCATCGATGGACCAAGAGCGTTAAAGCAAGATTTTAAATCGTCAACGTGAGTCTGTATCCTCTTTTTCTATTTACTGACGTTTTGAGTGATTCACACTATGCTACGAATTTTTTTTCGGTGTTCAGACATTTTGTTGTGAGAAAATTAGGGTAATCATGGCCAAGAATGGTTCTTCCCTTGAAGGTTTTTCGCACAGACAATTTTTCGATATATCGTCATATATTCGAAAGATTTTCAGAGAGAAAAATACCTCTAAGGGTCGAACCATGTAACTGGAGGACCCCTAAGCTTTCCCATAATTAAAATACCAAGTCCGAACCTATTTTCGCGAAATAATAAAAAAAGAGAACGATTGTGGATGTGTTAAGTGATTGCCCTCAGTGTGATAACTTGAAAATATTATTCAGGTAATTATTCAACACAGATTGAATGAAATGTGATATAATATAATAATAAATAATGGTGCAAAACTATTGTGGATGTGTTAAGTGAGTGCCCCCAGTGAGATGACTTGCAAGTATAATTCAGGTAATTATTAATCGAAACACATAGGTATTAAATAAAATTTGATGGAATTTTGAAATTAACTCTGGAAAAAGAGGAGGTTTGCGTTACTGACAATTTGGCAGGGATTGATTTTCAATCCGGATTTTGAAAACGCAGTAACGTCCTCCATAGAACAGATTTTTAAATATTCTAAGTTTCATTACAGTCCGAAAAGATGCCAAAGCTCAGAGTGAATAATGTTGGAAGAAAATGATATTCTGCCTCATCTGTTTCTCCTTTATTAACATGGTGAGTGAATAATCCTAGTGACCAACGTTCACTTTGATATCATCCTTTTTTCTCCATGAATCGACTTTTTTTCAAATTTACAGAACGTCCAAACAACAGAATAACGACCATTGAGCCTACGACAAATAGGGATGAGAATAAAAATATAAAAATCGACAGAAGCAGCCTGCGTTCCCTGAGTGGTTAGTCGAGATAATTCGGTGCAGGCATTATTTTAATAATAATGTGAACGCCGAAAAAGGATCGAAGTACATGGTGAGTGAATAAATGTGTTCTGTATATGTACTATTGTGTACAATTAATTTTTTCATTTACAGAACGATCAAATGATGGAATATAGACAATGGAGCATATTACAAATTGAGGGAAGAATGAAAAACTAAAGATGCAGCCTGTGTCCCCTAAGTGGTAAGTTTAGGTTGTTCATTTGGGAGTTATTGAAATAACTTTTTCTGAAAAAGAGATTAATCTTCGTTAATGAAATGTAACTAGGTATCGTTATGTATCTAATATATTTTGGTTGTTTCAGGGCATTCTAGTGTTAGTGTAGTGATAAGTGTCCTGTGTGGTACAACGGTCTTCAGAGATGACTCCATCGATGGACCAAGAGCGTTAAAGCAAGATTTTAAATCGTCAACGTGAGTCTGTATCCTCTTTTTCTATTTACTGACGTTTTGAGTGATTCACACTATGCTACGAATTTTTTTTCGGTGTTCAGACATTTTGTTGTGAGAAAATTAGGGTAATCATGGCCAAGAATGGTTCTTCCCTTGAAGGTTTTTCGCACAGACAATTTTTCGATACATCGTCATATATTCGAAAGATTTTCAGAGAGAAAAATACCTCTAAGGGTCGAACCATGTAACTGGAGGACCCCTAAGCTTTCCCATAATTAAAATACCAAGTCCGAACCTATTTTCGCGAAATAATAAAAAAAGAGAACGATTGTGGATGTGTTAAGTGATTGCCCCCAGTGAGATGACTTGAAAGTATAATTCAGGTAATTATTAATCGAAACACATAGGTATTAAATAAAATTTGATGGAATTTTGAAATTTACTCTGGAAAAAGAGGAGGTTTGCGTTATTGACAATTTGGCAGGGATTGATTTTCAATCCGGATTTTGAAAACGCAGTAACGTCCTCCATAGAACAGATTTTTAAATATTCTAAGTTTCATTACAGTCCGAAAAGATGCCAAAGCTCAGAGTGAATAATGTTGGAAGGAAATTGTATTCTGCCTCATCTGTTTCTCCTTTATTAACATGGTGAGTGAATAATCCTAGTGACCAACGTTCATTTTGATAACATCCTTTTTCTCCATGAATCGACTATTTTTCAAATTTACAGAACGTCCAAACAACAGAATAACGACCATTGAGCCTACGACAAATAGGGATGAGAATAAAAATATAAAAATCGACAGAAGCAGCCTGCGTTCCCTGAGTGGTTAGTCAAGATAATTCGGTGCAGGCATTATTTTAATAATAATGTGAACGCCGAAAAAGGATTGAAGTTTTTGGTGAGTGAATAAATGTTGTGTTCTGTATATGTACTGTTGTGTACAATTAATTTTTTATTTACAGAACGATCAAATGATGGAATATAGACAATGGAGCATATTACAAATTGAGGGAAGAATGAAAAACGAAAGATGCAGCCTGTGTCCCCTAAGTGGTAAGTTTAGGTTGTTCATTTGGGAGTTATTGAAATAACTTTTTCTGAAAAAGAGATTAATCTTCGTTAATGAAATGTAACTAGGTATCGTTATGTATCTAATATATTTTGGTTGTTTCAGGGCATTCTAGTGTTAGTGTAGTGATAAGTGTCCTGTGTGGTACAACGGTCTTCAGAGATGACTCCATCGATGGACCAAGAGCGTTAAAGCAAGATTTTAAATCGTCAACGTGAGTCTGTATCCTCTTTTTCTATTTACTGACGTTTTGAGTGATTCACACTATGCTACGAATTTTTTTTCGGTGTTTAGACATTTTGTTGTGAGAAAATTAGGGTAATCATGGCCAAGAATGGTTCTTCCCTTGAAGGTTTTTCGCACAGACAATTTTTCGATATATCGTCATATATTCGAAAGATTTTCAGAGAGAAAAATACCTTTAAGGGTCGAACCATGTAACTGGAGGACCCCTAAGCTTTCCCATAATTAAAATACCAAGTCCGAACCTATTTTCGCGAAATAATAAAAAAAGAGAACGATTGTGGATGTGTTAAGTGATTGCCCTCAGTGTGATAACTTGAAAATATTATTCAGGTAATTATTCAACACAGATTGAATGAAATGTGATATAATATAATAATAAATAATGGTGCAAAACTATTGTGAATGTGATGTGTTAAGTGAGTGCCCCCAGTGAGATGACTTGCAAGTATAATTCAGGTAATTATTAATCGAAACACATAGGTATTAAATAAAATTTGATGGAATTTTGAAATTAACTCTGGAAAAAGAGGAGGTTTGCGTTACTGACAATTTGGCAGGGATTGATTTTCAATCCGGATTTTGAAAACGCAGTAACGTCCCCCATAGAACAGATTTTTAAATATTCTAAGTTTCATTACAGTCCGAAAAGATGCCAAAGCTCAGAGTGAATAATGTTGGAAGGAAATTGTATTCTGCCTCATCTGTTTCTCCTTTATTAACATGGTGAGTGAATAATCCTAGTGACCAACGTTCACTTTGATATCATCCTTTTTTCTCCATGAATCGACTATTTTTCAAATTTACAGAACGTCCAAACAACAGAATAACGACCATTGAGCCTACGACAAATAGGGATGAGAATAAAAATCGACAGAAGCAGCCTGCGTTCCCTGAGTGGTTAGTCGAGATAATTCGGTGCAGGCATTATTTTAATAATAATGTGAACGCCGAAAAAGGATTGAAGTTTTTGGTGAGTGAATAAATGTTGTGTTCTGTATATGTACTGTACAATAAATTTTTTTATTTACAGAACGATCAAATGATGGAATATAGACAATGGAGCATATTACAAATTGAGGGAAGAATGAAAAACGAAAGATGCAGCCTGTGTCCCCTAAGTGGTAAGTTTAGGTTGTTCATTTGGGAGTTATTGAAATAACTTTTTCTGAAAAAGAGATTAATCTTCGTTAATGAAATGTAACTAGGTATCGTTATGTATCTAATATATTTTGGTTGTTTCAGGGCATTCTAGTGTTAGTGTAGTGATAAGTGTCCTGTGTGGTACAACGGTCTTCAGAGATGACTCCATCGATGGACCAAGAGCGTTAAAGCAAGATTTTAAATCGTCAACGTGAGTCTGTATCCTCTTTTTCTATTTACTGACGTTTTGAGTGATTCACACTATGCTACGAATTTTTTTTCGGTGTTCAGACATTTTGTTGTGAGAAAATTAGGGTAATCATGGCCAAGAATGGTTCTTCCCTTGAAGGTTTTTCGCACAGACAATTTTTCGATATATCGTCATATATTCGAAAGATTTTCAGAGAGAAAAATACCTTTAAGGGTCGAACCATGTAACTGGAGGACCCCTAAGCTTTCCCATAATTAAAATACCAAGTCCGAACCTATTTTCGCGAAATAATAAAAAAAGAGAACGATTGTGGATGTGTTAAGTGATTGCCCTCAGTGTGATAACTTGAAAATATTATTCAGGTAATTATTCAACACAGATTGAATGAAATGTGATATAATATAATAATAAATAATGGTGCAAAACTATTGTGGATGTGTTAAGTGAGTGCCCCCAGTGAGATGACTTGCAAGTATAATTCAGGTAATTATTAATCGAAACACATAGGTATTAAATAAAATTTGATGGAATTTTGAAATTAACTCTGGAAAAAGAGGAGGTTTGCGTTACTGACAATTTGGCAGGGATTGATTTTCAATCCGGATTTTGAAAACGCAGTAACGTCCTCCATAGAACAGATTTTTAAATATTCTAAGTTTCATTACAGTCCGAAAAGATGCCAAAGCTCAGAGTGAATAATGTTGGAAGGAAATTGTATTCTGCCTCATCTGTTTCTCCTTTATTAACATGGTGAGTGAATAATCCTAGTGACCAACGTTCACTTTGATATCATCCTTTTTTCTCCATGAATCGACTATTTACAGAACGTCCAAACAACAGAATAACGACCATTGAGCCTACGACAAATAGGGATGAGAATAAAAATCGACAGAAGCAGCCTGCGTTCCCTGAGTGGTTAGTCAAGATAATTCGGTGCAGGCATTATTTTAATAATAATGTGAACGCCGAAAAAGGATTGAAGTTTTTGGTGAGTGAATAAATGTTGTGTTCTGTATATGTACTGTTGTGTACAATTAATTTTTTCATTTACAGAACGATCAAATGATGGAATATAGACAATGGAGCATATTACAAATTGAGGGAAGAATGAAAAACGAAAGATGCAGCCTGTGTCCCCTAAGTGGTAAGTTTAGGTTGTTCATTTGGGAGTTATTGAAATAACTTTTTCTGAAAAAGAGATTAATCTTCGTTAATGAAATGTAACTAGGTATCGTTATGTATCTAATATATTTTGGTTGTTTCAGGGCATTCTAGTGTTAGTGTAGTGATAAGTGTCCTGTGTGGTACAACGGTCTTCAGAGATGACTCCATCGATGGACCAAGAGCGTTAAAGCAAGATTTTAAATCGTCAACGTGAGTCTGTATCCTCTTTTTCTATTTACTGACGTTTTGAGTGATTCACACTATGCTACGAATTTTTTTTCGGTGTTTAGACATTTTGTTGTGAGAAAATTAGGGTAATCATGGCCAAGAATGGTTCTTCCCTTGAAGGTTTTTCGCACAGACAATTTTTCGATATATCGTCATATATTCGAAAGATTTTCAGAGAGAAAAATACCTCTAAGGGTCGAACCATGTAACTGGAGGACCCCTAAGCTTTCCCATAATTAAAATACCAAGTCCGAACCTATTTTCGCGAAATAATAAAAAAAGAGAACGATTGTGGATGTGTTAAGTGATTGCCCTCAGTGTGATAACTTGAAAATATTATTCAGGTAATTATTCAACACAGATTGAATGAAATGTGATATAATATAATATAAATAATGGTGCAAAACTATTGTGGATGTGTTAAGTGAGTGCCCCCAGTGAGATGACTTGCAAGTATAATTCAGGTAATTATTAATCGAAACACATAGGTATTAAATAAAATTTGATGGAATTTTGAAATTAACTCTGGAAAAAGAGGAGGTTTGCGTTACTGACAATTTGGCAGGGATTGATTTTCAATCCGGATTTTGAAAACGCAGTAACGTCCTCCATAGAACAGATTTTTAAATATTCTAAGTTTCATTACAGTCCGAAAAGATGCCAAAGCTCAGAGTGAATAATGTTGGAAGAAAATGATATTCTGCCTCATCTGTTTCTCCTTTATTAACATGGTGAGTGAATAATCCTAGTGACCAACGTTCACTTTGATATCATCCTTTTTTCTCCATGAATCGACTTTTTTTCAAATTTACAGAACGTCCAAACAACAGAATAACGACCATTGAGCCTACGACAAATAGGGATGAAAATAAAAATCGACAGAAGCAGCCTGCGTTCCCTGAGTGGTTAGTCAAGATAATTCGGTGCAGGCATTATTTTAATAATAATGTGAACGCCAAAAAAGGATCGAAGTATATGGTGAGTGAATAAATGTTTCTGTATATGTACTGTGTACAATTAATTTTTTTATTTACAGAACGATCAAATGATGGAATATAGACAATGGAGCATATTACAAATTGAGGGATGAAAAACGAAAGATGCAGCCTGTGTCCCCTAAGTGGTAAGTTTAGGTTGTTCATTTGGGAGTTATTGAAATAACTTTTTCTGAAAAAGAGATTAATCTTCGTTAATGAAATGTAACTAGGTATCGTTATGTATCTAATATATTTTGGTTGTTTCAGGGCATTCTAGTGTTAGTGTAGTGATAAGTGTCCTGTGTGGTACAACGGTCTTCAGAGATGACTCCATCGATGGACCAAGAGCGTTAAAGCAAGATTTTAAATCGTCAACGTGAGTCTGTATCCTCTTTTTCTATTTACTGATGTTTTGAGTGATTCACACTATGCTACGAATTTTTTTTCGGTGTTCAGACATTTTGTTGTGAGAAAATTAGGGTAATCATGGCCAAGAATGGTTCTTCCCTTGAAGGTTTTTCGCACAGACAATTTTTCGATATATCGTCATATATTCGAAAGATTTTCAGAGAGAAAAATACCTTTAAGGGTCGAACCATGTAACTGGAGGACCCCTAAGCTTTCCCATAATTAAAATACCAAGTCCGAACCTATTTTCGCGAAATAATAAAAAAAGAGAACGATTGTGGATGTGTTAAGTGAGTGCCCCCCCAGTGAGATGACTTGCAAGTATAATTCAGGTAATTATTAATCGAAACACATAGGTATTAAATAAAATTTGATGGAATTTTGAAATTAACTCTGGAAAAAGAGGAGGTTTGCGTTACTGACAATTTGGCAGGGATTGATTTTCAATCCGGATTTTGAAAACGCAGTAACGTCCTCCATAGAACAGATTTTTAAATATTCTAAGTTTCATTACAGTCCGAAAAGATGCCAAAGCTCAGAGTGAATAATGTTGGAAGGAAATTGTATTCTGCCTCATCTGTTTCTCCTTTATTAACATGGTGAGTGAATAATCCTAGTGACCAACGTTCATTTTGATAACATCCTTTTTTCTCCATGAATCGACTATTTTTCAAATTTACAGAACGTCCAAACAACAGAATAACGACCATTGAGCCTACGACAAATAGGGATGAGAATAAAAATATAAAAATCGACAGAAGCAGCCTGCGTTCCCTGAGTGGTTAGTCAAGATAATTCGGTGCAGGCATTATTTTAATAATAATGTGAACGCCAAAAAAGGATTGAAGTTTTGGTGAGTGAATAAATGTTGTGTTCTGTATATGTACTGTTGTGTACAATTAATTTTTTTATTTACAGAACGATCAAATGATGGAATATAGACAATGGAGCATATTACAAATTGAGGGAAGAATGAAAAACGAAAGATGCAGCCTGTGTCCCCTAAGTGGTAAGTTTAGGTTGTTCATTTGGGAGTTATTGAAATAACTTTTTCTGAAAAAGAGATTAATCTTCGTTAATGAAATGTAACTAGGTATCGTTATGTATCTAATATATTTTGGTTGTTTCAGGGCATTCTAGTGTTAGTGTAGTGATAAGTGTCCTGTGTGGTACAACGGTCTTCAGAGATGACTCCATCGATGGACCAAGAGCGTTAAAGCAAGATTTTAAATCGTCAACGTGAGTCTGTATCCTCTTTTTCTATTTACTGACGTTTTGAGTGATTCACACTATGCTACGAATTTTTTTTCGGTGTTCAGACATTTTGTTGTGAGAAAATTAGGGTAATCATGGCCAAGAATGGTTCTTCCCTTGAAGGTTTTTCGCACAGACAATTTTTCGATACATCGTCATATATTCGAAAGATTTTCAGAGAGAAAAATACCTCTAAGGGTCGAACCATGTAACTGGAGGACCCCTAAGCTTTCCCATAATTAAAATACCAAGTCCGAACCTATTTTCGCGAAATAATAAAAAAAGAGAACGATTGTGGATGTGTTAAGTGATTGCCCTCAGTGTGATAACTTGAAAATATTATTCAGGTAATTATTCAACACAGATTGAATGAAATGTGATATAATATAATAATAAATAATGGTGCAAAACTATTGTGGATGTGTTAAGTGAGTGCCCCCAGTGAGATGACTTGCAAGTATAATTCAGGTAATTATTAATCGAAACACATAGGTATTAAATAAAATTTGATGGAATTTTGAAATTAACTCTGGAAAAAGAGGAGGTTTGCGTTACTGACAATTTGGCAGGGATTGATTTTCAATCCGGATTTTGAAAACGCAGTAACGTCCTCCATAGAACAGATTTTTAAATATTCTAAGTTTCATTACAGTCCGAAAAGATGCCAAAGCTCAGAGTGAATAATGTTGGAAGGAAATTGTATTCTGCCTCATCTGTTTCTCCTTTATTAACATGGTGAGTGAATAATCCTAGTGACCAACGTTCATTTTGATAACATCCTTTTTTCTCCATGAATCGACTATTTAAATTTACAGAACGTCCAAACAACAGAATAACGACCATATGAGAATACGAAAAATAGGGAAGCAGCCTGCGTTCCCTGAAGTCAAGATAATTCGAAGTATTATGTGTGAAGTGAATAAATGTGTTCTGTATATGTACTGTTGTGTACAATTAATTTTTTTATTTACAGAACGATCAAATGATGGAATATAGACAATGGAGAATATTACAAATTGAGGGAAGAATGAAAAACGAAAGATGCAGCCTGTGTCCCCTAAGTGGTAAGTTTAGGTTGTTCATTTGGGAGTTATTGAAATAACTTTTTCTGAAAAAGAGATTAATCTTCGTTAATGAAATGTAACTAGGTATCGTTATGTATCTAATATATTTTGGTTGTTTCAGGGCATTCTAGTGTTAGTGTAGTGATAAGTGTCCTGTGTGGTACAACGGTCTTCAGAGATGACTCCATCGATGGACCAAGAGCGTTAAAGCAAGATTTTAAATCGTCAACGTGAGTCTGTATCCTCTTTTTCTATTTACTGACGTTTTGAGTGATTCACACTATGCTACGAATTTTTTTTCGGTGTTCAGACATTTTGTTGTGAGAAAATTAGGGTAATCATGGCCAAGAATGGTTCTTCCCTTGAAGGTTTTTCGCACAGACAATTTTTCGATACATCGTCATATATTCGAAAGATTTTCAGAGAGAAAAATACCTCTAAGGGTCGAACCATGTAACTGGAGGACCCCTAAGCTTTCCCATAATTAAAATACCAAGTCCGAACCTATTTTCGCGAAATAATAAAAAAAGAGAACGATTGTGGATGTGTTAAGTGATTGCCCTCAGTGTGATAACTTGAAAATATTATTCAGGTAATTATTCAACACAGATTGAATGAAATGTGATATAATATAATAATAAATAATGGTGCAAAACTATTGTGGATGTGTTAAGTGAGTGCCCCCAGTGAGATGACTTGCAAGTATAATTCAGGTAATTATTAATCGAAACACATAGGTATTAAATAAAATTTGATGGAATTTTGAAATTAACTCTGGAAAAAGAGGAGGTTTGCGTTACTGACAATTTGGCAGGGATTGATTTTCAATCCGGATTTTGAAAACGCAGTAACGTCCTCCATAGAACAGATTTTTAAATATTCTAAGTTTCATTACAGTCCGAAAAGATGCCAAAGCTCAGAGTGAATAATGTTGGAAGGAAATTGTATTCTGCCTCATCTGTTTCTCCTTTATTAACATGGTGAGTGAATAATCCTAGTGACCAACGTTCACTTTGATATCATCCTTTTTTCTCCATGAATCGACTATTTTTCAAATTTACAGAACGTCCAAACAACAGAATAACGACCATTGAGCCTACGACAAATAGGGATGAGAATAAAAATATAAAAATCGACAGAAGCAGCCTGCGTTCCCTGAGTGGTTAGTCGAGATAATTCGGTGCAGGCATTATTTTAATAATAATGTGAACGCCGAAAAAGGATCGAAGTACATGGTGAGTGAATAAATGTTTCTGTTCTGTATATGTACAATTAATTTTTTCATTTACAGAACGATCAAATGATGGAATATAGACAATGGAGCATATTACAAATTGAGGGAAGAATGAAAAACGAAAGATGCAGCCTGTGTCCCCTAAGTGGTAAGTTTAGGTTGTTCATTTGGGAGTTATTGAAATAACTTTTTCTGAAAAAGAGATTAATCTTCGTTAATGAAATGTAACTAGGTATCGTTATGTATCTAATATATTTTGGTTGTTTCAGGGCATTCTAGTGTTAGTGTAGTGATAAGTGTCCTGTGTGGTACAACGGTCTTCAGAGATGACTCCATCGATGGACCAAGAGCGTTAAAGCAAGATTTTAAATCGTCAACGTGAGTCTGTATCCTCTTTTTCTATTTACTGACGTTTTGAGTGATTCACACTATGCTACGAATTTTTTTTCGGTGTTCAGACATTTTGTTGTGAGAAAATTAGGGTAATCATGGCCAAGAATGGTTCTTCCCTTGAAGGTTTTTCGCACAGACAATTTTTCGATATATCGTCATATATTCGAAAGATTTTCAGAGAGAAAAATACCTTTAAGGTCGAACCATGTAACTGGAGGACCCCTAAGCTTTCCCATAATTAAAATACCAAGTCCGAACCTATTTTCGCGAAATAATAAAAAAAGAGAACGATTGTGGATGTGTTAAGTGAGTGCCCCCAGTGAGATGACTTGCAAGTATAATTCAGGTAATTATTAATCGAAACACATGGGTATTAAATAAAATTTGATGGAATTTTGAAATTAACTCTGGAAAAAGAGGAGGTTTGCGTTACTGACAATTTGGCAGGGATTGATTTTCAATCCGGATTTTGAAAACGCAGTAACGTCCTCCATAGAACAGATTTTTAAATATTCTAAGTTTCATTACAGTCCGAAAAGATGCCAAAGCTCAGAGTGAATAATGTTGGAAGGAAATTGTATTCTGCCTCATCTGTTTCTCCTTTATTAACATGGTGAGTGAATAATCCTAGTGACCAACGTTCATTTTGATAACATCCTTTTTTCTCCATGAATCGACTATTTACAGAACGTCCAAACAACAGAATAACGACCATTGAGCCTACGACAAATAGGGATGAGAATAAAAATCGACAGAAGCAGCCTGCGTTCCCTGAGTGGTTAGTCAAGATAATTCGGTGCAGGCATTATTTTAATAATAATGTGAACGCCAAAAGAAGATCGAAGTATATGGTGAGTGAATAAATGTGTTCTGTATATGTACTGTTGTGTACAATTAATTTTTTTATTTACAGAACGATCAAATGATGGAATATAGACAATGGAGCATATTACAAATTGAGGGAAGAATGAAAAACGAAAGATGCAGCCTGTGTCCCCTAAGTGGTAAGTTTAGGTTGTTCATTTGGGAGTTATTGAAATAACTTTTTCTGAAAAAGAGATTAATCTTCGTTAATGAAATGTAACTAGGTATCGTTATGTATCTAATATATTTTGGTTGTTTCAGGGCATTCTAGTGTTAGTGTAGTGATAAGTGTCCTGTGTGGTACAACGGTCTTCAGAGATGACTCCATCGATGGACCAAGAGCGTTAAAGCAAGATTTTAAATCGTCAACGTGAGTCTGTATCCTCTTTTTCTATTTACTGACGTTTTGAGTGATTCACACTATGCTACGAATTTTTTTTCGGTGTTTAGACATTTTTTTGTGAGAAAATTAGGGTAATCATGGCCAAGAATGGTTCTTCCCTTGAAGGTTTTTCGCACAGACAATTTTTCGATATATCGTCATATATTCGAAAGATTTTCAGAGAGAAAAATACCTTCAAGGGTCGAACCATGTAACTGGAGGACCCCTAAGCTTTCCCATAATTAAAATACCAAGTCCGAACCTATTTTCGCGAAATAATAAAAAAAGAGAACGATTGTGGATGTGTTAAGTGATTGCCCTCAGTGTGATAACTTGAAAATATTATTCAGGTAATTATTCAACACAGATTGAATGAAATGTGATATAATATAATAATAAATAATGGTGCAAAACTATTGTGGATGTGTTAAGTGAGTGCCCCCAGTGAGATGACTTGCAAGTATAATTCAGGTAATTATTAATCGAAACACATAGGTATTAAATAAAATTTGATGGAATTTTGAAATTAACTCTGGAAAAAGAGGAGGTTTGCGTTACTGACAATTTGGCAGGGATTGATTTTCAATCCGGATTTTGAAAACGCAGTAACGTCCTCCATAGAACAGATTTTTAAATATTCTAAGTTTCATTACAGTCCGAAAAGATGCCAAAGCTCAGAGTGAATAATGTTGGAAGAAAATGATATTCTGCCTCATCTGTTTCTCCTTTATTAACATGGTGAGTGAATAATCCTAGTGACCAACGTTCACTTTGATATCATCCTTTTTTCTCCATGAATCGACTTTTTTTCAAATTTACAGAACGTCCAAACAACAGAATAACGACCATTGAGCCTACGACAAATAGGGATGAGAATAAAAATCGACAGAAGCAGCCTGCGTTCCCTGAGTGGTTAGTCAAGATAATTCGGTGCAGGCATTATTTTAATAATAATGTGAACGCCAAAAAAGGATCGAAGTATTTGGTGAGTGAATAAATGTTGTGTTCTGTATATGTACAATTAATTTTTTATTTACAGAACGATCAAATGATGGAATATAGACAATGGAGCATATTACAAATTGAATGAAAAACGAAAGATGCAGCCTGTGTCCCCTAAGTGGTAAGTTTAGGTTGTTCATTTGGGAGTTATTGAAATAACTTTTTCTGAAAAAGAGATTAATCTTCGTTAATGAAATGTAACTAGGTATCGTTATGTATCTAATATATTTTGGTTGTTTCAGGGCATTCTAGTGTTAGTGTAGTGATAAGTGTCCTGTGTGGTACAACGGTCTTCAGAGATGACTCCATCGATGGACCAAGAGCGTTAAAGCAAGATTTTAAATCGTCAACGTGAGTCTGTATCCTCTTTTTCTATTTACTGACGTTTTGAGTGATTCACACTATGCTACGAATTTTTTTTCGGTGTTCAGACATTTTGTTGTGAGAAAATTAGGGTAATCATGGCCAAGAATGGTTCTTCCCTTGAAGGTTTTTCGCACAGACAATTTTTCGATATATCGTCATATATTCGAAAGATTTTCAGAGAGAAAAATACCTTTAAGGGTCGAACCATGTAACTGGAGGACCCCTAAGCTTTCCCATAATTAAAATACAAAGTCCGAACCTATTTTCGCGAAATAATAAAAAAAAGAGAACGATTGTGGATGTGTTAAGTGAGTGCCCCCAGTGAGATGACTTGCAAGTATAATTCAGGTAATTATTAATCGAAACACATAGGTATTAAATAAAATTTGATGGAATTTTGAAATTTACTCTGGAAAAAGAGGAGGTTTGCGTTACTGACAATTTGGCAGGGATTGATTTTCAATCCGGATTTTGAAAACGCAGTAACGTCCTCCATAGAACAGATTTTTAAATATTCTAAGTTTCATTACAGTCCGAAAAGATGCCAAAGCTCAGAGTGAATAATGTTGGAAGGAAATTGTATTCTGCCTCATCTGTTTCTCCTTTATTAACATGGTGAGTGAATAATCCTAGTGACCAACGTTCATTTTGATAACATCCTTTTTTCTCCATGAATCGACTATTTTTCAAATTTACAGAACGTCCAAACAACAGAATAACGACCATTGAGCCTACGACAAATAGGGATGAGAATAAAAATATAAAAATCGACAGAAGCAGCCTGCGTTCCCTGAGTGGTTAGTCGAGATAATTCGGTGCAGGCATTATTTTAATAATAATGTGAACGCCAAAAAAGGATTGAAGTTTTTGGTGAGTGAATAAATGTGTGTTCTGTATATGTACTGTTGTGTACAATTAATTTTTTTATTTACAGAACGATCAAATGATGGAATATAGACAATGGAGCATATTACAAATTGAGGGAAGAATGAAAAACGAAAGATGCAGCCTGTGTCCCCTAAGTGGTAAGTTTAGGTTGTTCATTTGGGAGTTATTGAAATAACTTTTTCTGAAAAAGAGATTAATCTTCGTTAATGAAATGTAACTAGGTATCGTTATGTATCTAATATATTTTGGTTGTTTCAGGGCATTCTAGTGTTAGTGTAGTGATAAGTGTCCTGTGTGGTACAACGGTCTTCAGAGATGACTCCATCGATGGACCAAGAGCGTTAAAGCAAGATTTTAAATCGTCAACGTGAGTCTGTATCCTCTTTTTCTATTTACTGACGTTTTGAGTGATTCACACTATGCTACGAATTTTTTTTCGGTGTTTAGACATTTTGTTGTGAGAAAATTAGGGTAATCATGGCCAAGAATGGTTCTTCCCTTGAAGGTTTTTCGCACAAGCAATTTTTCGATATATCGTCATATATTCGAAAGATTTTCAGAGAGAAAAATACCTTTAAGGGTCAAACCATGTAACTGGAGTACCCCTAAGCTTTCCCATAATTAAAATACCAAGTCCGAACCTATTTTCGCGAAATAATAAAGAAAGAGAACGATTGTGGATGTGTTAAGTGATTGCCCTCAGTGTGATAACTTGAAAATATTATTCAGGTAATTATTCAACACAGATTGAATGAAATGTGATATAATATAATAATAAATAATGGTGCAAAACTATTGTGGATGTGTTAAGTGAGTGCCCCCAGTGAGATGACTTACAAGTATAATTCAGGTAATTATTAATCGAAACACATAGGTATTAAATAAAATTTGTTGGAATTTTGAAATTAACTCTGGAAAAAGAGGAGGTTTGCGTTACTGACAATTTGGCAGGGATTGATTTTCAATCCGGATTTTGAAAACGCAGTAACGTCCTCCATAGAACAGATTTTTTAATATTCTAAGTTTCATTACAGTCCGAAAAGATGCCAAAGCTCAGAGTGAATAATGTTGGAAGGAAATTGTATTCTGCCTCATCTGTTTCTCCTTTATTAACATGGTGAGTGAATAATCCTAGTGACCAACGTTCATTTTGATAACATCCTTTTTTCTCCATGAATCGACTATTTACAGAACGTCCAAACAACAGAATAACGACCATTGAGCCTACGAAAAATAGGGAACGCCAAAAGAAGATCGAAGTATATGGTGAGTGAATAAATGTGTTCTGTATATGTACTGTTGTGTACAATTAATTTTGTTATTTACAGAACGATCAAATGATGGAATATAAACAATGGAGAATATTACAAATTGAGGGAAGAATGAAAAACGAAAGATGCAGCCTGTGTCCCCTAAGTGGTAAGTTTAGGTTGTTCATTTGGGAGTTATTGAAATAACTTTTTCTGAAAAAGAGATTAATCTTCGTTAATGAAATGTAACTAGGTATCGTTATGTATCTAATATATTTTGGTTGTTTCAGGGCATTCTAGTGTTAGTGTAGTGATAAGTGTCCTGTGTGGTACAACGGTCTTCAGAGATGACTCCATCGATGGACCAAGAGCGTTAAAGCAAGATTTTAAATCGTCAACGTGAGTCTGTATCCTCTTTTTCTATTTACTGACGTTTTGAGTGATTCACACTATGCTACGAATTTTTTTTCGGTGTTTAGACATTTTGTTGTGAGAAAATTAGGGTAATCATGGCCAAGAATGGTTCTTCCCTTGAAGGTTTTTCGCACAGACAATTTTTCGATATATCGTCATATATTCGAAAGATTTTCAGAGAGAAAAATACCTCTAAGGGTCGAACCATGTAACTGGAGTACCCCTAAGCTTTCCCATAATTAAAATACCAAGTCCGAACCTATTTTCGCGAAATAATAAAAAAAGAGAACGATTGTGGATGTGTTAAGTGATTGCCCTCAGTGTGATAACTTGAAAATATTATTCAGGTAATTATTCAACACAGATTGAATGAAATGTGATATAATATAATAATAAATAATGGTGCAAAACTATTGTGGATGTGTTAAGTGAGTGCCCCCAGTGAGATGACTTGCAAGTATAATTCAGGTAATTATTAACCGAAACACATAGGTATTAAATAAAATTTGATGGAATTTTGAAATTAACTCTGGAAAAAGAGGAGGTTTGCGTTACTGACAATTTGGCAGGGATTGATTTTCAATCCGGATTTTGAAAACGCAGTAACGTCCTCCATAGAACAGATTTTTAAATATTCTAAGTTTCATTACAGTCCGAAGAAATGCCAAAGCTCAGAGTGAATAATGTTGGAAGAAAATGATATTCTGCCTCATCTGTTTCTCCTTTATTAACATGGTGAGTGAATAATCCTAGTGACCAACGTCCACTTTGATATCATCCTTTTTTCTCCATGAATCGACTTTTTTTCAAATTTACAGAACGTCCAAACAACAGAATCACGACCATTGAGCCTACGACAAATAGGGATGAGAATAAAAATATAAAAATCGACAGAAGCAGCCTGCGTTCCCTGAGTGGTTAGTCGAGATAATTCGGTGCAGGCATTATTTTAATAATAATGTGAACGCCAAAAAAGGATTGAAGTTTTTGGTGAGTGAATAAATGTTGTGTTCTGTATATGTACAACAATAATTTTTTTATTTACAGAACGATCAAATGATGGAATATAGACAATGGAGCATATTACAAATTGAGGGAAGAATGAAAAACGAAAGATGCAGCCTGTGTCCCCTAAGTGGTAAGTTTAGGTTGTTCATTTGGGAGTTATTGAAATAACTTTTTCTGAAAAAGAGATTAATCTTCGTTAATGAAATGTAACTAGGTATCGTTATGTATCTAATATATTTTGGTTGTTTCAGGGCATTCTAGTGTTAGTGTAGTGATAAGTGTCCTGTGTGGTACAACGGTCTTCAGAGATGACTCCATCGATGGACCAAGAGCGTTAAAGCAAGATTTTAAATCGTCAACGTGAGTCTGTATCCTCTTTTTCTATTTACTGACGTTTTGAGTGATTCACACTATGCTACGAATTTTTTTTCGGTGTTCAGACATTTTGTTGTGAGAAAATTAGGGTAATCATGGCCAAGAATGGTTCTTCCCTTGAAGGTTTTTCGCACAGACAATTTTTCGATATATCGTCATATATTCGAAAGATTTTCAGAGAGAAAAATACCTTTAAGGGTCGAACCATGTAACTGGAGTACCCCTAAGCTTTCCCATAATTAAAATACAAAGTCCGAACCTATTTTCGCGAAATAATAAAAAAAGAGAAAACGATTGTGGATGTGTTAAGTGAGTGCCCCCAGTGAGATGACTTGCAAGTATAATTCAGGTAATTATTAATCGAAACACATAGGTATTAAATAAAATTTGATGGAATTTTGAAATTAACTCTGGAAAAAGAGGAGGTTTGCGTTACTGACAATTTGGCAGGGATTGATTTTCAATCCGGATTTTGAAAACGCAGTAACGTCCTCCATAGAACAGATTTTTAAATATTCTAAGTTTCATTACAGTCCGAAAAGATGCCAAAGCTCAGAGTGAATAATGTTGGAAGGAAATTGTATTCTGCCTCATCTGTTTCTCCTTTATTAACATGGTGAGTGAATAATCCTAGTGACCAACGTTCATTTTGATAACATCCTTTTTTCTCCATGAATCGACTATTTTTCAAATTTACAGAACGTCCAAACAACAGAATAACGACCATTGAGCCTACGACAAATAGGGATGAGAATAAAAATATAAAAATCGACAGAAGCAGCCTGCGTTCCCTGAGTGGTTAGTCAAGATAATTCGGTGCAGGCATTATTTTAATAATAATGTGAACGCCAAAAAAGGATTGAAGTTTTTGGTGAGTGAATAAATGTTGTGTTCTGTATATGTACTGTTGTGTACAATTAATTTTTTCATTTACAGAACGATCAAATGATGGAATATAGACAATGGAGCATATTACAAATTGAGGGAAGAATGAAAAACGAAAGATGCAGCCTGTGTCCCCTAAGTGGTAAGTTTAGGTTGTTCATTTGGGAGTTATTGAAATAACTTTTTCTGAAAAAGAGATTAATCTTCGTTAATGAAATGTAACTAGGCATCGTTATGTATCTAATATATTTTGGTTGTTTCAGGGCATTCTAGTGTTAGTGTAGTGATAAGTGTCCTGTGTGGTACAACGGTCTTCAGAGATGACTCCATCGATGGACCAAGAGCGTTAAAGCAAGATTTTAAATCGTCAACGTGAGTCTGTATCCTCTTTTTCTATTTACTGACGTTTTGAGTGATTCACACTATGCTACGAATTTTTTTTCGGTGTTCAGACATTTTGTTGTGAGAAAATTAGGGTAATCATGGCCAAGAATGGTTCTTCCCTTGAAGGTTTTTCGCACAGACAATTTTTCGATATATCGTCATATATTCGAAAGATTTTCAGAGAGAAAAATACCTTTAAGGGTCGAACCATGTAACTGGAGGACCCCTAAGCTTTCCCATAATTAAAATACCAAGTCCGAACCTATTTTCGCGAAATAATAAAAAAAGAGAACGATTGTGGATGTGTTAAGTGATTGCCCTCAGTGTGATAACTTGAAAATATTATTCAGGTAATTATTCAACACAGATTGAATGAAATGTGATATAATATAATAATAAATAATGGTGCAAAACTATTGTGGATGTGTTAAGTGAGTGCCCCCAGTGAGATGACTTGCAAGTATAATTCAGGTAATTATTAATCGAAACACATAGGTATTAAATAAAATTTGATGGAATTTTGAAATTAACTCTGGAAAAAGAGGAGGTTTGCGTTACTGACAATTTGGCAGGGATTGATTTTCAATCCGGATTTTGAAAACGCAGTAACGTCCTCCATAGAACAGATTTTTAAATATTCTAAGTTTCATTACAGTCCGAAAAGATGCCAAAGCTCAGAGTGAATAATGTTGGAAGAAAATGATATTCTGCCTCATCTGTTTCTCCTTTATTAACATGGTGAGTGAATAATCCTAGTGACCAACGTTCACTTTGATATCATCCTTTTTTCTCCATGAATCGACTTTTTTTCAAATTTACAGAACGTCCAAACAACAGAATAACGACCATTGAGCCTACGACAAATAGGGATGAGAATAAAAATATAAAAATCGACAGAAGCAGCCTGCGTTCCCTGAGTGGTTAGTCAAGATAATTCGGTGCAGGCATTATTTTAATAATAATGTGAACGCCGAAAAAGGATTGAAGTTTTTGGTGAGTGAATAAATGTTGTGTTCTGTATATGTACTGTTGTGTACAATTAATTTTTTTATTTACAGAACGATCAAATGATGGAATATAGACAATGGAGCATATTACAAATTGAGGGAAGAATGAAAAACGAAAGATGCAGCCTGTGTCCCCTAAGTGGTAAGTTTAGGTTGTTCATTTGGGAGTTATTGAAATAACTTTTTCTGAAAAAGAGATTAATCTTCGTTAATGAAATGTAACTAGGCATCGTTATGTATCTAATATATTTTGGTTGTTTCAGGGCATTCTAGTGTTAGTGTAGTGATAAGTGTCCTGTGTGGTACAACGGTCTTCAGAGATGACTCCATCGATGGACCAAGAGCGTTAAAGCAAGATTTTAAATCGTCAACGTGAGTCTGTATCCTCTTTTTCTATTTACTGACGTTTTGAGTGATTCACACTATGCTACGAATTTTTTTTCGGTGTTCAGACATTTTGTTGTGAGAAAATTAGGGTAATCATGGCCAAGAATGGTTCTTCCCTTGAAGGTTTTTCGCACAGACAATTTTTCGATATATCGTCATATATTCGAAAGATTTTCAGAGAGAAAAATACCTTTAAGGGTCGAACCATGTAACTGGAGGACCCCTAAGCTTTCCCATAATTAAAATACCAAGTCCGAACCTATTTTCGCGAAATAATAAAAAAAGAGAACGATTGTGGATGTGTTAAGTGATTGCCCTCAGTGTGATAACTTGAAAATATTATTCAGGTAATTATTCAACACAGATTGAATGAAATGTGATATAATATAATAATAAATAATGGTGCAAAACTATTGTGGATGTGTTAAGTGAGTGCCCCCAGTGAGATGACTTGCAAGTATAATTCAGGTAATTATTAATCGAAACACATAGGTATTAAATAAAATTTGATGGAATTTTGAAATTAACTCTGGAAAAAGAGGAGGTTTGCGTTACTGACAATTTGGCAGGGATTGATTTTCAATCCGGATTTTGAAAACGCAGTAACGTCCTCCATAGAACAGATTTTTAAATATTCTAAGTTTCATTACAGTCCGAAAAGATGCCAAAGCTCAGAGTGAATAATGTTGGAAGGAAATTGTATTCTGCCTCATCTGTTTCTCCTTTATTAACATGGTGAGTGAATAATCCTAGTGACCAACGTTCACTTTGATATCATCCTTTTTTCTCCATGAATCGACTTTTTTTCAAATTTACAGAACGTCCAAACAACAGAATAACGACCATTGAGCCTACGACAAATAGGGATGAGAATAAAAATATAAAAATCGACAGAAGCAGCCTGCGTTCCCTGAGTGGTTAGTCAAGATAATTCGGTGCAGGCATTATTTTAATAATAATGTGAACGCCGAAAAAGGATCGAAGTACATGGTGAGTGAATAAATGTGTTCTGTATATGTACTGTTGTGTACAATTAATTTTTTTATTTACAGAACGATCAAATGATGGAATATAGACAATGGAGCATATTACAAATTGAGGGAAGAATGAAAAACGAAAGATGCAGCCTGTGTCCCCTAAGTGGTAAGTTTAGGTTGTTCATTTGGGAGTTATTGAAATAACTTTTTCTGAAAAAGAGATTAATCTTCGTTAATGAAATGTAACTAGGTATCGTTATGTATCTAATATATTTTGGTTGTTTCAGGGCATTCTAGTGTTAGTGTAGTGATAAGTGTCCTGTGTGGTACAACGGTCTTCAGAGATGACTCCATCGATGGACCAAGAGCGTTAAAGCAAGATTTTAAATCGTCAACGTGAGTCTGTATCCTCTTTTTCTATTTACTGACGTTTTGAGTGATTCACACTATGCTACGAATTTTTTTTTCGGTGTTCAGACATTTTGTTGTGAGAAAATTAGGGTAATCATGGCCAAGAATGGTTCTTCCCTTGAAGGTTTTTCGCACAGACAATTTTTCGATACATCGTCATATATTCGAAAGATTTTCAGAGAGAAAAATACCTCTAAGGGTCGAACCATGTAACTGGAGGACCCCTAAGCTTTCCCATAATTAAAATACCAAGTCCGAACCTATTTTCGCGAAATAATAAAAAAAGAGAACGATTGTGGATGTGTTAAGTGATTGCCCTCAGTGTGATAACTTGAAAATATTATTCAGGTAATTATTCAACACAGATTGAATGAAATGTGATATAATATAATAATAAATAATGGTGCAAAACTATTGTGGATGTGTTAAGTGAGTGCCCCCAGTGAGATGACTTGCAAGTATAATTCAGGTAATTATTAATCGAAACACATAGGTATTAAATAAAATTTGATGGAATTTTGAAATTAACTCTGGAAAAAGAGGAGGTTTGCGTTACTGACAATTTGGCAGGGATTGATTTTCAATCCGGATTTTGAAAACGCAGTAACGTCCTCCATAGAACAGATTTTTAAATATTCTAAGTTTCATTACAGTCCGAAAAGATGCCAAAGCTCAGAGTGAATAATGTTGGAAGAAAATGATATTCTGCCTCATCTGTTTCTCCTTTATTAACATGGTGAGTGAATAATCCTAGTGACCAACGTTCATTTTGATAACATCCTTTTTTCTCCATGAATCGACTATTTTTCAAATTTACAGAACGTCCAAACAACAGAATAACGACCATTGAGCCTACGACAAATAGGGATGAGAATAAAAATCGACAGAAGCAGCCTGCGTTCCCTGAGTGGTTAGTCAAGATAATTCGGTGCAGGCATTATTTTAATAATAATGTGAACGCCAAAAGAAGATCGAAGTATATGGTGAGTGAATAAATGTGTTCTGTATATGTACTGTTGTGTACAATTGATTTTTTCATTTACAGAACGATCAAATGATGGAATATAGACAATGGAGCATATTACAAATTGAGGGAAGAATGAAAAACGAAAGATGCAGCCTGTGTCCCCTAAGTGGTAAGTTTAGGTTGTTCATTTGGGAGTTATTGAAATAACTTTTTCTGAAAAAGAGATTAATCTTCGTTAATGAAATGTAACTAGGCATCGTTATGTATCTAATATATTTTGGTTGTTTCAGGGCATTCTAGTGTTAGTGTAGTGATAAGTGTCCTGTGTGGTACAACGGTCTTCAGAGATGACTCCATCGATGGACCAAGAGCGTTAAAGCAAGATTTTAAATCGTCAACGTGAGTCTGTATCCTCTTTTTCTATTTACTGACGTTTTGAGTGATTCACACTATGCTACGAATTTTTTTTCGGTGTTCAGACATTTTGTTGTGAGAAAATTAGGGTAATCATGGCCAAGAATGGTTCTTCCCTTGAAGGTTTTTCGCACAGACAATTTTTCGATACATCGTCATATATTCGAAAGATTTTCAGAGAGAAAAATACCTCTAAGGGTTGAACCATGTAACTGGAGGACCCCTAAGCTTTCCCATAATTAAAATACCAAGTCCGAACCTATTTTCGCGAAATAATAAAAAAAGAGAACGATTGTGGATGTGTTAAGTGATTGCCCTCAGTGTGATAACTTGAAAATATTATTCAGGTAATTATTCAACACAGATTGAATGAAATGTGATATAATATAATAATAAATAATGGTGCAAAACTATTGTGGATGTGTTAAGTGAGTGCCCCCAGTGAGATGACTTGCAAGTATAATTCAGGTAATTATTAATCGAAACACATAGGTATTAAATAAAATTTGATGGAATTTTGAAATTAACTCTGGAAAAAGAGGAGGTTTGCGTTACTGACAATTTGGCAGGGATTGATTTTCAATCCGGATTTTGAAAACGCAGTAACGTCCTCCATAGAACAGATTTTTAAATATTCTAAGTTTCATTACAGTCCGAAAAGATGCCAAAGCTCAGAGTGAATAAATAATGTTGGAAGGAAATTGTATTCTGCCTCATCTGTTTCTCCTTTATTAACATGGTGAGTGAATAATCCTAGTGACCAACGTTCATTTTGATAACATCCTTTTTTCTCCATGAATCGACTATTTTTCAAATTTACAGAACGTCCAAACAACAGAATAACGACCATTGAGCCTACGACAAATAGGGATGAGAATAAAAATCGACAGAAGCAGCCTGCGTTCCCTGAGTGGTTAGTCAAGATAATTCGGTGCAGGCATTATTTTAATAATAATGTGAACGCCGAAAAAGATTGAAGTTTTTGGTGAGTGAATAAATGTGTTCTGTATATGTACTGTTGTGTACAATTAATTTTTTTATTTACAGAACGATCAAATGATGGAATATAGACAATGGAGCATATTACAAATTGAGGGAAGAATGAAAAACGAAAGATGCAGCCTGTGTCCCCTAAGTGGTAAGTTTAGGTTGTTCATTTGGGAGTTATTGAAATAACTTTTTCTGAAAAAGAGATTAATCTTCGTTAATGAAATGTAACTAGGTATCGTTATGTATCTAATATATTTTGGTTGTTTCAGGGCATTCTAGTGTTAGTGTAGTGATAAGTGTCCTGTGTGGTACAACGGTCTTCAGAGATGACTCCATCGATGGACCAAGAGCGTTAAAGCAAGATTTTAAATCGTCAACGTGAGTCTGTATCCTCTTTTTCTATTTACTGACGTTTTGAGTGATTCACACTATGCTACGAATTTTTTTTCGGTGTTCAGACATTTTGTTGTGAGAAAAATAGGGTAATCATGGCCAAGAATGGTTCTTCCCTTGAAGGTTTTTCGCACAGACAATTTTTCGATATATCGTCATATATTCGAAAGATTTTCAGAGAGAAAAATACCTTTAAGGGTCGAACCATGTAACTGGAGGACCCCTAAGCTTTCCCATAATTAAAATACCAAGTCCGAACCTATTTTCGCGAAATAATAAAAAAAGAGAACGATTGTGGATGTGTTAAGTGATTGCCCTCAGTGTGATAACTTGAAAATATTATTCAGGTAATTATTCAACACAGATTGAATGAAATGTGATATAATATAATAATAAATAATGGTGCAAAACTATTGTGGATGTGTTAAGTGAGTGCCCCCAGTGAGATGACTTGCAAGTATAATTCAGGTAATTATTAATCGAAACACATAGGTATTAAATAAAATTTGATGGAATTTTGAAATTAACTCTGGAAAAAGAGGAGGTTTGCGTTACTGACAATTTGGCAGGGATTGATTTTCAATCCGGATTTTGAAAACGCAGTAACGTCCTCCATAGAACAGATTTTTAAATATTCTAAGTTTCATTACAGTCCGAAAAGATGCCAAAGCTCAGAGTGAATAATGTTGGAAGAAAATGATATTCTGCCTCATCTGTTTCTCCTTTATTAACATGGTGAGTGAATAATCCTAGTGACCAACGTTCATTTTGATAACATCCTTTTTTCTCCATGAATCGACTATTTTTCAAATTTACAGAACGTCCAAACAACAGAATAACGACCATTGAGCCTACGACAAATAGGGATGAGAATAAAAATCGACAGAAGCAGCCTGCGTTCCCTGAGTGGTTAGTCAAGATAATTCGGTGCAGGCATTATTTTAATAATAATGTGAACGCCGAAAAAGGATCGAAGTTTTTGGTGAGTGAATAAATGTTGTGTTCTGTATATGTACTGTTGTGTACAATTAATTTTTTATTTACAGAACGATCAAATGATGGAATATAGACAATGGAGCATATTACAAATTGAGGGAAGAATGAAAAACGAAAGATGCAGCCTGTGTCCCCTAAGTGGTAAGTTTAGGTTGTTCATTTGGGAGTTATTGAAATAACTTTTTCTGAAAAAGAGATTAATCTTCGTTAATGAAATGTAACTAGGTATCGTTATGTATCTAATATATTTTGGTTGTTTCAGGGCATTCTAGTGTTAGTGTAGTGATAAGTGTCCTGTGTGGTACAACGGTCTTCAGAGATGACTCCATCGATGGACCAAGAGCGTTAAAGCAAGATTTTAAATCGTCAACGTGAGTCTGTATCCTCTTTTTCTATTTACTGACGTTTTGAGTGATTCACACTATGCTACGAATTTTTTTTCGGTGTTCAGACATTTTGTTGTGAGAAAATTAGGGTAATCATGGCCAAGAATGGTTCTTCCCTTGAAGGTTTTTCGCACAGACAATTTTTCGATACATCGTCATATATTCGAGAGATTTTCAGAGAGAAAAATACCTCTAAGGGTCGAACCATGTAACTGGAGGACCCCTAAGCTTTCCCATAATTAAAATACCAAGTCCGAACCTATTTTCGCGAAATAATAAAAAAAGAGAACGATTGTGGATGTGTTAAGTGATTGCCCTCAGTGTGATAACTTGAAAATATTATTCAGGTAATTATTCAACACAGATTGAATGAAATGTGATATAATATAATAATAAATAATGGTGCAAAACTATTGTGGATGTGTTAAGTGAGTGCCCCCAGTGAGATGACTTGCAAGTATAATTCAGGTAATTATTAATCGAAACACATAGGTATTAAATAAAATTTGATGGAATTTTGAAATTAACTCTGGAAAAAGAGGAGGTTTGCGTTACTGACAATTTGGCAGGGATTGATTTTCAATCCGGATTTTGAAAACGCAGTAACGTCCTCCATAGAACAGATTTTTAAATATTCTAAGTTTCATTACAGTCCGAAAAGATGCCAAAGCTCAGAGTGAATAATGTTGGAAGAAAATGATATTCTGCCTCATCTGTTTCTCCTTTATTAACATGGTGAGTGAATAATCCTAGTGACCAACGTTCATTTTGATAACATCCTTTTTTCTCCATGAATCGACTATTTTTCAAATTTACAGAACGTCCAAACAACAGAATAACGACCATTGAGCCTACGACAAATAGGGATGAGAATAAAAATATAAAAATCGACAGAAGCAGCCTGCGTTCCCTGAGTGGTTAGTCAAGATAATTCGGTGCAGGCATTATTTTAATAATAATGTGAACGCCGAAAAAGGATCGAAGTACATGGTGAGTGAATAAATGTGTTCTGTATATGTACTGTTGTGTACAATTAATTTTTTCATTTACAGAACGATCAAATGATGGAATATAGACAATGGAGCATATTACAAATTGAGGGAAGAATGAAAAACGAAAGATGCAGCCTGTGTCCCCTAAGGGTAAGTTTAGGTTGTTCATTTGGGAGTTATTGAAATAACTTTTTCTGAAAAAGAGATTAATCTTCGTTAATGAAATGTAACTAGGCATCGTTATGTATCTAATATATTTTGGTTGTTTCAGGGCATTCTAGTGTTAGTGTAGTGATAAGTGTCCTGTGTGGTACAACGGTCTTCAGAGATGACTCCATCGATGGACCAAGAGCGTTAAAGCAAGATTTTAAATCGTCAACGTGAGTCTGTATCCTCTTTTTCTATTTACTGACGTTTTGAGTGATTCACACTATGCTACGAATTTTTTTTCGGTGTTCAGACATTTTGTTGTGAGAAAATTAGGGTAATCATGGCCAAGAATGGTTCTTCCCTTGAAGGTTTTTCGCACAGACAATTTTTCGATACATCGTCATATATTCGAAAGATTTTCAGAGAGAAAAATACCTCTAAGGGTTGAACCATGTAACTGGAGGACCCCTAAGCTTTCCCATAATTAAAATACCAAGTCCGAACCTATTTTCGCGAAATAATAAAAAAAGAGAACGATTGTGGATGTGTTAAGTGATTGCCCTCAGTGTGATAACTTGAAAATATTATTCAGGTAATTATTCAACACAGATTGAATGAAATGTGATATAATATAATAATAAATAATGGTGCAAAACTATTGTGGATGTGTTAAGTGAGTGCCCCCAGTGAGATGACTTGCAAGTATAATTCAGGTAATTATTAATCGAAACACATAGGTATTAAATAAAATTTGATGGAATTTTGAAATTAACTCTGGAAAAAGAGGAGGTTTGCGTTACTGACAATTTGGCAGGGATTGATTTTCAATCCGGATTTTGAAAACGCAGTAACGTCCTCCATAGAACAGATTTTTAAATATTCTAAGTTTCATTACAGTCCGAAAAGATGCCAAAGCTCAGAGTGAATAATGTTGGAAGGAAATTGTATTCTGCCTCATCTGTTTCTCCTTTATTAACATGGTGAGTGAATAATCCTAGTGACCAACGTTCATTTTGATAACATCCTTTTTTCTCCATGAATCGACTATTTTTCAAATTTACAGAACGTCCAAACAACAGAATAACGACCATTGAGCCTACGACAAATAGGGATGAGAATAAAAATATAAAAATCGACAGAAGCAGCCTGCGTTCCCTGAGTGGTTAGTCAAGATAATTCGGTGCAGGCATTATTTTAATAATAATGTGAACGCCGAAAAAGGATCGAAGTACATGGTGAGTGAATAAATGTGTTCTGTATATGTACTGTTGTGTACAATTAATTTTTTTATTTACAGAACGATCAAATGATGGAATATAGACAATGGAGCATATTACAAATTGAGGAAAGAATGAAAAACGAAAGATGCAGCCTGTGTCCCCTAAGTGGTAAGTTTAGGTTGTTCATTTGGGAGTTATTGAAATAACTTTTTCTGAAAAAGAGATTAATCTTCGTTAATGAAATGTAACTAGGTATCGTTATGTATCTAATATATTTTGGTTGTTTCAGGGCATTCTAGTGTTAGTGTAGTGATAAGTGTCCTGTGTGGTACAACGGTCTTCAGAGATGACTCCATCGATGGACCAAGAGCGTTAAAGCAAGATTTTAAATCGTCAACGTGAGTCTGTATCCTCTTTTTCTATTTACTGACGTTTTGAGTGATTCACACTATGCTACGAAATTTTTTTCGGTGTTCAGACATTTTGTTGTGAGAAAATTAGGGTAATCATGGCCAAGAATGGTTCTTCCCTTGAAGGTTTTTCGCACAGACAATTTTTCGATATATCGTCATATATTCGAAAGATTTTCAGAGAGAAAAATACCTTTAAGGGTCGAACCATGTAACTGGAGGACCCCTAAGCTTTCCCATAATTAAAATACCAAGTCCGAACCTATTTTCGCGAAATAATAAAAAAAGAGAACGATTGTGGATGTGTTAAGTGATTGCCCTCAGTGTGATAACTTGAAAATATTATTCAGGTAATTATTCAACACAGATTGAATGAAATGTGATATAATATAATAATAAATAATGGTGCAAAACTATTGTGGATGTGTTAAGTGAGTGCCCCCAGTGAGATGACTTGCAAGTATAATTCAGGTAATTATTAATCGAAACACATAGGTATTAAATAAAATTTGATGGAATTTTGAAATTAACTCTGGAAAAAGAGGAGGTTTGCGTTACTGACAATTTGGCAGGGATTGATTTTCAATCCGGATTTTGAAAACGCAGTAACGTCCTCCATAGAACAGATTTTTAAATATTCTAAGTTTCATTACAGTCCGAAAAGATGCCAAAGCTCAGAGTGAATAATGTTGGAAGGAAATTGTATTCTGCCTCATCTGTTTCTCCTTTATTAACATGGTGAGTGAATAATCCTAGTGACCAACGTTCATTTTGATAACATCCTTTTTTCTCCATGAATCGACTATTTTTCAAATTTACAGAACGTCCAAACAACAGAATAACGACCATTGAGCCTACGACAAATAGGGATGAGAATAAAAATATAAAAATCGACAGAAGCAGCCTGCGTTCCCTGAGTGGTTAGTCAAGATAATTCGGTGCAGGCATTATTTTAATAATAATGTGAACGCCGAAAAAGGATTGAAGTTTTTGGTGAGTGAATAAATGTGTTCTGTATATGTACTGTTGTGTACAATTAATTTTTTCATTTACAGAACGATCAAATGATGGAATATAGACAATGGAGCAATATTACAAATTGAGGGAAGAATGAAAAACGAAAGATGCAGCCTGTGTCCCCTAAGTGGTAAGTTTAGGTTGTTCATTTGGGAGTTATTGAAATAACTTTTTCTGAAAAAGAGATTAATCTTCGTTAATGAAATGTAACTAGGTATCGTTATGTATCTAATATATTTTGGTTGTTTCAGGGCATTCTAGTGTTAGTGTAGTGATAAGTGTCCTGTGTGGTACAACGGTCTTCAGAGATGACTCCATCGATGGACCAAGAGCGTTAAAGCAAGATTTTAAATCGTCAACGTGAGTCTGTATCCTCTTTTTCTATTTACTGACGTTTTGAGTGATTCACACTATGCTACGAATTTTTTTTCGGTGTTCAGACATTTTGTTGTGAGAAAATTAGGGTAATCATGGCCAAGAATGGTTCTTCCCTTGAAGGTTTTTCGCACAGACAATTTTTCGATACATCGTCATATATTCGAAAGATTTTCAGAGAGAAAAATACCTCTAAGGGTGAACCATGTAACTGGAGGACCCCTAAGCTTTCCCATAATTAAAATACCAAGTCCGAACCTATTTTCGCGAAATAATAAAAAAAGAGAACGATTGTGGATGTGTTAAGTGATTGCCCTCAGTGTGATAACTTGAAAATATTATTCAGGTAATTATTCAACACAGATTGAATGAAATGTGATATTATATAATAATAAATAATGGTGCAAAACTATTGTGGATGTGTTAAGTGAGTGCCCCCAGTGAGATGACTTGCAAGTATAATTCAGGTAATTATTAATCGAAACACATAGGTATTAAAAAAAATTTGATGGAATTTTGAAATTAACTCTGGAAAAAGAGGAGGTTTGCGTTACTGACAATTTGGCAGGGATTGATTTTCAATCCGGATTTTGAAAACGCAGTAACGTCCTCCATAGAACAGATTTTTAAATATTCTAAGTTTCATTACAGTCCGAAAAGATGCCAAAGCTCAGAGTGAATAATGTTGGAAGAAAATGATATTCTGCCTCATCTGTTTCTCCTTTATTAACATGGTGAGTGAATAATCCTAGTGACCAACGTTCACTTTGATAACATCCTTTTTTCTCCATGAATCGACTATTTTTTCAAATTTACAGAACGTCCAAACAACAGAATAACGACCATTGAGCCTACGACAAATAGGGATGAGAATAAAAATATAAAAATCGACAGAAGCAGCCTGCGTTCCCTGAGTGGTTAGTCAAGATAATTCGGTGCAGGCATTATTTTAATAATAATGTGAACGCCGAAAAAGGATCGAAGTACATGGTGAGTGAATAAATGTGTTCTGTATATGTACTGTTGTGTACAATTAATTTTTTCATTTACAGAACGATCAAATGATGGAATATAGACAATGGAGCATATTACAAATTGAGGGAAGAATGAAAAACGAAAGATGCAGCCTGTGTCCCCTAAGTGGTAAGTTTAGGTTGTTCATTTGGGAGTTATTGAAATAACTTTTCTGAAAAAGAGATTAATCTTCGTTAATGAAATGTAACTAGGTATCGTTATGTATCTAATATATTTTGGTTGTTTCAGGGCATTCTAGTGTTAGTGTAGTGATAAGTGTCCTGTGTGGTACAACGGTCTTCAGAGATGACTCCATCGATGGACCAAGAGCGTTAAAGCAAGATTTTAAATCGTCAACGTGAGTCTGTATCCTCTTTTTCTATTTACTGACGTTTTGAGTGATTCAAACTATGCTACGAATTTTTTTTCGGTGTTCAGACATTTTGTTGTGAGAAAATTAGGGTAATCATGGCCAAGAATGGTTCTTCCCTTGAAGGTTTTTCGCACAGACAATTTTTCGATATATCGTCATATATTCGAAAGATTTTCAGAGAGAAAAATACCTTTAAGGGTCGAACCATGTAACTGGAGGACCCCTAAGCTTTCCCATAATTAAAATACCAAGTCCGAACCTATTTTCGCGAAATAATAAAAAAAGAGAACGATTGTGGATGTGTTAAGTGATTGCCCTCAGTGTGATAACTTGAAAATATTATTCAGGTAATTATTCAACACAGATTGAATGAAATGTGATATAATATAATAATAAATAATGGTGCAAAACTATTGTGGATGTGTTAAGTGAGTGCCCCCAGTGAGATGACTTGCAAGTATAATTCAGGTAATTATTAATCGAAACACATAGGTATTAAATAAAATTTGATGGAATTTTGAAATTAACTCTGGAAAAAGAGGAGGTTTGCGTTACTGACAATTTGGCAGGGATTGATTTTCAATCCGGATTTTGAAAACGCAGTAACGTCCTCCATAGAACAGATTTTTAAATATTCTAAGTTTCATTACAGTCCGAAAAGATGCCAAAGCTCAGAGTGAATAATGTTGGAAGAAAATGATATTCTGCCTCATCTGTTTCTCCTTTATTAACATGGTGAGTGAATAATCCTAGTGACCAACGTTCACTTTGATATCATCCTTTTTTCTCCATGAATCGACTTTTTTTCAAATTTACAGAACGTCCAAACAACAGAATAACGACCATTGAGCCTACGACAAATAGGGATGAGAATAAAAATATAAAAATCGACAGAAGCAGCCTGCGTTCCCTGAGTGGTTAGTCAAGATAATTCGGTGCAGGCATTATTTTAATAATAATGTGAACGCCGAAAAAGGATTGAAGTTTTTGGTGAGTGAATAAATGTTGTGTTCTGTATATGTACTGTTGTGTACAATTAATTTTTTTATTTACAGAACGATCAAATGATGGAATATAGACAATGGAGCATATTACAAATTGAGGGAAGAATGAAAAACGAAAGATGCAGCCTGTGTCCCCTAAGTGGTAAGTTTAGGTTGTTCATTTGGGAGTTATTGAAATAACTTTTTCTGAAAAAGAGATTAATCTTCGTTAATGAAATGTAACTAGGCATCGTTATGTATCTAATATATTTTGGTTGTTTCAGGGCATTCTAGTGTTAGTGTAGTGATAAGTGTCCTGTGTGGTACAACGGTCTTCAGAGATGACTCCATCGATGGACCAAGAGCGTTAAAGCAAGATTTTAAATCGTCAACGTGAGTCTGTATCCTCTTTTTCTATTTACTGACGTTTTGAGTGATTCACACTATGCTACGAATTTTTTTTCGGTGTTCAGACATTTTGTTGTGAGAAAATTAGGGTAATCATGGCCAAGAATGGTTCTTCCCTTGAAGGTTTTTCGCACAGACAATTTTTCGATACATCGTCATATATTCGAAAGATTTTCAGAGAGAAAAATACCTCTAAGGGTTGAACCATGTAACTGGAGGACCCCTAAGCTTTCCCATAATTAAAATACCAAGTCCGAACCTATTTTCGCGAAATAATAAAAAAAGAGAACGATTGTGGATGTGTTAAGTGATTGCCCTCAGTGTGATAACTTGAAAATATTATTCAGGTAATTATTCAACACAGATTGAATGAAATGTGATATAATATAATAATAAATAATGGTGCAAAACTATTGTGGATGTGTTAAGTGAGTGCCCCCAGTGAGATGACTTGCAAGTATAATTCAGGTAATTATTAATCGAAACACATAGGTATTAAATAAAATTTGATGGAATTTTGAAATTAACTCTGGAAAAAGAGGAGGTTTGCGTTACTGACAATTTGGCAGGGATTGATTTTCAATCCGGATTTTGAAAACGCAGTAACGTCCTCCATAGAACAGATTTTTAAATATTCTAAGTTTCATTACAGTCCGAAAAGATGCCAAAGCTCAGAGTGAATAATGTTGGAAGAAAATGATATTCTGCCTCATCTGTTTCTCCTTTATTAACATGGTGAGTGAATAATCCTAGTGACCAACGTTCACTTTGATATCATCCTTTTTTCTCCATGAATCGACTTTTTTTCAAATTTACAGAACGTCCAAACAACAGAATAACGACCATTGAGCCTACGACAAATAGGGATGAGAATAAAAATATAAAAATCGACAGAAGCAGCCTGCGTTCCCTGAGTGGTTAGTCAAGATAATTCGGTGCAGGCATTATTTTAATAATAATGTGAACGCCGAAAAAGGATCGAAGTTTTGGTGAGTGAATAAATGTGTTCTGTATATGTACTGTTGTGTACAATTAATTTTTTTATTTACAGAACGATCAAATGATGGAATATAGACAATGGAGCATATTACAAATTGAGGGAAGAATGAAAAACGAAAGATGCAGCCTGTGTCCCCTAAGTGGTAAGTTTAGGTTGTTCATTTGGGAGTTATTGAAATAACTTTTTCTGAAAAAGAGATTAATCTTCGTTAATGAAATGTAACTAGGTATCGTTATGTATCTAATATATTTTGGTTGTTTCAGGGCATTCTAGTGTTAGTGTAGTGATAAGTGTCCTGTGTGGTACAACGGTCTTCAGAGATGACTCCATCGATGGACCAAGAGCGTTAAAGCAAGATTTTAAATCGTCAACGTGAGTCTGTATCCTCTTTTTCTATTTACTGACGTTTTGAGTGATTCACACTATGCTACGAATTTTTTTTCGGTGTTCAGACATTTTGTTGTGAGAAAATTAGGGTAATCATGGCCAAGAATGGTTCTTCCCTTGAAGGTTTTTCGCACAGACAATTTTTCGATATATCGTCATATATTCGAAAGATTTTCAGAGAGAAAAATACCTTTAAGGGTCGAACCATGTAACTGGAGGACCCCTAAGCTTTCCCATAATTAAAATACCAAGTCCGAACCTATTTTCGCGAAATAATAAAAAAAGAGAACGATTGTGGATGTGTTAAGTGATTGCCCTCAGTGTGATAACTTGAAAATATTATTCAGGTAATTATTCAACACAGATTGAATGAAATGTGATATAATATAATAATAAATAATGGTGCAAAACTATTGTGGATGTGTTAAGTGAGTGCCCCCAGTGAGATGACTTGCAAGTATAATTCAGGTAATTATTAATCGAAACACATAGGTATTAAAAAAATTTGATGGAATTTTGAAATTAACTCTGGAAAAAGAGGAGGTTTGCGTTACTGACAATTTGGCAGGGATTGATTTTCAATCCGGATTTTGAAAACGCAGTAACGTCCTCCATAGAACAGATTTTTAAATATTCTAAGTTTCATTACAGTCCGAAAAGATGCCAAAGCTCAGAGTGAATAATGTTGGAAGAAATTGTATTCTGCCTCATCTGTTTCTCCTTTATTAACATGGTGAGTGAATAATCCTAGTGACCAACGTTCACTTTGATATCATCCTTTTTTCTCCATGAATCGACTTTTTTTCAAATTTACAGAACGTCCAAACAACAGAATAACGACCATTGAGCCTACGACAAATAGGGATGAGAATAAAAATATAAAAATCGACAGAAGCAGCCTGCGTTCCCTGAGTGGTTAGTCAAGATAATTCGGTGCAGGCATTATTTTAATAATAATGTGAACGCCGAAAAAGGATTAATTTTTTCATTTACAGAACGATCAAATGATTGAATATAGACAATGGAGCATATTACAAATTGAGGGAAGAATGAAAAACGAAAGATGCAGCCTGTGTCCCCTAAGTGGTAAGTTTAGGTTGTTCATTTGGGAGTTATTGAAATAACTTTTTCTGAAAAAGAGATTAATCTTCGTTAATGAAATGTAACTAGGCATCGTTATGTATCTAATATATTTTGGTTGTTTCAGGGCATTCTAGTGTTAGTGTAGTGATAAGTGTCCTGTGTGGTACAACGGTCTTCAGAGATGACTCCATCGATGGACCAAGAGCGTTAAAGCAAGATTTTAAATCGTCAACGTGAGTCTGTATCCTCTTTTTCTATTTACTGACGTTTTGAGTGATTCACACTATGCTACGAATTTTTTTTCGGTGTTCAGACATTTTGTTGTGAGAAAATTAGGGTAATCATGGCCAAGAATGGTTCTTCCCTTGAAGGTTTTTCGCACAGACAATTTTTCGATATATCGTCATATATTCGAAAGATTTTCAGAGAGAAAAATACCTTTAAGGGTCGAACCATGTAACTGGAGGACCCCTAAGCTTTCCCATAATTAAAATACCAAGTCCGAACCTATTTTCGCGAAATAATAAAAAAAGAGAACGATTGTGGATGTGTTAAGTGATTGCCCTCAGTGTGATAACTTGAAAATATTATTCAGGTAATTATTCAACACAGATTGAATGAAATGTGATATTAATAAATAATAAATAATGGTGCAAAACTATTGTGGATGTGTTAAGTGAGTGCCCCCAGTGAGATGACTTGCAAGTATAATTCAGGTAATTATTAATCGAAACACATAGGTATTAAATAAAATTTGATGGAATTTTGAAATTAACTCTGGAAAAAGAGGAGGTTTGCGTTACTGACAATTTGGCAGGGATTGATTTTCAATCCGGATTTTGAAAACGCAGTAACGTCCTCCATAGAACAAGATTTTTAAATATTCTAAGTTTCATTACAGTCCGAAAAGATGCCAAAGCTCAGAGTGAATAATGTTGGAAGAAATTGTATTCTGCCTCATCTGTTTCTCCTTTATTAACATGGTGAGTGAATAATCCTAGTGACCAACGTTCACTTTGATATCATCCTTTTTTCTCCATGAATCGACTTTTTTTCAAATTTACAGAACGTCCAAACAACAGAATAACGACCATTGAGCCTACGACAAATAGGGATGAGAATAAAAATATAAAAATCGACAGAAGCAGCCTGCGTTCCCTGAGTGGTTAGTCAAGATAATTCGGTGCAGGCATTATTTTAATAATAATGTGAACGCCGAAAAAGATCGAAGTATATGGTGAGTGAATAAATGTTGTGTTATGTATATGTACTGTTGTGTACAATTAATTTTTTTATTTACAGAACGATCAAATGATGGAATATAGACAATGGAGCATATTACAAATTGAGGAAAGAATGAAAAACTAAAGATGCAGCCTGTGTCCCCTAAGTGGTAAGTTTAGGTTGTTCATTTGGGAGTTATTGAAATAACTTTTTCTGAAAAAGAGATTAATCTTCGTTAATGAAATGTAACTAGGTATCGTTATGTATCTAATATATTTTGGTTGTTTCAGGGCATTCTAGTGTTAGTGTAGTGATAAGTGTCCTGTGTGGTACAACGGTCTTCAGAGATGACTCCATCGATGGACCAAGAGCGTTAAAGCAAGATTTTAATCGTCAACGTGAGTCTGTATCCTCTTTTTCTATTTACTGACGTTTTGAGTGATTCACACTATGCTACGAATTTTTTTTCGGTGTGCAGACATTTTGTTGTGAGAAAATTAGGGTAATCATGGCCAAGAATGGTTCTTCCCTTGAAGGTTTTTCGCACAGACAATTTTTCGATATATCGTCATATATTCGAAAGATTTTCAGAGAGAAAAATACCTTTAAGGGTCGAACCATGTAACTGGAGGACCCCTAAGCTTTCCCATAATTAAAATACCAAGTCCGAACCTATTTTCGCGAAATAATAAAAAAAGAGAACGATTGTGGATGTGTTAAGTGATTGCCCTCAGTGTGATAACTTGAAAATATTATTCAGGTAATTATTCAACACAGATTGAATGAAATGTGATATAATATAATAATAAATAATGGTGCAAAACTATTGTGGATGTGTTAAGTGAGTGCCCCCAGTGAGATGACTTGCAAGTATAATTCAGGTAATTATTAATCGAAACACATAGGTATTAAATAAAATTTGATGGAATTTTGAAATTAACTCTGGAAAAAGAGGAGGTTTGCGTTACTGACAATTTGGCAGGGATTGATTTTCAATCCGGATTTTGAAAACGCAGTAACGTCCTCCATAGAACAGATTTTTAAATATTCTAAGTTTCATTACAGTCCGAAAAGATGCCAAAGCTCAGAGTGAATAATGTTGGAAGAAAATGTATTCTGCCTCATCTGTTTCTCCTTTATTAACATGGTGAGTGAATAATCCTAGTGACCAACGTTCACTTTGATATCATCCTTTTTTCTCCATGAATCGACTATTTTTCAAATTTACAGAACGTCCAAACAACAGAATAACGACCATTGAGCCTACGACAAATAGGGATGAGAATAAAAATATAAAAATCGACAGGAGCAGCCTGCGTTCCCTGAGTGGTTAGTCAAGATAATTCGGTGCAGGCATTATTTTAATAATAATGTGAACGCCGAAAAAGGATTGAAGTACATGGTGAGTGAATAAATGTGTTCTGTATATGTACTGTTGTGTACAATTAATTTTTTCATTTACAGAACGATCAAATGATGGAATATAGACAATGGAGCATATTACAAATTGAGGGAAGAATGAAAAACGAAAGATGCAGCCTGTGTCCCCTAAGTGGTAAGTTTAGGTTTTTCATTTGGGAGTTATTGAAATAACTTTTTCTGAAAAAGAGATTAATCTTCGTTAATGAAATGTAACTAGGCATCGTTATGTATCTAATATATTTTGGTTGTTTCAGGGCATTCTAGTGTTAGTGTAGTGATAAGTGTCCTGTGTGGTACAACGGTCTTCAGAGATGACTCCATCGATGGACCAAGAGCGTTAAAGCAAGATTTTAAATCGTCAACGTGAGTCTGTATCCTCTTTTTCAATTTACTGACGTTTTGAGTGATTCACACTATGCTACGAATTTTTTTTCGGTGTTCAGACATTTTGTTGTGAGAAAATTAGGGTAATCATGGCCAAGAATGGTTCTTCCCTTGAAGGTTTTTCGCACAGACAATTTTTCGATACATCGTCATATATTCGAAAGATTTTCAGAGAGAAAAAATACCTTAAGGGTCGAACCATGTAACTGGAGGACCCCTAAGCTTTCCCATAATTAAAATACCAAGTCCGAACCTATTTTCGCGAAATAATAAAAAAAGAGAACGATTGTGGATGTGTTAAGTGATTGCCCTCAGTGTGATAACTTGAAAATATTATTCAGGTAATTATTCAACACAGATTGAATGAAATGTGATATAATATAATAATAAATAATGGTGCAAAACTATTGTGGATGTGTTAAGTGAGTGCCCCCAGTGAGATGACTTGCAAGTATAATTCAGGTAATTATTAATCGAAACACATAGGTATTAAATAAAATTTGATGGAATTTTGAAATTAACTCTGGAAAAAGAGGAGGTTTGCGTTACTGACAATTTGGCAGGGATTGATTTTCAATCCGGATTTTTGAAAACGCAGTAACGTCCTCCATAGAACAGATTTTTAAATATTCTAAGTTTCATTACAGTCCGAAAAGATGCCAAAGCTCAGAGTGAATAATGTTGGAAGGAAATTGTATTCTGCCTCATCTGTTTCTCCTTTATTAACATGGTGAGTGAATAATTCTAGTGACCAACGTTCACTTTGATAACATCCTTTTTTTTCTCCATGAATCGACTATTTTTCAAATTTACAGAACGTCCAAACAACAGAATAACGACCATTGAGCCTACGACAAATAGGGATGAGAATAAAAATATAAAAATCGACAGAAGCAGCCTGCGTTCCCTGAGTGGTTAGTCAAGATAATTCGGTGCAGGCATTATTTTAATAATAATGTGAACGCCGAAAAAGGATCGAAGTACATGGTGAGTGAATAAATGTGTTCTGTATATGTACTGTTGTGTACAATTAATTTTTTCATTTACAGAACGATCAAATGATGGAATATAGACAATGGAGCATATTACAAATTGAGGGAAGAATGAAAAACGAAAGATGCAGCCTGTGTCCCCTAAGTGGTAAGTTTAGGTTGTTCATTTGGGAGTTATTGAAATAACTTTTTCTGAAAAAGAGATTAATCTTCGTTAATGAAATGTAACTAGGTATCGTTATGTATCTAATATATTTTGGTTGTTTCAGGGCATTCTAGTGTTAGTGTAGTGATAAGTGTCCTGTGTGGTACAACGGTCTTCAGAGATGACTCCATCGATGGACCAAGAGCGTTAAAGCAAGATTTTAAATCGTCAACGTGAGTCTGTATCCTCTTTTTCTATTTACTGACGTTTTGAGTGATTCACACTATGCTACGAATTTTTTTTCGGTGTTCAGACATTTTGTTGTGAGAAAATTAGGGTAATCATGGCCAAGAATGGTTCTTCCCTTGAAGGTTTTTCGCACAGACAATTTTTCGATATATCGTCATATATTCGAAAGATTTTCAGAGAGAAAAATACCTTTAAGGGTCGAACCATGTAACTGGAGGACCCCTAAGCTTTCCCATAATTAAAATACCAAGTCCGAACCTATTTTCGCGAAATAATAAAAAAAGAGAACGATTGTGGATGTGTTAAGTGATTGCCCACAGTGTGATAACTTGAAAATATTATTCAGGTAATTATTCAACACAGATTGAATGAAATGTGATATAATATAATAATAAATTATGGTGCAAAACTATTGTGGATGTGTTAAGTGAGTGCCCCAGTGAGATGACTTGCAAGTATAATTCAGGTAGTTATTAATCGAAACACATAGGTATTAAATAAAATTTGATGGAATTTTGAAATTAACTCTGGAAAAAGAGGAGGTTTGCGTTACTGACAATTTGGCAGGGATTGATTTTCAATCCGGATTTTTGAAAACGCAGTAACGTCCTCCATAGAACAGATTTTTAAATATTCTAAGTTTCATTACAGTCCAAAAAGATGCCAAAGCTCAGAGTGAATAATGTTGGAAGGAAATTGATATTCTGCCTCATCTGTTTCTCCTTTATTAACATGGTGAGTGAATAATCCTAGTGACCAACGTTCACTTTGATATCATCCTTTTTTTTCTCCATGAATCGACTTTTTTCAAATTTACAGAACGTCCAAACAACAGAATAACGACCATTGAGCCTACGACAAATAGGGATGAGAATAAAAATATAAAAATCGACAGAAGCAGCCTGCGTTCCCTGAGTGGTTAGTCAAGATAATTCGGTGCAGGCATTATTTTAATAATAATGTGAACGCCAAAAAAGGATCGAAGTACATGGTGAGTGAATAAATGTGTTCTGTATATGTACTGTTGTGTACAATTAATTTTTTATTTACAGAACGATCAAATGATGGAATATAGACAATGGAGCATATTACAAATTGAGGGAAGAATGAAAAACGAAAGATGCAGCCTGTGTCCCCTAAGTGGTAAGTTTAGGTTGTTCATTTGGGAGTTATTGAAATAACTTTTTCTGAAAAAGAGATTAATCTTCGTTAATGAAATGTAACTAGGTATCGTTATGTATCTAATATATTTTGGTTGTTTCAGGGCATTCTAGTGTTAGTGTAGTGATAAGTGTCCTGTGTGGTACAACGGTCTTCAGAGATGACTCCATCGATGGACCAAGAGCGTTAAAGCAAGATTTTAAATCGTCAACGTGAGTCTGTATCCTCTTTTTCTATTTACTGACGTTTTGAGTGATTCACAACTATGCTACGAATTTTTTTTCGGTGTTCAGACATTTTGTTGTGAGAAAATTAGGGTAATCATGGCCAAGAATGGTTCTTCCCTTGAAGGTTTTTCGCACAGACAATTTTTCGATATATCGTCATATATTCGAAAGATTTTCAGAGAGAAAAATACCTCTAAGGGTCGAACCATGTAACTGGAGGACCCCTAAGCTTTCCCATAATTAAAATACCAAGTCCGAACCTATTTTCGCGAAATAATAAAAAAAGAGAACGATTGTGGATGTGTTAAGTGATTGCCCTCAGTGTGATAACTTGAAAATATTATTCAGGTAATTATTCAACACAGATTGAATGAAATGTGATATAATATAATAATAAATAATGGTGCAAAACTATTGTGGATGTGTTAAGTGAGTGCCCCCAGTGAGATGACTTGCAAGTATAATTCAGGTAATTATTAATCGAAACACATAGGTATTAAATAAAATTTGATGGAATTTTGAAATTAACTCTGGAAAAAGAGGAGGTTTGCGTTACTGACAATTTGGCAGGGATTGATTTTCAATCCGGATTTTTGAAAACGCAGTAACGTCCTCCATAGAACAGATTTTTAAATATTCTAAGTTTCATTACAGTCCGAAAAGATGCCAAAGCTCAGAGTGAATAATGTTGGAAGAAAATGATATTCTGCCTCATCTGTTTCTCCTTTATTAACATGGTGAGTGAATAATCCTAGTGACCAACGTTCACTTTGATATCATCCTTTTTTCTCCATGAATCGACTATTTTTCAAATTTACAGAACGTCCAAACAACAGAATAACGACCATTGAGCCTACGACAAATAGGGATGAGAATAAAAATATAAAACTCGACAGAAGCAGCCTGCGTTCCCTGAGTGGTTAGTCAACATAACACTAACTAAAATATGCAGCCTGTGTTCCCTAAGTGGTAAGTTTAGGTTGTTCATTTAGGAGTTATTGAAATAACTATTTCTGAAAAAGAGATTATTCTTTGTTAATGAAATGTATGTAGGTATCGTTATGTATCTAATATATTTTGGTTGTTTCAGGGCATTCTAGTGTTAGTGTAGTGATAAGTGTCCTGTGTGGTACAACGGTCTTCAGAGATGACTCCATCGATGGACCAAGAGCGTTAAAGCAAGATTTTAAATCGTCAATGTGAGTCTGTATCCTCTTTTTCTATTTACTGATGTTTTGAGTGATTCATACTATGCTACGAATTTTGTTTTCGGTGTTTAGACATTTTGTTGTGAGAAAATTAGGGTAATCATGGCCCAGAATGGTTCTTCCCTTGAAGGTTTTTCGCACAATTTTTCGATATATCGTCTTATATTCGGAAGATTTCCAGAGAAAAAAATCCCTTTAAGGGTCGAACCATGTAATTGGAGGACCCCTAAGCTTTCCCATAATTAAAATACCAAGTCCGAACCTATTTTCGCGAAATAATAAAAAAAGAGAACGATTGTGGATGTGTTAAGTGATTGCCCTCAGTGTGATAACTTGAAAATATTATTCAGGTAATTATTCAACACAGATTGAATGAAATGTGATATAATATAATAATAAATAATGGTGCAAAACTATTGTGGATGTGTTAAGTGAGTGCCCCCAGTGAGATGACTTGCAAGTATAATTCAGGTAATTATTAATCGAAACACATAGGTATTAAATAAAATTTGATGGAATTTTGAAATTAACTCTGGAAAAAGAGGAGGTTTGCGTTACTGACAATTTGGCAGGGATTGATTTTCAATCCGGATTTTTGAAAACGCAGTAACGTCCTCCATAGAACAGATTTTTAAATATTCTAAGTTTCATTACAGTCCGAAAAGATGCCAAAGCTCAGAGTGAATAATGTTGGAAGAAAATGATATTCTGCCTCATCTGTTTCTCCTTTATTAACATGGTGAGTGAATAATCCTAGTGACCAACGTTCACTTTGATATCATCCTTTTTTCTCCATGAATCGACTTTTTTTCAAATTTACAGAAAGTCCAAACAACAGAATAACGACCATTGAGCCTACGACAAATAGGGATGAGAATAAAAATATAAAAATCGACAGAAGCAGCCTGCGTTCCCTGAGTGGTTAGTCAAGATCGGTGCAGGCATTATTTTAATAATAATGTGAACGCCAAAAGAAGATCGAAGTATATGGTGAGTGAATAAATGTGTTCTGTATATGTACTGTTGTGTACAATTATTTTTTTTTATTTACAGAACGATCAAATGATGGAATATAGACAATGGAGCATATTACAAATTGAGGGAAGAATGAAAAACGAAAGATGCAGCCTGTGTCCCCTAAGTGGTAAGTTTAGGTTGTTCATTTGGGAGTTATTGAAATAACTTTTTCTGAAAAAGAGATTAATCTTCGTTAATGAAATGTAACTAGGTATCGTTATGTATCTAATATATTTTGGTTGTTTCAGGGCATTCTAGTGTTAGTGTAGTGATAAGTGTCCTGTGTGGTACGACGGTCTTCAGAGATGACTCCATCGATGGACCAAGAGCGTTAAAGCAAGATTTTGAATCGTCAACGTGAGTCTGTATCCTCTTTTTCTATTTACTGACGTTTTGAGTGATTCACACTATGCTACGAATTTTTTTTCGGTGTTTAGACAGACATTTTGTTGTGAGAAAATTAGGGTAATCATGGCCAAGAATGGTTCTTCCCTTGAAGGTTTTTCGCACAAACAATTTTTCGATATATCGTCATATATTCGAAAGATTTTCAGAGAGAAAAATAACTTTAAGGGTCGAACCATGTAACTGGAGTACCCCTAAGCTTTCCCATAATTAAAATACCAAGTCCGAACCTATTTTCGCGAAATAATAAAAAAAGAGAACGATTGTGGATGTGTTAAGTGATTGCCCACAGTGTGATAACTTGAAAATATTATTCAGGTAATTATTCAACACAGATTGAATGAAATGTGATATAATATAATAATAAATTATGGTGCAAAACTATTGTGGATGTGTTACGTGAGTGCCCCCAGTGAGATAACTTGCAAGTATAATTCAGGTAGATAAACACATAGGTATTAAATAAAATTTGATGGAATTTTGAAATTAACTCTGGAGAAAGAGGAGGTTTGCGTTACTGACAATTTGGCAGGGATTGATTTTCAATCCGGATTTTTGAAAACGCAGTAACGTCCTCCATAGAACAGATTTTTAAATATTCTAAGTTTCATTACAGTCCGAAAAGATGCCAAAGCTCAGAGTGAATAATGTTGGAAGAAAATGATATTCTGCCTCATCTGTTTCTCCTTTATTAACATGGTGAGTGAATAATCCTAGTGACCAACGTCCACTTTGATATCATCTTTTTTTCTCCATGAATCGACTTTTTTTCAAATTTACAGAACGTCCAAACAACAGAATCACGACCATTGAGCCTACGACAAATAGGGATGAGAATAAAAATAAAAATCGACAGAAGCAGCCTGCGTTCCCTGAGTGGTTAGTCAAGATAATTCGGTGCAGGCATTATTTTAATAAAAATGTGAACGCCAAAAAAGGATCGAAGTTTTTGGTGAGTGAATAAATGTTGTGTTCTGTATAAATATGTACTGTTGTGTACAATTAATTTTTTTTATTTACAGAACGATCAAATGATGGAATATAGACAATGGAGCATATTACAAATTGAGGGAAGAATGAAAAACTAAAGATGCAGCCTGTGTCCCCTAAGTGGTAAGTTTGGGTTGTTCATTTGGGAGTTTTGAAATAACTATTTCTGAAATAGAGATCAATCGTCGTTAATGAAATGTATCTAGGTATCGTTATGTATCTAATATATTTTGGTTGTTTCAGGGCATTCTAGTGTTAGTGTAGTGATAAGTGTTCTGTGTGGTACAATGGTCTTCAGAGATGACTCCATCGATGGACCAAGAGCGTTAAAGCAAGATTTTAAATCGTCAATGTGAGTCTGTATCCTCTTTTTCTATTTACTGATGTTTTGAGTGATTCACACTATGCTACGAATTTTTTTTTTGGTGTTTAGACATTTTGTTGTGAGAATATCAGGGTAATCATGGCCCAGAATGGTTCTTCCCTTGAAGGTTTTTCGCTCAGACAATTTTTCGATATATCGTCCTATATTCGAAAGATTTTCAGAGAGAAAAATGCCTTTAAGGGTCGTGTTATGTAACTGGAGGACCCCTAAGCTTTCCCATAATTAAAATACCAAGTCCGAACCTATTTTCGCGAAATAATAAAAAAAGAGAACGATTGTGGATGTGTTAAGTGTTTGCCTTGAGTGTGATAACTTGAAAATATTATTCAGGTAATTATTCAACACAGATTGAATGAAATGTGATATAATATAATAATAAATAATGGTGCAAAACTATTGTGGATGTGTTACGTGAGTGCCCCCAGTGAGATAACTTGCAAGTATAATTCAGGTAGTTATTAAACGAAACACATAGGTATTTAATAAAGTTTGATGGAAATCTGAAATAAACTCTGGAAAAAGAGGAGGTTTGCGTTACTGACAATTTGGCAGGGATTGATTTTCAATCCGGATTTTTGAAAACGCAGTAACGTCCTCCATAGAACAGATTTTTAAATATTCTAAGTTTCATTACAGTCCGAAAAGATGCCAAAGCTCAGAGTGAATAATGTTGGAAGGAAATTGTATTCTGCCTCATCTGTTTCTCCTTTATTAACATGGTTAGTGAATAATCTTAGTGACCAACGTTCACTTTGATATCATCCTTTTTTTCTCCATGAATCGACTATTTTTCAAATTTACAGAACGTCCAAACAACAGAATAACGACCATTGAGCCTACGACAAATAGGGATGAGAATAAAAATATAAAAATCGACAGAAGCAGCCTGCGTTCCCTGAGTGGTTAGTCAAGATAATTCGGTGCAGGCATTATTTTAATAATAATGTGAACGCCAAAAAAGGATCGAAGTATATGGTGAGTGAAAAAATGTTGTGTACTGTTTATGTACAGTTGTGTACAATTAATTTTTTTATATACAGAACGATCAAATGATGGAATATAGACAATGGAGCATATTACAAATTGAGGGAAGAATGAAAAACTAAAGATGCAGCCTGTGTCCCCTAAGTGGTAAGTTTAGGTTATTCATTTGGGAGTTATTGAAATAACTATTTCTGAAATAGAGATTAATCTTCGTTAATGAAATGTATCTAGGTATCGTTATGTATCTAATATATTTTGGTTGTTTCAGGGCATTCTAGTGTTAGTGTAGTGATAAGTGTTCTGTGTGGTACAACGGTCTTCAGAGATGACTCCATCGATGGACCAAGAGCGTTAAAGCAAGATTTTAAATCGTCAATGTGAGTCTACATCCTATTTATCTATTTGCTGATTTTTTGCTACGAATTGACATTTTGTTGTGAGAAAAATAGGGTAATCAGGCCAAGAATGGTTTTTTCCATGCAGAGTTTTCGGTTGCCACCAAAACCTTATATGGTCGGGAAATATTTCTAAAAACTTCTGAGTGGATCCCATTTCGGGTGGAATTATAGTTCATTGAATGCGTAAAATAAAATTTCATCGTTTTTAATTCAACGGTAAGTGAAGGGATCGAAGTGATCAAGCAAATTTCATCAGCGGATTTTATGAGGTACCTATGTAGATTCATTACTAACCTGTATACTCATGATTCGACAGACGACGTTGATTCTTTGGTAATTTATGATGCCCTAATTACAGTCTTTAAAGATACTTTTATTTCCGAATCGAAAATAATCTCTTGAATGATTTCCCGTAAGAAAAATCATTGAAACTTAGCTTGGTCTAGCCAGTATCAATTTCTGCCATTTAAAAGTATGAGTCAGTACTAACGTCGTCCACTGGCAATTAAGATTTTCGTGGAAAAATCGGATTGTCGCCGTAAAGTGAAACATACTCATGGTTGAGTATATTCACCTCGCTTGTCAGGTTATTCATCAATGAATAAATGAACAATTTATTCACCTCTTCAAAATATGCCATTCGAGATGTCGAGAAAAATCTAGAAATATTGATTCTCATTTATACAAAATCCGGAAGATATCAATTTATATCGTCTTCATTTTAGAAAATTCTGCAAAAATATACCATTTTTGTCATGTAATTCTGTATAAATGAAATGTATCGTTGTGCTGAAAAAAAAACTGAATGAGTTTTTCCAACATCGATAAAAAAAGGGAGTGAAAGATGAGATTAGTTGCATTTATAACAAGAACATTTGAATCGGAAATTTGAACATGTTTCCTTAAAATTTACCTCAATTAGTTTGTATTGAGAAGAGTATTTGAAAATTTGGTTCATTTCGTTTGCTCCTTCTTTTTATCCATGCAGAATAAAAATTCATAGAGAATTGAATTGGGCATATACCTTATGAATAATTACATAACTACATGAAAACTTGAGGGAAGGGTAACATTCCATTTTTCATAAGCTGCCAAATGACATAGAAACTCATACAATTTCTTGGAATATAAAAAGTAGAAAAAACTATGATACACATTTCAGGGTATATACTTGACTGATTTAAAAAAATCGACTTTTTCGTTTTCACGAAACTCCCCCCCTGATTATCTTCAAGGTATCGAAAAAAGATAACATTTAGAGGTCGCTCATCAATTATTTCTATTTTGCTTACTAATAGCAGGGGAAAAATTTCTTCATTCAATAAAAAATTCCTAGAACACAAACCAATTGACTCTACAAATATGTATGTCTCTTAAGATATTTCGATAAAACGGCCGCTTCGAAAGGTATTTTTGAGGAAAAAAATTATTTAAAAAAAATCGACTTTACTTGTTTTCACGCAACCCGCCTTCTAATCATCTTCAGGGCATCGACAAAAGGCGTCTATGAATTTTCACAGCTAATATTTATTAGCTTTGAATATCAATATTTAGAGGTCGCTCATCGATGGTTTTTATTTTCGCTGCTGATGGTAGGAAGAAAATTCTTTTTTCAATAAAAATATTTTTGTTCACGGACCAATTGACGGATTCCACTGTATGATACATTTTGGTGTAGGGAACTAGATATTCTACGAAAATATTCAAAACGATATCTCGATAAAACCACTCGTTCAAAAGTTATTTGAACTTTTTTTCCAAAATACCTCAATATAAGATATTAATATAGAGGTCTTTTTGAAGAAAAAGTTTGAATAACTTTTGAACGAGCAGTTTTATCGAAATATCGTATGGGACATTTTCGTGAGCATCTAGTTCCCTACACGAAAATGTATCAGACAGTGGAATCCGTCAATTGGTTCGTGAAGAAGATTTTTTTTATTGAAAAAAGAAAATTTTTTCCTGCTATCAACGCGGAGATAGAAATCATCGCTGAGCGACCTCTAAATATTAATATTCAAAGCTAATATCTTCACAGACGCCTTTTTTCGATGCCCTGAAGATAATTAGAAATAGGGTTTCGTGAAAACAAACAGAATCGATTTTTTTGAATAATTTTTGTCGAAATATCGTGAGAGTCATTTTTGTAGAGTATCTGATTGTCTACACGAAAATGTATCACACAATGAAATCCGTCTATTGGTTTCTGCTCTAGGAATTTTTTATTGGAAAAAGAAATGTTTTCCCTGCTATAAGTAGGGAAAAAAAGAAACAATTGATGAGCGACCTCTAAATATTATTATTTGAAACTGATATTTTCACAGAGGTCTCTTCTCGATACCCTGAAGATAATTGGTCGATTTTTTTTTAAACAGTCTAGTGTATACATATGTAGCAACACATAGAAACAATAATTTTGAAGAAAATCTTTGCATCCGGTTTATCGAACTTCAACAACCACTTGATAAAGCTCTGAGCGTTATTTCCCTAACGGTCACTGACGTGAAAGGAAGTCGAGAGATGACCCTCGATTTCATTCTATCCAGCGTTTTTTGTCGCTGGACGGAAAAAGCAGCATAAACCTAAAAGGAGAAGTTATCTGCTCACTTCTGAGCGTGGGTAGTGATGTAAAAAATAACAGAAGGGACATGGCTTTTTGATAGGAATTGCTCAGTATGACCTTATCGACGTTCTGACCTCATTATCCGATTAAATTTTTTAACGCGTCTAGAATAATCCCATGATTTGATTAGTAACTTGTATTTCATAGTTTCCTGGAGAATCACACCTGAGACATTTCTTACCTAGTTTCAGGGCAACTGAAATAATATTTCCTGAAATCTAAGAGAATATGACACAAGAAAGTTGAAAAAAAAAAAAGAAATTATGTTCGAGGTAGCGGTGTCGCAAAACACACGAACTTTTCATGTCAATACTGACGTTCAGCAAGAATCGGGGTTTAGAACAGCGTTCTTTATTTCTTTTTAATTCAGTTGGTTTTCAAAATTTGTTCGTTCGGTCTTAACAAAACTACTTTATATGCATTAACTATCATCGAAAGCTGAAATGAATGAAAGGATTTCGTATGGGAAACTTTAAACATTGACCATTGTGACCAATTCCATGGAGACCATAAAGAGAACCACACGGACCGTAATATTCTTCTTATGCGTTTTAAATTACAGATTAACTCACCTGATTGCATTTGTTGATTTGCTTTTTCAATCCAGCGAAGGCCATTTTGGTTATTTGTGTCTTTTACCTGCAACACGAAAATTTAGCAATCATAACTCTCAAAGCTCTAGATGAACACTGCAAATCCGATTTAGCGAGAGAGGGTAGTTATCAGCGCAGGAAATGGAATTTTCTGATAACAGTTCAATTCTATCTAGTGCAGCATGTGCAAGAGATGAAATAGCAGACAAACGCATCCTGTAGGATGCGGCTACGTAAAATGCGTCCAACAAAAGCATAGAAATGTGTCCCTTTCATCTAGAATACACAGGAATACTGACAAATTGAAGTGGGTGAAATGGTATTCGCCAAAAAATTTCAATAGCTCTTTATATGTTCATGCAGGATATAGTTCGCATTTATTACTTTATAATTGGGTTATGAACCAGCTAACATTGAAACTCGATCTTCATTGAGCAACGAATTCAACGTCACAAAAATACAGCATGAGTATGGGAGTATAAGGAGATATCATCTCATCATTTTAGATGTAAACAACAGGATGGGTGGCAAGATGAGGAGGACGAATGTACTTCTTAACCAGAGTTTTTCTGTCGTTCACTGATGATAAAAAGCACGAAATAATGCAAACTTGATAAAATAATGGCTCATACGCATAGGTTTTGTTGAAAATTTTATACAAGATCCTTTCTGGTTTTGAATTTTTAATTTCAACTGTCAAATATGTGCATACCCTCACAGGTTCATTCAGCAAGAACGATTTTCTGACAGAACAATCCATATAATTAAAAAAAAGTCATTACAAGAAATACGTGTGCAGTGTAGATTGGGTTTTTTCAAGATTCTTGTTATTCCTGTGATTTAGGCTCTTATCGAGAAGGCTTTGATGAACAAAAAATCATGATATAAGCGATAATCGCACAGAATCCTTGAGAAAAGTCGATGTGTAGAGCGATCGTAGTTTGTAAACACAAGATTTACCCACCTGATAGCTTTATGAATCAAGGTTCCAACTTCAAGTATAATAATTACATTAGATGCGCGTAATCGGTGTAAATATTTTTGCAAACAATTCATTCATCGCGTGTTTAGACTGGGTGCTCCTTATATCTTTATTATAAACACTTATTTATGGCATTATTTTATGTTTTCGCTAAGCCTTCACTAACTAAGCTTTTCCACCTGGAAATGGAACTTTTAACATAAGAATTAAGCCTCCGTCACTTCTCTCAAGGTTGTACAAGTAACTCTGTTGTGATAAGAATTTTCTTGTTCGAAACGTGGCATTTTCAGATGGTTTGAGGATTTCTCATCCACTCCATTATTACAAATAATGATGGGAATAATCAGTTCATCGTGAAGGTTGAATTCGAATGAATTTCGATGAAATATTCTATTATCTGAGCACCTTATATATATGAAAATATTTTCGTAATGAATTTACTCAACAAAGCACTTCCTCGATTTCGCTCTCTCCACTTTTGAATGAAGAATATTACGTGAAGTCCCAGTTGTTTCATCGGATGAAACGATGTGTTTTTCATTTAATTCAACCTGTTTCAGTGTAAATGAGGTCTTATTAAAGATGAGTAGTAACAACAGCAGAACATAATATGCAAAACTTATTCGTTAATACTGTATTTCCGATAATGTTTCAAAATATGAATAGGTTTTTAATTGTCGATATTCGGTATTAATAGGTAATTATCGTCCTATGAAGGGATTATTTAATATAATGATGACCCAGTTCATATGGCCTTGGCACAGATATTCGAAATCAATGTTATAATAGTGGTTAAAATGATTTTCACCCTCCCAAATTATTTAAACATCGATAAATTAAGGCTGACCATTCTATAAACTGATATCATTAACGAAGTTTTCCCTAATGCAAGGGAAATGGTAGCTTTATGCGGGGATTCAAAATTACTTGACCTGTCGATGGATTAAATATCGAAACGAGGGAGCGAAAAATGCAATATTTAAAATTTGAAAGGAGGCAACAAAGTAAGCTTTTTTATAAGTTATTAAAATAGATTTTATCGACAGTATCTTATGAATGAACCATAAACGGGTTGAATGCCTTATAAAAGATTAAATGAAATCGCGAAGCCGTTTCGATGAAATTGCTAGGGCATGCATGTTCATTTTACATACCGGAGGATCGGGAGTTCTTGAGAGCCCGGTAAAAGACACCAAATATACAAAACTGTCACGAGGGTTTGCTGGAATTCAGTAAAATACATTCGCAAGAGCGAGGTATCGACTTGGGCATTGAATATTTGGCGCACGTTTACTGCGCACACATCGATACTTATATATGTTGTAGAGGGTCGGCGTCAAAAGACATTGCCAAAAAGCAGCCGAACTTTGGAATCAAAGTCTGGCGCCACTCAAGAAAATCCGAAGAAAATCCCTTCTGCGGTCAAGTCTTCTGGCCAGCACAGGCAATCTCGATATATCGACTAAAATCCTCCCTCCAAATAACTTAAGAACATTTTTATTCAGCAGTTCCAGTCCAGGAGCCTCTGTTTTGTACTCAAAATATTGGATATTATCATTCATAACCATTCAAGAAAAGGATACAATAATGAAATGTGATTTTCTCATAATAAAATGGATAAGAATACATAAATATTTAAATTTCCACTCCTAATTCTTCAAGTTTATTTGGAAAAAGGTCCCTTCTTCCAACCAAATCCAAGAATAGATCAATAGGGCTTAAATCGATCCGTACGGTGGTCTTGGATACGGATAACGTGGGGGTATATGGAGTGCATGTGTAAAGATAAGCAGAATTTCTATGTGGGGGTGGAATTTAATGAACAGCCTCAATGACATGAAACGTCGTCATAACGACGTATCTTGAACATTATTCAGATTGGATAGATGCACCCATTGATCGACTGAAAAGCCTCACAATCTTGTTATAAGATGTTGATCCAACCTGATAATAAGGCAAATATCAAAGCCAATTTTTTTTCTATCTTTATTTTAGGGAAGAATAAACAGTTAAATTGAGGACTACCTACATTTGATCAATAAAGGTCGATGGAAGTTACACTGATTGATGAAGGAATCCATCACCAAAAGGAGATCCTGAGAAAATTATCAAAAATAGCGTATTGGTGATAGAGTAAGTCACAAAGATGAAAAGAAGCTCCGGAATAAACTAAAGATTTGGGTTTCGATGAGGGATTGGGAACAGTAAGCTGTTGCCTTTGCATTGTGAGGGGAAGGGGACAATAAAGACGGAATTCTGAGAAATTATAATATACTCCCCGTCAATAAATTCCGGATTTTTTTCGTGGTTCTCCGATTTTGTTGAAAATTTCAACAAATGTAGTATTAGGTCTTATTATATTAACCTGAAATTTACTTTGCAAAAATATCTTTAGTTTATCCGTTATGCAGGTGAAACAAAACCTTGTTTTATACCCTTGTGTTTAGAAATGGAGGGTATAAAACAAGGTTTTGTTTCTCCCTGTATAGCGGATAAACTATAGATATTTTTGCGAAGTAAATTTTAGGTTAATATAACAAGACCCAATACTATACCTGGTGAAAATTTCAACAAAATCGCAGCACCACGAAAAAAGATACAGAGTGTTGAATTTGACAAAAATTTTGCCTGTCCGGAATTTATTAACGGGGAGTGTATAATACAAAGGTTACCTCATCAGAAAAGTAAATATAATTATATATTACCCCGAAAGTGCGGGGTAAATCTTACCTCTGGCCACCGAATAACTGCAATCGGTTGACAATCTATTCATATGCACATGCATTTCTTCTTGTAGAAGCAATTAATTCTGGATTCTCATCGAATCTGAATTTCCACCGCTTCATCACACAGGTCTATTCTAATTCAATATACAAAGTATGGAACGACGATATTTCGAACATTATGCGGTGCTGTTATCGGACCTCTAAAAGCCAATCGCGTGGGTGTAATTAGATTCCGATGTGGCCAATATTAAATTATCAAGAGTCATCTCTGCGAAATTCAGATGTATATATTTGGTCGTTCGTTTAAATCATCATATCAACATATTCAGTTTTAAAACTACTAAAATTTTGTTGTAATATGAAAGACGCACGTGAATCTTAAAAACATAAGCAAATCAAATTATAATAAATTGTGGTTAGATTAACGGTTTATCATTGCCGAAAAAAAAATGTCTTTGCAAATTTATTATCGCGAGCATATTGTAAACACGCGCGTAAACACGACGAAAAACAAAAAGGACGAAGAGTTTCGAATGAATATTTGAGAGAAACAATAACAAGCAATATTCAATTGATAATAATTATTTCCATTAATGAAAAAATAATGCAGTTTCAAATTTCAGTAGTTATTCTCTTATGAACCAAAAAATTCTAGTTTTGCAAGAAAATCGAAGTACACTATTATTCCGGAATATAGAAAGGAGAATATACGAAAACTGTTAATTTTATCAATATCGAACAGGGGCAGTTACTCCAGGGAATCTCATTTGGGTATTTATTGGGGGATTATAAATCCACACCGTCAAATAGTTCTCATCAAAAATTTTATGCATACTTAACGCGAGATAAAATATCTTTATGGATAACGCGTGAGATAAAATAGTTAGTACGTTGTTATTGCAACATGATTCGATCAATTTTCCTAACATGTACAGGGAGATTTGAAATAAGAAAACACATACATTTTCACATTTATTACATAAGTTAAAACCATATAGAAAGTCCAATGTTTTCCACTTGCTTTAATTCAAATTCGAATGTCAGCTCTCAATGACGAATATAAATATTTTCAAATATTTCTGCTTTTCAATAAGCATGTCCCCTGGGGCTCAAAAGATTATTGAATCAATGAAAAGACACTCACCTGGAAGATCTGTATCTCAAGGTTTTTCGGCGCCAATTCGCAAAATCACAAAGGATCTTCACTCTGTAAAATTCAAACTTGTACAATCTAACGTTTCGAAATTTAATACTAATTTGGAAATTTCTGATAATTGAATATGAATAATTGACAAATGTCAGGGCTGCCAAGCCAACTGTCTTTATAAATATAACCTCACTTATTCTGCCTATCTGTCAGGTTACAGAAAGAGGGTTAACCTAGTTTAACATGATAATTTTTCTTGTAAATTATTGAATTATTTGAATACTAGTGAATTTTGCAATTTTTCATCTAAACAAATGAACTATTTAAAAAAGTCATTAAATTGAAAACGATTTTCAGTGAAACATTGCAGTAATGGAATTCAAAACAATGATTTTCTGTTAGTGTTGCAGAAACGCATCATATCCCCATCTGTTATGCAGAAACCGCATCAGAATTTTGTTTGTGAAACTGTCAAATAGGTTATGTTATAATTTACATAGACCTACACCTACTACTACTACTTAAGTTTATTTCTGAGAATTTGCTGTAATTCCATCACTGGATGTTTCACTGAAATAATAAATTGATCATTATAAGCTTATGTTTGATACTGAAAGTTTTTGTTTGAGTCTCTTCAAACAAAATGGGTAGGTGCAATAATTATGTACCAAGCTGTATGTATCAATTATCCTTTTCAGTTGTATCAACTAGCCTTTCGTTCATATTATCCTCTGTAAGTGCTGTGTTAATATTCTCTGGGATGCAAATATACAGACCTTGGCTTAACTCATCTCAAATCCATACGGTATTCGGAGGCTACCTAGGATCACTATTCTTCACTTTTATATTGACTGCCATAGGTAATTTAGAAAATTGTGTTTTTGGCAAAACATACCAGTCCAAGATATTTCCAGAAGGTAACAAAATTTCATCTATAAATGCTTCTGGTTGTTAAAATCCGTTGTTTCAGCCACAATCTCAATTTTGTTAGCAGTATTCACCTCGGGTATGGTACACAGAGTTTGTGCTACAACTTGGTGAGTTCATATCATAATGGTCCTGTAGACTCAGCTAACTTGATATCATTAATTTATTCTTATGATTTCTTTAGTAATCACCCATGAGATTGTTGATAATTGTTCAGCGTAATTATTTATCAGAATATCATTCAATCAAATACAGTGTGTTTCCGATGGTGAATCTTTATTGTAACTAGTGATATATCTACTTATTTCAAAAAATAGTTTGAATATTCGTTATGAAAAACTTTCAAAATACACAACCTTCGTCTTCATGACACAAGGTCTTATTCACTTCTCTATTGAATTTTTAAAAGTAAGTTCTATTTCAAAATCCTTTTCTGGCCACCTTGATATTTTAAAATGGGAAAAAATGAACATTTATTTTTGACAATAACTTTTATTCTTAGTCGGATACTTACGACTTCAATTACACAAAAACATTGGTAGTTTAATCATATCGTCGATTCACTGATCTTGAGATGAAGTTTCGCTCTCTGGGAACACCATGTATGACATATACAATTACAATTTATGGTAGAACCTACTTATTTTTCTCTCAATAATTTTTTTCAGCTTGCTTATCTCAGGATGCGCCTTATATTACATCAATAAGTATTCTCAAAAAATATATGCTGTACAAAATGCACCAGTTGTCACTCAAACTAGTCGCAAAAAGAAAAATTAATGACTCAAATTTTATATCTGTTCTCGAATATTTTTATACAGATATTTGTTTGATAAACATAATGTATTTATAAATAACTTATGAATAATATGTTAATTGCTTTCATTTCAAACACAATCCCTTAAAGTATAAGTTGTGTGTAATCTGCGCACAGATAAATAAAACTATATCTTGGTAGAACATCCATATATTGTCATATGAAATACATATATTAGTTGAAATGCAAATAAATTAATTATATTAATTAGGTCAACAATATTATAAAAATCAATAAAATCACTAGAAGTAGCAACAATGCTTTGTAATAAATAATAAACGCATTCAGACAATTTATTACATTAAAAGTAGGCGATTGTGGACAAGTTTGTTGGCAAAAATCTGCTTTCAGAGCAAGACGGTCCTCTATCATAAATTCATTCTGAAATTAAATCAAATAATTTTAGTTTTATTTCCTTTGGATATTATTTTTGGATACTTACTTCAAACCGGCTGAAATTCTAGGAATACTGGAGTGGAAGCTGTCTGTCAAGGAACTAGGTTCTTGAGATCGGTTCATATCTGTGGAAGGTAATCCAAAAAGAAGTTCTGCAGTATTTGCTTGTCTTCTTCTCACTTTTGGTTTGGCGTGAGATTCTTGTGAAAGAAGCATCCTGAAACACCAATAGTTTGTATCAAACTATTCAGTCGGTCAAATTATAAAATAAATTATTATTTCACTACTGAAAGTTATCATTGGAACTAGGTCAATTGCCTTAAATACAGTTATTTATTATCAGTTGATCTACTTTCTTCTGAAAATGTATGGGATACCTACTGTGAGTCTACAGGGGAAGAAGATCTTGTCGAGGCTGTAGAACTGGTTGTATCATTAGTATTACTTGATACACTAGTAATAAGTTCTTTGCCAAATATTGGAATTTCATTGTGAAGAACATGATCCAGTAATTGACCTTTTACATTATTCTCTTGCCTTAGCTGTAAAAATGAAAAGAGTTAAATTGTCAAACTAAGGAAAAGTTTGGATGGCAGTTGATAATTCTAGTAGATTTACTAACTTCTTGTAAGGTAGCTTCACTTTCTTTCAATTTTGCATCTCTCTGTGCTACAGCATGGCTTTGACTAAGTGTCATGAGGTACAATTTTTTTATAAGGTATTTAGCTTCTTCCATATCACATATCGTATCCACAACATTTTGTAAATCTTGATTATCACTGTTGTCCTGATTTTCTTCAATTTCCATAACATTGTGTTGTGTTTCAGCTATTGTTTCTTGTACATAATTTATATTTTCCTTTATGTCTTCGATATAGCTATCAAGCTGAGAAAGATCTTGATTTTTATGAATGGCCTGTTTCCTTCTTGATTCTAAGACTTCCAGTTCTTTCCCTAGTTATCAATAAAAATCATAAATAATATTAATAATAATAACTTTATTCATATAACAATAAGCATATGATTCCAATGATTTCAAACTGAAAGAAAAGAAAGTGAAACCTAAACCAAGCTTGAGAAATTTTGAAGTTTCATGTACAAATAAAAACTCACCTAATGCTTCTCGTTTCTCCAAGAAATGCTCCATCCGAACTTCTTGCTCTACTAATCCTTTTCTATTCAATGCAATATTGTTAATTGCCTTCTCTACTCGAAGCCATCGCTGTTTGGCAGCTTTCTCAGAAAAACTTTTATTGAGGAGCCCCGCTGCTTTCATACTCAACATTCCTCTTTGACTTTTTCTCAAAACCGAAACTTCTTCTTGCTTCCTCTTCAAAACTTGATCTTTGATCTTCCTTTCAGCCTCCATCGATTTTATCATGCTGGCATTCTTCCGGGATTCTTTTTTCAGTTGAGCTATTTCCCGCAATCTCTTCATTTCAGATTCCTTATGTTTGTGTGACTCTTCCTTCATTTTATTAATCAACCGAACTTTGGCTCGTTTCAGTTCTAAAAGTTCGTTTTTGTAAGATTTCAACTGGTTTTCATGATGACTTTGACTCCTAACTAACCTTACATGTTCTTTTTGAGCCGCTTGTAATTTCTTCAAGTCTTTCTGCATATCGGTTAACTTTTTGGTATATTCATCTTTAATTTTTTTCATTCTATCATTGGAATCTGCTTGTGGACCAAGCGAATGTAAAATCTTGTCTCTTTCTTCTTGTGTATCTTTTATGCGTAATTGAAGTTGTTGTAGTTTGTCTTCATAGTGCTGTCTCATTATCTGCATCCTTCTTTGGGATAACTCTAATTCATCAATTAGTTTTTGCTTCATGTCAATATCTTGGGTGATATTCAACAATTCGTCTTTCATTTCCGCATCTATGTCTTTTCCTTCACTGTCTGTATCCAATTCGTTGTCTTCGTTTTCTTCTTCGCTCTCCATTGTTTCTCTTTCTGAGATGAGTCGGCTTCTTTTTAACATATCTTTTTCTCTTTGTATTTCTTTCTTAGCTTCTTCAATTAAACATGAATTACCCTCGACGGACGAATCTAATAAGGATGTTTGGTGTTGAGAACTTTGTGCCCTTGTTAATTGTTTCCTTAATTGTTCACAAATGTTATTGGATTCCATCAATTTTGTACGTAATTCTTCTATTTCTTTCAGATAAGATTGAACCATACAAGCGACGTCGTTGTCATTTCCACTTCCTATCCATGCCCCTGTTGCCTTTTCGGCTAATAAATTAGTGTTTTTCAGTGTTAACGAGTCAATAGTGTCCTGCATAGCTTTAACTCTCGTCTTTAGATTATTTACTTCTATTTGTAGCATGTTGTTTTCGTAAAACATGTCATTTACCATTTCTGTACCGTCTTGCCCTACTATTCTTTTGCCTTGTTTGTATTCAACGATTTCAAGTTGTAATTGTGCTATTTGTTGTTTAAGCAATGTAATTGTTTTAGAACTCTTATCCTGATTGATAACAATTTTATTTTTGATGTTACGTGCTCTATTAGCGTACTTTAATGTATTTAAAGTTTCCATGAAGTCTCTATCGCTTGGACTAACACAAGCAATCATCACAGTCCGACTGTTTCCGCCTAAACTATCTTGTAATAATCTGGTTAATTTGGAATCTCTATAAGGAACGTGTAAAGCTTTTTTACTCTTATCACCTAACGCAGATATAACATTTCCTAAAGCTAAAAGACCGCAGTTAATATTAATCCCTTCTTTCGCCCTTTCACCTGTTGCGCCTGTTCTCTTGAGCCTTTCCGAGCCTGCTAGATCAACGAAATGAAATTTCGCGGTGAACGTTTCGAACTCATTTATATTACTATCGGAAGAAGGCACCAATCTTTGTTGTTTTATGTGGAGCGTAAAGATGGCATGAGACCTCGAAGACTGTGTGTTCATTTGGGTGCTTGCCGTGGTTCTAGACAAGGCGCCGAGCCTGAGAAACTGTAGTGCTTCATCCGCTGATATCACGTTCTTGAAAGTCACACCTTTCACGATGATGCCACCACAAGGGTCCTCGTGTATCTTATAAACTTTTTCCTGAAAATAAGTTGCTCAGAAGGAATTGTTTAATTTATGATAGTTGGAGAACAATGGCCAATTCATCTAGGCGAACACTCACTTTGTTGTAGCCTGGGTTGAAAAGATCTATGACTTCTTCATTGTAGAGTTCCATAAATTGCGCAGAGATCTTGAATTCAGGCGCTACCACACCATTTTCTCTTGCTTGCTGAATACGTGTTTGTATGCTGTTGAACAGGTGATGTATAGCTCTTGGTATTATACCGATTTGGTTATTTCCCACATCTACGTCGAATCCTGAACCCATTGTGTACGTTTTACCGGAACCCGTTTGTCCATATGCCAAGACTGTTGCATTGTACCTGTTCGAATTAAAAAAAGTCAAAAATTACGTTCAGGCCTATTGGGATGTTCCGGTGGTATACCCTTCGAGTGATGACTCCACCAAAGTGGCCACACATTTCTCATAAACCTCATCTTGACCCGCATCTGTGTCGAAGACGTAGTCATAAGTGAAAGACTTATCGTTTCCCAAAGTTACTTGTGGTTCCCCTGGAGTAACTGTAGTGCAAGTATGGCACATGTCTATGATTTCCCGTGGTATCTGCGGGCGAATCCTAGAAAAAAGAGGGCTGATGAATATTCCACCAATTAATGAGGAGGAAACAGAAGTAAAAGTGTGTAATTGTCAGTCAAAACTGTGTTCTCATGAAGCGAATCCACCAGAAAATTAGATCAGAATGGTTGCACGTCTAATGAGTAGGAGATATTAGATACCTTTCTGCGCCTGCTCAAAATCATTTCCGATAATTAAACCTTTTAATCTCGTTTTGGATAAAGTTCTTTGACACTCAGAAAGAACCACAAATTTTGAAAACCAAGAAACTTGAGATCCCAGATGAAGACAGTCAAATAAAATGAATTAGTGGTGTCACTCATCGATCAGAACAACAATTTATTTTTAAGTTTCTTACATGAATAAAATCCATGAATATCGTAGATATAAAACGCTAGCATCTATAATTTAATTTAAAAATAATATATATCCTAGCTTTTATGATAAATTGAGATTTTGGGATTTCTCGATACCATCATTTGATCTTGAAATTCCGGCTGAGCAAACATCTTGAAAATCCTTAATTAATTCTCTACCAAATATGAAACGTCACTTCCAAGGCTCCACACCTGATATTCTTCTACCCGCGATTTATTTTTGCACATTCCAGATGCGAGTTTATGGAAATTACTCAACCGTTTCTGAATACTAATGATAAATTGAATAAGAATTTCACAAGTTTGGCTTAGATTTGTTTATACAAGACACAGAGACTAAATGAATTCGTCCTTTAGGACCTACTTTTGACTATTTCAAGACTGGTCACATATTGACGACTCTAATAAATACCCTAACATCCATTCGTGAGAAGAATCATGCTGAGAAGTTAGGAATTTCATTATGATTCCAACATTTCAAATTGAGCATTAGTTGTCATGTTGTTTAATGTTCAGGTTATTGTTGTCATTGAATTCAGAATGCATACGAGCAGGGCGAGTTTGCTCAAGAATATCCAATGAACGCACATTGTTGTTCAGTTGCATAATGAATATAACAATATTAGCATTGCAGTATAATAGCATCCATAGTTGTGGTATCATTTTATCTTATCCATATTTATTGGATCAATACAGGGAAGATTACTTATCTATCCGAATTAAATTATAGGAAATACATCATATAACACCAAATTTAATGTTTTCAACATATTCTCTGTCGAGGGGAATGTGCACGACCTAAAAAATTTTCGTCAACAAGCGACATTATGATATTGGCATTTCGTGTTGTCTCTTGGGAACAACGTGAAAATGTTAAACTTGTATTGATCATTTAGAGAGAGTAGAAGAGAATTTTGGGTTGAAAGTTTGGTTTGAAGAAAAGATCAATTTATACATAGGCAGATATATTCAAATCCAGGATGTCTCATATGATGTTTTCCTGGGGTATTTTCATAGAAAATACCTCAACCAGTTGACTAGTTCTTTGTTCTGTTATGTTTCGTGTTTGTAGTGAATTCCAAAGGTCAGTTGCTTACCATCCTGGAATTAATCGCACTTACTGTTTTTTTTGTTGTTGTCTCGTCTCTGCAAAGCTAATTTGACGGCTCTTGGAATGATGTTTCATGGTTTATTCACAGCGTAGGATAATGTGTAGGTATTCTCGAATTCATTTACGAGTTCCATCAAATTTACTACCTGTTTTTTACGTAGGCATATCGTTCGCCATTATAAATGGGAAATTTTATCGAGATGAAAGCGGTAGTTCACTGGAATTTTATTTGATCAAGAATCTATTCATTATGGCTCATTATTTTCATTTAAACCGCTGAGATATTCCAATTAATATGGTATAAATTTTGAAAAATCATATTCATGGAAGATTAGAGAAAAAATGACATATATTCAGACTGAGGGCCTTCCTATAGAATTTGCTGAGGGTAAAGACTGCGATAGTGATTCACACATGAGACGGCCTACACAAGATGCGAGTTTTTGTTCTCAGCTCAGAGGTATGAAGTTCGATGTATGATTCCATAACGGGCAAATACCTGATTTTATCGTTTTTGTATGTTTATCCACCGCCAATCCGGAAGGCTTTTTATGGCAAATGTGCCATACATACGTATGTACATTCAAGGGCCCACTTTTCCTTACTTTGAACTGGTATCGACGAAGAAAGAAAGAGCCGGTTTACTGACGTGAATTAAAAGTAAATGAATGAGCACAGTGCATGTACTCACAACGGTGTATTTCCTAAACCCTACGTATGTACCATATTATTCAAGGTGGACGAGTCAATCGTTGAAACAAAAAATAACTATTACTATTAACTACAATTCCGTCTTATTGTAAGAAATAATCGTCATATGACGTGGTTGAAACGTCGTCGTTTTTTATTGCATCCAAATTGAATTTCTTACTCAATTTCAAAACTGTTCTGTACCTGTACCCCCATTTTTCTAGAAATGCGGCGTGTATGCCAATTAAACGATAGCGCATCTACAATTACGGTAAAGGTATTGAGGCTATAATATCGAGAGTAAACCTAACCATGTAATTTTCCTCGGATTCGATTTTATAGTCAGAATGTTTGCTAGATTAGCATCCATCATTGTGAAAAAGGTGCACGTTGCTAGAAAAATCTTAGTTGAAACAAACTCAATTAAAAAAAAAAAACGAATGATTGTAATGCTCTAAAGCACAAATTTTTTAGAAGCAAATCATTAGAAAAAATGTTGCCTAACAATAAACTAACGACAACTACTATCGAAGCAAATTTTAGATGACTTATTCAAAAGTCGATTCTGAAAATTTGACGATTTTGTCTGATGAAGCAGACTGATATAGTCATTGAAACATTACAATTTTTTCAGCTAATTTGCTCCTGATGAATTTACATTAGGACATTTCCATTATTCAAAATTTTCTAATTGAGTTCGAGTTGGAGTGAAAACTCAGGAAAGGTTAAGAAAATATTATTCAAAGTTAAAGAAACTTCTGAAAATTACAGAGGGTTGTAGGTGTTCAACGAAATCAATCAGATATTTTATATCTACCCATAGCTTTCTTGATTAATTCAAAAATTGCGATAAGAAATTACGTTAAATTATACTAATTTGAAGTAAGTAAATGACTGTCTTTTGCATCTTTGTGTAGCATTAACACCCATCGCGACAATTAATTATTATTGTTGCGTTATTACATTTCGAAACGTTAATAATTATTATTCGACAATTTAGGTAACGGCAGAGCAGATGGTGAAAATTAATCAGATCAAAGTACATCAATCGTGCCGCTTGATCTGATTCGACGTGCAGCTGAAAGCAATTTAACGCTGAAAATTCACCTGCAATTACTAGCGTGATTCATACGATTTAATAGACACTTTGTAGCCCAGAAAATGCAATAACCATTTATGATTCTAATAACTCTATCGGCGTTAGATTCAACGTGCGTAACCTTGTTAAACAATGAACGTTGATCTCCTTCTGGGGTGATTCGATTGGAGCATTTTTTTCTCCGCCCTTTTTTTAATTATCTACAAAAAGGAAATATGTCTTTACTTTTATTATAGTTACGCATAAATTCGCGAAGAAAAAATAAGAAATGGTTTGCAAAAAATGAAAACAATGTTCTTCTTTCTCACAAATTAGACAAAGCAAGAGGTGAAACCGAATGCAAATTCGACTATGAATAGCCCGACTGCAATTTTCACCTAAAATCGAGAAACCGATACCTCATAAATATGCGATTTCTACGGCGGTTTTCATCAAAGCCCGAAGTGAATCGAATCGATTTGATGATACTGAAGTAACTGGAGCACGTCAAAATTTAATACATGCCGTCTGAAACTCTCGGACACGGAACATATACCTGGAAGATGAAATATGGTTCGGTTTCAGTACCCCCAGTTCTTATTTTTAGCCGAAGACACGAAGGTTTTGAATGGAATTGTTCAATTTTTCAGACCGATGAATTATCTATTATTAGAAAACCGATCGAAGGACAAATTAACTATTGTGATATAACTCTAATTGCAGCTCTAGACCGAATTGAACGCTATTACTGATAGATTAAATGGATATTCATGTCTTTTATCTTTACAACTATTCGAAACGGCTTTTTATGCCTAACACTCATATCGAAGTTCAGATAATAAAACGATGGGCTTAACCCTTTCAGGCCTGGCGCTAGATAAAACTGCTGACAAACCATAACACTCAACAAGACACATTTTTTGAACGACATAAGTCTGCATTGGAACACAAAAAATTGTAATACATAAGACCCTCATAATAAAGATATCATTATATTAACAGCATGCGTGGCAAACCTTTCTCTTTTTCGGATCAAAAAATCCTTTGATTCCAATGTTTTTTTATTTTAACGTAGGAAAAGCTTGTCATATAAGTATCTTAATCTTTTACTCCCTTGATTTCATAGGCAGAAGAACGTTTTTCTTTTTGTTCGCTTGAAAGATAATTGACTCAGTTCTGTACATATTTTCTTATGTGTTATTTCTCTCCTTCCTGCGAAGACAATAAACTTGAATGATTATAATTTCATCCGACACGTGTACGTAATACGTAACGGTAACGTAACGATTTTCTTGGCATAATCTAGGAAACAACACGAAGATCAAAGATCTACATCCTGATTTACACGAGCGTCGCAAGAAGAAGACGAATAAAGCTGTACATGATTAGGCATCCACGAAAATAAACCGAAGCTCTAATTATGAAATAAATTTAGAGACAAATTCTCCCAACTTGAATGATAGTGTCCCGCCTACTTGAGGAGGAATAACTCTTAAATGAAGAGAAAGAACAATTTGTACATTCCCCAGACAACCTGAGCTGTCGCCATTGCTATGTCAGCTTTATGATAGGTATTTCTTTTATTTTCCAGTCATTTATCACCGCGCTTCCGTTCATTAGCTTCACTTGCATCAAGGAAGAAGAACACGAAAAAACGTTCCTTTCTTCGACGCTTTGGTTTCTGAATCGATACCAGAAATGGATTTGTAAATCAAAAAGTAACTTCTAGAGTTCGTTACCTCGGCATAGGATGCCCCAGATATGACGTGAAGACACGAATTCGCTGGAAATAATTGCCCATTTCGAAATCCTCAACATGAACATCATATAGAAGGGGAGTGCCTTACTAATGTGGGGTTGGTCACGAAGAGATTTCTGATTTATTTCAAGGAATATGAATATTTGATATTCTCTGAAAAACAACTGTTAATGAGAGGGAACATCGCAACATAGCATGAACCGTTTCTCGTCTTGAACAGGAAGTACAAAAAGCGACTGGTAGACCAAAGTTCCTTTTTACTTTCATCCGAGGAATGACAACTGTCACGCCTATCCGAACATTACATGGATTAACAATGGACGAATGAGAACCGTTTGGTATTCACCATTTATTCTCGAACAAATCCTAAAGTCAGGAAATCTGTATATCAGAAGGCTTCTATATATATTTCAAGAGGAAATTCGCGAAGGAACTTCAGCGAATAAGTGATAGCTCATTGAGTTCCTGGTTTTGATTAAAATCGGAATAACAAGGAAAATATATAGCACATCCAAATATCATTTTCCATACTATTCAGTGAAAGCTTAGCAGGTTGGTTCCACCTAAATCGGAGAGATCATCGATCTGAAATGGCATGGGTTTCATTCTCGAATATCCGTAGGTTTTAATAGTTTTGTTCGAATTGAAATAACATGCCCATCCCAAGGATACTGACCGCATATTCTTGTGATAATGCACACCTGATCATTGTTCGGCATAATGAATAACTCTCTATTCATTCTCTGCAGTGGTTTTCGAAAAGAGAGTTGGAGTACTTGATTGCCATTTCCTTATCAAGATTTTTTTTTCTAATCGTGTGAATATCTATTCTTTTGACGAGGAAATATATTTGAAACACCATCAACAAGCTTTAGTTGAAGTTAGTACCATACAATACCCCGTATGGCACAGTAGATCACGGAAAAACCTGAGCACTAAACAACTGGTCTCCCTGTGATTAGAGTATGAAAAAATGTAGGCTGTCTGCGAATTTTGGAGAAAGAAAGTTAAAAATGACTGGTGACCTGGGAGTAGAACAGCCTATAGTGACAGTAACATTCCTGACAGATAAATTTAGTGCCTCCATTGTTTTTGCACATAACACTGGTAATCCAAACATGGACATAAAAATGAGCTGCAGAAAAAACCAAAATCAGAGCTGCCATACGAAACATTGTACCCCATGATGTACCAGTCACAGACAAATATAGTTTTTAATATAGGAGAAAAAATTCAAAATTTATAGAGGAATTCTGTTCAACTGCCAGATATTTAGAAGTGAAAATATTAGTCCAAGATCCCAAAGCTGTATGACGTAACTTATTTTCACATGGCTGATTTTCATTTATGTTTTGTAGATTATTATTTCTAAAATAGTTATCATAAGTGTCAGACACTTTCCATGGGGCAAAACTTTTGTCAGACGTTTTCAAGCTTCAAAAAAAAATTTTTATTTTCACATTACTGATTTTTAAATATGTTAATGAGGTAACTATCAACTTATATTTCATAATTTGGACAAATTGTAGTGACTTAACATCCCCTAAACACAAATATTATTCAGCTGAATAATCCGAAATGTGAAAAAATTTCATTCATTTTTTCTTGAAGCTTCAAAGTGTCTGACAAAAGTTTTGGCCCATACAAAGTGTCTCACACTTATGATACTATTTAAAAAATAATATTCTACAAAACATATATAAAAATCAGCCATGTGAAAATAAGTTACGTCATATAGCTCTGGGATCTTGGACTATATGTTTCTCTATTTCAGTATCGTAATGAGTTCATTACAGTATCAAAAGTAGTGCTGTAATGAAACTCATTACAGCATTGTTTTCAGTTATATTTTTCGTTTTGTGGTTGTCAGTATACTGACCTTAGTTCCTCTCAATTTTCTAATCAAATCAATTCAAATTCCTTAATCTGTCAAATTTCGTAAGTCACACCATCTGCCAAGATACAATACAAAAGTGACTAATCTGAATTTTCATTTATATTTCGAGAGTATCTCACAAAACTTGACTGAAATAGAGAAAATATCGTTTAATAATCGTTTCAGAAGGTAATTCCAAAACTTATGCTTTCAAAAACTCGCTCGTTTTCGAATTTCGCATTCGTGTTGGAATAGGAGCTCATTCTGCAACTTGTTTTAGAATATATTATTCAAGGAGTACCCAGAACTGCACTGAAAGCTATATGCAGAGGAAGTTTATAATACTGCTGAAGATCCCATTAGGATTTCGATGATTGTATTGTTTTTCCTCTTGTGCAATCGGCGACAGATCAAAACCTGTTTTCCACTCGATTGGAGGAAATTTATTACATTGGTCATCGTGTTCCGAGAAACGTCCGATTTATATTCATTTTTCTAGAATCACGGAGCTTTCGCTATTATTCACAAGATCTTTATTGGCTGTAACCATTGAAGAGGTTCGATTTATAATTGGATACTTAAAACACCTCTATCGTTCTTGCCCCAGGCGAATACTTTGTATCTAACCGTGCAGTGGAAAACGTGTGTTCTTCAATGTTCTTCAAATGTCATATTCTCGAAACTAGTTTCCTGCCCACGTTTAGTTTGAATGATTTTGTCATTATGATTATTTGCGCCATACCTTTTTTTCAATCGCACGTCCTGTGTATTATGTAAATAGTTAATTCGAAGAAAGCGATCTGATATGAAAAGTGTGGATTGCGAAGAGCGAATGTAGAGCTGCATTGTATAAGCGTTTTGCCGCATGGAATGTTTCATTTCGGAGCTTTGATTAATCAATTGAACTGCCTCGGAGGAATCTCTGGAAAGAACAATTGCTTTTTCACTTCCGGATGTTGGCTTGTCCATTCATTCTTTGCTTGGGAGATTAAACAGAAGGGTAGACTACATCGCCAAATATTGCGACGGTCTTTCTCAAAAATCAATGTTGAGGAGGGTGAATACAGCCACCCCATGTTCTTGGCTCTATCCTGAGGGGGTAGTTTATAGGGTTTTAGCATGAACCTCGGAAGTTCCGAATGAAATCACGCATCAACGTGCAGAGTTGGTAGTGGAAAAACTTGAATATTGTAGGAATTTTAAATGATTAATAATATCAGTCAGAAACAATAAGCAAACATAGATTACAATCTTGTTGGACATTCTTGATGATTACAATTCGGTGCCCTCTGTACAAACGGTTTTGTTTTATCTGAAAGATAATATCCATTGTTCTGTATTGATGTGTTCGAATGTGGATTTTTTAGGACTAATTAATTCGATAGAAAATTAGTCAGAACACTGCCAAAACTGATTAAGAAATGGAAGAGCTTCGGAAATTTTATTCCTCTGCAATATAAAATCCACGATTCTGTTATTTTATGGGCAATTACTAAAAATAACGACAGTACCATTTTTATTATCTCATAAAAACGGACTAGACTTGGACTCGGCAGCAGACATCCATTCAAATCGAAGAATAATACGTTCCTGATGAGTATTTCAGTATCGATGATTTGCCACCAATTATGAATCGAGTCTGTAATACTGTGACGTAAAAATGATATATTTGAGGTATCTATTACTGTCCGAAAGTGCGAATTTTTCTCACCTTCAATTTTGAAGGCAAGTAAATATATGTACTCATGAGGTTTCACAACCGTAGAATAATTTGTATTTGTTGATTAACATTTTTGGGAAAGATTTTCAGAATTTTGGTATGAATGGTTGGGTTTCAGAAAAATTTGTGCCGATCAGGTTGATCAGCAGACCGTAAATAACTTACGTTCCCACGAATGAAGAATAATGCAGGTATTATGAATTGATTAAAGCTCGAGAGTTTTACTGACTAAAAATGTTGACTGTCGGAAAAGTAGCAATATTTTAACAAGGAAGTGAGAAATGACAACAAATAAACAAGAATATTTACCTGACAGCCACTCTGACTGTGAGATCTTCTTCGTCCATCTCGTCGAGAAGATTAAAAAACCACAACAAGTCTCACATCTGTCCGAAGACTCAACTGATTCAAACACCTACCTCTATTTGAAGATTAAATACTATTTAGCATGATGACACAATTGTTTACTAATTTTCACATAAATAAATAAATGGACACGATGATTTTTCTCAGGTGTTTTCATAATTTGACATCCCAGTGTCCGATCGGCGCGTTTTTTCATGGACGAATCAGATCGATAAGACAATTGTCAAAAACACATGTATGTAAATAAACACATATAAACCGACAGAGTGAAAGTGAACAAGTGAATAGACTTAACCTATAGCAACTTCCCACGGTGTACACACCGATGAGGATCAGAATAGAATAGAGAAGTAGCGGCAGCGCATGGATCGTTTGGGAACCTCCACTTTCCACCAAGGTGAACTTGCGTCAACTCACCGCCTCCGTTATAGAGTAGGCGAGCATTGCGGCTGCTAAACCGCCTCTGGACTTCAAACCGGGAAAACGGCGATACTTAAGGGAAAACTCCAGTGTCGGTCTCTCGAAAAGACAACAGTACTTCAGGGCAGCCCGAAGAAAACTCTAGACTTAGATTATAAAATCGTGAAAGAAAATGTACACATAACAAGGAGTTTTTGGAGAAGAGAAAGCCGAAAGGGAAACACTCTGGAAGAATCTCCCAAGGATGGATCGCTCCAAAAAGTTCCTTCGCAACTTTCAAACTACAAGAGTATTGTACACTGCACAAAAACATTAACTCACATTCTGAAATCTAAATTTTAATTAAAGTTAACTCTACATTGACTTTAAAACTTATTTTTTATGTTCTCTCGGAAGGTTTTCAACGAAACAAGTCACATTAAATGGAAAAAAAATTCATTAAGAGTAGCTGGATGATTTTGTGTACTTCTCTGCCTTCATTGAGGTTGTCCCAAACCTGCTCAATCGGATTGAGGTCTGGACTTCTTGCTGGTCATTCCATTCGAGAGACTTCAATCTCTTCAAGGTACTCCTGAACGATACGTTCTGGCATTATCGTCCATAAGAATGAAATTGTCACCAATGTATGGGACACTACATGCTCTTCAAGAATGTTCCTTATATACTTATCAGCATTCATTGCTCCATTATCAACAACCACTAGGTCTGTGCGAGCAGTCAAAGATATTCCACCCCATACCATAATCGATCCTCCCCCGAAACCAGTAGTATTCAGGAAATTGCACTGAGCATACTTTTCATGTGGACGTCTATATACAAGGGAACGTCGATCACAATGGTAGAGCAGCATCTAGACTCATCTGTGAAGATAACTCTTTCCCAATCGGCCTCTTCCTAATGGATATGCTCTCTCGGAAAATCCAAACGCGCCCTTCGGTGGGCTGGGGTAAGAGCTGGGCCTCTCGCCGCGACACGAGGCCTTGAATCATATTCTTTGAGGCGATTTCTTATTGTCTGAGTGCTAATTTACACCCCATGAATTTGCTCAAGCTGATTTCGAAGGAGGCGAGCGGTTGCAAACCGTCGTCTCAACGAAGAAACTCTCAAGAAACGTTCTTGAATGGCAGTTGTTACCCGTGGTCTACCCTGTCCTGGTCTTCGGACACTCATACCTGTCTCCCCGAATCGCTGCAACATTCTGGACAAACTTGTATGGGAAACTCCAAACCTTTCTGCAATTCTTGTGTATGTCCACCCTTCTTCTCGCAAAACTACCGCTTGGGCACATTCCTCTTGGGTCAAATTGCATGTTTCTCGTTGCATAGCGATCGAGTTTAGAAAATCAAACGAAAGAAAAACTATTGATCACTAGAATTGATCGAGAACAACTGATTTTAGAATGGAGCCAATACATTCAAAATCTGATAATATCATCTTTTTTTCTTCCTGCTGGGAAAAAACATCTGTATTGAAGAAAAACGTTCAAAGTGGATACCATATGCATGCATAATTCTGATAAAAATAATTATCAGTGAGAAAACTTTCAGTTGTAGAATAAATTTGAGATTTCCATAATTTGCGTTAATTTTTTTGCGCAGTGTAAATTCTGTGGGGAGGAGGAAGAATCTCCTATTCTTAGTAACGAAACAATGCTTTGTAAGCTTTTGAGTGAGGAATTAGCCTCAAAGGAAACCATATTTTTGGATCAAAGATCTCTGGAAGTGAAGGCTTAGGTCGCTGAGAACAGCTTTGTCATGGATCACAATTCCTTAGATCTCTGGACTGTAAGGGACTAACTAACTAAGAATATTGAAGATATTCTTCAAAACAGAAGGTATCTGTAGATTTCCAGACTGGCTGACTAACGTTAGGCGGCTGTCCAGAAATATTCGAAATCGAAAGATTTGTGGAAATGAGCCTTGCAAAAAACTGTCAGAGATGTGCCATTCATTTTGACAGTCAGGCTGAAATTAAATCACTGAGTTCCCATATCATCCATTCTAAGGAAACAATACTCGATAATATCAGGGTCTGTTTGGTCTGGAAATTTTTTTTGCAGGAAAGAAGCACGAATTCAGTTCATTGGCCCAGAAACTTTCTGTGGTATACAAGAGAAATTTCTGAAGATAACAGATTTCCAAAAATTTTACTTGACCGCTAATTATTTCCCAGTAAAAAAACACATTTGGAATGAGATTGAAAATTGAAGACAAAATCGTTTTTCCTGAATATTTTGAAAAATATTCATTATGGGATAAAAGTCTTGGACGTATGCTCCTATTATTTTTTGACGAAAATTTCGAAAATGGGATTCCAATTTGAAAACAACGATTTTTTGATGTTTCGTCACTTCTAACTTTGACAAAGAATTTGTGACCTCCTCTATCATATTCTGAAAATCACGCTATCGGAAAAGGAGCATAAGCCTTTCTTCTCGAAGATTTTCAAAAATGGGAATTTTTTATGAAAAAATCTCGAAGTTGTCTGTATTTCGACAGAGTTCAATTTTGAGATTTTTTTTCATATTTCCTCATTTAAAGAGAATTTTCTCGGGAAAATTCAAACTTTTGGAATCAAAAAGACTCAGAATTCAATGCAGAATCTATTTATGTAATGAGAAATGGGTCTTGGCATTTGAAAAACTCTTCTTACTTGAAGCTCACCTATAGAATTTCAATCCTGAAACTTGTGTATTTCCTAAAAATATTCTAAAGAGCGATATTCGTGAATAACCCTGTATAGAACTGCATTCATTACTAATAGACAAAATGTCCAGTGCTAGCATTATCCATATTTTGGTTATTTCCTCTTCAAAGCATTTTTCAAATATGCTCTATGGAATTCAGGACTGAATACAACAAATCTGTCACAATATGAGCGACATATGAAATGCCATGCATGAAAAGAAAGTTTCAACCAAGAGCTCCTGCAAAGAGAGGCAATATTAAATTGGGAATGTCGTTCGAATATTCAAAACTTGTGCATTATTCTGCCAATTGTGATTCCTCCATATACCATGAGGGCACAGCCTCTATAACTGTTCATTTCCTGGACGTGTTTTAAACGCTCTTCATTTCCAGGTGCAATGAGAGTCTGGATGAAATCCAAATTTTTCTTCATCCGTGAATTCTATTCATTTGCATCCAAATTCCTGAGATTTTTTTTTTAATTTCACGCCATTATATTTGAGAAGAGGTGGACATCTTTAGAACCAACAAAGTTAGAGTTCTTTACTTCTTGCCTGTTACGATTTCAAATGAATTAAATGTACAATTTTTTTATTGATGCAAAATTTCGACTTTGGTGGAGTGCGACACCTGTGGAGTTAACACGAGAGTTACATAAGGACTTAAAATGAAAATTGAAATTATTGCTGGTTTCCTTTGGAATACAAAGAAATTGGAGTTTACAAATCGAGGGAAAAAATTCTCACGGTTGAAAAAAGTGATTTTCACAAATTTCAAGTTTTTACTTCACACACGGTTGTAGCAGAAAAAAATTCAGAGTCCGTTAAAAGATCCCGGATCCAATGAGCCTTCAGTACTCAAGGATGGACCCTCCCCTACGACTACAAATCATTCGTCGAAGTTGGTTCATCACGATCCGATTTGTTGATAATACACGATCATAACATAACCAGATTACAGAGAATACGTAATGAGTCTGGATTAAATAACTTTGTTGAAATGGTGCCGATGCCGACTTCGGAACTCTTCACCAGGTCCTGCGATCCCACCGATGCGCACCTGCTCTCAGCGGAAGGTGACGAGTTCGAACGATCCACGTCTACATTTCCACCACGGTCGAAGGAACCGGAAAATTCATAAGGAAAACGTGCCCTCTCTTAAACCTACATCGGAGATGCCTTTTCGGTTATTACAGTGAAATTTATCACCTAGAATTTTGATATTGAATTAATTCTTGCTTTGCCATTCAAAGATTATGGTTTGTCTGTAAAAAAATGTGAAGAATGAAACATTTTTAGTTTCTCCTACAAAGGCAAATTCGACATTTTTGTTGTGATACAAAAACAGGTAACAGGTACTTGCTCCATATTTCTATTTCTCGATTTTCCAATTTCAGTCGAAACCTTTTTCTGTTTAAATTTTCCATACGGTCCCGATATATCAATTTAATATCATTTTGTGTAAAACATCGATAGGATTTCTAAACGGTTCTAAAATGAAACACTCAATGCAATGTAATAATTTATTTATCTGCATTTTTGACGCAATGGATAATCGAAATAGAAATAGTATATTATATATATTACTGTATAAAATGTCTCAATTTCTATTTGGCTTAATCTGTATTCTATTCATGAAATGGATGAGTGGTTTATGAATACAGAACGTTAATTTTAAACATGTGTAATGAATAAAACGGAAAGTATTCATCGATATACAAATTTACTTTCATTTTGGTTTTACTGGTACTCAGAAATCTTTAAGAATTGAAAGGGATATGATAAAAACTTCTCATCACATACAGATTGATAATATATGTTTTGATAACGAAAAATAAGTGATGTAATAAAAATCAGAAATATGTTAATATAACTAACAGTTTTCTTCAGACCTAAGCCAACAGATTTATATAAACTTGTATTTCTCTTCAGAAATAAAATTAATAAAATATACGAGATTCGCTTTATGTAGAACTAGGAGTTCTTACTTCCATTGGATCTTCACCAATAGAAACCCTCTCTATTCGATCGTTCCAAAACTTGAGGTCTACTCCTGGTATATCTCTGCAAGGCATCATCTCATTACCTTCTCTTGTTCTTTCCATAACCAGAGGTTGAGTATGGGTTACGTTGTCTGAATTTTCGCAAATAATCTTGGCCAAACTGATTTTACGAATTTCGTTCAGTTGTTGAATGGTGAATCCTACATTTTTATCCGGGGTTTCGTACCAGTAACGATCGCCATATTTGAGCCTCACGAATTGGTCCAAAATTAGGCATGTTAGAAGAGGACCTAATATACTTTCCTCTAGTGGTTTTTCACTCAGAGCTCCAGTGTATAAGTCGATGTCAGATACATCGCTGAAAGCGACATTCAAAGTTAGAAAGGAAATTTTCTCTAGTACAACTTACTTATATAAAGATTGGATGTTACTCAAAGTATCATCTTCCATGTCATTCGTCAGATCTTCGAAAGTCTCTGGTTTTGAGAAGCCACAGTGCTGTCTAAATTCCACATAACCTGGCAAACCATGGTCTCGTCCTCTCTGTATGTTCAAGGAAACCAAGTCTAAACCATATTTTTTAGGTTTAGTATTATTCTTTCCATCAGTTCTTTCGAAAAGGTGTTGTTTCAGCTGGAAAAAAAATTACAGTCGATTTGAAATGGGAAATTTGAAGCCTTTCACCTCGTTCGTGAAATATGGATCATTTGCTTCGATGTTGGTGCTCATTGCACCTCTCATTGCCTTATCCATTTCTCCAGGTTGATATAGCTTGAAAGGATTGAACAACATTTTATGCATCTGAATGAATTCAGGACTGGAGTTGTCGCTCGCTAATAATTTCATGAGGCCAGGTATTATTGTATGTGCGAACCTAAATGCAGCAGTTGCGAAGTGATTGGCTATCGAAGCATCTATGGTGCTGTTATATTTATGGAAACGACCCACTTTTTGAGGCCATAAGTCCAGTGTAGTCATGATTTTAGGACCTGCAATACACAAATAATACATTTACGTGTTTCCGTGATAATTTGATCAGCCTATGGTTGTCAAAGAAACTCGCTTTCCTGATCAGGTTAAAAAATGTTTTCCTACCTAATAAAATTGGAAGGAATTCCTTGTATGTTATGTGTTGCATTTCTGCTCCTATGATTTTTCTGCTTTCTTGGAAAAGTTGCTCGTCATTCCAATGAGGATTTATCTCGGAAAGATTTTCAGCAATCTTATTGTGATGACGTGCCCATATTGTATGCATGCTGGTCAAATGGAGATTTTCGTTTGATCTTGCATCCCCTATAGAAAAAAAAAACTAGAATATATGTTGAACTAGAAGAACATGTATGATTAATGGTTTGTAGGATTTAGAAAGCATAGATATTTGTCGAAAGAACAGAAAAACTGATCACCTGCTTCGAAGCAATACTCTCCTTTTTCCTCGGCTTCTACCCTGTTACATCCATCATTCAAGTTTGTTGATACAGGCAAAAGCGTCCTATTGTCTTTGGTAACGTGCATTTTCAAAAGACCCCCCTTCATTTCTCTAAGTTCGTTCACCAAGGATTTTTCCACACCGTATATCACGGAGCCATCAATGAATGCTGTCACTTGGTTCAGTTGTTCTCTCGTTCCTAGGCAACAGGTTGGAGATGGTGCTGATCTTACAAACTCCATGCAAGTCACATTTTCCGCTCTCAAGGGATCGTCATTATCGATCACGACTGGAAAGCACTCAGGATGGACCACGGTGTTGTTGGTGCAACAGGAAATGCTGCTGCCGTTCTTGCCTTTGCTCAAAGCAGTGGCTGTTATGTCGTGATCTAGGAATTGTCCCCAAACTGCTAACATAACCGAGAATTTATTGTCATCTCGATAATATGGGCGATGAACTAAAAAACTAACTGTCCTTGCTGAAGGAAGAGGTGATCCTGACTTTGATAATCTTGGGCTGCTTATTCCTGAAACGAGAAGACAGTATTCTGCAAATGAAGTCCTCCGCAGGCAGATATAATGCCACTAGAGAATAATTCCAGACTTTACAGTAGTAAGGTATTTCACCTTACCTTACCGGAAATTATTGCCTTATATTTCCTTGATCTTTTGGTCAAAAGGAAGCAGAAGAGAAACTTGGACACGGTCATAACTAGGGGTGATTGAAGATCACGTTCATAATTTTTAATGAGATTGGTATTAAAAAGAATTGGAACTAGCAACAAAACCAAAAGAACCAACATGGGTAGAAAGAGCACATCAGAGGTCATGTTTTCCTAACATACACTACGCAAAAAAATTAACGCTCATTTTGGAAATCTCAAATTTATTCTACAACTGAAGGTGTTCTCAATGATAATTATTTCTATCAGAATTATGCATGCATAATGCTTTTTCCAGCAGGAATAAAACAGATGATATTATCAGATTTTGAATGTATTGGCTCCATTCTAAAATAATTTGTTCTCGATCAATTCTAGTGATCAACAGTTTTACTTTCGTTTGATTTTCTACACTCGATCGATATGCAACGCAAAACACCCGATTTGACCCAAGAGGAATGTGCCCAAGCGGTAGTTTTGCGAGAAGAAGGTTGGACATACACAAGAATTGCAGAAAGGTTTAGAGTTTTCCTTACAATTGTGTCAAGAACAGACAGGTATGAATGTCCGAAGACCAGGACAGGGTAGACCACGGGTAACAACTGCCATTGAAGAACGTAACTTGAGAGTTTCTTCGTTGAGACAACGGTTTGCAACCTCTCGCCTCCTTCAAAATCAGCTTGAGCAAACTCATGGGCTGCAAATTAGCACTCGGACAATAAGAAATCGCCTCAGAGAATATGATTCAAGGCCTCGTGTCGCGCCAAGAGGCCCAGCTCTTACCCCAGCCCACCGAAGGGCGCGTTTGGATTTTGCGAGAGAGCATATCGATTGGGAAGAGGCCGATTGGGAAAGGTTCTCTTCACAGATGAGTCTAGATTCTGCCTCTTCCATTGTGATCGACGGTTCCTTGTATACAGACGTCCACATGAAAGATATGCTCAGTGCAATTTCCTGAATACTACTGGTTTCGGGGGAGGATCGATTATGGTATGGGGTGGAATATCTTTGACTGCTCGCACAGACCTAGTGGTTGTTGATAATGGAGCTATGAATACTGATAAGTTTATGAGGAACAAACATTGAAGAGCATGAAGTGCCATTAGCCCCATACATTGGTGAAAATTTCATTTTTATGGACGATAATGCCAGACCCCATCGTGCGCTCATCGTTCAGGAGCCGAGAGGTTGAAGTCTCTCGAATGTAATCCAGCAAGAAGTCCAGATCTCAATCCGATTGAGCAGGTTTGGGACAACCTCAATAGAAGGCTGAGAAGTTCAGAAAATTATCCAGCTACTCTTAATGACTTAAGAATCCAACTCGGAGAAATCTGGGAAGGATTAGATCAGAACATGTTAAGATCACTTACGTTGAGTATGAACCGTCGTTGCCGAGCTGTAATTAACGCAAGGGTGGAAATACCAAGTATTAAATCACTCATCAGCATTTGAGTATTTTGAAAATTGTTCATTTCTCTTCTTTCACATAAGATTCGGTGAAATCCTAAATTTTTTTTTCATTTAATGTGTCTTTTTTCGTTCAAAACCTTCTCGAGAGAACATAAAAATAAGTTATAAAGTCAATGTAGAGTTAACTTTCATTAATATTGAGATTTTCAGAATGTGCGTTATTTTTTTTGCGCAGTGTATATTCCTTTCAGTGAAAGTGGAAGAGTTTATAAAAAAACTTATCTATATTCACTAGCAGGCATATATCGTATACCTTGTGATTTGTGGTAGAATGTATATCGAATTATTCTGTAGTGATAGAAAAAAATGTAAACAAAATGTTTTTGTGGTTTACCATCTCCATAGTTTGGCGGGATCACTCTTCGAAAAGGCCTGAAGGCTGTTCCGTACGAAGCTGCGTTGTTGAGATTATTACAAGAGCCGTCAAAACTCCTAAATGTTTGTATTCGTTACAAGGGAGCGTGATGTTCATATGACAAAATTGTTCGAGAAATGTATCGGTTCCATTCGGGCATATTTTCTTCTTTTCTTTCATACCTCCGTATCTACGATGAGAGTTTATATCGAATCGATATTTTCAAAATTTGTTTCTTACCTATACATGTATTTGGTTCCACATTCTTCCATGTAACCCACTCTGGAAAGTTCCATTGCTCTTTTAGAGGTGGAGGTAACCGTTTGATGTCTATAGCTTGGACTGTCGACTGGTAGGGAAGATACATTTTCTTCCAAGTCATCAAGTTTTAACAAGGATTCCTTCGCGAAAAAAATTGCGGAATCCCACAATGTCGAATTATCAGATGTTATGTTCTCGACTTTTTGGTCTTCCAACGGCCAAGTTCTCAATAGTAAAACATTGAACGTCTCAACAGGTGCAGTTGCATTTGTAGTATTGAGGTTGGTCCATCGTCAAAATCCACAGTTATTGAAAATATGATGCTCATGATTAGAGCAATGACAACAAAACAACTGAAATAGAAAATTCCTTTGATTTTTCGTCCGAGAAATCAACATTGAATTTCGAAAAAGGATTCTACATTCAAAACAGGGATTTGAAATCAAATTGACTTATTTATTATTTGTATTTTATTATTGTAAATTCAAGTACTAATTTCATTTGGCATACTATCAAAGAGCATCTTATGTAGGTACTCTCCTAATTCAAATTGATATTTGTATACTTCATAGGCCATACTCACAGAAATGTGCCGCACAAGAAACATTGAAAATTCTTGATCTTTTTCCTCCTTTCCCTAGCAATGCTAGAATTAAAGACGTACTGGGGTCTGTTTTCATTAGCCAAAAGTCTTGTCCTCTCATCAGATTCGGCCATTTCGTCTGCAAATAATACAACACCTAGGATATAATCTGTTGTTATTCATTGAAGGTACAATTAATTAATACTTGAGCGCATTCATTGTTCTGACGTTATTCTGCATTTCTATTTTATCATTGTGTGATTTGTGAAATGTGATGATAAGATTTTCTTGCTGAAAATATTTATTTTTGTCGATTGAATGGGAGTGCTTATACGTCTATGATAAGTTGTTTCGTGTTTGTATCTGATGGTTTTTTTCAAATGTTCGCAAGCAGATTCATGAATTTCTGGATTTCTCGCTCATGTTTCATCTTTTGAATGAAGTTTGAAAGGAATTTTAAGTTTCTGACGAACAAATAAACAATTTCCACCGTTTTCAATACTGACCTTGCCCAAACTATATCACTTCCAAAATAATTCCAACAAAGAGGAAGAACTTTAAATAAACCATTTAATCGACTAAACATACATTCTTAATCTCCATTATACAATGTATGGTCTACATTCAAACAGAAGGAAACTTGGAAAATTTTAAGTTGAATTCCGATTTTTCATGGAATCTTATTTTCTCTAATCGAGGTGAAAATGTGCTGATTTCTCAGGGATGACTAAAAGCAAATACTCAACTGAGTTATTATATTTATGTCCTTATTCTTGACCTGAAAGTTGGTTTAGTTTTGAATGTATTCAGATTATCAGCAGAAAGTATCATTCAAGAAAATATTTCACAAAGCTAATACCCAGCCTTGAGGAAGTATTCTAATCTTCAATACGCAAAATGCTAAATTGTTTCGACCATTTATTTGAAGGTGTCTTCAGATTTCTACTTCTACTGAATAATTTTGGATACTTACGAGCACTCCAGAATTTTGATTCCAGAACTTTTTCACCTTTAGGCACTTTTCTATGAGATTCTCAACGGCACTAACTTTCATATGATTAGAATGTTAGATCAGTTCTGTGGCAGATACCTGAGAAAAGTGGCAATCGATACTACTGTTGAAACCAATGAAGTGAATTGGAAACCCTATATCTTACCAACTCATGGTATATTTATCAGTAAGGTGATTTCTAGGAAATATAATGTTACCATTATTTTATAGTGTATGATGAACTTCACCTTCTGAATCACATTCGAGAATTTATTGAGAACAATTGTAGTTTTTATATCATGATTATATACTTTGATTGAATGGCAAAATTATCAGTGTGAGCAAGAATTTGTCCGAAAAAAAAATGAGGGAAATGATTGGAAAAATGTCTTTTCTTTCAACAATTTTGATCAGCTTTTTGATGGAATCTTCTAACGTAATTTGAAACAATGGATTGAATTGAATCTCCACACATTCTTGGAGGGTTAATGACAGTACAATAATTTAATAAGTTCAAGACCAGGGTAAATAATAATAGTATTTGTAGACTAGAGCATCCACCATTTTTATCAGTTGGTCAAGTTTTCTAGTCTCATAACTAACTCGTTTAATTTTGAGACAAAACGTTGATTCACTTTATTGGATATAAAAAACATATTTCAGGCCCGTGGTGTAGTGCTGTATAAGATGAAATGATCAAATTACTAAATAGTTAATGAACAATCTGATAACCCAACTGTTGGCAGAATTGACATGCCAAAAAATCGAGTCTAATTTACTATGCACCTAATAATCATTCAGAAACAAAAAAATAAAGAATTATTGTTCAGGAAAACTAACATTATAACTTATAGTTATTGGCGAATCCACTACCGTTGAGGGCGCTGTAAATACTTGTTTTCTAGGTTCGAAATTTAGCCACCAGATGAGTGGTATTTTTTTGTAAATTTTTGAAAGACAACGGATATTTATACCATTTTGTGAAATAAATGAATAGATTTTCACTTTAAGAGTGATTTAAAGGCTTTTAAGATGGTATTGTGTGTTAATGCTTTCTGATTGTACATTAAGTGTGTGAATTCAGAAGAACAATCGTTTCACTACGAATGATGAATTTTATGCAAATATGTTTAAATTACTGTAAGAACAATTATTTGGTCAAATGAATATGTATTACATTGTTGGATTACTCAAATGACGTAAATAATATATTTGAAGTATTTCCTAGATCCATGAGATTCTGCAGAATTCGTAAATAAATGGTACTACCTCGAAATAAATCCAATTGAAGCAGAATCATTCGTGCTGCACACAGGTTCAATGAATCTGTGAATTTGGAACATACGACTTCATTGTCTATTAAAGTTTCCCAAATCATTTTTGAAAGTGGGTGCTCCCTTTCATGAAGATTACGAACAAAATTTGATCAAGAACATTTCATTTAATCATTTCTTCAATCATATGTAGCAAAATGAATAAACGATTCTGAAATTTTTCCAGTCTTTATTTGTTTTTGTTGTGATTTTAAAATGAAAATTGTATATGGTCGTTTCACAAAACTTCGTTTGTATTTATTAATTAAGTCACTGTGATTCGATTGGTTCTAATTTACATAAGGTTTTTCATCACACAATTAAAGTTTTGTGAAACCGATAAATCTTATCACACAATATTAAGATAACAATCAAATTTAGATAAAATATTTGTTTACAATGGAAATTTGCCAGAGATGATACAAAAAATAGGATGTATGTAATTGCCAAGTCAAAGTGAAACGACTGAAACAATATGCTGACATAAACATGAACAAACCTTTGAGAATATATAAAAAACTTAAAAAATTTAATTGTTTGAAAACTTATAATCTTCCAAACTAAGCGTTTGCAAATTCAGTCAGAGATTCAATTCTTCTCATTTTTGAAGGCATTAACAAAATTTCACATCAAATCAAGTGTTATTGTATTGTCTTTGGATATTCCTCTGCATTTTCAAATGTCAGATTGCATTGATACACATGCACAGCAGATTGTTCCTCTTTACTCAAAGCAGACAATATTGCAGCATTTTTTCGATTTACAATTTCAAAATCATGGAAATGAGTACAATGAGTTGTTGATTGAAAATTATATGTTTAGCCCTAAGAGTATCATTCCGGATTCTCTCCTCAATTTATGTTGGGCCATACAAGCCCTATTCATTTCTTCTGGATATTAACTACGTTGCAAGTTTCGAGAAGTCACAGCATAGCTTTAAGCTCAGGAGCTTCCATTCTGAAATTTTGACCTGAAAAGATAAACAATTATGAAATATTCACAAAATTCTTTACAACAGACCTATGGCAAGGTTATCAATCTGAAAATAATAGATGAAACAACATTTTTCCCATTCTTCAATCTTCTCAACCAAGTCTCTTTTTTCATATATCAACGGCATTATAATTCATTCACTCAGAATGAAAATATTATTCACTGGCCAATATTCAGATGAATCTTTTTATTTCTTTCTGCTCAGTTCAATAAGATTCTAACCTGAAATTTAACACATGAATTGAGAATAATCTATGTTAACTTATATCTCGTATAAATACCTTTCGATAGTTTCTCAGCATCAATTCTACTATTCAGAAACCTTATATTTACACCAGTCACGTATATTAAACGAAAATATCACTGATTTATATGACAAACCATGTATTTTGAAACTGGAACTAAAGTATACTTGTTCTTAGGATAACGATAACAGTTTAGATTTTTGGATCGCCAATAGCTAGGCGAACGAAAATTATGAACTTTTTTTCGAATCGGTCGTTTGAAAAAAATTTGAAATTATAGCATTATTTCATTCAGTGGAATAAAATATCGTTTCTCCAATTTTTGGTTCAACTATAAAATCACAATTTTTAGTTTTTTCGAACTACAATTTTATTCAGTATAATGTTCAAAATAATAATCTCAGATCTGTAACAAAAGTTGACAACCTCGTTAAAATATAGGAAGTTTCGAGTAGATGGCGCTACTCTTCATCCCACTAATCAATCGATGCTAGTTTTTGAAGTTAGCAAGAAAGATATCCCCTCAACTAAAGTTCCATTGAACTACATGCTTTCAGTATTTAGTCACTAAAAATAGGGCTATTAATAGAAATAAAAAAATTCTAACATTTATTGAAACACATAAACATACATTTCTCTATTATAAGATGATAATCATCATCAAAATAAATCAAGAAAATTAAAAATTTATCAATATATAATATATTGGAAGCTAAAATAATAAAGAGGTAAACTAGAATAATGTCCATGGTTGACATTTAAAGCTACAGAATAAATCATTTGATTACTATGGATAAATATCATATAGCACTAATATGAAAATCATACCATGAAATAAAGCAGGAAATAGAGATTTCATTATATGTTTCCCCAATGGAAAAAGTCATGGAGTGTCATCTTCTTAATATACTTCGTACAAAGATATAAAAATACTTTGATCTTAGAAAAATATGGAATCCTTAATTTGAACGTAATAAGAGATTTTTGTGCATGTTTTTTGGCTCTGCTTATACAAGCTGTAAAAATTGGAACCCAAGCTGCGATATACTTTGAATATCAGTCTTTTTTAATGTCTAATAGATTCCCTGAATGATAAGATTTTTTCAAATGGTAACTTTTTTGTACAATTCTTATTCGAGTTCCCTGAATATATAAAAAGGACGGACAAAATGTAATATCACCACAGCTATTGAATGAATTGAAGTTAAACGAAAGATGAATGGGAGTTAGAACATCAAACGATAGGATAAAATGAGTCACTGAAACTGACTATAACTACTGCTCAATACAAGGATATGCTGAAATATTTTTTGGAAAAATCTTCCTTTTTGCAAGGAAAATTCTATACACCACTGGTAGAATGGAATTTACTCCCTTGAAACCATGATGTCTCTTTGTAAAGGAACCACAAGTCAGTTGCCCAGAGGAAAAAGTTCAAAAACCCGAAGATCTGTGAAATTAAGAATTGAAATCAAATCTCAGCTAGGCAAATGTCATCCAAAATTATGGAAAAAATGACCAGTAAGTCATACAGCCTTATAAAAAATATCTTACCACTGATATGTTCAAGGTGGTAAAGCTTGACTGAGTAATAGTACAATTACATGGATTTCCAAAGGAATCTATATCAGTTCGATATTTCAATCCTGTTAGACCATTGGCCCAAGCTGCACTGCTAGAAAGCCAAAATACTCCCACAACAACAGTTGCAATAAAATCCTAAAAACAACAATGATCGCCTCCACATCAAATAATAATTTCTATTGCTCTACTTACAGCTAGTGGGAGTTTTGGATTTTGTAGATAGGCTTTATCGAATTTCACATAGATAATAGAAATAGCTATGGAATAAACAAGAGCTAAAAAGCCAGTCCATACAAAAAATTTTGCATCTCCCGAAAAGTCTCCATATATCTCGTATGTGTGTCCACAGTTTAAAGTCTTATTATATTCCAAATCATAGGGATACTTGTAAACAAATGGGTAATCTGTTCCATTGCAATGAAACGTTAAATATCCTGTATATTCGGTTACACACACAAATGCGAATATAGCAAATATCTGAAAATAATTGAGATGTATGTGAAAATGGTTTTTAAGAATTTGATTTTCACAGTTAAATAAACTCACAAAATGGGTAACCCTCATTATACCCCTTGGTTCTTGCATGACATTCCAGTTCAGATCCATTTTAGTGCTTGCTTCCTCAACTGAATGAGGGTAAATACTTTGAACAAATTTTTTTAACAGCGGAATCTGATAATCAAAGTTTATTACTCATTGTTTATTTCCACAATACGAAGAGGCAGATAGTCATTGAAACACAAAATATCTCAAGGTCGTTTAAAAAATGACATGCGTACAGCTTAGCACATCGTGGACCTACCCACACCGTACATCGTTTTTTATTCTACCGTAATTAGCGAATTACAGTAACAAGATACAGGGAAAATCATAGCATTATTATTAATAATAATAATAACTACTTTCTGTGCTTGTCTCTGGTTGGAACATTATGGCATATTATATTCTATAATATAGCTATACATACCTCATCTAGATTCCATTTTTCGGTGAATAGTTATTGCAGTTCAGCCTCAAAATAATTAACGAAAACCACATAGAATACCATTTTTCCTTGAGTCGTTTGTCATATATTTTTCTCCCTTCTCTAAGTTTTTTCATTCAAGATATCTGTCATAATAATTACTTCAGACTGAACATATATAGGCTAGACTATTTTCATGTTTTTTTTATTCAACCATGGCAGCTCACACCTATATTTCAAATTATTTTCATGTTCTAATTTTGAGTCTTGAATTCAACCGTGCAAGAAAGAAATATGTTTTTCCCTCTTAATTGATTATTGTATCTTCATCTAATTTGGTGGAGGTGCTACACTAAACTTCAAAAACTCCAGTTCAATCGACTAATATTTTCAATTTACGGCATTCAACTGAACCAGAAAAAAGTAGCTACTAACCGCAACAAGAGCTTTGAATATTTTTGATATTGTGCTTTTGAAATCCGCGTTTAAACTGGAAATTTTAGAATTTTATTAATTATAATCTGCCTTTTCAAATTTGCAATACAATAAAATTGAGCTCATTTTATAATTGATGATAAGGATAAAGACAGAAGTCAAGAAAAACATTCACTAGTACCAGTGAGTATATATATATGTTCTAATATTAGTAGGAATTATACTTAATATGCTGATACATATTTCATACTGCATACTGCCGGCAGCACGTATTAGCAGCGGTGCTTGTAGTGTTATCAGATAATAGGAATCGAGGTTTTCAAAAAAATTAAATAAAATGAAAACACTCTTGTGTGAATATTCAATGCGAACCCTTTTTTCAACCCTCACCTGGGCCCATCTCTAAAGAGTCCAAAGACAGCTCTAAATATGGAATATTCGAGAAGATTCAAGATCACTTGTTTTCTGGGCGGAGCATTGCTTTGGCATGTTGCCAATTTTCTGCTCTCGAAACAGATTTACAGGACATTATCCTCTTAGAACTGACAAATACAAAGTTGAATAGATGAAAATTATTAATGTAGAATGTTTTCGTTGAGCAAAATTATAAGTGATCATCAGTAGATATAATTTTCATCAAACTAGAATAACCTAGTGAATTCATTTCAATTTCAAAATTATTGTCAATTAATTAATCTTGATAAAACAATAACTTTCACGAAATCCTTGACAAGATTAGGTAGAGATCGTAGACGGATTGATAGAATTTTAAAAGGTGAGAAATCAAGCATTGAATTTAATTCATCTTGTTGGACGTCATCCTCAGAAGGGCTCATGTTTTCTATATTTTAACGAGAATTTAACTATTTATTCATAACATTTAATCCTGTGAAAACATCTGGTACAGATTATGTTATTTTTATTTGCTCATCTGATATAATTCAAAACATATGTGTGTACCCAGGTGCTTCCAGAAAAATCGAAATAAAATAGGGAAGCGTGTTCCAATAATGGAAAATAATTGAAAAACATCTTATCTGATATATCATATCATTTATGTATATTTCATTCATATAAATTTTAAAATGGAACTGTTCCCAAAAAAAGTATAGGTACATTAATCGAGACAAGTGTATTTCAGAAGATAAATGATCGAATTGTAGGTGTTCCGTTAGGTTATTCAATCATTATTTTCATCGGTCGAGTAGATTTGAATCAAAACCCATTCACAGATGATATAAATGAATTGGCTAATTAAATTAAAATCGGAAAGATGTGCGCTTAGTGTTGCTGTATCGGAGAAAATCTTTTACAATCTGACAACGCGTCTGAACGCGCGTCGAATTTTCTAGTACATTCTAGAAAACTCCATCCTCTTTATATAAGTAGCGCAACACTCGGGGACGCCATTGCAATTGAGTACACCATTAGGAGAGTGTGTGTAGTTTACATCTAGATAAGTGTCAGTGATACGAACTTGTGTTTTATCAGTGCACGAACACTACTGAAAATGGGAAAAGATTATTACAAGATTCTGGGTATATCTAAGGGTGCTAGTGACGATGACATCAAGAAGGCATATAGGAAATTAGCACTAAAATACCATCCAGACAAGAATAAAGCACCTGGAGCCGAGGAACGCTTCAAGGAAGTGGCAGAAGCTTACGAAGTTCTGTCAGATAAGAAGAAACGGGACATCTACGATGCATACGGGGAGGATGGACTGAAAGGTGGTGTGCCTGGAAATGCTGGAAACGGTGGTCCAAGCAACTTCAGCTACACTTTCCACGGAGATCCAAAGGCAACTTTCGCACAGTTCTTCGGCAATGCCAGTCCTTTCCACGCTTTCTTCGACATGGGTGGACCTAATAGAATGTTCGGTTTTCACGATGACGAAATGGACGTGGACGATCCATTTGCATCAGTTGGACTTGGTGGACCACCGAGAGGGGGACCAGGAGGTGCATTTAGAAGCCATTCCTTCAATGTCCATACTCCCAATAGATCTAAAGACAAAATACAAGATCCTCCCATTGAACACGATCTTTACGTTTCCTTGGAAGACATCACCAAGGGTTGTACGAAGAAAATGAAGATAAGTAGGAAAGTACTTCAACCTGACGGTAGCACAAAGAAGGAGGACAAAGTGTTGACCATCAACGTCAAGCCAGGATGGAAAGCTGGTACGAAAATTACATTCCAGAGAGAGGGCGATCAAGGAAGGAACAAAATTCCTGCAGACATAGTATTTATCATTAGGGATAAGCCTCACCCGCATTTCAAGAGAGAAGGCAGCGATATTAGATATACCGCCAGAATCACACTGAAACAGGTAGGTCCACGAAAAATTATTATTTTTATACATAGCATTGGAATATTTTTAGATAGTACACTCCTGTTAGCTATTTTTAAAAGATGTTGTCACAATCAGTTACAGATATATAACTATATTTTTCTGTAACATCATTCTTGATCAAATGCAATCACATATTATGCCTTTAAACCTATTCTAAATCCTTTTTTTTTTTCAGGCCCTCTGTGGTTGTACAATTGAAGTTCCTAGTATGACTCCAGGAGTTACGAAACCTCTTCATTTCACGACTGAAATTGTCAAACCTAACACTGTGAAGAGGATCCAAGGGTATGGACTTCCATTACCAAAAGAACCATCTAGGAGAGGAGATTTGATAGTCAATTTCGATATCAAGTTCCCAGATCACCTCACACAATCCACGAGAGATATTCTCTATGATACCCTTCCGGATAATTAGTAATTTATTTGAAAATGCGTGTTGTGATAAAAAAGATTTGTACGTTTTAGTACAATTATTTTGTATGGACTGTAGATATTGGAAATTTATCTGAGAAGATTTGTAATATAATTTTAATATGAATTCTTTTTCTTTTTGTAACAATTCTGTGGATATTTGCTCTGGACCACACGAAATATTTTCATTAGTTATCTGAGAAATTATAACTTGTTATGTACATAAGGTAATTATTAATTTATAAATTTGATAAATTAAATTTTATTGTAGATGTATTTGCGCAAATATATTTGTTAATTTTGGTTTTTGTTTCATTTTACATATTTGCAGTTTTTTCCTGGATTCCAAAACTCCTACATTTATAAAAAGTTATTATCCCTTACATATCTTCCTTCATTTCAATTTCGGCCCTTATCATCTCTAACCTGTATAATCAATTTACAGCTATACCTTTTCTATGATAGATGAATTAAGAAAATGATCTGAAATTTTGCAAATGTCCAACATCAGGACATGTCAATTACTATTAAATTACCGAAGTCATTGAAAATCCATGAGAATCACAACTCTATTGAAAGGCAAACAGGAAATGAAATTTTTGTCTGTGTGAAGTATGTAGTTTTTTTTAAGGTTGAAAGTGGTAACAATGCTGCATTTGTATCTTCAACTGATTACCTATTCCCTGTTCTATTTCGCCTGTTTAGAAAATGTTTAAAGCAAGGTTTCGTTTCCATTCTTGGTTTGGAAAATAATGAATTCTTGAGGCCAATCACCAACCAAAACCTTGTGTTAAATCCAGTTGTCCCACTCAATGAATACATTTGACCTCCAAATTTGCACAGCTTGTGGGATAGCACTCTTTCTTCCCAATTTTGTTGGAAATTAGTAAACAAGTATATTTCACGAATATACCGAGGCCACTGGAAGTTTGCCTGTTATTTTCGGAGGATAATTTTTTTGCGAATCGGTTTCCCTCACGCGTTTCTATTTTTATATCGGTATACAACTGTCCTCAAACTACTCTTACGAAAATAGACGTGGCATCATCAAATATAGTAGGTTAAACGTTTTGAGCGATTTTATTGAATAAAATATTTATTGCACTTGAGTCGCATGATTTGTCTCAATCCGTACAATTCGCAAATGTGCCAGGGAGCAATGGACAGACGATGACCTTTTAGGTTCACCTCGCCAGGCGAGCAGCAACAAAATTAAGAACAAACGCCCAAATCAGAATAAGGCTTCTCGTGAAATCAAATTTTAGAATCCTCAAACGTCCAAAAATTAATATAATATTACTTTGAGTGACATAAGTCATCGGATATAAACCAATTTAGTCTTGTGTTTGACCATCTCAAAAATCCGGTTGAAAACTCTGAAAAACCAGCAAAGGTGAAATCATTTTATTTCAACTGGGAACAAAATTAGACACCATATGGTATTAGCCATCTATGGGTCATCCAGGGTCCTTCGTTTTTTTTCGTTATATCGCAATTTTTTACTGTATACAACTAAACAATATTCGTCCTCTGTTCATAGGGTTTTATAATATGGAAATTTAATTTCTACTGGTTCCTATTATTCAATTTCATTCATGAAAATTTCTTTCGTATTTAGTATGATAGAGGATAATAAATGAATGAAAAACGTGTCTGTCGTATACTACAACATGAAATAACGAAAATGAAAATCTATGATTTGTTATTTGTGATATTTTTTACTGCAAATCTCCTCCAAATTAATTTCTTCGCGCAAACCTTTAGTATGATGACGTCAGCTGTTTAACTGACGTCATTTGTCGATGTAATCTGAAAAAGGCAAGTTGCCAAATAGGTTTTAGAAGGCAAACTGACAATATCACATGTATCAGGATCTATTGGATTTTGAAGGCGGAAAAACTTTGGTAGATAGTCAATTTAACGATTCGGAGCGTGTCTATTATTAGAAACTGCAAGCTTCAGTTCTTGACAGGTGAAAATCTCGATCATGAATACGCTTCGCTGTTTAATTGGCAAGCTGAATAGCAAATATTCTGAATCGTCTACATAATTATCAATAGTTTTGTAGAACGCGCTGACGTTGCTTATGTTAACCCACCATGGAGATTCGGATTAAGTATAACGGTAGTTTCGTCCAACCTTCTGAAATATTTCATTATGTTTTTCCGCAGCAACTTTATTCAAACGCGTAGAGAAAACGTGGAATTAATGAAAAAATCATCATTGAATTTCGTCCAAATTGTGGATATTTTTGAAATTTTGATCAGTTACTCACCTAATCCTGAGACACATGTTATGACTGGATGTTTTTTTTTCCGTGTCATTCTGTAGTTTATCCACAAAGGTTATTTCCAAAGTAATTATAACAGTCATTCAATCTTGAGAATTTTTTAGAAACTAATCAATTCTTCATCGATTTAGGTTCGCTAAAATGATTCAACAAACTTCAGGAATAGGGTTTTATTTATTAGGATTGATAAAAATCTCAATTTAAAATTCATCTTTATTAAATGGCACATCGACATAAAAAAATATTCAATAGTTCTCATGAACAAAACAGGTAAATTTATCACAGTTATGCTCAGTTATGTTATAAAAATAATTTCAGTTGCTATTTTACTTCATATGCATTATCACTTCCACCATAATGAATAATCAACATAAATTCGGTCATGTAGAAAATAATCTAGGAATATCAGACTGAAAATATCCGCAATAGTTCTTTCTGTATATAAGATTTTCAACACAATTTTTATTATTTCTACAACAATAATTAAAATAAAAAAATTAATATAATATTATAACAGTTATTCAGCGACTTATTTGCCTCATGAATAGATATGAATTATATATATATTATAGCCTACTAAAATGTAGGAAACGCAATAAATTGAATCCCTTTTGTATAACTGGAGGCTGATACTCCTAATCAAATGAAATAAAATTGAATGAAACAAACTAACTGCCTAAATAATCATACTAAGCAGTTCTTAATTTGTCTTCTGAAGATTATAAAAAGAAATTGCACCTGTGGTATGCAGTAGTATTAATTATTTTTAAATCATCCCTGACCACAAGTAAAATGCAATACAATTAACAAATCCATCTAGTAATTGCTTACGGTATGCACGACAAACATCTATATCTTCATTTTTCCCCACTTCACGATAAACGGCATATAAATCCTGTAAGAAATTTCAGAAAATATATAATAACAAATTCAGGTAATCATATTATTCAACTTACCCCTCTAGCCATGTGCAAATCCATAGATAATAACATGAATGCCCCAAAATAATGGGGATGTAGTATCACATAATGCTGTACATTTCCATCAGGTGATGTAAAAGTCCTTTTATGATCATTATACTTGACAAGAAGAAGTTTTGAAAGACCTTCATACCACGATACTGGTTGATTCAGTAGAGGACTAAGATGCGGATGTATGTTACAAAGTAATTCTGGATGCGACAAATTCCTTAATTCAATGAATTCGTTGTATGATAAAGTAGACTCGTTTGACAACAATTTATTCCACAATAAATCGCTTCTACATTGAACCATACCTTGGGCAATTATTGACTAATTAGTATAAAGAATAGGTTTGAACAAATACATACCTTTTGTAACCATATTTTTTATAAGACTATGTGTAGTTTGAGCTTTTTCTAAGATGAGTTTTTGCATCAATTCTTCATGGGAAGAGTAGTAGCCCAAATAATTAACCTTTTCTGTGCTTATTTCCATATAAGAGAGATCTAATTTTTCGTTATTAGATTCATTGTCTTCATGCTCATTCTCAGAAACTGAGGATATATCCTCCAAGTTATCAGTTTTGATTTTCTTTGTAATACATTCGTCTCTTTCTGTTGTTGCTCCAAGTATACTTCTTGATGCAGATGATACCGTTTTGAATTTTCCCAGTTTTTCCTCACGGCCAACAGCAGGGTACAGTTCTCTATCCAAACAGAAAATTCAGGTTTTGAGGAATTTATAAAAATTTGTTTTTGAGAGACATAATATCGATATTCTTAAATATTCATTGATACTTGATCTCAATACAAATTTGTTCAATTTACCTTTTCGAAGTTAAAATGAGGTAATATTTCAAGTGCAAGACATAATCATTCGGGCTATAAGGACTGCAGAGATTATAAATAACTAATGTTACATCAAAATCATCTGTATGATGGCAATCTTGTGAATCAGTATAATACACCTGAGATGTTGTGGTAACTTGAACAAGAATTTGCTCCAATTCACCATTGTTTTTCTCCATCTTCAGAGCTTCGAAATTGTACTGATCAATGTTTTGCAACAAATAGTCGTATAGTTGTTTTCCTTCTGTTAGAAGATCTTTTATTGTCAACGTGTCTGAGATAAAAATAATGCATTAGAAATAGTAGAGTTATAAACGGTATTTCAAATTATTTTTTACCTTCATGCACTAAATTTCTTGCAAAATTTGGTGCTTTGTTGTAATATTTCAAAAAGTCATCCAAAAATTGGTTCAAGTTATAATTATCAGATAGTCTATTTATCCCTGAGTTATTTGATATGTAATTATGAACTGAACGCAAGTGATAATCATATGTGAAAGAATGTAGATGCATGAACATTTTTACTCTATCACATTCATCCAAAAAGCTCAGTGTGAACTGTAAAAAATTGAATTTTCAATTAATTCGATGTAATTGTACATATATCTTTTATTCTTACTCTATTGATTGATGCTCTTGAACTTATATTCTGAAGTCTGCTGCACTCAATGGCATGTAGTTTTGTAGCGAAAAAAGGCTCAATAAATTCAGCAGTAAAGAGTAAAATGCCTCCTAGAATGGTTTTTTGTATGTAGAAGATAGAGTCATACGATGAATTGTCTTTGGACCACATCCTATAAATATTGAAAACCGTTAATTGTATTTCAAGAGTTAATTGTTTTGTATGATACCCACCCTGGCTTGTTGTTGTTGTCAAACTGCAATGGCATGAATCCTAAAGTCTGCAAATACCGGCGATATTCACAGAAAAAACCGTAGCAAAGGTCACTGTGCCAAGGTTCATTTTGAGGCAAAGCTATTGAATCAGCATGTGTGTTAGGATATAAGGTATGGTCTCTTGTAGCAGCAGATTTCAGTCGCCACCTAGGTAGGAACAGTAGAGGTGTATGGCAGTAGTGAATAATTCGTGAATTTTGCATCAGTAAAAATATAAGAGGAACTGTTGTGGAACTGGTTCTTGATTGGTACATTGAGTGCAATTTTTTCATTTCTTCGTTCCATTTTTCTTCCCATGATTTAATTTCACGCATTTCTATAGTTAAAATAACGACAATGTCATTGGACGAATATTTCGTCTTTTGGAAGGCATCTCTGAACACATCTAATGATCTTGCTAGGTTTGTATTAGCTATGGTTCTTCTTGGTATGTCTTTTGGCAATTCTCTCATATAATCCACGTTTCCTATGTATGATACATAAGGGTTGTTAGAACTCAACTGGAAAAATTAAGTAATGAGTATTCGAAATTGATTTTATTGACGGGTTGCTTACGAAATTTTTTCTAGCCAAGTGCTGATTGTGGAAAAGTCCCAATTTTTGTGCGGTCAAGGAATTCAAAAAGCAAGAGCGTACACTCAACCATAAACCCAAGTTTGTACAGTTTGAGACCAACTTATCAATTTTTTCTTTAGTCCAATTATAGGTATAAATAATGATCTAAAAGTCTATATTATTATATATGTTTATAAAAATAAAGTTACTCACATTATCATTCTCTATAAAAGCCCACAAAATCTTTTGTCGAGGCACGAAAATATTGGCAGCCAAAGGAATAAACTTCTGAGTATGTTTCAAGATTTGGGGGCTTATTATTTCCAATAATTCTGGTCGTTCCTTATGGGAAATAGTGGCTTTCCAATGTTCGAAATTCCTTGATACAATTACACATTTTTGAACTGAATTTGAAGGTATATGCACCACATATTTGTAACGATCATCCATCTTTAGGGCATGAGTTGGTACTGCTGTGAAAGCTTTCGAAGCGTCTTGTATTAAATTCAGTACTTCTCTTATACTGACACAAACTAAATGGCGATTAGTTAGAGTTACCCTGTGTTTCCTCACAGATGGTACAGAAAGATTGACTCCAAACTCTAACCAATCTGGTAAATATTTCGAATAAGTGTCAGATAAAATTCCCTCATTTCCACTCTCTAGAGCGGTGAGCTCAACAGTTGGTCTTGCAAATTGCTTCTCAATTTTCACTGACCCTTTTTCCTTTCCCATACTGTCAAAAGTTATAGATCTAGATGTTTTTTGTTTGGTTGGTAGTACAACTCTTTTCTTGTTTCTCGAATGTGCATATGGTTTGGTGATATTAGATCCATGTGTCCTAAGATTACTATCTTTATTACTTTTGATTAAAACATTGAATTCAATCTCTTTCGAAGAGTCCAAATCTAGTTCATTGATATCAATGGGTGAGATGCTATTTAGTTTGGATTCATCTTCTATACATAAAGGTTCTGTGAGCAAAAAGTATTCCGTGACTAAATCCCAGACCGACTGACAAACAGTTGAATTCAATTTTTCAATCAGATTATCAATATTCACTCTTCCCTGCTTCCATAGTCTGAATTCCAAATATACATCTGGTAAGCTATCTAAAAACAATTTGAAAATGGATTACATGAAGTAAATATTGTATTATATGCCCATACCTTCAGCTGTGATAACTTTGGTAGAAATAATGTTCTTATATTTTCTATTTTCTAAATCAGTCTTGAACTTATCTGATATTATCGTCTGTTTGTTGATGTTGTTTATTAAATTGAGCACTATACATGCGATGCCTCTATTTCCACAGACAGGATTTTGACTCTGATTGTAAATGAAAATATTACCTTCTGAAACCATATTGTTAGATGTATCATTTTCAGGAAAATCCTAAGGTAAAAGAAGTATATTATTCAGATGTAAGATATTTCATAGTGTATGTATATTTTACCTGAAAGTGACAATGGGACCTGACATCAGTATATTTGGGAACATTCAAAAATTGGAGCAAGTTCTGCTTTAGATAATGGATGAAAGATTCCAAATAGCCCATTGCGAATTCCTCAACTGTAAGCTGAAAAATGGAAGATGAAATTGGATACCATATAAATAGAATCAGTTTTACCCTTATCACTACTTCAGGTGGTCTAAAAGGCTTCTGGATAAAATGGACATCTTCTGGAGTTAAAGGACACATAGCATTTCTTGCGAGTGTTATAGACAGAAATTCTAATACTGCATCATCAAGTCTATTCTGTAAGACTTGAACCAAGTCATATTGCACATCTCGACCAACAGCAGTGATTCCATGAACTTTTAAAATAAGAGTATCTTCATTTGGATTATTCTTGCTTTCCTTCTCACCAAAGCTTCTAACACGAGGTCTAATTTCGCTCTGATGGATAATGAGAGAGTTAAAAATCATTGGAGTTGGGAGAACAAAAGATTAATATTTACCGATGCATTAGATGATATGCTAGCATCAGACTGACCCAGAGTTCCTTTTTGCCCAAGCGGCAATGAAGCAATTGAAGGACTCCTCGAAACCAAAGCTGTTTCATACTCATTCGGTCTCATTGAAGGGTTTTTTCCACAATTTGGCTGCATGTTCTCCTGTAACCTGAAATGTGAACAATTAAAGAAGAAATGACTGAAGCGGTCATCTTTACCTTAAGTAAAATACATTTTTCATCTGGTCTTTATAGACAAACATATTATTTCTGTTTGATACAGAAAATTTGTCTAGTATATTCTTCAAAGCAAGAATTCCTCTGGAAATTATTGATTTCCCTGGACCCGTTTTCAATCTTGGATGTAATATGAAATTAGTTTGCCATACGACAGGACAACTGAACTCCCCTATTTTAAATCTTGGATCAATTTCAGATTTAAGTTTGGATGCTTCATTTTCGTCATTGTTTTCAAATATTAAACCTGAAAACAAAAAATTTCAATATTTATTACCTTTACTTTTATAAGTTATACCTTCTACACTTTTCAAACGGTTGAACGAAGAAGCTCTTGGAGATGTAGTGACCAATGCAGAATGCCAATCTTTAAAATCATCTTCCGGTTCCAGAAGAGAATTACAGATTTTGCTTTCGCAGAGGGTTTGTAATAGCAATGCCTGGTTTACTCTCTTACAAAGATCTCTTATTGCATCTCTCACAGCTCTCTGAATTTCTAGATAGACACCAACTTTTGGTGTGGGCAATTCCAAAAACCTAACAAAATATAACCTCCAGTTTTTTAAATCTATCTCTAGATAGGTATATCATAAATAGACATTGAATTCATACCTGCAGTGGAAGTAAATAGTCACATCATGGTCTACTTTCATGATAAGCCAGAAGTTTGGCAAATTAGGACGTTTAATATCGAAATTTGTTAGCCATTCATAATCCTCATAATCTTCACTGACATCCTCTTCATAACCTCCATCTGTTAGAACACTACCGTTAACACTTGAAATGTCACTTGGTTGGGAAGCTATTTCATCCTTCATCTTCTCGTGGTCACTTAGAGGTTGGAATAGATCAAGATCTTCGCTCACTACCCTGCTCTCATTCATGCTTGAATTGAACTGAACCATCTCCGGACTTATAGTAGATAATTGAGTTTCTTTGACTAAATAGAAGAAGTCTTCTTTTTTGCATAATTTGTAAGGTGAAACAACAATTTTAGCGAACTCCTAAAAGAATTAAAAGAAAATTTTTCATTTTTATCTTCAATTAGTCAGTTTACATACCTCGACAAAATTATTGTAACTGTCTGTGGTATTGTAAACGAAATGTAAATTTATTTTGTCTATATCACAGGAGGGTTTGCCTATGCTGTGGCTAACATGATTTACTATGGTACTCAATGTACTTGAAGTCACTGGTTCCACATCCAATAATGCTGTAGCTATTTCATCTTTGAGTAGCCACTTGATCTGAAATTTTTTTTATTATTATGTTAAATTTATTAGAGAGGAGATCGTACCTCATCCCTGAGTTGAATAATTGCTTTTTTTTGGTAATCAGGAAGATTTACTAATGGTTCTGGGTCCTGAATCCTGAAATAATCAATTTTGAAATAACAAATAAACGAAATACCATTGGTACATACTCTGTGAAACTAGCTTCTGAAACTGGGCTCCCAATGCTAGGTTGGAAACCATCTGAGCAGAAAGATGTAGTCCTCAAACCCTTCGATGAATATTCTGTTATTACATTCAGAACTCTGCTGGGGAGGGTAAGGCACAAGATGTCAAGGCTAATGTGTAATTTTGATCTATCCAAACTTTCTATTTCGGATTCAATGTTTTGAATAACTTCCCTAAAAAATTAGTTTGAAATTATGGCAATCATAAGTTTTTTAAACGCTTTGTTCCCACCTAAACAAGTCGGTAGTACTCTGACAGATACATTGGAATCTCCACCATTATTGTAGCGTATGGTGCAAATAAGTTGTAAAAACAATGGGTAAACGTCTGGCATATGCACCTCACTTATACCAGAAAAACCACTTTCCATCCTCTGCAGAATTTGAGATCTTTCTAAATATAAATTGACTTCTTTCTTTGATTTTGGCTCAATGACCTCCGACAAATTTGACATATCATCGTCACTGTCATGCTGCTTTATATCTCTTTTGCAGGTATTAACACTTCGACAATAATAGAACTCGTTGTTTGTTGGTATCGGACTGAAAGATTGACTGATTAGTTGAAAAAATTTTTCCTTAATCAAACTGTGTAGAGGCTTTAATTCACTGCAAGGCGTTGATTGCTGGAGCATTTTTATGCCGATTTTATCCTCTTTTAGGTTTTTCACATGGCCACATACAGTCTAGAAATGACATATTATTAAAGAAACAAAATACTAATAAGATCAAATGAAACGCAAACAATACACAAGCAGTAGCATACTATTATTAACATTTCAAACATATAATATTAAGAAATTTCTCACAGTTAGTAAAAAAAAGTAACAAAATGTCTATGGAAGTTTATTGAAAGTAGGTAATGGATATCGGGGACATAGGATGTAGGTGAAAATAGTTCAGGAACACACTAAGTGGAATGTTTTATTCTGTACTTCCAAGCAAACTTAGCCTAGAAATGAAAACGTGTTAGAATGAAAGTAATCAAAAGCAATGCCCCAAGCTTATTATTATAACAGAGTTCAAAAGTCACTGACCATCATGTAATTCGTAATATCAATCTCAGTTATGCTCTCTTCGCATTGGTCCATTGCAGACTGTATATCAGATGTATGAATGAACGAATCAAAATGAAGTGCAACAAACAAGGACAGAACAAAGCTTTTGGAATGTGCTAAAACCAATGCTCTACAATGCATCCTAGCATTATTTTTTGGATCTGACGAGTCTGAATCTTCACTTTTAGGTTCTGGACTGTTTTGACTAATCTCTTCTTTCAATCTGTAAAAAAAGCATGCAACTATAAAGCTCATTGAATTTAATGCACTCCTTTTCAAGTTTAATAGTTTTCATTTACCCCACACACTCCTCTTGGATATACTCGGCAAACTTGAATCTATGATCTTCATGAACATCCTTATTGTGGGCAAAATTGTTTTCCAGGTTTTTTACATGAGCGTTTACTAAAACTCCTAGGGGGCAATCATATACATAAACTGGCAAAATCAAGCTGTTTGTAGAATTGATTGGTACATCACTTATGTTACTACTCCTTGAACAGGGTCTGTCTGAGGAATCGTGTTCATTGACTGCTTTATCTGGTTTTTCTGGCGTCAAAAGAGACCTTAGATCATCTAATGTGGCCGGAATAAACGTCAAAATAACATGAGAAACCGAAATACCCTTCAGCAGGCATCGCCACTGAGATACTTCTTCGATATTTTCTGCAATATCTAAAATAGGGATGTGGTAACAAATAAAGTTCCAGATCTATTTGAATGGTATCACCTGATCTATTTGAATCCAAAATCGGACGAAAATCTTGATTTTTATTTCTTTCAATAATGTGCTTGGTAAATTTGTCAGATTCTTCCTTTGTCAAATCTAGCTCTGAATCATGAAGTACCATAAAATGATCGTGGATATTATCCATCAACAACTTGTTGGCTTTGGTCATATCGCATTTGTGGAAGTACATAGTATTTTCATTGCCTTCGAGGAATAAAGAAAACAGAAGCTCAGTTTGTTGACAAAAAGGTAAAATTGCAATAGTATCAAAGTTGAATGGTATGTGTTCAATTCGTGGGGCGATAATAGGATACCATGGTGATCTGAAATATTCAAGGCTTATAAACGAAAATTATCAATTTTATTATTGTACCCATTCGAATCTGTAGGACTTGTTTCTTGGTGATGAATTCCTTTACTGTTTTTTCTCACTGTTTTTTGACTAGCACAAGAGGTGTTAAATAAGTTGGTTGAAGAACCTAGGCTGAAGGCTCGATTTTTTTCCTGGCACATTAAACTAAGGTGTTCCATTGTGAGCAGAGTATTTATACATTGATGATCAATGTGGCTTATCTGAAATAGATAGCTCAATGTTTTTTTCTTCATTGATTCGAAATAACACCTACCATATTGGCTATTTCATAATAGTACTTATCATTAAAATAAGTTATCCTCTTATTAGTTGTTTGTACTTTTCCAAATTGTGGTTCTATCCAAACTTCGGTGACAAGTTGGAGTTCAGCTTCATTGTCACAATCTTTATTGTCCTCATCAGAACAACTATTGCTGTCTTCACCCCAACCATTACTGTCACTATAATTGACTGGAAATAATACATACTGGACCAAACAGCTAGCGAATGGATCCATCCACAATTCCATAACCATTGTTAGGATACCAGCTGAAGAATGGGCGAAATGAAAACCTTCTTCAAGTCTCACTCTACAAATAGATCCTTAAATCGTGATTATGGTAGATTTTTTGCACTTACTTTGTTATGGTATTCAATATCCACGAAAGTGCAGTATCAGATAATCTTGTATTGAAGGAATAGCTAGCTCCCCATATACATCTTTTATGATAGAGATATCGAGATAAAGTGGTGAAAAGAGAACTAGTAAGTGGTGGGGCAACGTTCAAATTTGAATGAGGAGGTTGAGTACCATCAGGAAATATCACAGTCGAAAAATCATGAGGCATCCTTTCATACCTTAAATAAAAATTTGTTAATCATTTTGGTAAGGCAACTACATTGTTACAAGATATACCTTATCAGAACTTTTTCAATTGGTTTCTCAAATAGAACACATATGGTATTTTCTTTCATTCTCAAAGGACCTGTTGTATAAGCCAGCTGAGAAATGTCAGTCTTTAATTGTTCTAGAATCTGATAAAACATTTGAATTAACTTTTGAACCGAATAAGAAACTTTATGGAAGATTCACCTCTTTTCTAAGAGATCCAGGTGTTGGTGTGAAAAAGCCAATATGTAAAACAGCACAAGGCAATTTTGAAGTTATTCTAATGATACAAAAGGACACTGGTGGTTTGTCTGGTTCTTTCAGGATTTTCAAATAGGTATTGTTATCTATCAAAATGAAAGTTGACCATTCTGAAAGGAACCCATACAATGCTGCTGCAGCTTGCCTACATTGCACAGTCTGAAAGGAACTAAAGTTATTATCTGAAATTGAAAACGAACAACCTTCAATATACTTCGTATCTTCTGGAAGATTGGTTCAGGTGTAAACCTTTAGGAAGCAGTTGATCATGTTTTAGAATGAGAGATATTTTATGCATGTGGAACCATTTTCTCCAATTATTACCTTCCATTTGACAAATTGGTTGCCACAGATGATTGAATTTTGGACAAGTAACATCGCTGGAATATTAATGAAAAGGAATTAACCCCATGTGAATATGAACGTTAATTTGAAAATTACCTCGGAGTTAAAGATGACTTAGTGCTGTCTGGACCTAGCGGATTGTTTCAACAAATACTGGAATGCCACTTCTTGCACTATCTGGTAAATTATGCCAAATAGATGATGTTGGGTATGTACTTAATTGCTGAGCAAAACCAATTTCTCCAGTTAACTGAGATAACCTCAACCAAAATCGTTCAATTATTGCTATTCTGTATGATGATTTATTTTCCTTCTTCATCAAGCATGTTATATCATGAAGAAATTCATATGGAGCTACAAACAATAGATAATTCATGTAATATGTGCTAGAGCCATAATTTGTTCAAAAAAATTACCTGCAATGAAAATTTCATATAAAGTACTGTTGCCCTTGGTAACTGGCCACTGTGTGGCAAGTTTGAAATAGATAAAAATAGACGATTTCCATTCTAAACTCAACTTAACTTCCAATAATCCGTTGATATACGAAATATGCTAAAAAATGAATCATGCAAGGATAAGTATTGGAAGACTCTTATGAATGAACATACGTCTACTGTGAATCCTTCCCTCATTCGTCTGGATAATAAGAGTAAAATGGAAGCACTTGACTTTTCTTCAGACTGACGTTTCATCAAAAGATTCGGTTTTCTATATCCACGAAATATTTCGTTTCTGTAAAAGGCAAATTTACCCAAAATAGTGACAGTTTTATTTCATTTATTCTCACCCTGAGACCCAAACACTTGAATCTGTTTGAGGTATTGCATACCTATTTTTAGTATGAAAACTCCATACAAGGAATAGTTCATGGTAAATATTCATCACCATAAATGATTGATACTTCTGTAAAAAAAAAGGCACTGATTCACCGAGTTTTGAAAACTACGAATCGACTTACTATATGATGTATCAATTGTAGACAGGTACCGAGAGTAGAGTGAGCAAAAAAATACAATAAATCTGTGTATGATACAAAACCAGAACTAGAATGTGGATGGAATGGTGAACCAACTTTCAGAAAAGATACAGAAATGCAATCATAGTGTAGCTGAAAAAGTAGGGACTCTAGTATGTTTGCATCTGGCATTGAAACCACACCATCTGTTATCACCAAAATATCTGAAAATGTAATTTTATGGAATGTGAAATTAATTTCAGCACAAATGAATTTGTGAAAGGAGATCAGAAATAATTGATAGAAAAGGAATAAGCAAACAAGACAACAGAATTTTACCGAAGAGACAGATGCATCTAGCAGATGCATATAACTTAAACGTAATACTTATTCGGAGAAACCTCAATGTCTCTCAAATGTCATCGGTGCAAGACACAGGTCAAATTAAAATGATATAATGAACAGGAAAAATTATTGAAATTGTTGTATTGAATGTAAATGCTCATTAAAAAAGTTGTACTTACGACTTATACTATTTTCAGGTAATAGAGAAATAGCCAACATAGAATACCTCAACATATTAACAAAATTCGCGTCTGGTGAAACCATTGGAACTTTTAAACCATATCTCTCTGATTCATTTGCATTAGAGAGATTGCTTTCGTTTTGAGCCTGAAATGCTCAATAAGAAAGATCATATGCAAATTTTTCATTACTTACTCTTTGACAATCCATCTGATCGTTAGCAAAAGTAGCAACTTCAGCTATTTTACCTTCGATGATTTGAAATTGATCTCCCACAAACTTAATTATATCTGGCAACTTCATGCTAGTTATTTCTACACCTTTGACTAGAACTTGTTGAGCAGGACTCATAAAGAAAGGAGTGTTGACCATTACAGTTAAATATATACTCGGTTGGAACACCAACGAGTTACCAGGTACTGTAAACTAAAAAGTTTTAACATTAACATTCGACTTTTTTATGTTCAAACAAAAATTTTTCTCAAGTGAATATCGGTTGAAATTATACCTGTTTGGTCAATCCTTCAAGACTATATTTGAAGCAATCGAAAATTTCATCGAACAGGACTTCTCCTTTCTGAATATCAATGGTAGCTTGCGATGGGCTCATGTCTAAACAATAAACTATCCTATAAGAATGAGCCAGAAATTTCAATTCAGTACGGCAGGTTATTTGGAATTTATTGCACTTAGTAATCAGTTGTTCTCTCGGTATTATGGACACTATTTCAATTTCCGTTGAATTATTCTAAAAAGAAAATTTTTGGTATTCAAAATTGGTACAAGATTTCGGCAAAATTACGAAAAAACAGAATTTCCATTTCGAGTATATTGCTAAACATAAATAGTCGTTGTTGCTTTCTTTCTTTTTTATAGCTGATCGCTGAATATTTTTCCATTTTATTTTCTTTCTCATATTATATCAGCCTATCTTCACGAGAAATAATTAGTGTGTTACGAAATAAAGTATAATACATTTTCTGCTGGTCTATAAAAATTGCACTAAATCGAATCATAATTTACTGATTCAATTTTTTTTTATGAAACTTTGAATGTGAAAATATTTAAATTCTTTCTCAATTATTCCCTATCAGATTGATAAGAAATTAAAACGAATATTAGTAAAATCACGCAAGCTTTTCGAATTAGGCATGTTTATATTGTTGGTGATTTCTGCGATCTTTTTTTTTCGCTCCCATGGAAACATAATACTGACGATTATGGTAATTATCTGATAGTTATCTAAGGAATACAAAACATCTGTAGATTTATTCGATTGCATCTACAGCAAGTATTCATAAGTTGTAAGACGGCTTAAATTTATTTGCATAATTCTGTGTGTCAACCTTTCTGGTTCAACCTCTGACAACAAAATTTGTGTGCTAAATATAGCTTATTGTTATAGTTTTCTATTATTTCACTTTATAGTTCTGTCTACTAAAGAGAATTCAGAATTTGGTTTCCAACTTACGAATTTGAACAACAAGAACCCTGCCTCTTAAATATTGCACAAATAAAAGTTTTATTTTTTTAATTATTTGGTAAAAAATTGCCGAAAAATCATTCATTCAACATTTTTGAGGTCAGGCGTGATAAATATTTTTCTTGGAAGTTTGCGGAAATTATTTTTCATGAGGTTACTTCTGTACATATCATAACTACATTAATTTTCTTCTGTAAAAATGAATTGTTACCGATGACAGGCTTTTGTTAGAATGTGTGGAGAAAAACTTATCAAATATCATTCGTTTGAATAAACATAACCGATAATAGCTAATTGATATTCAACCAGCTAAAATATATTTAACATTACGTCAAGTATTCGAAGGACGATTTCATTTTTGCATCTTTAATATTGTCGCGGGAAAGGTAAAATCACGTGTGGATATTGGTAGGCATAGTGAACATTCATTTAAATAGTTTCGAAATAGTCGACACAAAAATTTTTATATTTGTCTGTTGAAAAACGTTATCATTGGACATAAATTTGCAAAATCTGAACATAAAAGATACTATTTAATTTTTCACACGCAGTTTCGTCAGATACTGAAGAATATTCGTGACGCGAATTCTGCATTATTTTTTATTCAAAAAAAAAAACTCTAGAATCCATGAAGAAATTTTGCCCTGCTCGAATAGTGATCATCCAGTACTACAACATTTTCGACTTTTCACCTTTACCTGTTCTAAAGCACCTTCTCAAATAATCCAATCACGTATGGGACCACTATTGGAATTTTAGAGTTCCGATCACCTTGAAATACTTCAAATATTCCGCTTCTAAACTTACCCATTTTTGACTAGTCGGCATAGTTATAACTGAGTTAAGATGGTTCAAGAGCCACTGAAGTCTTGCGGCTCTCGATATTGGTATATTTTTCGGTAAAAGAAGATACACAGTTTTGGCCTCCAGTACAATCTGTTGGTTTTCTTCTTCCATGTATGGAAAATCCCCTGGGTAGTAACACCCATGTTCTGAAAAGAAGCCATCACCATATGATTGACTTTTCCTGTGCAGAGGCATAACTGGATGAACTGTTACAGAGTTATTTTCAGTTGGACAGTAGATATGTTCCACAATATTGATAAATAGGAGACTAAATGAAGTTATGCTGATAGTATATTTATCTAGTAGTCTATTATTTATTGACGGTTATTCATCACATACATAAAATATAAGAGTAGGGGGGCGAAAGTAATGAATAGTTGCAGCAGATAACAAGTTTATCATATACCTAACAGTAAAAACACTCATTATCAATCAAACAAAGAGAAATTGGTCCTGAGTGATGCCAGTATGTGTCGGGTATGACTCTCGGGAGCTTGCATTTACCGCAAATTACAATACAACTAACCTGTAAAATGAATTGTTAGCGCGAAACTTAAAAAAGTGTGCTTGTTTAACGATTGACGCAAAATTTTATGATGAAGAAATGAATTACTTCTAATTGCATCTGTGAACGACATACTTATCACTGAAAACTAGAGAATAAAAAGTTTTTCAGCTTGAAAGAACGTAGTAATAAGTTCATTATTTCGATGTGAAAAAGGATGATTTATTTTGACATTTACATTTTCAATGCAATACGCAATAATAGAATTTGCATAGTTATGTCTTGATATTTCTTTTTACAAATACATATTCCTTGATATTTTATACATAATGACCTGCAGCATGTACAGGTGCAGACATTATTATCAAAAATATAGTTTATAAAATTTTAATTAATCAAAATATAGTTATCTACTTCGATGCAGGAGGACTTGATAAATTATTTTTAGTACTTTGTCCAGAAGAGAGGTCAACGTTTTCCATACAAAACCGCAATCAATTCAAATTCAGATATGAATATGTGATTTTCCATTGAGGAGATTTTATAAGTCTGTTTTGAATAAATTGAGGAAAGGAGATTTTGAGCTTGAGTAGTACAATTTGATGATGAGTATCATTATTTTTCACAATTGAATTGTGCATTTGACTGAATTCAATTGAATTTCACGAAGCGGAGCCAAATAATCGCTCAAATAATAAAAATTATTATGCTGCATTTGAAAAAATTTTATTCGTCAATTATACTCATTAAGAAATACAAATTATACAATCTATAATAATTATCAGAAAAAGAAGCTGCTTCTTCAACTTTATCTATGGAGCTCTCCATTCGATAAATTTTGAAATTCTAATCTATAAAGCGAGAGTATTGAATTACAAAAACGTGCTTCAATTATATGAAATATTTGCCACATTCTGAGATATTAATTTATTCTTACCGTTTACCGACAACTCAACTCCTTCGTCTGAATCTAGGCTTACTGAATCGAATTCCATAATCTTTCATGGATGGCACTTTGAGAGATTAAATTTTTAAACTTTCTCTTTGAAAAAAAGGCACATTTGTCTTTAGTTTCCACTGTCGCCCATGGTTCGAAACAATCACTGAATTTGTTCTCTATCTAGAGGGCATATAACCCAGCATTATACATATTAAATCCTCATGAGATCGAGTATTATGGTATGGCAAGCAATAGTAAATATTGTTGACAACTGCACCAATACATTAACTATTCAAACATTTACATTACGTCACTAAGGAAATTGACCACTAGTATAGTATTGCTTGATAAAAAATTGCTAAAGACGATTTATCTATCAAAACTCCTTCAGTGGCAATATGAGCACGATCTTTTTGATATTGGCTGTTGATTAGATATCTTATCCTTTGCCCCAATTCTAACCAAGGATTTTTGTTTTGATTTATAGCTCAATATGTCAGTTTTGACTTTTGGTTTTTTTTTCACAAAAAATATATGCAACCGACATATAACCAGTGATTATTGTAAAATCAGATTTCAATTTAATACCACCAATAAATTTATATTCAGAATTATTGTGTGAAAATATTTTATTTAATATCCTTGTTTAAATAATTTTTTTTATAAACATGGTTGATATATATGTAATGTGGTAGCAATGGCGCCATCTATACACGGTAGTTAGGACTTCAGTATTCAGATATTCTTTAGTGTTGATAATGATCGTTAGATGTCAATAAATGTTTCGAAACCCAGAAATTACAATTCTTCGAATTGAAAATGGATTGAGGAGATGAAATTAAATACAAATCAATAACAATAATATATTATTATATAATGTATAAATGACACAACATAATTAAATGAGTAGAAATATATCACAAACATTATCAGTTTTGGTAGTTACATAGTTTAAACATAAATAAATTAACGAGTGTTCAGTATATCAGGTAACTCGCCCTCTTTCAAAATTTTCAAGGCTCTACGAATTGAAACTTTATCAAGTTCTGGTTGCAAAGGTTGTTCATTATCAAGACAAATTTCTTCGGCCCTTTTGCCAAAATATTCAAGTACTTTAACACGGTAATCCACAATTGTTGATACAGTATTACCAGTCAGTTTCAGATCTTCTAAACATGGAAGATTTGATAAATATTTTATTTCTTCAATGTTGCTTATGTTATTCCCAGTCAAGTTGAGACTTTCCAAAGAATAGAGTTTTGTGAAACCTTCTAGAGATGTTATACTGTTCTGAGATAGATTCAGATGTAATATATTACCTAAAGTTAAATGTACTTGTTGGCAAGTTGTAATCAAGTTACCACATATGTTCAGGGTAGTCAACTTCTTCAATTCGAGGAGATTTGGAATATTAGAAAATCTATTTTGATTTAGAACCAGCACCTTCAGATTCGGAACTAGTTTTATTGTTTGATCTATTTCAGTTAAACAGTTATAACTCAAATCCATTTCTACCAAATTTGACCACACCTGAAATTTCATTAAAAGTTAATATGTTGTGGAAGTAATCAGAGATACTTACATGAGTAGTATCGAAATCATATTTATGTAGGACATCACATTGTAAAATTTGACATAGACTAGTCATATTTGATTTGTTTATGGTCAAAGTTTCCAAATTATTACGCAGTTGCCCTAGGTCTTTAATACTATCCAAACTAGTCTGGTTCAGCGATAAGCTGCAGATTTTCTGGAAAACTGGTCATTATATTCTTTCATAAAAACTGATTTCTTTGCTAACCTTGAAGTTTCGGAAATCGTATAGTAGATCATTGGGTCTCATATTGCTTCTTAAGTAATTTCCAATTTTTCCAGTAACATTTAATATCTTTAGTTGTGAACAAAATTCTAATACATGCGTGAAGTCATATCTTTTGTCTGGATTATACTCAGCTGGTTGTGGAGTATTACAGCATTTACTTATAGCATGCATCTGAAAACGAAGAAATAAATTATTCAACAATGTTAATGTATACCGAATCGAACTTACTTCGAGTGTGGAAAAATTGTATTCTACAGTAGGAGTTCCACAATTTTCAGCTTCTGAATAAAATTTGAAAGCTAGGCTTTGAAGTAAAAAGCAAACGTCATACACATGAAATTCTAAAAATTCAAGAAATACTCTTGGCATTGTCAGTTTCAGAAATTTCAATACTTTTTGAATGTAAACTTCAAGTCCTTTTCTTCTGGTGTCAATGAATTGTGGGCATTTACTTCGAATCAACTTTTTGGAAGGGAGTATGTCTTTGGTTACCCCATGGTCGTTTACAAGCTTGGTATGCAATTCGAAAAAATCATTATAGCGGTGTGTAACGTGCCAAAATATTTCACCAACAGACACTTTTATTTCGTAAAGCGTAACACCATCTTTCTCGAGTGTAGTGGAATTTTCACCGTCGTTTCTTGTGAATTCAACCAGAAGCAGGCCATTTTAGTTTGTTTCTTGTGTTTTTTTCGGATTCTTTCGAAATTTATACATTTTCATTATAAAAACTCTTCAAATGCAGTAATTAATGAACTTTCGCACTGATATATTCAGTATATTTTCGAAACATTTCATGCAGAGCTCTGACTTAGATCACATAACCTTAAATTTTACAAAATACAAAAAATCAGAAAAAGACACATCGTACTACGTAATATATCACTTTTTAATAACTGAGTTTCCACCAGTTTTTTTTATAAAAAATGTTGATATTAGAATTTAATCAATTGTTATTCACAAAGTGCAACAAAATAGTTGACAAAACATAGACATAGAAATTATGAAGAATTTACTGCGAGTTTCATCTGTGAAGAAATTTTTCAAATATTACTACTTGGAAATCTGCATCTGTAAGAAAAAATATAAATAGTTACAAGAAGACGAAAGAATATGATTTTCTTCTATACACTTTTTATGGGCTCAGCTACTAAGGCTATGTAACCAGATTCTAAGTTTTATTAACGATGCAATCCGAGCAAACTAACATACCCAGAGGGAAATGATCCTGCAACCCCTGGGTAATGAGTCAACTATTTCGGATGGTCTACAGCAAAGATAATAGTGTTATATTCTATAATCTTTCGTCTACAGGCTACAGGTCGACGACTACATCCTCTTGTATCAGTATCGATGCCACAAAACATACGATTTGATTGATTGATGCCGGCAACCATGATCTATGTACCAAGGGAGTTTCTTCTCTTCTGTTTATGTTGTCTTTAAGGTTATAAATCTCAATGGCTTCCATATTCATCTTAAGACAGTACTTTTTGATATTTGAAATAACATTTGCCTTCGCGAAAACTATGTTGTGTCCATTTTCCCATCCACTTGTAACTTGTACTGTTCTGGCGAAGGTTAAAGATGTTTTACCCTGCTCTCCTGGCTTATAAGTCTATGATATGTTCTATGCCCATCGTAAAACTATAATTTTCAATTAAAATGCTACATTACATTGCTATAATTGTCTCAATTCTTAATTTCATTCCATTTAAATTATTCTATGTGTGTGTTAGTTGGAGACAGAGACCAAGGGAAATATTAAAACCTTCAATGGTGTTTACGAAAAAATGAAAATCTCTGTTTTGTCGTCATCTTTTTGCTTCATGCTAAATAACTTACGATTTTTAAAAATGAGAGGAGTCCTTTATGCATCTGGTTCAGCTCTCTACATTGTTCCATTCATCTCAAAGTCCTATCGTTACCTGTTTCCTCCTCCAATTAAATAAAAATAGGTTTAGTTTTTTCCCATTGACGGTATTTCAGATTTGTTTCACCAGATTTCCTGGTCAATTTTTTCATTGAATAATTACTTTCATAGTGAATTGATTTTTTTGCACAGCTTTTGCAGTTCAGAAGACTTAGCATATACTGAAAAATTTCAAGATTGGCAACATCGAAATTCGTTGGTAGATTCGTATTCTTATCATTACCCGATCGGTTGATATTGGAATACATTGAACTAAACAGCGTTGTCGGATTAAAAAGTTCACAATATAAAATGCCCAGAATAAAGTTCAAACTGTATGTATCGAGGAATGACTATTCCGGCACTGTAAACGAGACTCTACGAAGTATATTCTGACTGGAAAACCGTTTTTGCACGTTTTATCTACGTTTCTTCTTCCAGGCAGGGTGAACATAAACGATGTCACGATTGGCACTCGTAAAGAGGGTATCATAAAATATATAATGCACAAGAAATATAATTTTTTAAATTCATATTCAAAATTTCTCGCATGTTTGAATTTTTGTTTCAGAATTCGTAACGCAAAGTAGATTCCTATTTTTGTTTCTTTGTTTTAATTTAATTGAGAACTCCTTTAAAGGAGAGCTCCCGAGCCTTTGGCAGATCTTATTGTTTTTGAATATTTTCAGAAAACGACTTTTATAGCTTCGATCAATTATAACGATTTTTCGTATAAATTGTTCGATATTAAATTCCGGCGAGTGAGGATTCTTATTCTGTTGTAAGTTTCCGAAAATAAAAATAATGCAATATACTTTTCGATATCGAATATCAGAATCTAGGACTTATTCATTTAAAGGAGGTATTACTCTCCAGTGATGTAGATACATTTTAGATGGATAAACCTATTGATATATCGGAAAGTATACATATGTAGATATGTTTGCTTTTGAAGGATTCCGTTCATCGAGATTCAGTTGTGGCTTAAAAGATTTGCTATGGAAATCACGAACACATCATAATATCGCGTATATTCTGCTGTGATCCACAAATAGTGCATAGGTATTCTGAACATAAGCTCCAAAAGTTCCTGCAGTTCAATGGAAATGTGATGGGATCATTGTGTCCGATGTTTTCCAAAGCCCGATTTGGGATTGAAACTTGTTTTCACAATTCTGGGATTAAGGTAAACATCACCTCTGTTGTCGGATAAATCGATGTTCGATTGAACTCGGAATGATGCGCACTATTTGATTTCCATGGAAAATATGCAACTCATTTCCCTCCGTGAAATTTTCATGATTTTATTACAGTTTGTGTGTTGTGGGATTTGATTGTTGAATAATCGATATTTTTGTCTGAATACGTGATGTGTTCTCCTATTTTCGTTTGGAATTATAATGAGCGTTCCGTTTGTCACTATCACATTTTCACGTAGGTTTTATATCACTGGAGTAACATCAGAAAGTTTAACGTTTCGGAGTCTAAATCAAACTCCGTCGTCAGACAATAACTAGTTTTCATTCAAGTTTGTAGAATCGTGACAATTTTTTTATTTTTCCTTCGTCAGACAATAACTAGTTTTCATTCAACTTTGTAGAATCGTGACAATTTTTTGATTTTTGGATTCTACAAAGTTGAATGAAAACTAGTTATTGTCTGACGAACGATCATAGTTGAATTTCATATCACCATCTGGACGAATTGAAGAGATATTATTCTCGACAATTTTTACATATTTATTTCTTATTTTATCTGTAGTATTTATTTTGATTTGGAAGAAAAATCCTTAGAATGGGAATTGTCACAAATTTTTCAAAATATCTGTTCGAATAATCTTTATCTTCGAGTGATTTTTATAACTCAGAGAAAAATTCTCGTACAGAAACGATGTAGAATCAAATTCCTTTAATTTCTAGTATATTTTAGCAATCCGTTTCTAACGGTATATTGCTTGTTTGTTGCTGATTTTTCAGAAAACATAAAACATAATCTAAAATGTAGAGGGAATCGAAAATGAATATCTGTATATTTTTCGTGACCAGCGATAGGACAAAATGTGCACTTTCCAGATTCTAGGACAATGAAATTTGTAATTGATTGTTGACTATATTATCCATAAAAATTTTCCGTTTTCAAATTCCACGCTATTTCAGATCGATTTGATCGGAAAAACAAGTCCCCGAAGTGCACAATTGACGTAAACCTAGTGATAAATCGAGCTAATATTTAACGAAAGGCCTGCTTTACACATTTTAAATTACGTTAACTGAAATGTACCCTTGACTGGTTCAATCTCACTCGACACGGGCATTATTCAATGTTGCATAAAAAAAAAATTAATGAACTTAACAGGAAATTTCAAGCCCACATTTCGCAAAAGATAAATTGAAACAATAAATCATCGACTTAATTAGGGTGTATCAATGGGGGCTGTCATCCGCATGTCATTCGATTTTACATTTTGTTCAAACGGTTCTAACACACACTTTAACTAGAGAAAAGTATTAGCTCTGGCGTTTTCTCGGATACCAAACCATCATCTTCACTGGCGACTTTAATTATTTGGGACTTCCTCCGTGTTGAGAGAATTTAGATATTCGGTTCTGAAGTTGATGAAACCGTCCGTTAACTCTGGGTGGAATTGTCATTCAAATTAATTGAGTCTGAAGCTTCGAAGACAATTAATCATTTCACATCGTTAGGTGTTAGAATTTTTTCACAGCTTGTTCAGGAAGACTTTGTGGTGTTTGAATATCCGACTCAATAGGTTTTCTTTGAGATAACATTAGGTCGTCACAGGTTTATTACATACTCAACTCAACAGTACTAGATTAGAAAAAAGGGAAGTTTTGTGGAAAACTAGCTTTAGTAGCTGCACTTCTTTACGAGACAAATTAAAGGGTGTAGTGACGTCAGTAAATGGTTGATATCTTCAAATACTACGAAACATGAAAATCAGAGTATACAAGCTTTATTCATGCATATTTTCATGATTATCAGTAGTTTTCCTGAAACCTTAATTTGGGTTTTCTCTCCCAGTCTCTGAAACAAGAAACAATAAGAAACATTTTTTTAATAATATGAGAAAGGCCCCTGCGTAAAAATTTGAGCATTATTTTGCCAGGGGCCAAAATTTTGCTAGAAGAAATTGTTGCCCAACAATGAACAAAAAGAAAACACTTTGAACTCTTAAGCGTTACTTTCCGGAGTCTAAATCAGGTTCCTTCGTCAGACAATAACTAGTTTTCATTCAACTTTGTAGAATCCAAAAATCAAAAAATTGTCACGATTCTACAAAGTTGAATGAAAACTAGTTATTGTCTGACGAAGGAAAAATAAAAAAATTGTCACGATTCTACAAAGTTAGATGAAAACTAGTTATTGTTTGACGACGGAGTCTGATTTAGCTTAAGAGTTCTTTTTGTTCATTGTTAGGCAACAATTTCTTCTCGTAATGTTTTGGCCCCTGACAAAGTAGTGCTCAAATTTTTACGAGGGGCCTTTCTTATATTATTAAAAAATTTTTCATCGTTTCTTGTTTCAGAGACTGGCAGAGAAAACCCAAATTAAGTTTTCATTAAAATGCAGAGACCTTCCCAGACAATATTTCAATAGATATATTTATAGATTTTCGGTTGTATATGATTTTCTGAGTTCTACTTCAAATATTGTTATATTTCGAGAGGAAACATTTCTATTAATCAAATTCGCAGTTTGTTTTTTTTTTCAATTTTTCTTTGGTATCAAACCCCTCTTCATTTTGACCAAGCATTTTTCAGAAAATCTTGGCAGTTCAGTGACTCTGTTTATGCAGACTCTTTTAGATATCCCGAAATAGGTATGAGTAAACGCTGTAGACAAAATGTTTCATTCGCTATATTGCAGCGATTCCTTCTTCACCACCTCAGACCATTTTGAATAAAGATTTCTGCATTTCTCATACTTCAAGCAGAGATGACTACGATGAGAACGCCCATCTTTTGAAGTTTACGGTAAAAACAATGATGATATGTGAAATAATTCAAGAGAAGAGGAGGTTTACTTGTTTTCTAGTGACTTCAACAAAGAAAAATGAAGCATATTGTTAAAAGTATGAGATTTGTTATTATGAAGTGGTCTTAGATTTTATGCGATATCATCCCATTGTACTACTTATTTGGAGATTTTTAAAGCAAAAATGTATATCACTGAACCAAAGAAGATTTCGAACTGAAAGAGGAGATTCTTCAGGCTGTTAGGTATGGGTTTTGGCGTCGAGTGACGAAACATTAAAAAAAATCGGCTAACCGGTTAGCCTTTCTAGGGCCGCATGTGGCAACCGAATTGACTCACCACTTTCAATGTCAATGTCTTGAGATATTCGATTTCCTTTCGGGAATCCCTTGAAGGAAATTTGGGGAGAAGCGACAACGTGGCCGCGAAAACTGTGCTATCCCCCGGCAGTGGCGCGCATGCGTCGCGCTCCGTACCGAGCGTGAGCCGTGTTCGCAATATTCAAGCGCAGCGCGCACTTCGCTGTTCGGGCACGACTTTCAGTTTGGCATTTGAAGAGCTGTGGGCTAGTGTTGGCTGCGGAGAGAGTTCAACAAGTGCGAACTCTTTCGCACTGAGTATTCGGGCAGATAACATGACAAGATGAACGTACAAGAACGCGAATGTTCCGACTTAGAAAACAGTGGCGTAGGCGGAAAGCCTTTTCGCCGGTACGTTGTGAACGTGGACGCGGAAAACTACATGCTACGCGGGGTTGGAAGGTCCGATGTGGATTTGGATATGTTTTTGGTACGCGACAGCGGCACCAGCAGCCTAGCCCAAACCGGCCAGGATTTCCCTCACGAAGATGATGGCACGGGAGTCCAGGATCATTGCGGCCGTCTTCTGTCGTTCCATTCTTTGCTATGTAACTGCGATGTGACCTGCTGCTGTATGTGCGGTTCTCTTTGCCCTTTAGATTGTCACGCTTGCTTCCACAATTGCTGCACCAGGAGCCCCTCGAATCTGTGCCAGAAGAACCCCGACGTACACCATCCCCCAACTTTTAATTTTGATCAGGTGAGGGTCTTTATTTCTCTCTTTAGAATTCCGTCTGCTTCCTCTTGTTTCGTTTTTTCTTGTCTGTATCGGAATCAAGGGGTGTTCTGTCACATTGGTCTGTAACAGCTGACCGGTGTGGAACAAAGGCAAATGCTCCGCTGCTAAAATCGATAACGCTCGCTGTCGAGCCTCCTTGCGATAAAGTTCTTCTGATGGGTACGTTCCATAACCAGCGCTCTCTCGTTTCACATTTCTCAATGTTTCCTTTTATACTTTTCATTTCCGAACTAACGATTTACTCGAAAATTCAGTCACGTACGAAAAATACTCGCATCGTTCTTTGAAACACGATCTTGCCGACAAGGTAGGGTTTGCTCGACAAACAAGGAACACTCTCTTCTTTGCGTTCTCCCAATTTTTCTTCACGCTAGAAAGTTCAAAGAAGAAACCCTGCAAACAATCATTTGATTTCCTCAATTTTCTGTAACTACACTGTTCATCCATGCCTGTATATATCCGTATGAATGTTATCTTTCAAAAATTGGTTTTGTAAAACATGAATACAGCTGAAAGCGGCTCAACACCGGCATTGTAAATAAAATAACAATGACACTAGATAATATCTTGTAACCCACAGCTAATGGTAAACTGAATATTTAGCGAACGCGCATAACATCCTCTAACTTTTCGATTTTATCGAATGCTATTCATTTGAAAATCATTTCTGAAAACTGTAGGTATGTCAATTGCCAATTAAAATCAATTGAAGTTAGTCGGATTATCGAACTGAATTATCTCCGTCCGAATATTAAATAACTGCAAATTAAGATTGATCATTTTCTTCAATTTTCAATAACTGTTCAATGATTTTTCTTTGTAGTTTAAATCACGAATGCCGTTTCTAAAAAACCTGCAGAGTTGTTTCTCCTACAGAAAATTTGTTTTGTGTTTTCGCAGATAGGAATATTTCAATCTCTCCCATAACCATGAATATGGTTCTTATTTTCGTTTCGCACGTGTCCAGATTGAAAAATTTATTATATGAATATTTTCATTTCGTAATGACATAAATACGTACGCTATCCCTGCTATCTGGACTTATCGTATGGGTACATCCCACATGGCGCTCAATGTTTGAATAATAACGTGCAATGTGATTCCATGAATTTTGTCCAATTCCACGAAAAACCGACGGCACCGCTCAGTCTACGTCATGGTTGTGCCTACATCGAGTTCCCTCTCCACCTAGCTCATTTTCACTCCCAGAAAGATAAAACTCGAGGATTTCAAGTATAGCGCTCGAAACGATTATCATATTATTATTATTATCTTTATTACGAACACGCAATGCAAGAGATGCTCGTGAGGCGGAAGAGTTGGGATAAAAATTAGAAGATGCCAATCTTTATCTGTAATATTATACCTGCCTGACGTATACAGGGTGTATCTTGATTTCGTCCCAGGAGGTGATTCTTTCATATTTGTTTCGACAGGAATTGTTGTCTTACTTCGTTTCCCTGTTTTTTCTTCGTTAGAATAGAAATCTGGTAAAGGTTCGTTTCTGAAGGTTCTCCCTATACTCCACTAATACAAAACAACCAACCCAACAACCAAATCTTTGATCTTTAATCAGATGGTGCACATTTAATAAAATCGTCGAACGTTCGGAAATTGCTCATGAAATTCCATTTCATTAATGGAAATTTACTTCAGATATAATTGCGGATTTAAATTGAAACAGGAATTTCTGCCACATCGCAACTAATTTTAAACCTTTTTGAGAGAGATTCTGTTTAGTTCGATCATTTATTATTCATTAGTTTTCATCTAACGCTTTTGTTCTATCTTGGGAATATATTATCAAGTGATATGGTACCCGATTCATATCAACGCGAGAACATGAAGGAGATATAATATTTTTTGTATATCAGACGTTCTGAAGGAAAATAGTTATCAGGGCCCTATCAGAACAAATTCAATCTATCTCAGAAATTGAAGGCAATTAAAAAGCAATTATACCTAGAGATATTGACCAAAAATGATTACCCTAATAGAGTTCTCATTTTCGCCTATTTTGTTATCAGAATATCAGGTTCCCGAAGCGCCACTGACTTATTTTCTCGAATTGTCTGATTCTGAGTAATCGGATAACCATCGAGACATGTCCAAATGGTTCGAATGATAGATCTTATGGGGCTCTGATGAAATTGAAACCTTCTCTGCCTTTTTGCGATGAATCTTTCTGTGGACTTTGAAAAGACCACTATAAGAAAGCTGCCCAACAATAGAAGCTGAAATTTTGGTATTCCTGTCGACCTACATCAGAGAGCTCATGCAGCTGCAACGAGGTGAGCTTCTGGTAATGGACACTGCAGATGCAAATATACCGCTATGGAAAGTCAGCAGATGAAATTTGCAGGCTGGGTCAGTAGAAGAAACGGCTGAACAAATGGTGCGCAAGTGTTTCGGGCTCGCTGAACTCAGAACCATTCACATGATGAAGTCGGTCCTGGATCCTCAGGATCTGATTGAACAAGGAGGATGAAGAACAAAAGATCCTAATGGTCGGAAGACTGAACCAAGCTATAACAACCCCTGTTCAGAGGATAATAAGCCAATAGTCGGATTCAAATCTTACTATATTTGGAAAAAATGCTCGTTTTTTGTTCGATGATGCCTTAAACAGCTGACAATTGCGTCGTATTCATTTGCGCAGTCTCAAGATGAACCAATCGTGTGTTCTGAAGGCACTGACGTCACAACAGCAACGTTCGAATTCAAATGAATGTACAGATGTTTTGTTTCGGAGAGCACTACAGTTCAAAGGAATGGGTTTCTTCTCCTCAGGTTCATATATTGGCTGAGCTGTCGTATTCCGGGCACACCTTCAGGGACGTTTCTGCCTTAGTGGTAATGAGCAGGCACACGACCAAGCGAAGGAAATTGTCCACGTCCAGGTTTGCGATGTACGCGTGTGGACTTGGAGGAGGCGTGGCTACTGTAAAATGCCGATTCGACGATTCGCAGTGTGTACTTTCGTTTCTAACGTAGCAACGAGAGATGCCCGTTCCTGAAGATTTACTCGCTATCAGCGTCAACTGCTAACCGGCCAAGGTCGAAACGTTGTGCCGGCTTCAAGTGGATTCTGTATCTGGTGCTCCTAGGCAGCCGAATGTGTTAAACGTGTGCGCTGAAGGCCATCAAGAATTTATCTCTATACAGCTGGTTCTGGAAATGCTACACCGGTATCAGCTCTGCTGGTCCTACACCAACGCTCTTGTGGATAAACGGGTTAGAAAAGTACCCACAGATGGGAGATCGAATTCGAATTCGTCGACCATATATATTCAAATTGTTATATAAATCTAATCGGGACCGCCGCAGAACCGATCTCGACAAAACCTCTGTCAGCGAATTTTTCGTTAATTACTCTGTTAATTAATGATGGGCAATTTTTTCTCAGAATCAATAACATTCTTTGTTCTATCAAGCTATGCTGCAAATAAGTTTTTATCACGAATTTCATTCAAAGGTCGAAGATTATCTCGAAAATTCAGTACTTTGCTTATTGTGTTCAGCGCCGGAAATCTCATCATGTACGTCGATAATTCTAAGACGTAAAATATTCAGGTAATGGTTGCATTCTCCACATGCGAAAAATATTTCTGTGAATTAGGCGTAATGGTCGTTGTTCCATTAATCGGCGAAGTTCGATCGTTAATAACGATCGTTATAACTGATACCGAGTTACATAATATAATATACGTTTATTCAAGAATATATATCACTAAAACTTCCATGTGAATCTGAATTAACAGTTAATTTAGAAACATTTAAATGAAAACTACACAGCGAAGGTAATGAATGCTTTTTCTGTATGTACATTACATCCCAAATCGCTATCCTATAAGGGTATTTCTGCAACTAATATAAAAAATAAGATAGAAATTTATGGGCTACTCTTTAGTTCAAGATCCCAGAGCTGTATAACGTAACTTATTTTCACATGGCTGATTTTAGTATATGTTCTGTAGAATATTATTTCTAAAATAGAATCATAAGTGTCATACACTTTTTGTATGCCAAAACTTTTGTCATACGCTTTAAAGCTCCAAAAAAATGAACTTATTTTCACATTTCTGATTTTTAAATATGTTATTGAGGTAACTATCAACTTATATTTCATAAGTTGAACAAATTGTTGTGACTAAACATCCCCTAAATACAAAAACTATTCAGCTGAATAATATTTGTGTTTAGGGGATGTTTAGTCACTACAATTGGCCCAACTTACGACATATAATTTGATAGTTACCTCAATAACTTATTTAAAATGTGAAAATAAGTTCATTCATTTTTTCTTGGAGCTTTAAAGCGTCTGACAAAAGTTTTGGCCCATGGAAAGTGTCTGACACTTATGATACTATTTTAGAAATAATAATCTACAAAACATATATGAAAATCAGCCATGTGAAAATAAGTTACGTTATACAGCTCTGGGATCTTGCACTACTTTCATCACAAATTCAAAGGTGCTTCCATTTTTTCGATATATGTACTTTTGAAATTATTGCGTTTTCGGGGATACTATGATTCTCTATAACCTCTTATGACGCTTTCACGATGAAATTTGTCTTTGATAGATATTCTTACGTAGATTTCTTCACCGTGCACTTGCAATTTTCGAGTTATAGGTTAGTCAAGTTAGTTTTTACTCTAGGCCAGTAAATTAATTATACGTGAAAATATCGAAGTCGTTTTTAATATTGAGAATATCATAAGAACGTTGATTGAAGTATTCATCAGAATCAATCATCATCAGAATCAGCAATAACGATAACCTCTTCCAAATTTCAACGTATTTAATAAAACACCTTTAAATTTGTCTCCAACGGTTGCAGAAATACCCTGAACAATCTGTTCTGTTGAGAAAACTGAAATATCAGCCATTTTACAGCTTCTATTTTGAAGAGAAAAGTTTTATCTATTTATCCTCCATATTGATAATGATAGTACTGTCTGTACGCATTTTTCTCTAACAAAATGTACAATTGCAAATATTTATTGCACGAAGAAAGAAAACATGTCTGCGAAATTAATAAATTTTGTTTATTTATATCGCGGAATTCTACGACATTGAATAAAGATACTGTTATAATTTGCAGGATAATTAAAAACAAATATAATCTGCGTATTCCAGTGTTGTCAGAACATACTCAAGTTCGATTTGAATTGTACAGTACCAAGGTGTCCTGTCATAATGTCATCATGAAATGAGAATATTACTGTTCTTTCAAAAATTATTTTATGTGAAGGTCGACGTATTTATAGAAATTTTTTCAAATGGAAAAATTTTTACAATGCCATATTGTGATATTTATTTGCACCATCCTCTTATTGTGTTGTATACATACCATTTCGATTTTATGAATGTTTTTTTATTGAGGCCAACGATGTTCTTTTTACGTTCAAATCAGCAGTAAAATCCTAATAGTTTAAAACGACGCAGTTGGGTTGGATTCTTAATTATTCGAAGAACAACAGGCCTCTAACTGTACAACAGGGTTAACTATTGTTCATATATCTAAATGTCTCTGCTTCTTTCTCCCATATTATGAACTTTATAAATTTTTCATATTGATTGTCAAAACATTGTATTTTTCAGTTACTTATTTTTACAGTCAACTTCATGAATTTTCGATCAAATCTAATGAAGCGGTGGAAAATACGTTGGAATTCTAGAACACGTCGTAAATTTACGATCGGTCATGGAAACGAAATATTCGATAAAAACTGCATAAAACTGTTGAATTCCCAAAATAGTTGCCCGATACAATAGATCCACAAATTCGATATAACGACCACATTCGAAGATAAACTTGATTAAAATTGAGGTAGGTAGTTGAGTTTATATTGGAATTTTTACGACGCCGTGATGTTCACTTTTAATCCGAATTGATCTCCTTGAAGAATTATTTTGTGGAGAAGGTTACATTTCTATGGTATTTTTGATTACCTGATATTTTGTATGTCTTTCCTCTTTCAGAACGAATGTCCCAATTTCCAGTGATTTTTCACGTATTCCAACAGCGATTTAGATCTGAAACTAGTTCGATCGAAACAATCGCAGTTTAGTTTTGTCCGAGGCACGCCCTGTATATCTGAACCGGCAAAGCTGATCACGTCTCCCGGTCTGTAATCACCAGAGTCGAGACGGTGCATTAGACAATTTGATCCTATGCCATCATCGTGCTACCTATCACGCAGATTCCGGGAATCGTGTAAACATATAAAAGAAATCTCAAACAAAACTAGAAGCAAATGATAAATGAAACGGATCCTTATTCCAGGAAATCGAAAATGAGAACATGCTCTCAGGCGCGTACGTGAACGAGTACACGGACAATTTGTGCTGTTTTCGAACTCGATAATTGAAATATGTAATTACCTACAATTCGATTCGCCTTATCGTTATTTTAATATTTTTTTTTTCTAAATATACCAGCAATTGTCTCTGGCTCTATTATCAGATATCTATATCAGTATGCCGTATGCAGTGGCGCCATAAGAAATTCGCCATCCTGATGATTTGATTTCCGTTATTCTTGATGGACAGAGCATGCGCGCTCCCATTCAAATTGCGAAATTTTAGTCGATCTAAGCTTGCGCTGTCCAGTTTTGGAATGTCATAATTTCCCTTCCATGGTCAACTTAATTTCTTTCAAATTTTGAGTTTTTATCGTCTGATTTTCGGCGTGCATATGGACATTTTGAATTTTGTGAAAACCGGCATTGCTGATGCCTAAAATCGATTTTAGTTTGTGAGTACCGTTCTAAGTGAACTACGGACTTCAAAAGTAGTAGAATTAATGAAGAACAACTCGCATCAAAAAAATGAACCCTAACATTTGAGATTTTAGTAGGAATGAGTGAAATGGTTTGTTCAATTTTTCATCATTCTCTCAATTTACTCCTGTCGCCATTTTCGCTGCCAAATCCGGATTGACGTCGTTTCGATTTGGGTCGGAAATTTTCCCGATTATCTTTTAATCGTAGAATGAGGCTGAAATTCGTTTCCGAACAGACGAATTAATTTTCGATCGAAAATCATCATCTGGCAATTTCCGCTCTAACTCATACCCGTAGCGAACCGCAGTATTCGAATTGACGGAAATATATTCATTAATCGAAAATCATTCTGTCAATTCCGATGCTTAGAAGTTTATAGATGGTGTTGAAATTCGGAGTTATTTTTGGCTCCCCAAGGCGAGGAAATGTGGCAATATCTTCGATCGAAATGAAAATACGGAGTTTTCGAAGCCTGCTAACGAATTGCTCGAAATAGCGGATGATTATTGATTTATATTCTTCCATATCTGTCCTAGCAATCTCAGATAATTCGAGGATCTTACCCACCTTCAAATTTCCTTCGAAAATCTTTTGGCGGTATTCTGCTTTTTCTCTGTAAGCTACGGATCTATATCTATGTGGCCGACTTACAGATTCGTAAATAATGAAATTCTGGAAGTTTTTCTGTAACTGTCAATTTTGAACTACTTCGTAATAAGATCATAGAATTTATTTCTCTGTAAAATTGGACCGTAAGTATTGTTTATGGGATATATTTATGTTCAATTTCTGTTCTTTTTAACAAGAAAGAGAAATTTACAATCGAATTGCTAAAATGAAACACAAAAGTATTTGAGTAGAGAAAGTATTTCATATTCTGTGATAAAATCAAACCATTCAACATAACATTACAATATACCTTTCGATATGTTTTCTGTAAGCTACAGATTCATAGAGAGCGTCTAGAATCGTAATTTTCCTGTAATCTTATGAAAAGTTACAGATTTGCTTACAGATGAAAGCAGAATACGGCAGATGTGCATTTCTGTTTCAATTTGACAAATTTTCTGGATGGGGTTTATGGTAACACTATTTCGTGTAAAGTAGATTTTGAGGAGTTTCTAATTTATTCTTGAAGCCTAAGGGAGATGTTACTGTTAATGACTGAAGAGATTGCTTCATTTTATCTACACGACTGTATAATATTCATTCTTCCTTCTGAATTAAAAAAATTGCTAAATTCCAAGAAACAGGAGGACACGTTTTGGCGTTCTTTTTGTGGTATGTATCGGGCATCCCTAGCCATAATTCGGTGATATGTGAGAAATTTCTTCCTCATCTTGGGGCTAACCACCGGATACTTATTCAGTATTCAGATCTGTCACGCGGCTTCTGGTTTGTGGTCAATAAATTTCGAAATCTGTCATCCTCTTCAACATTCCTGGTCCAAGGTCGGAGCGGAGTACCTACTCTAGGAATTCTGCTCTCATTATCAGTAAACGGGCAGTGTTTACGAGGCAGGGGGTTACATTTTGTGTGGGTTAATGGGAATTCCTCTCTTTTCAAGCCATCAAAGGGGTGGCTTTTCTAAGAAAAGACGTGGACTACCCGAGAATCGAGTGGTATCCTTGCAGTGCCGGAAGGCAGGACCGTACTGCCCATATTCGCCGTTGGGAAATCACAAAATTTCGAATCTATTCCTACCATAATTCTGAAGATGTGTAATGCTCATAGTGTTGCTGACGTAACCCTAGTTACGAATAATCTTCCTGGTGTTGATCTCTCGTGAAAAAAACCGGAATCTTTGGTATATGTCTCTCTGAAACAACTTGTGGAAATGGGAATTCATGAATATGTTTTTTTTAATTCGCCTGTTCTATCGTATTGCATTAATGCATAACTGTAGCCAGCTCAATTGTCAGACATGACCTTAATGTTCATTTTTATCGTTCTTGCATAAGAAAAGCGACTATATTATTCTTGCGGGAAAGCACGATGGTTGTTTTATGAAATAATATAAATTCGATTCATATATAAAACGTATTACGAATAAATTATCACAATATTATAGATGAAACTGCGTTGTTCTAAATGAAAAATGTGATCTTCCTTTCCCTCAACTAAGCTCAGAAGCACTTGAAGTTTCTTAATAGTTCACAAGTATTTCATACAATTAGTATTCCGTCAGATGAAAAATGAGGAGGAATAGATTCAGGCGAGGAAGAGAATCATTGTGATTTCTGTATATACCGGATATAATTTCAGTCCTTGAAACCGACAGCTGCTTCGTCCATTTTTAGGCACGGAAGCATTTAAGCATTCGAAATTGAAAACATTTTCATTTATTGATTTTTCTCGGCTTCTTTCGCTCATTCCAATGACCTTCAATCCATCCTTTACTCGTACATTATTCAATCCAAATCGATTGAGAAGCTGTTCAGATGAGATTGAGCTCCTTTTCAAATGTTAATCTTCAAAATGTAGATTTGAAAATGAAGCACGTTTTTATAAACAAAAGACTCGTCAGCATGGCTGTTTACTTTAATTTGAAGAAACCCCTGTGTGGATTTGAGCTTGATTAAATTGGTAACACCTTCTAGATGGCGTATCGCAAGATATAATGTGAAGAAACTCCTGTGTTGATTTGAACGTCATTAAATTCAACTCATTATTCAAATAAGCCATTTGCAAATTACGGTCAACTTGTTCGATGAGGACGAGGAGGAAATGTATTCAAAATGGCGGAGAGTTTTCATTTTGAGATGGAAATGATGTTTACCTACTCATCAGCAAGATTGAAGAGTATTTCGAAACACACATACCCGACCCCTATGGAAAGTGCCCCTTCGATCGTTTCAAGTTCTCAAACTCGAGTTAATTTTCGGGTTTGAGAGTTGCCGGATCTGTTTCGACATCAATCTGCATATTCATTGCGGAATTTCGAGATGCTACCGTAAATTTTCATCAGCTCGTGAAGCTTTTTGTCTCCGGAGGGAAAAATCAGGGGACGGACAGGGAATCTGTTGACAGTTTTCGATTACGAAACAATATTGTCCTTGATGGATTTCTAGATTAACGGCTCCCTTTTTTCTCTCTTCTACAACGTCTGAAACTCGAGGATCATACTTTGTACTTGCAACAAACAAAATACGATTGTTTCTGCTATTCAGTTTTGATTTAGTCTTGGAATATCTCAGCGAACGATTTGATATTACGGATTATTATATAATTAATTTCATATGGCTTCTCCACGAGGTCACTGACTTGCTATTTTTGAAATCGTCTACGTGGTGAAGTGGAAGTTATTATTCAATTTTTGCTTAGTCAAATTGATACATTATATTCACTGCGTTCTAAATCGATCGACATGAATGAGTAAAATATTATGTCTTTATTTCCGATGTGGATTTCTCATGGATAAAATGTTTATTCTTGAAAACAAACATTTCAGGAACGAGTAACAAACAATTCTCCTATCTGATATAGCGAAGGATATTTAAAAATTGCTCTATATTTGATGTCTTGTGAATGAGAAAATAGAAGTGTAAAATTATATGAACTAGGTGCTTTCGAGTAGTTTCATGGATAATGATGAGTGGATCTCACAAGAGCAGACATGTTGGCTCATTATGTTGATAAGATTAAACGGAGATATTCCACCTTATTTCTATCGTAGGAATTAAGATAACGAAATTTTCATGTTGTAAATTTCAAGTATTAATCATCTCCATTGTGTCTCGCAACACCTTCATCTCGAAATGATAAGAATCTAATTTTGAGAACTTCCGTGATAATTTTTGCAATGCGGCCTCTTCTTATCAGCATCATCTAGCGTCAATAGACTAATGGAATTGATATTTTTATCTTCGATTACTCAAGATGCTCCCAGACAGAACTAATAAGGGAAAAAATTCGATTTCATGATTTCGATCAATGGTCGGGAGATTTTTTTGTTCACTTGAATTTGAGGTCAGTCTAATTTCGAAGCTATTTCTCAGAAATTTTCAAAGGACTTTTTTCTTTATGACGAGTTCTCGGACTTTTCAAGATGTCACTATTATAAATGCGGTGGTGTGTGGCCCACTTAAGATATAAATAGAAATATACCATCATTATGGCTAGCAACAAGATAGCTCTGATCAGTTCAAGCTCGAAGATGGAGATATCACTTTTAGATATCTCGTTTTTATAATACATATTTGTATCAAATCAATAAAATTTAGCATAGAATGATATATCCATATCGAATAGAGCAAGGTGAGGTAAACGAACTTTATTAGTAGTCAAATGTGAAAGGCATTTCGTAACACTGAAAAGTTGACACGCCAAGAAAATCCAGAATTGACTAAAACTGCACCGAATAAATTGCTCCTTAGATGTCGAAATAAAATAAAAATCTACAACCGTAGTTTGAAGTATTTGAAATGATATACTCAGAAGATGTAGCAGGTGATCATATTATAAATTATTTTGGAACATTCGAAATGGAAGATAATGCCTTGATTGACATTGATTTTACGCGCTGCTTATGCTATCATGAAAACGTGAAAGATTCAGCAGAATTGCAGTTGTTCACTTTTTTCTCTGTCTTATTTCTTGTGGTCCAGCGTGCGTTCTCGAACTCTTTCAGTGGCCACGCATGACCTGGCCAACACGGAAGCTTCGTTGACGTAATACTCTTTCACGATCGTTGGAGCTAGTCCCCCTACTCGTTTACGAACCGTGTCGAATTTATTCTAGGAAAATTTCAATCTGCACCTACCAACAGGCAAATCGGATCGGTCAACTGTTCGATACGTTCGAAAATTGCCGAAAAAAAAAGTGAAGACCCATTTTGCCCGACGAAAACGAGTTTTAGCTGGCAATTGTCTACCTTTTTCGCATTCTCAGAACTCAAGGGACGAACAAAAATCTCTCGAAACTCTTGTGTACCCTCGATTTGAAGAGTGAGCAACAGAATATAGCACGTTGTATGCAATGAGAATCTGAAACTCGTCCAAATTTGGCTATTCAGATTCATAAAAACAAAAATAACTTCAACAGGAAAGAAGAAACTTATACACAAGATAGACCTGAAATTCATCCACATCAGTTTAAGAATAATATCAGTTTCGAAGTTGAAAGAAATATAGACGTTACAACAAATTCAACAGAGATATCTATTATTTGGAATATTGATGAATTTTCTTGTATTTAGTCCATTTCATCTTTACTTTCGTCGTAATACCATCATGAATATTTTCGCAGTAAATAGAAAATTCAATCAGTGATGGCACACCATCGAGAATTCTTCAAACATCATTAAGAATCATCAAAAAAAAAATCTACGAACACTCTTATGTAAAAAAGTGTGACATCGACGATTCAATTTTCTATGTGCTGCAAAAATTTGATAGGTGATACGAACAAAAATGGACGAATCACAAAAAAAATCTCTAATAATCTCCATAACAGATATTTCGTTGAAAAATTTCGGTCTAGCATTGTACGGGGAACTGAACAACATCAACTGAAAAAAAGGTGATACTGGTAGTTGCTGTGTTCCAAAAGTTGATGACTCCAGCATTCATATTGATACGATTTCCTTTCGGTTTAACAGTCAAGGTTCACATGCAAAATAAGCGGTCGTTGCAAATCATTTTAAACCAATTTTAATTAACATCTATCGCCGTTTCGGAGATTTCATCAATTCGTGTGTGTAAAATTGGGAAATACCGGTGATACAGTACCAAGAGATTTCAATCAAGATTCACATTGCCGAGTTTATTATCACGTTGATTTAACTCCATCTAGTGATGCAAATGTCGTTCATATGGAGACTAAGGAGGCGTCAACTGAAACTAAATTGCTTTTTTATTAATTTAATAGAATTTTATTAGGCACTGATTAATCTCATTAATGACGTCGAAGATAATAGTGTGTAACTCTTTAAGCCTCCGAATGATGCATGCTCCACTTAGGAAATATTTGAAGGTATTTTTCACTGGTATCTACTTCAGACTTGTTTTCAATTAGCGAATGATCTTGCTCCACCGTATTCAATTACTTATATTCGCTTCATCTTCGAATTAAGGCATGCCTCTATTTCTGATTGAGCGACTTTATTAATTGACGTGACCAATGTCCGATTTACTTCGAAATCTCAACGTTGACTGGAACATTTTTCTCTCCTTATATTGAAATATGCGATTTTTGGATGGTTTATTTTCGCTTCAAGAGGAGAACCCTCAAATATTTCCTTCCTTTCTATGGAACATATTCCGGAAGTTGTTAATTGCTCTACCTGGTTTTGGGCTCCGGAGTTCTTATACCTACCGGACGAAAGTTCTTATACGTGTTCATTTTCGGAAGTGGTACAGGCAAGTGGTTTTCCCGGGCAACAAATTGGCCATGTGCTTCATCCTCTTGGTACTGTTCTAACTAGGAATACATTATACTAAAAAGTATATTTTCGACTGCAAAAATGGTAAGCATTACACTTCAGAATAATTCGGAAAGAGACATTGGACTGCGGTTAGCGGTTATGCTACTTTTCAGCATTTGAATGTATAATCAATATATAAATATTCGTTAGGTCGCCTTATACAACTTTTTGTTTCCCAAGAACATCGTTAGTTAGAGCTATAAAAAACTACCCACTCAGCTTTACTAAATAGTGTTTTATTAGTTCAACAAACGTGTGGTCTGCATTAAAAACGACTAGTTTCACAAAATTGTTCTAAGATTTTCATATTCATATATTGATCGCGCACATAAACTACCCACGGCCTAACTCTTTCGGCAGCAAAAATCTTCATTCGAAAAGTGCTCTCGACAAGTCCCACTAACATAAGATGATTCCGCCCACACTCGAATATCTGTAGTTTATCAGAACCAGTCGTTCTAATATTACTGATTGCAACCTTTAGTGCTATTCAGCACAGTGAATTTTTCTATTGTATATTAATTTTCTTTGTGATTTTAATTGTATTTAACGTTTTTGTAACTTTAAATAGAGCTTTTTTAGTTTCTTTCGTGACTTACAGTCAGCCAGACATATACCGGTGCCAAAAAGATATAAGAGTTAATCTGAGAATAGCTGATTATCCGAATCCATCAGTAATTATACAATAAGAAAATCTTGAAATAATTATGTGTTCCATCCCAATTTTGAAGGTGAAGGCAATAATTCTCAGTTGAAATATTAATTCAGATGAACTCTAAAATATGTAATTTGAATTCGCTGCCATATTTTCCTTCGCTTAATCTTCGTAAGAAATTTATGTCTACCGTTCTTGACAGTTCCATCTGATCTTGTTGACCTTTTATCGTTAATTGACGACGTTTCGGATTGACCGTACCAGCTATTCTCAAGGCTTCCTCTATCGAACTGATCGTGTCCACATTTTGGAGGCTGAATGAACACCACCGTAACTATTTGCATAATCGTAAATTTGAGCTTTTCGGTATTTGATTCTGCATTTAATTTGGGACGGTTATATTATCTCAGAATAGTCAACGTGGCATAATACTCCACCGAAAATGTTTGGTGTGTCCATGGAATAATCGAAATCGTTTCTTGAATAAAGAGAAAATAGAACTTTTTTCCAAGGAAACTGTTAAATCCTTAGATCGATGATGAATAGTCCTTTTTTCCAAGGAAACTTTTAAACCTTTAGATCTTTGATAAATCCTAAGTCTAAAGGACTTGATCCAGTTGCTCCAAAGCGACTGTGGGGTTCTCCCAAAGGATTTTCCGGAACCAATGATGTGCTTCAGCCCAATAATGAACTCCCATTCCGTCAATTTTTTTTAATATGACTATCGGATATGAGAGAGTTCGTTCGTCTATATTATAATTGCTCAAATGTGACCTACATGAGTTGATGCCGTCAAGGTTACCGGCTTCAGGCTTGTGGCTATGGCACACAGAGTTGCCGATGTTGTCAAACTCACTACGTTAATAATACGGAAATCAAGGCATTACACGTATCGTCCTTCATGAAATACAAATTGGATTTTCACCATTGTGCTCCAATCAATAAGACTGTAAGATGAGTGAATTTTTTTGGCAAAAGTCGATCTAATAATTTAGCAGCCTTCGAGAGTCATAAACCTATTTCTCCCAACAATCTTGGTTTTAAAAATCTTATTTCATCATCAGAGCCAAATTTTTACTCGAATCATTAATTTGAGATCTGACCTACTAAGGTGTGTCTTGGTTTTTGAATAGTTAGTAGCCGAATCCATAAAACTTTGTCTTCCTTTTCATATAACTTGGTGCATTGTCTTTATGAAACAACATGGTCAAGTTCGTGAAAAATGTGGGGGGTTAGGTTACTGTTGGCTTGTTTGTTTATAATATTGATATAACTGTGAGGTTTAACTGAATAGGGTGTTATGAGAATTTATTTCTCTGGTAATAACGACAACCCTGTTCCCAGACACAACACGAGTTTAACGTGTCTGAAGTTCCTCACTTTGTTTTCAGAGGTGGCACAACTTTTCAACCATACAGTTAAACTTCAGGTCGATATTAATTGTTTGACGTAGTTAAACAACCCATAAGAAAATCAATGAGAGTTACCTCGTCAAAACCTAATCGATAGACTTCACTGAAAATTGACGTTGAAAAGCGAAGGATTCAAATGGGGGTTCCTTTTCAGATAATATGTTTTCTCCATGTTTCTATCCATTCAATTCAAGGAAAATTCTGCATTTGCCTCTTCTGAATATCGTCCCTCGTGTATGAAATAGGTATCACGTTTTGTTATCGTTCCAAGAATTCTGCTAGCTTTCGGAATCGCTAAGCTATTCTCTGCGCACCTTTTCGGGTCATATCCGTGATGAATTTCCTCGAAAAAGATGTTTTGCCTTCTGAAACGCAGGGAGAAACGAAACGAGATGCTGCAGAAACACAACAACGAGCTGAGAGAATGGAACACGTAATATATCAACGAATAAAAGCCAATCAGTTGATCGCTTATAAGCCTAAAAAGAGAAAAAACAACGGACACAGAGAGAAATTCAAATTTGGGGTTCTCCAGGGTTCAAAATGAGTCCCATTGTGTTTCCAATCCCTATGATACGGAGCTCATACCATGTGCTAATGATTTTCAAATGAATGCATTCAAGTTTAGATTGCAACATCAGTTGTGAGGGATGGAGTTTTGATAGAATCTAATGAATGGTCCAGATGTACCAACTGCAAGAAGCATGAAAAATGAAGGCAGATCAGCAAAAAGAGTTAATTGCACAAAGGACGCAAAGTGCAAATTCATACGTATATATTCCTTCCAATCATTCACAAATATCAAAAGAAGAGGTTCACAATGATAAATTCTGATGAATAGAATCTGTATGCTTAAGAACGTTTCTCTGCAAAACTAAACAGACTGGGTAACATAATTTCTTCGGGCAATTTGCCGGACCATGGTGCATGATGATGAGAGTGCCAGCGATGAACCAAAGAACTCGAAGAGCGCCTCTTTAATCACATGAACATTTCATGTACATAGTCATTAATACTTGAAATGTAGAATAATATGTACCTTATTAGTTTTAAGTGATTTATAAGTCTTCGACAAGGCTGTAACCAACAGGGCAAAACGAAATTTGAATTAAGATATAAAATTTGTAATTCCACAGATCGTTTGATAACAATTAGTTGTCGTTGCCCAGAAACTGTCTTCGAATAATTAGTGGTTCCAATAGTTTGAAAATTCAAGTTTTCTGTTTTATTTTTGTCGAGAAATTTGATTGTCATATTTCATGTATTTCTTTGATCACATTATCGGTCATTTTATTTGATTAGATATCATCACAATAGAAAAGAGACAATCTTGAGTAATATTTGAATAACCCAACAGGTCGAGAACACGTCAAGGAATGTTATACGTATGTAACAACGAGAGATGAAGAGTTTGATGAGACGTGGAGCCAAGCATTCGGTTGTACATATTATCGTTTCATCGTCGCCAGTTTGATTCGAACAATGACGAGTAAATGATTTAAATGAAATATTTATTAGTCATAACATATCAGTTTCACCTACCGATTAATCGTACAGAAACAAAAACAATGACTGCCGTGACGAAATCGAATTTCTCTAACAATATATATTCAATTCGCCTAATTGTTGAAGATAATGTTATCGAAAATACTTCGATATTAACGAACCGATTTTCCTAGATGTTAATTTATGGTTTTATCTTGAAAGTTCGATTCGATTCTTCAAGATTCGAATGTAAATTTGATTTTCGTTCAATTTCATACGTAGCAGCAATCTTAGACTTCAAACTAAGCGTGCTAAAACGTTTTCGTTTTGATCTACCCAATGTTGGTATCATTGATGAAATACCATACTTTGAAAGGGTCCAAGCATATTGTTATCTTAATAAACATAAAGTGGTTACCTTCAAGAGAACATTTGAATTTTCAGAAACAAATTGTTGATAGTTTCGAGGATTACATCCTCAGATACAAAATCTCTGAGGGATAAAGAACACTGATGATGCCAAATAAGGCTGAAACAATTATATCTGTTCCCTCAGTGATAGAATTTGATTTAATTTCTCCAACCTCATGATTCATGCCTATGAATTGAAAATGGTATTCATTTCGATGATTACTATTCAGAATTCATCTATGTTTCTGGAAGATTTTACCAGGTTGTTTCCTATAATACCATAGAAAGATTCCGGGGCAATGAAGGGCATTCGAACTACTTTTCCAACAAGTACTATAGGATGTTTCGTTGAATTTTTCGAAGTAGGAAACATGTATATTATAGAGATTTGAGCTTTGGGTATTAATATTTCACCGATTCGCCTTGCTTTGCTCCCCTTCTGGAGGATTGGCTTTGTCGAATAAAGCCAACAAATGTACGAAAAGAGTTATCGATTCCAGCTGCCCATCTTTACGGTTCCATACAGCGTTCATATTTTAATGATAAAATTCGTAGGTGTACCGGTCCTTTGAAAACGTTCTGAGCATCAGGTCACAATAAATGATTTGGAGTATATTTAAACCCAAGGTCGAGAATTATTCAGTTCTTTACGTTGTTGCCATTCAAGTTCGATAAACGCGCATATGAAATTGAAGAATCCCGATGAACATTGAATCGCAATGCTGGAATTTGAATAGGATAACTTCGACGAGAAATTGACTTGTTCTTATCTCTTTCTCGTTCGAAAGTTTACTCTCAAAAACTCACCGAACGATCGTCTCTGGATTTTCGCATTTGATGCGATTGTTAGGGGCCGATTGGCATTTCCGAGTTTCGGATATTATCAAAAGCAGAACAGGTTTCAATTTCTCGAATTCAGGAAAATAGACGAGATATAAACGCAATTACTCAAATTTGAATGAATCAGAAACGTAACACCGTAGGAATTTACCAAGCAAAACATATTCTCTGTTTCTTGAAGAAGAATTGTAATTTCACCATCCACCTTGGCAAAGTTGTTTTGTTCCCCGAAATGTCATATTCAAAACTTTCGGCTTTTTTGCCTGTTTGGGTTTTCAGCCAAGTTTAGCCTGAAGGAGGTTTATTGACGTCGTGAGAATTGTCTGTGGTTTCAAGAAATTCGCTTTGTTGAGAAATAAACGTCAATTCTGGGTTTGGCACACGACACCGGTAACCTGAGCTGTACAGAGGAGGATAAAAGTGCATCCTGTATATTAGTCGTAGTTACACCTTGAACAAAATGCATGTCCGCTATGCAAAATTTAATTTCCCATAAACCGTGAAATATTACACCAATGCTGACCTATTTAACGAGACATGATATCAAAACTAGGAAAAACTGAAAATCAGCACGTTCGTCACATTTTACTACGTGAAACAATGACAACAAAACGAAATATGCGCATGCAGAATATTGCCACTTTATTCGAAATAGATTATCCATAAAATTTAACGTGTCTGGTTTTCTGCGACGATGCATTTCATCTGGGTCAGATTTGCCGTCTTGAGCTGTAAAATATTTAGAGTGGATTATATCGGACATTTTGCAGGTCTTAAGCTGGATCTAATTTTCATTTTTATCCGCATTTATAAAGATCGTGAACGTGACATTTTTCGAAGACGACACAGAAAATCTGAACTTTATGGCGTTCCAGCGGTTTTTGAATTATTATCAGACACGTAGTTTCCTGTTAGATTTCCCATTTTCTCTGTCATTTACTACGAACAACCTCTTTTATATGACTAGTTGTATTTATATTACACTGCTCAACAATTAAACTAGATCTAGCGAGGATCTCATCTTACTCTGGCGCGACAAAAGTAATTACGAAATTCGCTTCTCTGAAGGCGGTTCTTTTCGAAGGAAAAACTTGGTACTCGATGATAGCAGTGGAAAAACTTTTTTATCAATGATAAATATATAAACGAATGCGACAAATAATAGTTTTTGATCTTTCTTTTGATACATCTGTTTTTGAGAATAACAACATAGATCTTAATTTTTTAGAGATAAATTCAATATCTTCAGCTGCCTTTTCGTATCTAGAGAAATAGATGATTCAAGGGACTAGTTTTTGGTGCTCTTCAGTTCTAACGTGAACCATACTTTTTCACTTCAGTGTGATTGTTGTATTGCTAGTTGTTGCTCTATTCCTTTTGTGACATTTCATGTTGTTTTGTTTTCGATCTAATCGAATAGTGATGTTG